>CM041520.1:29749249-30949249 GCA_023091065.1 Dianthus caryophyllus | reverse complement strand
TTGCTAAAGAATGTTGAATCAAACGACACGGGATCACCAAAAGCTTTTTTCATAGCGCGCGACCTTGCATCCGACCAAAACACATTAAGCAAACTTCCCTTCTCATCCTTTTCAACCGCAAAATAGAAATCCGGGTTGTCACGTTTACATTTGCCAAAGTAATTATAGTATGAAGTAATTTGATACTCCGTACTAATTATATTATGGTTTATGGTTTTAATTATACGATAGTAGGACCTATGGTAAATGAAATATCTCGATATAATTAATACGATGGTTGTACAGTTTAGGGTAAACAAATTATTTCGACATACTTAAAAGAACTAATACGATAGTACGTAGTAGGATTTAGGGTAAACATATTATCTCAATATAACTAACACGACGGTAGTAAGGTTTAGGATAAATAAATTCTCTCGACCTATTGAAAACAACTCATACGATGGTAGTAGAATTATGGGCAAATGGATTATATTCATATTTTAAAATAATTAAAATGACAATAGTAAGATTTATGATCAACAATTTATTTCGTTATATTTAAAACAATGTAAAGGTTTAAGACAAACGGATAATAACCTCGATATATCTAAAATAACTAATACAAGTGTATTAGGTTTAGAGCCAGTGAATAGTATTTGTTTGCTTTAAATTTTAGGAAAATGAACTATTTGAAAAATGCAAAATACGATAGTATTGTATAAAAAAAATAATAAAGAATTATTAGAAAGGAGAATAGTGAGAAAAAAATAAAAAATAACATTGCATATGAAAAAAAGTAGATGCTCCCGCATCGACAAGAGAAAGAAAAAAGAGATGAAGGAACTTCTATATAAGCAACATATTTGTGGGCTCAGTGAAAATCTATAGCAAATCCACCTAACTATTGGTTTATTTCTTTATCCTAATAAAATAATAATTGTTCAAAGTTAAGTAAATTGCGACTCACCAACAACACAGCTACATTTTCTTACCTTATCAAAAAAAAAAAAAAAAAAAAAACCCACAGCTACACGCTACACTCCCTACACAGCTACATGGCATACCACATGATCTGTTCGATTATACGAGTCGACAACCGCGTCTCAGATTACGCCCATTACATTCTCACAGAAGGGCGTAATTTAGCCAACGCTGCTTCGTGGTACAACGACCTCCTCCAAACCGTAAACAACGGAGGGGTAGTCACGGTTTACCGAGAGAACTTCATCGTCGAGAGGTACTGCGTTTGCAGGTTCTTTATGAACGACGATTTGAGGTTGCTCTACCACTACCCGCCACCGCCACCCCCACCGCCACCGCCACCGCCACCCCCACCCCCCCCCCCCCCCCCACCGCCACCCCCACCCCCACCGGTCTACTCCTACAACCCCTCCAACGAATCCGACGAAATCGAAGACGTAGACGCCGACAACCACGACTCCAACGAATCGTACGACTCATACGTGGCCAATAATGTCAACTATAGGTCGGGTAGCGACACATATTATGATTCCGACTGCTAAATTCGGAGTCAAATATTATAGTGTTTAGGTTGTGTTAGATAATTTTAGGTTACTTATATAATTAGTTGTATGAATTATTTAAATTGAAGTAAACTAACCTGTTGGGGTTTTCATTTACGTGACATGATAATGAAATTAGTCAAATAATGATCATTTTAAGGTCTAATTAGTTCGCACACTACTCAATAGATATTGTCCCATTTTTAATTCTTTGTTGTTTGTTAATTTGGGACTTAATTAAATTAAAGAGTAAGGGTCTGTTATCTTCGTCTGAAGTTTTCTTAACCAATATTAAGTTTTCTGAAGTTATCTGAAGTTTTCTGAAGTATTCTGAAGTTTTCTGAAGTTGTCTGAAGTTTTCTGAAGTTATCTGAAGTTTTCTGAAGTGTTTTTGAAATAATATGAAATTATAATTATTATTATTATTATTGTTATTGTTATTATTATTATTATTATAATTATAACTATTAGTATAATAATAATAATAATAATAATAATAATAATAATAATAATAATAATAATAATAATAATAATAATAATAATAATAATAATAATTATTATTATTATTATTATTATTATTATTATTATTATTATTATTATAATAATAATAATTATAATTATTAATATTCTTATTATTTTTATTATTATTAATATAATTATGGTAACTGTAATTGTTATTATATTTTCTACTTTTTATTTTATTTTTTAAAAAAACTTTTGCCTAAATTTATCTTCTTTTAGAAAAATTTAGCAAGTAATATATAATAATAAATAAATAAATAATTTTAGCATTTATTTTCATTAATTAAAATTTGATAAATATTTATGAAAATTTTATTAACGGTCTATATATTTAATTTGAACTAATTTTTATTTATGATTTGCTATAAAATAGTTTTGGATTGGTCTTATTTTTATTCAAACTATTATCAATATTATTATAGTTATTATTCTTAATAATATTATTATTACTATTATTAACAACATTAATGTTATATACTTCCTCCATTCCGTTTGATTCTATACGTTTGACCAAAACACGATAATTAAGGTAGAAGAAAATCAAGTGGGGTAGATAATAGAATTACTTAAATATCCCTACTTTTTTGTTTGCAAGTGGGTTGAGTGGGTATTAGTGAAGGGTATATTGGTCTTTTAGTTTAATAAAGTAGAGACTAAAATAGAAATGTATAGAATTGATTGGAATTTCCGAAAAAGGAATATGTATAGAATCAAATGGAATGGAGGAAGTATAACTTAGGTATTATTATTACGGAGTATTAGTTAATTTATTTATTTAGAAATCTGAAGTTTTCTGAAGTAATCTGAAGTTTTCTGAAGTTGTCTGAAGTAATCTGAAGTTGTCTGAAGTTTTCTTAAGTTATCTGAGTTTTTATGAAGTTTTCTGAACCAGAGAAAAATTTAAGCTGAGGAGAACAGGCCCTAAGTCTTATTAAGAGTTAAGACGGGTTATCCTTGTAACACCCCTATTTAAGTAGGGCGGACCCCACCTAAATAAACGCGTTACAGAGTCAAGGTGAATACTCAACACGGTACCTGTTTTACGTTCTCACTACACAAAACAAAGGTCAACGACAAAGAAAAGATATTAATAAACGTTTACAACTCGGTGACATCCAAAATAATTTACAAAGTGATTAAAACAAGTCTACAACTGTTGCCTGAAGGCGCGATTCTTCTAATAAGATAAAACACGTGGTTGAATACTCCGCCATCCCTTAAGCCATACTACACTATACGCTTCCTCGTTCTCGGTACCTACAGGAAGGGGGTTAGTCCGGTTCACACCAATATAATACGGGAAACAAGGGACATAATTATAGTCGTGCACAACCACTTACGACATAGGACCAGGCGAACACTACCACCATTACCTCCATTTCACCCCTTGTCACATTTCAATATCTTTAACATCATAAAGTTTAAGACGGGTCAAGTACTCTCCCACTCGCACATAAAAAAACAAATCTATTACATTTTTTCCATTCACTTGTCTTTTGTTTATTTGTAATATTTGACCCGTCTTAATTTAAGACGGATATACCCGTCTTAAATAAGAATTGGATTAAAGTTTAATTAATTAAGTTCTAAATTAACAAACAATAAATTGGGAAAAATTAGATTAAAAATAGGGCAATATCCATTCAAGGTGACCCATTGTATCTGAATGTAATGCGTACTACAGATACAAAAAGGAGAAAAAGGTGAAATGCGTACTACAGCATTTTCGAGGCTCCCCTTCCCATACCTCCTCAACCCCAGGACAAAAAGGCTATGATTACACCTCAATGGAAAGACAAACTTTTCCTCTAATTTTGACCCCACTTACTTGTCTCCTTTCCACTAAAATTAATAGCTGAAATAGTTGAACTTGTATAATATAGTTGAAATAGTTGAACTTGTATAGTTCAATTATTTCATATAGCCACCTCCCACATCGACAAAGAAACAAAGAACTTTGATATTTATAAACTCCTCCAAACAACAAGTTTATGTAATTACAAACTATATCACACCTCTTATTCTACCTTAATTTTTAAAATCCACCTAAACTTGAAAATTAAAATGAAAATCTAAATTTAAGAATAAATAAAACGAAATAAAAAAAATTATACAAAATAAATGTAACACCCCGTGTTTTTGTAACACAATGTTATAAAAGAATTTAATTCCTTAAATTAAATTCATCCTTTTTCTTTATAATAAAAATGCGTCTGAATTTTTTTCGCCAAATTATACTAAATTTCTTAAGTCCAAATTTAAAAATTTTGAAAAATAAAGTTTGTTGTTTTATCTTTAGAATTCAAAAAGAAACACATTCCAAAATTTTATAAAAGTCAACCATAAAACTAATATCGTCTTTCAAATTTCAAAAAGGCTTAAATCATGTTTACTATTCATAAGAATAAAAGTAAAACCTTTTATTCATAGAATTCAATTTCGGACATTTTTGATTTTTAATAAAAATGGACCCGTATAACTTTCCGTCTTTGAAATTCAAGTCAACAATTTCAAACACGCAAATCAAAGCCAAGCCACTTTATTCTCTTCCAAATTCACGTGCACATAAACCCTTAACATCAAACTTTTGATTAAAAATTTAATCATTTTGATTTTTATTAATAAATCATACTACCTCTGTTCCACAATGATAGTCCCATTTATGTTTTTGAAAGTCAAAGTTTTACAACTTTGACCATATATAACATAAAATCTACACAAAATTTTTATATGATAATAAGATATTTATATTCGTTATTAAATTATCTTTCATAATATTTTATTTTCAATGAAAAATATTTGCATATAAGCGATGAAAAACATGGTTGAAGAGGCGCGTTGGAGACCGCGTAAAGTCAAAGCGGGACTATCATTGTGGCACAGAGGAAGGATTATATTAATAACTAATTACTATTTCAATTTCATTTAACTAATATTTTCACATAATGTCGAAATTCTAAGTTATACCTAATTTAAACTGATAAAATTTTTGACGGTTGTTTATATTTATTTAAATCGTTAACATTCAATGAAAAAAATAAGTATTTCGACCAAATAAATTTTTATTCAAAGTTTCGAGGATTTTAAACCCAATTTTTGTTTTAGTATCCTTTCGAAGTTTATTTTCATTTTTATTTTTCGATCTTATTTCGAAACACTATTCTAGGATCATATATTTTATTTTGGGACTTTTCGCGTGCGCGCAAATCGAAAATTTCAAAAACGAAAATCGAGCCCGACTTTCTTTATTCTAGCCGACTAACTTGGACCATTTAGTCCAAGTTATCCTCTTCCATTTTTCTTACACAAGCATGCACCTACATTACTTACACACCTATTTTAAGTCATCATTTTGTTATTTACATTTAACATTATTTAACAAACTAATTTCCTTTAGTTTTAATGTAACCCGTATAAGTATTTAGGGGCTAACTTTCGAGGTTCGAAAAGTGGTCATACGGACTCGGAATTTAACGAAATAAAAGCCTAAACCACCTAATTCTTCGATACGGATTTAATGGTACAGTTTTCATAACTATCAGACAGACCGAACTAAATTCATTTTTCTGTTTTCTTTCAAAGGTCAAAATTCATTCCTCAAAAACCTTCTATTCTATTTTCGCCGTCTCAACTTTTAAAATTTTATCGACTTCCTTAACTTTTAAATATTTTATTCAATAGTAAATAAAATATTTTAGTCTTAGAATTTAAAAGTAGAGATATTTCGAAAAATCGTCAAACGCGCACACATTAACTTTTATCGCTTTTGACACCCGACTTTTTAAAACTGACCGATTTCATGAAAAATTTTTTTTTTAGAAAATATCCAAAGGAACCTTCCATTTTGCACTCTAGTATGTCAAGTTGATTTTTTTGATGTCATAAATCCAATTTAATTAAACTTTATTTATAATAAAAACTAATGCTTACCTTTAATTCTTTCTAGGAAAATTTAACACGAATAATCCATCCTTTAACCGATCTTCCAAAAATAAACCAACCTTTATTTAATCTCATAATAAACCTAACTATTATCGTCATTTTCCTTCTATGAACCGCCACCAAAATTTACCTGTTGGTGACTTGTGAAAACAGGTCACCCTTACTTCTACCTCTCTTTCTTCAACCTCCAGCTTCTTCCTTTTAGCTCTCTTTTTTTTTTTTTTTTTTTTTGCCCAATCGTCATCATCATCATCATGAATCAGTCAATCATCATCATTATCAATCATTATCAACAATCGGTGTCGTCTCCAACGACCACCATGTCATCCATATATCACCGTCATCATTGTTGTCCCGAAACCACCACCAAATTCTCCATTGCGTACGTCACTGCCTCTGATTTTCATCACCATCACCTGTGACCAAGCTCATCATTAATGGCAACCTCGACTTCACTCACCACATCCTCTCTCTTAAGTCTAAACAAGAGTAACCATATCAACACCATCAACCATCATTAATGGTAGCAACCTCCACTGCTTATGTCCCTCACTAGAGTCACCAAAAGTCAAAATAAAATTCCATTTTCATTCTACACCCCAAAACAAAATCTTCCCTTAAAATTACTATAAATAATCACCAAAAACACAAAAAGGCGAAAACTTCTCAAACACATGCTCAAGATAAAATCTAATTTCAATTACAACCCACAAATTCAACCACCTGATACATCAATTACAAACCCAAAAATAAAACTACAAGCAATAACAACAAGATAAATACTAAGATTACTAGAAGAAATAGAACAAAGACGACATCTTTGAAATCGAATTGAAGAAGGAACGAGAAAATTGGGTAAGGTGGGATGGTGGTTGTGGGAGGGAGGCGGTGGTGTTATGCGGTGGTTAGGGTAAGGTGAGTAGTATTATGGTGGTAGGATAGGAAGATGCAAGTAAAAGGAAAGAGAAACGAGAATGTTTGTGTGGCGATTTCCAGCGTATTAGAACAGTTTCATGGTCGATGGTGGTCGGTGATGATTGGTGGCCGAGATGGAGAGTGGTGGTGGTGATGCAGGTGGTTGGTGGCAGAGGTGAGGGTGATGTTTAATGGCCACTGTGTTTCGTTTTAGTATAATAGGAGTACTGATGAAATAAAAGAATGAAACTTTTTTTTTTTACTTGTTCAGCAGGTAGCAGGTTATCGAGTCTATTTTAAGAAGATAGTAATAATAGTTAGGTTTATTGTGGGAATAAATGAAGAATGGTTTATTTATGGAATACGACCTATAGGATGAATTATTCATGGTAAATTTTCCTTCTTTTTAACCTATTCTTTTTACAACTTGTCCTCATAATTTTGACAAGTGCAAAACACACTACTTGTGCTCTTAGAAATGCCGTAGGTTTCCTCTGTAACACCCCGTGTTTTATTAATACAAATTAATTATTTTAACAAATATTTTAAATTAAAATTTGTATAATTTAATTTTTATTCCTTTGTTTTGAAAACACGGCTGAAAAATTTCGTTTAAATAAACTTTTTCAAGACATTTCTAATTAAACTTTCTTGATTTTATTAATCTTTAGTATATTTTTATTTCCAAAATACTTGTCAAAACTAAAACTTTGATTCAACTGCTTTTATTAAAATTTATAAAGTTTCTTGTTACTTTAAATGATACTATTACTCAAATAAAATATAATTTTATCGAAAATATTCTTACAAATCAAACAGACCCAAATTTAACCCCATGTGTGTGTCGACTTTACAACTAACAACCCACTACAACAATCAATAATAATGATAATACAAAGCAAGCAGCACTACAACTACCGAAAGCAGCCGAAAGCAAGATATATATAATAATAACAATTAATATAATAATAATAATAATAATAGTGTTAATATATAGTAGTAGCACAACAACAACAGCACATAACACACAATAACATCAATAATGATCATATAATAATAATAATAATAATAATAATAATAATAATAATAATAATAATAATAATAATAATAATAGTAATGATGATACTACTATAAATAACAACAACATTCAACAATAACAACAGCAAGCACAACTCAACACAACTAATGATAATAATATAATAATAATAATGATAATAATAATAACTCGGCAACAACAACAATAACGAACGACAACAACCGACGGCAACCATGTCGAGCTCGAGTGCATCACCATCGATCCCGACCACCTAGCCGGCGCCATGACCATGCTCAGCCGTCTCTCGAGCTCCCTCCTTTCCTCTCCCTCGTTCCTTTCCCTCTTTTCGGTTTCGGTTACGACACCGGAGTTTAGCCTAGCAAACCACCACCTCGGCCGTGTCTCTTTCTCACCACGGAGCACACCGCCCGCCACGACCCCATGAGCACCACCGTGCCCTGCTCACTCGCCTCTCTAGCTTTCCCCTGCTTCCGGCTCGCTTTCGACTTCGACCACCGGAGTTCTCACCGGTGAGCCTCTTATACAACTCCGCTTTTATAATTCGATTTCAATTCTATAATACACTCGATTTCAGCTTCCTTTTTACCTCATTTTTCTTATTATAAATCATTCAATCAATTAAATAACTATCGATATTCAATTCGTTTTCCGTCTATAATTTAACGATATTTTAATTCGAGTCTCACTCTCTTCCTCTTTTATTTCATTGTTTTCAATGTCGCGGCTGTCGAACCGAGCTGCCATTCTCATTCGGGTTCACAGCTCTTGGATTTTTGGGTAAAGAATTTAAGTAATATGGGTGAAGAAATTCCGATCTAAAATTTATTTTAGATCCCCGACGATTAACATCTAATTTAAGGTGACTAGTTATATCTCATATTATCCTTTTAGTAAATTAATTTGTTTTGTTATTATAATTTTATGAGTATGAAAATTATGTTAAAATATGTTAAACATCATTTATGTGTGTTTATATGTTATGTGAAGTATAATAAAATGATAATAAATAAGTAATATTGATAATAGTTAAATTGTTTTTGAGCATTTTTTTTAATTATTGTTCATATGATTTATATGGTTATTTATGTTTTAGTTAAGTAGTAATCTTATATAAAAATTATGTTAAATATTAACAATGAGTTTAAAGTGATTACAAATCGAAAATGAAAATTCATACATATATATTAAAACTCACGGTATTCCTTAAATTCTTGGACCAAAAATGTATTTTTATCACTTTTTAGTTTATTGTTAAAATAATTTAATTATAAATTAATAAGTTAGAATTAAGAAATTAAAAGAAATAAATCAATTTTGACATATATAATTAACCACACTTTAAATAATAAACGAATGTGTTATGTGATCATATGAAACCTACAATTCAAATAAAACGTTTGACGATGAAACTAGGAGAGTCTAGTAACATGTGATATATAAATATCAAATAATTAATGAATATTGAGTAAGTTTAAATAAAAGGTCAAAGCTTGGGCCTCCGTTATGAAAACGTCAATCGTGAGTGAAGTGGGGTAAGATAGTCTTGAACTACGGATACCACTATCTCGGTCTCTGACGCTGGTCATCCCGGTTAGTGTGGTTTTAGCCGGCAGCTTTATTGCTTAGCATGCTGCCCATGCCTTTACGCCTTAAGTCGTACTGCCTAAGCCGTACAAGATAATGAATATGCCAATTCTTTGTTGAATCAGTCTCTAGGAAATAGTCGTTTTATCCAGAGGTAAGGTGCTCTATGAATAGCATAGCCTACTCTTATCGAGGATACTCATATATGCATATTAGAATTGGGTTTAATTCACCTTTTTTCGCTAGAGGTATCAGAGCCACCGCGAACTTTATGGATTTGGGTTTTGTATCGGCGTTATGGATTTGCGTCTTGTGTGACTTTATGGATTTGGGTCATACATCAGCTTTATGGATTTGGGCCGAATCTGTGATTACGCCTCCTTGCCGTGTTTCGTTCTTAGTGGCGCGACACTAGCATTCACTCTTACCACATGTATGCAGATCACTTGGCGGGATTATAATCAGTTCGAACCATTTCGAACACTAGACGATGAGATGCAAGTACTATAGTATTCGGCGTGGTTTACGAGTCGAGTAAGTCGCTGCACTATGGTAGTGAGATGCAAACGACTAGAGTACAAAGGCCTACTCAGTGGTCAGGCTCGTGAGCAGTATATGTTGTTTGATTAAATGAAAGTGAGTCAAAACCTTTTTGAAAACTAAAGACCACGACTTTCTGAAGTGAATCGAGTCTGCATGATGAGTATGTTACAATATGCCTGTTTGTATGCGATCTGATATCGCTTTGTAATCTTGTTGTTATGTTGTGACACTATTGCTATGTTATTATCTGTTAATTGCCTTCAAAACTGAATATCATGTTTATATGATTTATCGCTTTAAACCGCATGCTTATTATGACTTATATGTCTTTATATGCTATATGTAATAAGCATGTTTACATTTTTATCATAATGTTATAGTTATAAAGCGATAGTAATAAACCAAAGTAATCGAAACCGAGGGTAAGTATGAGCGTAGCTAGTCACTGTCCGCTCAGCGGGCATCCCCCCATCAGTTTATTGTGCAGGATAACCGTAGACCAGGAGCTGGATTTTGGACGAGGCCACAAGACGCTTTTATTGCTTTACCTTCAGTTGTTTTTGAGAGATATGTAATATATAACCTATACTCTTTTAAATTCCGTATTTAGAGTCGTTTAAATCGACTCTTGAACGATGATGTATCATTTTGGGTTTTATGTATAAATAATAACGCTGGTTTAAGACTTAATTAAATTCCGCCTTAGTAATTAAAGTCGACTAAAAACCAGGTTGTTACATCCTCCCTCATTGCTCCATTATTTTTCTTCCATTTTCTTTCCTAAAACCTCTAAAATAAAACCCTTAATATTATTCTAATAAATCATAAGTGTTCTAGTTAATTAGTAGGTATATTAGGAGCTAACTTACTTGGATTTTTGGGTGAAGATCATGGGTTTTGGGTGAAGAATTATTCCGATCTAAAATTTATTTTAGATCCTCGACGATTAACATCCAAAATAAGGTGACTAGTTATATCTCATATTAGCCTCTTTGTAAATTAATTTGTTTTGTTAGTATAATTTTATAAGTATGAAAATTATGTTAAAATATATCAAACATCACTTGTGTGCATTAGAGTGTTTATGTGTTGTATAATAATGATAATAACTAAATAATGTTTTAAATAGATTTGTGTAGTAATATGAAAATAGATTTAGTTTAATTTGTTTTTGAGCAGTTTTAATTTTTGTTCATATGATGTTTATGTTTATTTATATTTTATTTAAGTAGTAATCATATATAAAAATTATGTGAAATATTAACAATGAGTTTAAAGTGATTAAAAATCAAAAATAAAAATTGTGTGTGTATGTGTAATAGTCACGGCATTTCCCATTTTTTTTATGTAATTTTCACTTTTAATTTTTGTAAATAATATGTAGTGTTAAGTTAGTTAAAATGGATGTTATCATGTGAAAAAAATTAAATTAGAAAAATAAATTATAAGTTGTTAAAAATGAAAATAGTGTTCTTGAAGTTTATTTTGTTGTTCTTGAAAACTCATGTTGATGTTCATGTTGTTCTTGGTTTGTAGCTTATTTTGATTCTTGATTATTTTATGTTTGTTGTTATTTATTGTTTTATTTAACTAATAAGTAATTATATTACTAACCATTTAAGTTAAACTAGCTAAATCTTTAAAATATAAAAGTTAGAAATTTAAAGTGAGTAAAAACACTATTCATAAATGAAATAAAATGTTTAGTGAAAATTTTAACTTAGTTTAAATCACTTCAGTATACTTTAAATAATTTGTATATAAAAACTTTAAGTTAAAAACCGATAAAATAGAAAACGAAAATAAAATGCACAAGTATAAAGGGCCACGGTTTTTGGGTTAAATTTGACCTAAAATGAATTTGTCACTTTTTTTTTTTTTTTTTATCACTTAAGTATTTTAATTAATTAAAGTAATGAATTATTAATAAAAACGAAAAAAGAAAAAAGTAGCAAAAATAAATAAAGGCTACGGCATTCACCTTATTTTTGGTCAAAATGAATTTGTCACTTAGTCACTAAAAATTGATTAGTAATTAGGATTATATTAAATTGTATAATGAATCGTTAATAAAAAGAATCAACGAGACTGATAAAAAATAAACGTTACACGTATTAAAATGAATAATTTCGAGTGTTACTACCTATGCTTAAATTTGGATATGGACATACGGACTATTTAAAATGAACTACGACAATGTCGCTAAAATTCAAAACCGTTAAAATTTTAGTTAAGTATATGACTAAATTTAACCGAGTTTTACTTTCGAAATAATTTTTTCAAATCACTAAGTACAAAACGAACTTAACGACTTTGAAACTAGGATTTTGTACTTAGAAAATAAAACTTGATTTTGTACTTAAGTAAAATATCTTAAATATAAAGATACTAAGTATAAAAAAATATATACTAAGCATAGGACAAAATACGTATAAGTATAAAATACATGTACGTATAAAAATACGTACAAATACGAAGTATAAAAATACGTATAAATACGAAGTATAAGAATACGCATACGTATAAAAATACGTATAAATACGAAGTATAAAAATACGCATACGTATAAAAATACGTACAAATACGAAATACGAAAATACGAATACGTATAAAAATACGATGAATAGTAAATACGATGAATAGTAAAATGATGAATAGTAAAATAATGAATAGTAAAATAATGAATAATGAAAATATTTAAAATTTACGAACGGACTCAAAATAATTATTTAAGTTTTTCTATGTATTCTGTTTATCTGAAGAACTGTTAGAACTAAAATTTCATTATACAAAGTTCGACGATATATTTAAGTTTCAGAATTGTCATTTATTTAGATTGAACGAGGAAATAAGAATTTGAGAAAACGAACTACCTGAATAAAATACTTGGATTGTTCGCCATGTCGCGACTCTTGAATTCGAAGTTAATGAGGTAGCCGTCTATGGGGACTTTGGCTCCCTCCAAGAGTTGCTAAAGGCGATCTAATAATTTTTAAAATTATTATTTCGGTGCGGGATATACAACCTCAGGGATGGGGCATACTTGATATCTCCGTGAGCCCATACTACGATAATTGGAAAAACCAGCCCCACCCGGGGGTACCCGTCTAAGGTGATAGTCGAATTATTAGGTGACTACTTACTTGAATAGCGAGTATGCTACGATCCTATCTATAGTGGTGTATGCATACATTAGACAAGGGATTTGGCTGTCCTTATTACCTTAGGTATCTCTAGCCTGTCAGACACGTCCGCTTTGTTCGGCCCTGATCGCTTTTGCGCGGACGTCTAGTATGTCAGCCATGTCCAAGTTATGTTGGCCCTGTCTACTATAGCGCGATTTACGTCTGCATGCTTCCGCCTCGCTAACGAACATTCATTAGTTAACGTATGATGGATGTATTTCCTTGTCTTGATTGGTTATTGCCTGAATGACGTTGTTTTGAGTTTGAAATTGCCATGTTGAGAATGATACTATATGTACGTCTATTTGCGATCTAATATCGCATTGTAATCTTGTTGAATTGTTGTGATACTATTGTTATGATACTATGTGTTATTTGCCTTCATAACTGAATATCATGCTTATATGATTTATCGCTTTAAACCGCACGCTCATTATGACTGATATGTCTTTATATGCTATTTGTAATAAGCATGTTTATATTTTTATCATAATGTTATAGTTATAAATAAAGCGATAGTAATAAACCAAAGTAATTGAATTCGAGGGTAAGTATGAGCATAGCTAGTCACTGTCCGCTCAGCGGGCACCCCCCCATCAGTTTATTGTGCAGGACGTTCGTGGACCGGAAGCTGGATTTTGGACGGGGCCACGAGATGCTTTTATTGCTTACTTTTAGTTGTTTTCGAGAGATATGTAATATATACAACGTTACTCTTTTAAATTTCCGTATTTAGAGTTGTTTTATTCAACTCTTGAACGATGTTATAACGTTTGGTTTTTTTATATATAATTAATGACACTGGTTTAAGACTTAATTAATTTCCGCATTAGTAATTAAAGTCGACTAAAAACCGGGTTATTCTGATTATTATCGAGTCGACTCGTGGACCAGTAACATAAATGGCCTAATGCGATTTATGCTTACCTAACGAGAGACACCTGGGCGGTACAAACATATTAATATGTTAACCCGCAAGACTACTAGGATCAAATAATAAATTAGATTTTTCTTTAATTAGATCACTTAAATAATAACTTTAGATCGCTTTAAAGTGTGAGGATGGGTAGAAACCTTAAGGACCGACCATAGGCTAAGGACTTAAATAAACTACTTCCCTCAAAATAAAATACACTAACTATCGTATGCTTGCTACTTGCTGATGTGACTAACTAAAAACTAACAACTATCCTCGGATATAAAATCTTAGTAATAAATTTAACTCTCGAAGAACGAAGCCTTTCGTGGAAGACAAGACGACAAGGACTCAAGCACTTGCAGATGGACGCATCAAGAGTTGAACGATCTGAAGCGACGCTCTGGACCTTGAAGAAATCTATGGTTTTGAAGACCTCTATAACATTCCTAAACATCCATATTCATCTCTTCCTAACTTATTCAAAAAGAAAATTTTAATCGATCTATTTAAATTATTTTCTTCTATTAAAATAAAATCTTCCTAACTTATACTCCTATAATGACTTCACTTTTCTCGCAAATATAAGACTTAAAAACAAGACCGGAAGCGCATGCAGATAGACGTATCAAGAATCATGCTATCTGAGGCAACTTCCAAGACGTCGAAGATTTCATAAGAATTGAAAATCTCTACAACCATATCAAAATCATTCTTTAAATTTAAATATTTTAACTTGATTAGTTTTCAAAATCTTAGCCTTACTATCTCATTTTAAATTTTTAACATCATAAACTCCTAACTACCTTCGAAAGTTTACCTTCGTATTTCGTTTTAAAAACATCTTCGAAAATTATTTATTTGCTTCGAAAAACTTTTATTTCGTCATTTGAAATACCTTTTGATATTTAATTATCTTAAATTGCTTATTCTTATTTCATCCAGTTTATTTCGAACCTTATTTTTGTTTATCTTCAAAAGTTTATTATTACCATTCGTGAATTTTCATCTGTTTTAAAACTTATAGTTTTCTATGTATTAATAATTAGATTGGATTTCGTATTTTCACTTCCCTTCATAAATTCCTTACTTCTTAATTTTCGATACTTTTTGAAACTTAGTTGTTTCGACCTCTTTTTCTTTATATTTTAAATACCTTTCGAACTTGTCATATCTAATACAATTTTCTCTCGTCAAAATATACTTACATATATCATATTTTCTTTTTATATAACCCCTTATTATAAATTTTGAATCATATCCTAAATATGATTTATAACATTTCTGTTTCATCTAATAACATTATAATAATAATTTTAGAAAATGAGCTATATCAACAAGGTTATCCATAATTAGGGATGGCAATTTCACCCGCACCCGCTTTATAACCAACCCACCCGATACAAATGGATGGACGAAAACCCGAATTAAATGGATGAAAAACGGGTGATGGATGGATCGGGTGAAGAACCGGGTCGGATTCGGGTGGAGGTCCATCCGATCCGTCACCCGACCCGTTTTCATCCGTTTTAGAAAATCTCTAACATATTATACAAATATATTTATAATATATATATTTTTTTTAAATATTTATAGAAATAGGTTATTAAATAAAGGGGAGGAAATTTTTTTGGTCCACCCGTTTATTCACCCGATCCATCCGTTTCACCCGTGGGTGACGGATGGATGGATGCGGGTGATGTCAAAACCGGGTGAAAAGCGGATCGGGTGGAGCGGATGAAACCGGGTGACAGATGCGGGTGACGCTTCACCCGATCCGCATCCGATCCGTTGCCATCCCTATCCATAATTCTCTAAAATTTTACTTAATCATTCAACGATAGCCTATATTCTCGTAAATTCATTAAAGCTCATATTTTAATTATGATCACAACGACTTTTACATAATTTCCCTAAATGCCGTTTTCCTAAGGCTATATTTCATATACACGTGATCATTAAAAGTAACAAAAATAATATTATGTAAATACGTTTAAAACTTCTTAAGGGGGTAGGACTATAATTTGATTATATTAAAGCCCCATTAAAATCTTAAAAATTCTTATTTCAATCTATTTTAAGGATAGTATTTATTCTCAAAACTAAATAAATTGTTTTTATTCTTGAAACTCTTATTAGTTTTAATTTAATTCAATTCCGTACAAAACTTCTAGGCCCTACCTTTTTGTGAATCTCTTTCGCGTCATTTTCAAAAATAACGTTCTAGTAACATTTCTATATTTATTTAAATATCTCATTAATAAAACAAATGCGATTTTGTTCTCCAATATTTTCCTCTATTCGACGTTGCAATATTAATTAGAAAATTCAAACTTTTCAAAAAAATCTTATTCCAACAAAACCAAATGTTATTATTATCCAAATTTGTAAAATCTCAACATTCTCTGTAACTGTCTTGTTTAATCTCGAGTAGTTGTCCACTCTATTCAAGTTTCGGGGACGAAACTTTTCTTAAGGGGTAGGATTGTAACACCCCGTGTTTTTGTAACACAATGTTATAAAAGAATTTAATTCCTTAAATTAAATTCATCCTTTTTCTTTATAATAAAAATGCGTCTGAATGTTTTTCGCCAAATTATACTAAATTTCTTAAGTCCAAATTTAAAAATTTTGAAAAATAAAGTTTGTTGTTTTATCTTTAGAATTCAAAAAGAAACACATTCCAAAATTTTATAAATGTCAACCATAAAACTAATATCGTCTTTCAAATTTCAAAAAGGCTTAAATCATGTTTACTATTCATAAGAATAAAAGTAAAACCTTTTATTCATAGAATACAATTTTGGACATTTTTGATTTTTAATAAAAATGGACCCGTATAACTTTCCGTCTTTGAAATTCAAGTCAACAATTTCAAACACGCAAATCAAAGCCAAGCCACTTTATTCTCTTCCAAATTCACGTGCACATAAACCCTTAACATCAAACTTTTGATTAAAAATTTAATCATTTTGATTTTTATTAATAAATCATATTATATTAATAACTAATTACTATTTCAATTTCATTTAACTAACATTTTCACATAATGTCGAAATTCTAAGTTATACCTAATTTAAACTGATAAAATTTTTGACGGTTGTTTATATTTATTTAAATCGTTAACATTCAATGAAAAAAATAAGTATTTCGACCAAATAAATTTTTATTCAAAGTTTCGAGGATTTTAAACCCAATTTTTGTTTTAGTATCCTTTCGAAGTTTATTTTCATTTTTATTTTTCGATCTTATTTCGAAACACTATTCTAGGATCATATATTTTATTTCGGGACTTTTTGCGTGCGCGCAAATCGAAAATTTTAAAAACGAAAATCGAGCCCGACTTTCTTTATTCTAGCCGACTAACTTGGACCATTTAGTCCAAGTTATCCTCTTCCATTTTTCTTACACAAGCATGCACCTACATTACTTACACACCTATTTTAAGTCATCATTTTGTTATTTACATCTATATAATCCTATTAAAAGTAAATCCTTCAAACAACTTTTCCCAAAACAAACCAAACTCTTTTACCTCCTGCTGCCACGTCAGAGAATTTGCCACATCAACACAGTAGAAAACCTATTCCTGCGTTCAACCTTTGTGGAAAACCAAAAGCCATTCACAAAATGGAAACATTGAACATACCCTCACTCTTTCCAAAATCTATCAAACGAACAAATCATGACAAACCATCCGAAGTCTAACTCTATTAATCGATTCAATAAATTCTTTCCGACGTCGCCGGAAACTTCCTCGCTTTGGCTCGCCAGCTCGTCGATCAAGGCAAACCGTCTCAAGCTCTTCAAGCGGTAATGTTTTTTTTTTTTTTTTTGCTTTGATTGAATTTAATTGTTCGCTTTGATGTTTAGCGGTTTTAGTTTAGTTTTGTGTTGTTTGGTTGCTTGAACTTTTGTTCGCTGAATTGTTTCCCAATTTCTTCTGCAGAAATTGTTGTTGTTGATATGATTGTCGAATGTTCGTTTAAGTTTGTCGAAAATTCGTGAATGTTGTTTTCGTAGAGTAATTAGGAGGTATAAGATTAATGTTTTAGGGTACTTGATGATTTTGGCCTATAAGTGTAGATAAAAATGGTTGCTTTGAGTATCATGGGAAGATTTTTTGATCAATTATTGTAAATCAACCTTTGACTGCCATTAACCGGTGCATCAACGTTTCAATTTGCGAAAGACAAACCATCTGAAGTCTAACTCTATTAATCGATTCAATAAATTCTTTCCGTTTGAGTTCTCAACCTGTTGTAGTATAATTTCTTATCAATCATTCAGATGGATTGATTTTGATTATAATATATGGCGGAAAGTAATTGTTCACATGGATAGAAAGAGGTACGCAAGTTATCTAACGAGTTTATTTTTTAATCTTTGTTTATGACTGCAGTTCATAGAATATTTGATTAATCTATTGCTTTTAATTTGAGTTTACTCTCGACTCTCACAACTTAATGTCAATCCGCCTCACAACTTAATGTCAATACAAGGTCCTCGCTCGCCATCGTCAATCAATTCCCAGCTAACCATCATCGTACAATGTTGTGATTTCTAAGTAAACTGTTCAGATGATCAAATACTTCAAATTGTATTTTTTGTTTGTTTGTGTCGTTGTAAGATTACGTTTGAATTTATGGAATTGTGGTTGTTCTGATTCACATAACCACCAAACCTAACTGGTCAGTGAATTTTTTCAGCTGCTGATGTCGTCATCAGAGTTCCAGAATACAAATAGGCAGTCCTTCAAAAAGCCTTCGTTGTCAGGTAACTCATTAAAAAGGAGGAAGTATAATTTAAAAAATATATTTCGAACTGTTAAGGTTCTTATGGACGATGCCGTTGGTCAAAGTGAAGGTATTATTTTTCAATGAAAAAAATTTTGCGAACACCTTTTTTGGTTCAGTTAGTAGAAGTTTGTACCACTGAACCGTTATTGGTTTTGAATAACATAGGAAATTGTGGATGTAAAGATTGGTCAAAGTGCCAACTATTAGCGTATATAAATGGTAGATATTCCGCTGGATTATTACTCATGGATGAAGTATGTTTAAAACCAACCAAGTTATCTCCTTATCCAAGGTTTATTACGCACTTTTGTTATACTAGCGATTGTGCTTCTTTGGGTTGTCTCGTAGTTGGTTTATGTTTGAATTTATCGTCACTTACCCCGTAAGCTGTTTGCTCAAACCATTTATACAAATCATTTTTGATGGCTACAACGAATGCATATTTGCTTAACAGCTAAAATGGTTCATCAAAGACGTACATAATGGTATTATTTTTTGACTTTGAAGCAGAGTCAACGGACTCGCGACCGCGATGAACATTGGGTGAGAGGCTGCAAGCTTGCAACGTTTCGAGTGGTAGCAGATTCAAATTTTTCCTTTGACATTTTGAGTTTAGATTTTGGAATGAATGAATGATTGATTATGTGCTCATATGGAGTAGCAGGTTAGCTTCATATTTTAATTGCTGCTAATTAGATGGGACTTCTTTAAAGTGATGAGGGAATCGCAACCACCCACAATCTAGATTGTTATATGTAAGGCTTCAACCCTAGACCCTCGAGAATTTCATTGTGTTTTAGATAGTAGAATGAAACCTGGCTGTGTCGCAGATATTGAGCATACATAGTATGAGTATTTTAATTTTAGATATTCGCATTATTTTGGTTTTTTATACTCCCAAGTTTATGATTATCATTGTGTTACGGTCGCAGTGCATTGTCGTGGCTGATGTTGCTGCTGTCGTTGATTTACTGCTCCTGTTACTGTAACTACTCATGTCTCTGTGGTGTTGCTGTTGCAATTATCGTTGTTGTTAGTGTCGTTATGCATTGTTGTTGATGCCCTACTTTCACTGGATTGTCGTGTGTTAAGAGGAGTTGTTGGTGCTCACCGCGAATAGGGAGCGTAATCGCGGCCAAAATTCTTCAAGTGTCATGTTCGTCAGGTTTGTTTAATCCTGAAACCGTCTTCGACATCAAATACGCCTCGCGATCAATGCCGCACCCGTCCCCCTATCTGCTGCACGGTGCTGAAGAAAAGAAAGGAGAACACTTTTGGTTGCCGCTGTTGAGGAGGATTACATCACCATTGGTGGTGGCTACACCAAATCATTTCATTTTAGGTATCAGGTTTTTTTTTTTTTTTTTTGTTTGGTTTGATTTCGGTTTCGATGCTTAATTTGTTGTTGAATGGATGAATGCCAATATTGTTCTTTGATGATTTTGCTTCGTCTCATCTCAGGGTTCATGATTGTTTTGTTTTGTTGGATTTGATTTTGCCTTGGTTGCTTGATGATTTCTACGGAGTACAACACAACATATACCTCAAATTTCAACAACTCATCATTAAGCACAGTAAGCATTACTTTAATCAATTAATTAATTACTTATTTACTTTCTTTGCTTAACTAGAAACTTACGCCGTAATAGACTGCAAAAATGGCAGAATTATAATGTGAAACTATTATTATACTCTTGAATTGTAATTTTCCAGTTGTGTTGTGCTTCGTTGACGAATTTTGATTTGGTAATTTTCATTCCTCACCGTAAGGTGGAACGAACAAAGAAGATTAGGGTAAAATTGGGACGAGTATAATTAATAAATCATCTTGGTCGAAAACCAAAAATTCTTCTTTGTTACATAAATTAGCTAGGTAGATAGGTTTTAAGCTGAACTTGGTACGGAATTTATCAGCACATAGCGACGATGTAGAATTATCCAATGTAATACGGGTAATCAATACAAAATGTTGCGTTTTTCTATTTGTCGCAGATTAATTTCAGTAAAACGTTTTTTGTTTCTTTGGTGAGTTTGAACCCATGACCAATCACGGGTCACAAGGCCCAAGATCGGATTTATACTCTTAACATTTTGCTTAAGGACTCTAGATTGTGACTATTTTTATACGTCATTCAAGTGCATTCACATATTTCTCTGTTATTGATATGTGAGATATATGAACTTATTTGGATCATATCTCTTTCTTATAAACTTTAACAATATACTATTAATTGGTATCTCTTGGTTTCCGAAGGTAGGAGATAGATGGCAAGTTCAACCAGGAGACAAAAGAGGCGTTGTTAAGTTTGTAGGTTGAGCAGAAAATCTAGGTCCTGGTTATTGGGTTGGATTTCAGTATGATGAGCCACTTGGGAAGCATGATGGAATGTACGTTACATAATTCCTTTTCTATTTAACAAGAATCATGATTTCTTTGTGATTGTTTAGAAACTGCATCTCCCTGATCATTTGACCCTTTCATGGGGTGATACTATGATGATTTGTTCAAAAAATTATGACACATACGCTGCGAGAAGCTCCTCTTGCTATGAATACATATTACAAATTTACAAGTTGTAATGTATATTATACGTGAGTTATTCATCTTTGCCTCTTTGTCACACAGGGTTCGGGGCATTCGTTACTTCGACTGTCCTCAACTTCATGGTGGGATGGTTAGACTTGACAAAGTACAAGTTTGCTCCAAACTGCGCATACAAATTTTTTAATGGTTTTAATGTATTAAAAATTACAGCTTAGCTCTTATTATTTAGGCTTATCTATCCTCAATTCAATCCTCAAATTATTGAAAACGCTGTTTTTTTTTTTTTTTTTTTTTTTTTTTTTTTTAATTTCTGTTTCATTGGAATTGATAAACAATACTTGTATCAGCCAGTGCTCACTTATTTTATTAATCGATTAAAATTATGCGAACAATGATTACAAAATGCAGTAGACGTGAGCATTTTTAGTTTCCTTTTTTATGATCTTTCTGGTTACTTGACTAGCATAGTCTTTCAATGAGTTAAGTAGTGCTGCAGCACTACTATGCATATCGACTTTTTGTTTTGGCTGCAATGTCCTCTCATAACTTGAGAGATTATACCTACAACAGACGCTACATATCAGAAACTTAACGGCCAGTAAAGAAATGTATTCCTCAAGATTGATTATATTATTATTGTGCTAAATATTGCGCATTACAGTCTTTTAACTTCATTTATTTACTGCTTTTAGGTTTAACGGAAACACAGCCTATAAAAGGTGAATTTGTTGGTGCTTGGAGACAATAGGGTATAGGTTGGATAGTCATAAATTTGTATCTGTGGTAGAGAGAGCAATTTTTTGAATGTCATAAATATTTCGGCATTGTGATCGACAAAATTAGCTACTAACATCTGTCCATGATCGGAATCATATTTTCTTAAATCACCAACGTCATTTAGGTACTACCTATTTTGTGTGTTTTCAAATTTAAGTTTCTCGATTGACTTCTTAGAAATGTATTTGTTTCGATTTTGTCATAGATTAAGTTCGTGCGTTTGTTGCTATATGTTGGAATTTACTGAATCGAGGTTATTGATGGATTTTTGGTTTTCGATTGCAAATTACATGGTTATTACACAATTGAATTGCAGATTTCAATTGGTTTAATGCTTTGATAAATAAGCTGCTGGAAATGATGGCAGAGCGCCAGAGCACATCTGCATGCTGATGAAGATGGTGGCCGACTTGCGGCAAAAGAACGAGACACAAAGTAAGTTAATCACAACGTTGTTGCAACACGTTGAGCAGTTGGAGCATGCTCCAAATACTGATCAACCGCGGAGGAAGAGGACCATTCCTTAGTTGTTGTAAATCTTTACTCAACCTATATTGATAATAGTCGGTGCCACCCGTTGTCGTGGAATTGAGTAGGTTTAATTGTGAAGCATTTCTTTTTGGTTTGGTTGATTGAACAATCAAATAAATTGGACATAGCTATAAAGCTCTTTATCATCCTCAAAACATAAGACTTAGTAAATTAATTACGGGTAAAAGAAAAGGTCTAACTTATAGTATCGATCTTGGATCCAAGTAGTCGTGCATTGGGATGTTACATTTGCTGATTTTGATAGGTAAAAAAGGTTAAAGCGGTCCCGTGAAAATCACGGGCTGCATCACTAGTTTAACATTATTTAACAAACTAATTTCCTTTAGTTTTAATGTAACCCGTATAAGTATTTAGGGGCTAACTTTCGAGGTCCGAAAAGTGGTCATACGGACTCGGAATTTAATGAAACAAAAGCCTAAACCACCTAATTCTTCGATACGGATTTAATGGTACAGTTTTCATAACTATCAGACAGACCGAACTAAATTCATTTTTCTGTTTTCTTTCAAAGGTCAAAATTCATTCCTCAAAAACCTTCTATTCTATTTTCGCCGTCTCAGCTTTTAAAATTTTATCGACTTCCTTAACTTTTAAATATTTCATTCAATAGTAAATAAAATATTTTAGTCTTAGAATTTAAAAGTAGAGATATTTCGAAAAATCGTCAAACGCGCACACATTAACTTTTATCGCTTTTGACACCCGACTTTTTAAAACTGACCGATTTCGTGAAAAACTTTTTTTTTAGAAAATATCCAAAGGAACCATCCATTTTGCACTCTAGTATGTCAAGTTGATTCTTTTGATGTCATAAATCCAATTTAATTAAACTTTATTTATAATAAAAACTAATGCTTACCTTTAATTCTTTTTAACCTATTCTTTTTACAACTTGTCCTCATAATTTTGACAAGTGCAAAACAAACTACTTGTGCTCTTAGAAATGCCGTAGGTTTCCTCCCTCCTTGCTCCATTATTTTTCTTCCATTTTCTTTCCTAAAACCTCTAAAATAAAACCCTTAATATTATTCTAATAAATCATAAGTGTTCTAGTTAATTAGTGGGTATATTAGGAGCTAACTTACTTGGATTTTTGGGTGAAGATCATGGGTTTTGGGTGAAGAATTATTCCGATCTAAAATTTATTTTAGATCCTCGACGATTAACATCCAAAATAAGGTGACTAGTTATATCTCATATTAGCCTCTTTGTAAATTAATTTGTTTTGTTAGTATAATTTTATAAGTATGAAAATTATGTTAAAATATATCAAACATCACTTGTGTGCATTTGAGTGTTTATGTGTTGTATAATAATGATAATAACTAAATAATATTTTAAATAGATTTGTGTAGTAATATGAAAATAGATTTAGTTTAATTAGTTTTTGAGAAGTTTTAATTTTTGTTCATATGATGTTTATGTTTATTTATGTTTTATTTAAGTAGTAATCATATATAAAAATTATGTGAAATATTAACAATGAGTTTAAAGTGATTAAAAATCAAAAATAAAAATTGTGTGTGTATGTGTAATAGTCACGGCATTTCCCATTTTTTTTTTATGTAATTTTCACTTTTAATTTTTGTAAATAATATGTAGTGTTAAGTTAGTTAAAATGGATGTTATCATGTGAAAAAAATTAAATTAGAAAAATAAATTATAAGTTGTTAAAAATGAAAATAGTGTTCTTGAAGTTTATTTTGTTGTTCTTGAAAACTCATGTTGATGTTCATGTTGTTCTTGGTTTGTAGCTTATTTTGATTCTTGATTATTTTATGTTTGTTGTTATTTATTGTTTTATTTAACTAATAAGTAATTATATTACTAACCATTTAAATTAAACTAGCTAAATCTTTAAAATATAAAATTTAGAAATTTAAAGTGAGTAAAAATACTATTCATAAATGAAATAAAATGTTTAGTGAAAATTTTAACTTAGTAAATTTTAGTAAATTTCATAAATGAAACTTTTAGTAAATTTCATTTTAGTTTAAATCGTTTTAGTATAATTAGAATAATTAGAATATAAAAACTTTAAGCTAAAAACCGATAAAAATTGAAAAGTTAAATTTTGACCACCATCACCTTAGCCACGGCATACCCACCATTTTTGGGTCAAAAATTGTTTTTATCACTTTTTAGTTTAATTGTTAAAATAATTTAATTATTAGTTAATAAGTTAGAATTGAGAAATTAAAAGAAATAAGTAAATTTTGACATATATACAACACCACACGACATTCTTAATTAAAATGGACCAAATTTGATCAAAATGAAATTATCACTAAGTCACTAAAGTTAAATAGTATTTAGAATTGAATTATTGTATAAATCGATTTAGTTAGAAATGAAATATTATAAACCGATTAAAATATGTAACCGTTATAAAAATGAACTAAATCGTGTGCTACCGCCTTTGCATATTGGACTGTTGAACTTGGACTTACGGACTTAAATGAATCATCCACGATACTATTATTTTTAAAATGAAAATCGCTAAATTTAGTTAATAGACGACTAAATTTAACTAAGTCTCATTTTAAAATAAATATCATTATCACTTTTTACAAATTGAACTTAACATTTTTAAAACTAGTATTTTAAAATGAAAATCACTATCACTTTTTACAAATTGAACTTAACCTTTTTAAAAACTAGTATTTTAAAATGAATATCATTATCACTTTTTACAAACCGAACTTAACGTTTTTAAAACTAGACTTTTAGAATATTTTTAAAACTCACTAAGTACAAAACGAACTTAACGACTTTGAAACTAGAAATTTATACTTAGAAAATAAAAGGGTTTAGTTTATTTTCTAAAATATCTTAAGTATAAATACCTAAAATATCTTAAGTATAAAAATACGTATAAATATAGAAATACGTACAAGTATAAGAATACGTACAAGTATAAGAATACGTATAAGTATAAAAATACGTATAAAATACGAAGTATAAAAATACGAATACGTATAAAAATACGTATAGAATACGAAGTATAAAAATACGAATACGTATAAAAATACGTATAAAATACGGTGAATAGTGAATAATGAATAGTGAATAGTGAATAGTGAATAGTGAAAAATAAATAGTGAAATACTGAAAATAATTGAAAATTTTACTAAGTATAGAAAAAATTAAAATGAATAAGTAAATGACTTAAAGTGTTTTGAAAAACACTTAAATAAAATTGGACATACTAATAAACGTATCAATATAGAAACTTGAAAACGTTAATAATTAACAGCACTTCAAATAATACACGAATATGTTATGTGATCATATGAAACCGAATACAAATACTTAAACGTTTGACGATGAGACTAGGAGAGTCTAGTAACATGTGATATGTATTATCAAATAAATAATGAACATTGAGTAAGTTAAATAAAAGGTCAAACGCTTGAGCCTCCGATATGAAAACGTCAATCGTAAGTGAAGTGGGGTTAAGATAGTCTTGTAGCGGATACCACTATCTCGGTCTCTGACATGGGTCATCCCGGTTAGTGTGGCTGAGCCGGCAGCTTTATTGCTTAGCATCCTGCCCATGCCTTACGCCTTAAGTCGTATTGCCTATGCCGTATAAGATAAAGAATATGCCAACTCTTAGTGGGTCAGGCTTTAGGAAATAATCGTTTTATCCAGAGTTAAGGTGCTCTATGATTAGCATAGCCTATTCTTAAAGTGGATATTAGTGTATGCATACTAGACTAGGGTTTTATTCCCCTATTTCGCTAAAGTTATCAGGGCAACCGTGACCTTGTGGATTCAGGTCGATTATAGCGGTTCTGTCTCCTTGCCGTGTTTCGTTCTTAGTGGGCGCGACACTTGCATTCGTTCTTACCCTGCGTAAAGATTACTTGACGAGATTGTATCTGAAGTTCGAATCATTTCGAACACTAGAAGATGAGATGCAAGTACTATAGTATTCGGCGTGGTTTACGAGTCGAGTAAGTCGCTGCACTATGGTAGTGAGATGCAAACGACTAGAGTACAAAGGCCTACTCAGTGGTCAGGCTCGTAAGCAGTATGTGTTGTGTGTTGTATGATTAAATGAGAATGAATGTGTACCATCTTCGAAAACTAAAGACCACAACTTTCTGAATTGAATCGAGTCTGCATGAGGAGAATGATACGAAATGTATGTTTGATTGCGATCCGATATCGCCTTGTTATGTTATTGAATTATTGTGATACTATTGCTATGCTATTATATGCTATTTGCCTTCATAATTGAATATCATGCTTATATGATTTATCGCTTTAAACCGCATGCTCATTATGACTTATATGTCTTTACATGCTATATGTAATAAGCATGTTTATGTTTTTATCATAATGTTATGTTTATAAAGCGATAATATTAAACCAAAGTAATTGAAATCGAGGGTAAGTATGAGCATAGCTAGTCACTGTCCGCTCAGCGGGCATCCCCCCAACAGTTTATTGTGCAGGAAAAGCATGGACCGGTTTGCTTGGATTTTGGGACGGGACCAGCTTATATTTATTGCTTTACCTTAGTTTGTTTGCGAGAGAAATGTAATCTATACAACAATACTCTTTTTATTTCCGTACTTAGAGTTGTTTTAAATCAACTCTTGAACGATGTTTGTAAAATTTGGGTTTTTATGTATAATTAATGACGCTGGTTTAAGACTTAATTAATTTCCGCCTTAGTAATTAAAGTCGACTAAAAACCAGGTTGTTACAGTTGGTATCAGAGCTGACTCGTGACCGTAACATAAATGGCCTAATGCGATTTATGCTTACCTAACGAGAGACACCTGGGCGGGTTAACATATTAACATGCTAAACCGCAAGACTACTAGGATCAAATAATAAATTAGATTTTCTTTTATTAGATCACTTAAATAATAAACTTGAAATCGCTTTAAAGTGTGAGAATGGGTAGAAACCTTAAGGACCGACCATAAGCTAAGGACTTTTAATTAACAAACTACTTCCCTCAAAATAAAATACACTAACTAGCGTATGCTTGCTACTTGCTGAGTTGGCTAACTAAAACTAACAATTATCCTCGGATATAAAATCTAAATAATAAATTCAATTCTCGGAGATGGGAGCATCGAAGGAAGTACCAGACGGCACGGAGTGAAGACATCTGTTAAATTCATAAACAATTCCACAAAAATACACTCCCTACCTTCTATCTTTGTTTACCCTCCTAAGAAGTGTACAAGATACATTCCAGCAATTTCATTCTCATGGAATGAAATATCTAACTTCTGTGATCTAACAAACTTATGAATACCTATTGTGATGTTTTCAATGGGAATACGAGAGCAATTTCCGGTGTAGAGATTTGCAATAATGCAAGCTAACGATTGTAGGTAAAGGTTGTCCCGATGGATAAACCTCCATATAATGTCGGTATTCAACACCATTTGTAGGCGTTGAAATAACAAAGGAAATTCCGTAACTATTTTATCTATTTGGGTTTGATAGTGTTGAACCCATTCAACATTATTGGTAGGCATTTTTTTCTAGGAAAATGTTAGAGAGAAGAAAAAAGATTAGAAATTTGTGTGTAAAAGAACTAGAAGGCATGTCTTTAAATAGAGGTGGAACATGTTAGGAATATCTAGGGTTTGTTGTCCACATAACAAATCATACTTAAATACAAACAAAATCTAATACACACCATAACAAATTAAAAAAACAAAGCATTAAAATGTCCATCGTCCACATAAAAACTAATAAAATAAAAATACCAAATCATAAATCCGAAATACAAAGCGATAAAATGTCCATCGTCCGAATAAAAACTAATAAAATTGACACGAAATCATAAGTCCAAAATACTCACAACCGACTGAAAATAAATATATAACCAAGTCCGACATAAACAAAACATAACCAAACGTCAACAACTACCGAGTAACATCATCATCATCATCATGGTGCTCATCTTGGACCGTAAAAAACGGCTCCAACGACTTCACCAAGCTCCTAGCGGTCTTCTTCCTCCCTTCTATCGTGGCCTGACCGTAGACAACAGCGAACTTCCGAGCTATAGCTCGGGCTACCTCTGGCTCCTCCCAAATCGATAAGGTGCGAGCAAACTGGACACGGCGCAACGGCGGATAAAACAAAGGGTGGTAAATGGTGTTATACCACGACATGTAATCCAGAGCAGCCTGAAATGGAAGAACTGCAACATTAGACTGATCCCTCAACTTGATCATACTATCGGCCGTCAACCAATTAGAATCAGCATTATCCCCATATTCGACACGGTAACCAGATTTAGCTGGGTTAACTGGTCGATGGTCACTGGCTGGCGTCATCATCGGCATCGAAATCTTCTGGACGTATCCAAACTGGCGCAGAAACCTATCGGGCTGATACTGTAACACCCCGACTTTTTCCCCTTATTTAAGTAATTCATTTTGTTAAAATTCGTATTTTATTTCTAGCGATTTTTCTCATATTTAGCTCGAGAAAGTCGTTTCCTTAGCTTATGTGTCGTGGTGTTGAGTCGAGGTTGCGTGGTTCGAGGTGGTTGTCGGGTGTGCGGATGAGTGTAGGGTGAGTTGGTAGGTGTACGAGTGGCTAGGGAGAAGTTTGGAGGAGTAGAGATATGAAAAACTAAGTTAGGAGGCAGAATTCGGAGTCAAAAGTTTCTGACCAGTTGTGAGCAGCTGGAACCGCCCGGTTCCATGTGAACCGAGCGGTTCAGGCCCCAAACCGGCCGGTTCGGCTTTGTTTCGTGGGCAGTTTTCCGTGTTTGCTTTTAATTCTTTTTATACAAATCCTTTATATTTCCTACGCCCTCTTAACCCTAATCTCATTCTAAACTACTAATTCATTCATCTCCTTTCAAAACCCTCTCTTCTGTCTCATAAAAACATCATTAATTTTCATCCAATTCTTCATTAAATTCTCACATGTTCTCATCTTGTTGCTCTAATTCTCTTTGGTAATCCTTTCAATCTCTCATCGTTCTAGGTTTAGTCTTTATAGTTTTTATATTATTTTATGTGTATTATATTGTGTACTTATATTGTATGTGAGTTTATGTGTGATGATCATGGAGGAGGCCAATTCTACGAAGAAGACACGATTTTCATCGACGAGGAAGAAGGCTAGATTGGTTTCGTGCTGTAAAAGGTAACTGGGTGTAGCCCTAGCTATATTTTGACTTGTGTGAGACTAGGGTATTGATTATGGATGCTTTGATTGTTTGTTTGGTTGCAAAAGTATAATCTTTGGGACGCATGTGATGTAAAGTTATAATCTTGGGATGATTTGGAGTCGGTCTCACACTATTGAGTCTAACATCGTGTTTTTGGGATGTTTGTATTACTTGAGATTGATTATGGTGTAATTTGGTCGATGGAGGATGTTAACTGTGGGTATTATTATGGTTTATTTTGGGTTATTATTGAGTTCTTATGATTATTACTCCGTATTTAACACGTTGTACACCGTTGATTATAGTTAATGTTGAGAATGGTTATAACAGGGTTAGTTATGCGGTTAAAGAGTTTATGATGGTTGTTGAGCTGACTTTGAGTTAAAGGTTGATTGTATTGGCATTGAATTGGTTGGTTGGTTGTATGCTTGAGTTGAGTGTGCGTACGTGCATTGTTGGACACGTGCGTGAGGAGATACGACGTCTTTTGTAGGACGGTGCCGCGTGTCGTGGATTCTCGACCATTTTGTAGTGGCTCTGAGACTATGGTTATCGAAAGTCCTTTTGTAGGGGCGCCACTATTTTGTAGCGGTGGTTATTTGAATGTCCACACTCTTTTGTAGGGGTGTGTGCTTGGCCAAGTTTAGACTATTGTTAGAGGCATTTTGTAGTGCCGCCATAGGGTCTGGATCTTTTGTAGGGTCCGGGGTGTTTTGTAGCGCCCAGTTGTCCGTGCTTACTCTTGCCCTTGATTGTTGATTGTTGATATTGTTTGTCACTTTGTTGATGGCATCCAGGTTGTTGATTGTTAACTGTCACTTTGTTGATGACAGGTAGAGCTTGTTTGATTTAAGATTGACTATATTGAACCGGTTGTATTTGGGTTGAATGGTTTGTAAGATGATTGGGATTGTTGAATTGAGGATGGGGTTGGTTGATTGAACCAACAACAAACAATGTGCAGGGTGCTGTTCATCTCCTTTTTAGTGGATGCGACATGTACATTAATTTCACTATTACTCCGTATAATCATTGGTGCTCCACTTTTCACTAGGTCTAAGACCCATTTTTACTTGAGTTGTTTATATTTTGATTATAGGTCATAAGTTGAGTTGGTTGATTATGGAGTTAGCTTGAGGTTGACCTATATTGATCATGCACTTGGGTTGTATTGTTGTTTATTTTGTTTATGTTGAAATATGATTGGGGAGCACCTAGTTACTCCCCACTGATTGTGACTGTTACATTTTTGTGGCAGGTATGCGCGGGGACGGGTTGTGTGAGAAGCTGTGAGGATTGTTGACCCCGTAGCTAGCTTATTGATTGGATTTGTTTAGGCTTGGTTTAGACTGTGCATTTGGGTTAGATTTCATTGTTCTCATACTTATGTACCTTGGTGGTTTTGGATTGTAAGGGGTATTTACTCCCCGTTCGCTAGGCCTCAAGGCCTACTCTTTTGTCGTTTGTTTGTTAGTGAGTAATGACTCGGATTACACGGTGATTCCGCCACCGTGGTTTCTTTTATTTCATTTTCTTTTCTTAAAACCTTTTTAAAACGTATTTTATTTTATTTGGAAAATCCGGGTTGTTACAGATACGGCTCCAAAATATTAAGAAACCTAATCAAACCCGAGTACAAAGTCGTCTGACACTGCCTGTCAGGACGACTACTGATGAGGCTAAAGTCGTCACGCCTCAATCAAAAATAAACCTAACAAACAACTAACAGGTAGCTAGTGGTAAGCAGGATCGTATCCACAGAGAAACGGTGTAGTAAAAGCTAAAGTCGGAGTAAAGCAGGTCAGTCTCAATGGTGTGAAAAAGGGTTGGTTTGAACTATAAACTAAAGCAAATAATAACGATAAGAAGAAATATATAAGGAGAAGGATTAGGGCATCGGGTTCATTATGACAACGATTCAGGAGCTCAAGTTCGTAAGAAGGAAGCGATAAACTGTGCAAATGAGTAGGTTTATAAAACGCTCTCTCGAGTCAATTTTAGCCTTAAGCAAATTTAGCGGGCTCTCGCAACTTACTAAATTCAACTTATCAATCTCGCGTAAGTCTAGTTTTAACTCGGCTTTCGATCTTAAATCAAAACTTACTCGGGTTCAATTAAACTCAGACAAATCGTTGATCAGGCGAAATAATCCTAATTCAATTGGCATAAAACGCGTAGAAAGAAATCAAGTGCACAATTTACTCAACCAGTTTAATCCTAAAACATGTTCCTGAACCAAATATCACAAATTCCCCTAAACCCTAATTAGAAAATTAGCTACTCATACTAATCAACAAAACAAAACAATAAAGAGAAGACATGATGATAAAAGTAATTGCAATTAAAATAAACCTGGAATTATACGGAGTACCGACGGTTACAACTGAATCAATCTTGAAACTAAACTAGAGTTGAGAGTTTTGAGAGAGAACTAATAAAGCAGTAAACTAAAACCTAAGTAAAAATAAAGCATAAGTTCTTTAGTTTTCGTCCTAAGGTATTTATATATAACCCCCACTAAAATAATACGAATTAAATCAAAACCGACTGAAAAATACTCCTCAGCCAGCCGGCCGGCTGCCGGCCTGGCTGGACCGGCCTGACCCACTTTGTTGGGCCGGCTCTCTTCCTTTGATCTTAGGCCCATTCCTTCATTTGGGCTCAAATTGTCTCGAAGCCTTTTTGATGTCTTTGGTCTTTGGTCTTTTATTTGCACTCCGAGCTCCTGCGTGAGCTCGAGCTAGGTCTTGTCGTCTTGATTCTCGTAATGCTCCAATTGTCCCGGGTTTTGGCTCAAAACCACCAAAACCTGCAAAATGTAAATGAAAGGCAGCAGTATCGAGAAATATAGCAAATAGCTCACAAACTAGCAATGATCACGAGTAAATATAAGCTAAATGCGACTAAACCGGGGGCATAAAATGTATATAAATAGCATCTATCAACTACCATACGGAGTCCACGCCACCTGCTCAGCTCTTAGACCGTCTAACCTATGTCGATGCTGCTCCAAAAGAGTCGGATGTCCTTTAAACCGAGGGACATGTGCCCAAGCCTCAGCACGAGGTCTCCCCTCGACGTAGTATCCTCCATGAGGTCGAAAATCCAAGAAATACTCGTACATTCAAGCCCGAAGCACAGACAAACAACCAGCCACACCACGAGCATCTCCTCGCGAAGCAATACCCAATTGCCTATACAAATAGGCCAACGTCGCAGCACCCCAGGCGTAGCTACCGACAACAGCAAGATCATCAAATAATCCCAACATACGGGCAGTCACCCTATCACCAGACTTATCCATAAATAAAGTCTGACCAAGCAACAACATCATGTAAGCCCTAAACGAATCGTGCTGGTTACCCGCCTCAACAACCTTCTTCAGCCTCTGCACCATCAAACCACCACCCTTATAAGTAGGTGGCTCAGTCTCTCATACATCAACACCCAAAAACACCCCCTCAACATCAACTCGAATCGCTAGTAGGTGAAAAACATCATGCAGAAGGATAAAAACCTCTCCAAAAGGCATATGGAAAGTGTTTGTATCCGGCTGCCACTTCTCAATAAAGGCACTAATCAAATTCTCGTCCACATTTGAAGTCATACAATGACTCAAATGACCAACTCCACTCTGACGCACTCTGTCAACAACGGGATCGCTCAACTTCAACTTAGGGCTGAGCAAAATATCCGAATATCCGAAATCCGAAAATTGTGATCCGATATTCGATCCGATTTTTTGGATATCCGATCCGAATTTTTAAATATTTTGGATATCCGTATCCGAAAGTTTTGGATATTGGATATCCGTGGATATTTAGTTTTGTTAATTTTGGATATCCGATATCCGAAAATTGTCTTGATATTTTGATTATTTTTAATATTTATTTTTTATTGGTTACTAAGAATTGAATTTTATTAAATATAGTCGTAATTTTCATAGCATCCAATGTCCTATACTACAATTTTCAATTTTTTCGTATCTTTAAATATAATGTACTAATTCAAATATATAATTTTTTATTTAGCTAAATCTAAAATGTAAAGAACTAATAATATATATAAACAATATAATGTGATATGTGTTGCTATTAATACAATCATACTTAAAAGTTCATTATCAAATTTAAAAGGAAAAAGAAGGGTAGAATGAACGAGTGTAACGATAAATTTAACGATAAATCAACATTTTTGTTTGTGCAATGGCGCTATATGGATATCCGAATGGATATCCGCCTCTAATCCGAAATATCTTGGATATCCGAACATTGGATATCCGAAATATTTGGATCGGATATGGATATTAAAATTTAGAAATTTTGAGTTTGGATATCCGATCCGAACTATCAGTTTGGATCGGATATCCGATCCGTGCTCACCCCTACTGAGTTCAACTCATCCAAATGCACAGCTAAACCGGACCTCTCATAGCACTTAAGCCACGATCTCGTAGTATCCGGTGCAGTCCAGCTAGTAAAAGCAACGTGCCCACCGAAGCTACGCAACACGTGGCACTGAGAAGGACCACCCAAGACACTCCCTATCAGGAGCCAAGACAAATCTCCCTTCGTCTTCGTCCTCCCCACAACAGACGAAGCCTCACTACAACTAAGAAAACGACCCCTAGAATCCCGTATCGCCTTCTTCGTACAAGGCGAATCGGAAATCTGGTTCTCCAAAAACAAAATATCCCTATCCACCTCACTGGCAACCTCCTCCTCTCATTCGTTATCAGGACCAAAATGTTCCGTAAACCCGGCACGAATTTCTCTCGACAACTCTTTCGATGAATTGTCACTCTCCACGGGGACACTCTCCAACGGGGCACTCTGAACGGGGACGACCATAACAGGACTTGTAACAACCCGGATTTTCCAAATAAAAATAAAAATACGTTTTAAAAGGGTTTTAAAAAGAAAATAAAATAAAAGAAACCACGGTGGCGGAAACACCGTGTAATCCGAGTCATTACTCGCTAAAACAAATAAGCAAACGACAAAAGGTAGGCCTTGAGGCCTAACAAACGGGGAGTAAATACCCCTTACAAACCAAACTCCAAACCAAGTACGGAAAATAATGATAAATCTAATCCAACGAGTTTAAACAAATCCAATCAATAAGCTAGCTACGGGGTCAACAATCCTCACAGCTTCTCACACAACCCGTCCCCGCGCATACCTGCCACAAAAATGTAACAGCCACAATCAGTGGGGAATAACTAGGTGCTCCACAGTCATATTTCAACATAAACAAAATAAACAACAATACAACCCAAGTGCATGATCAACATAGGTCAACCTCAAGCTAACTCCATAATCAACCAACTCAACTTATGACCTATAATCAAAATATAAACAACCAATCACCTTACAAACCATTCAACCCAAATACAACCGGTTCAATATAGTCAATCTTAAATCAAACTACCTCCAATTGTCATCAATAAAGTGACAGTCAAAAATCAACAACCTGGATGCCATCAACAAAGTGACAAACAATATCAACAACCAAGGGCAAGAGTAAGCACGGAGTACTGGGTGATACAAAACACCCCGGGCCCTACAAAAGATCCAGACCCTATGGCGGCACTACAAAATGCCTCTAACAATAGTCTAAACTTGGCCAAGCACACACCCCTACAAAAGAGTGTGGACATTCAAATAACCACCGCTACAAAATAGTGGCGCCCCTACAAAAGGACTTTCGATAACCATAGTCTCAGAGCCACTACAAAATGGTTGAGAATCCACGACACGCGGCACCGTCCTACAAAAGACGTCGTATCTCCTCACGCACGTGTCCAACAGTGCACGTACGCACACTCAACTCAAGCATACAACCAACCAACCAATTCAATGCCAATACAATCAACCTTTAACTCAAAGTCAGCTCAACAACCATCATAAACTCTTTAACCGCATAACTAACCCTCATTCTGACCATTCTCAACATTAACTATAATCAACGGTGTACAACGTGTTAAATACGGAGTAATAATCATAAGAACTCAATAATAACCCAAAATAAACCATAATAATACCCACAGTTAACATCCTCCATCGACCAAATTACACCATAATCAATCTCAAGTAATACAAACATCCCAAAAACACGATGTTAGACTCAATAGTGTGAGACCGACTCCAAATCATCCCAAGATTATAACTTTACATCACATGCGTCCCAAAGATTATACTTTTGCAACCAAACAAACAATCAAAGCATCCATAATCAATACCCTAGTCTCACACAAGTCAAAATATAGCTAGGGCTACACCCAGTTACCTTTTACAGCACGAAACCAATCTAGCCTTCTTCCTCGTCGATGAAAATCGTGTCTTCTTCAGAATTGGCCTCCTCCATGATCATCACACATAAACTCACATACAATATAAGTACACAATATAATACACATAAAATAATATAAAAACTATAAAGACTAAACCTAGAACGATGAGAGATTGAAAGGATTACCAAAGAGAATTAGAGCAACAAGATGAGAACATGTGAGAATTTAATGAAGAATTGGATGAAAATTAATGATGTTTTTATGAGACAGAAGAGAGGGTTTTGAAAGGAGATGAATGAATTAGTAGTTTAGAATGAGATTAGGGTTAAGAGGGCGTAGGAAATATAAAGGATTTGTATAAAAAGAATTAAAAGCAAACACGGAAAACTGCCCACGAAACAAAGCCGAACCGGCCGGTTTGGGGCCTGAACCGCTCGGTTCACATGGAACCGGGCGGTTCCAGCTGCTCACAACTGGTCAGAAACTTTTGACTCCGAATTCTGCCTCCTAACTTAGTTTTTCATATCTCTACTCCTCCAAACTTCTCCCTAGCCACTCGTACACCTACCAACTCACCCTACACTCATCCGCACACCCGACAACCACCTCGAACCACGCAACCTCGACTCAACACCACGACACATAAGCTAAGGAAACGACTTTCTCGAGCTAAAAATGAGAAAAATCGCTAGAAATAAAATACGAATTTTAACAAAATGAATTATTTAAATAAGGGGAAAAAGTCGGGGTGTTACAGGACCCTTCCCCGACCTTTGAGAGCGACGAAGTGCGGGGGCAGGCTGCGTTTTCTCCGCCTTCTTCCTCCGCATCGAGGCAGTGACCCTACGATCAGTCGTACGGTCTTCGGGGGCACCATTATGCCTTTTCCTCGGCTTGCCATCTGCAAAAACAAACTTAATGTGTTTAGATACGTGAATAAATACTATACATACGAATTACATTACACGTTAAAACAATAACACGCAAAATAAGAGCAAAATTAAAATTCATCATCCAAACTATGGTAGGACAATGAAATTAATTGTCCTATCCATAGGTAAGACAAACAAATTCATTGATAAATCATGGGCTGAACAACTACATTCATTGTCCTACTATGGTAGAACATCAAAAATCATTGTCCTACCATGGTAGGACAAATACATTCAACAACATCAACCAACAACAACAACAAAATTCATCACTGCATACCAAGACAAACAAAAATATTCAACACTAACTCCATTTAGGACATTCAAATTCAATGTCCTAACCATCAAAGTCAATGAAATTCATCATCCCAACCATCAAATATAGTGAGATTCAACATCAATATTTTCAAATCTTTATACAAAATTATTCAACTTCAAATATTACAACTAACAACAAAAAAATCAACCAAAAAATCAAACAAAACTAAAACAAAACACAAAAAGAACAACAAAATAAAAAAATCAACACATATAATCTTTACACAAACAATAGATCTAATTAAAATAACAAAAAATCAAACAAAAAATACAAGAAAAGGACAGGTTAATCCTAAACTAAACTAAACTTTTTGGCTAGATCTAAACTAAATTAAATAACAAAAAATTTAACAAAAAATCAAACAAAAAATAGAAGAAAAATTTCTAAACTAAACTAAACTAAACCTAAACAAATCAACACAAAATCAAAGGAAAAAAATAAGGAAACAAACCTGTTCGGCTGGATCTGAAAAAGACGGTCGGGGGTTGCTGGGTGCTTGGTCGTCGACGACGGTCGTGGGTGGTGGGTGCTCGACGACGGTTGTTTTCAACCTAAATCAACCTCACAACACAGCAAAAATCGAAATAAAATAAGAATAAAATCAAAAGAAGTAACAACAAAAATGTAAAATATATAAACACAAAATAAAAAAATCGGTGGGTGGTGGTCATAAGGTGGCCACCAAAATAGACAAATCGAAAAAAAAAAAAAAAAAAAAAACCAAAAAAAAAACAAAACAACAACTTACCAGTAGGTGGTGGTAATACCGACGGCGACCGGCGAGAGGCGGTGAAGGCGCGGTAGCCGGTGGTGAAGGCAACGTCTGCCACCAACGACGGCGGGGACGCGCGGTGGCGCACGGTGGTGATTGTTAATGATTGATTTCAGATCTGAGTTTTTGGGGGGTTGTTTTTCATTTTATTTTGATTTAAGATGTTAATTTTTGGGTTTCTTTTTTATTTTTTTTTTAAGGTTGATTTTTATTAAATGCAAGGGGATGATTTCATTAAAACATTGTGGGATGATTTTGATTTTTTTTTCTTTTAAAATCAAACACTTTGAGGTTTTTTTTTCTTTTATTTAATTTATTTTTTTTTTTTCAGAAAAATCAAGAGAATGAAAGAGAGAGAGAAAGGGTAGAGAGCGAGAGTAGGGGTAGTGAACGTAATTTTTATGAAAAACGTCGATGATTCGTGTAAAAACGTCGACGATTTTAAATAATCGGGATGAATAATTGTGTTGCCTGGTGGATTTTTTGTTGGGAGATAAGAATTTGGGTTTCGCTTGTAGTAGGTTGGGAGGTTCAAACCTCTACACATGTTTTTTAACTCATTTTTTTGGCCACCTTTTAATTTTTTTTTTTTGGCTTTATTTCTTTAAATAAAAATGTATAATATTTGATATTAAACTCTCTTAAAAAATTTCATCATAGTACAAAAGAAAAATTGTTTTAAAAAAAATCATAAAATCATCCATAATTAACTACTTTGCATTTAAATAAGTAATTCTCCTATAAGGCACAACTCACACAAAATTAATGTGAGACCAAAGTACAAATTGCAGTTAAAATGGTACAAAATCATGAAACAAATCTACTAAAGTCACTTACGGGGGTACTAAAAAAAATTAGTAACAATTAATCATAATTATCACTTAAATAGTACAAAAACTATATAAACGGGTACAAATAAGATGGAATTACAATAATTTATTGTAAGTCCTGATTTACACAAGAATTTGTGTAAATAAAAAGTGGTTAAGAGTAAGTTAATTGAAAAATTTTAAAAAATTATATTTTTTGTACCCTCATCTTAACCTCTCTAAATCCACCTCTGTTGAGGAAGGGTGTCGTTGGTAGAGGGAGGATGTCGCTGATGGAAGAGGATGCCCGCGGTTGAAGTGGCTGCCGCCGGCAAGGGTGGGTAGTTTTAAGGTTTATTGTAATTTATTTTATTGTTATAGAAAAGAGAGAAAATGATAGGAGATGATAATTGTGATGAGTAAATAATAAGGTAAAATTGTCAAACTTGGGTACAATAAAATAAAACTCGGGTATTATTGAACAATACCCTTATCAAAAATTATTTCTCAATCTTACCAAATTAGTTAACAGTAAATCTCATATGAGACAATCTCACATTTAAATCACTGTGAGACCAAACTACAAATTACAGTTAAAAATGGACAAAAACATAAAATATACTTCGTATTGCCTGTTGTTGTCTGTAGTTTGTTGTACGCTGCGTACTTGTAGCCGTTTATTGCCATTGACGGGTGCTGCTTTCTGCTATTTTCCATTGTTGTTGCCTGTTGTCTGATATCATTGTCTGCTGTTGCTAGAGATGGTCATCATTGTCGCTTGATTTGGTTGTTGTTCGCACAATAGCTGTTAAAATAGAATTTAGATACACCCCGTGAATTTTACGGTTCACATTACTAGTGGATTTATTAAAATATACTCCCTCCATTTTTTTGCAAATAGCCCCATATACCTTTCAAAAAAAAAAAAAAAGAATCCAATTAGCCCAATTTCCCTATTTAGTAACAATTTCTCTCACATACCTTACTTTTTCTCACACGTTCCTACTTTTTTTTACTCACATATAATTTTTTATAATTAAACTATTCTACTTTTTATTCACCCTACCCCACTTTTCTACTTTTTCTTAAAAATGGTGGAAAATGAAAGGAGGCCAAATGGATAAAATGAAGGGAGTAGCTCTTTATCATTTGATTTTTAAGTTTTTATAGTGAAAAAAAAATTATCTCATTAATATAGGTGTTTATTTAATGGAGCTAGACTGTAAAACACATAAAAAAGACTCTTGATCCAAAAAGAAATACATATCCAACAATCATCAAGGTATTTAAATGAAATTGGGGGATCTTTTTTAATGGATTATTTGTGATATTTTACACCGTTGAATATGAATGGACCTATTCCAAAACAATTGGATGCTGACAAAATTATAAAAGACTGATATTCCTTATTTTTACCAAACAACGTACGAATAGTTCCTTGATTTTGGTTAAATGATCGTTGAAATTTTATCTTAGAGTAAGGCCCTGTTTGGTTGCACAAATCAGCTAGCTTATTTGAGCAGCTAGCTGGTTTGACTAAAATTTCAACTACCTATTTTACCTGGAAGTGTTTGGTGTGGGTTGACTGGAAATAATTTCAGCTAGCTGAAATAAAAAGCTACTTCAGGTAGCTTATTAAAAAATAAGCTAGCTGGTTACAAGATGTTTACTATTATACCCTTATAACTTCATCCATAAAATAAAAATCATGTCCTTTTATGTCAATTAATTTATTTCAGCTTGTTTTACCAAACAATATAATAATTTCAGCTACCTTATTAGTCTGTTAATTTCAGCTACCTTTCAGCTACTTAGGCTCTGTTTGGGAAAACTAGCTGAAAAGGTAGCTGAAAGCTGAAAAGCTAGCTGAAAATTATTTTATTGTTTGGTAAACAACCTGAAAAGATAACTAAAATAAAGTCAAATGACCAAAAAGGACATAGCTATTGATAGTTTTATTATTGATATTATATGTTGGTATTCTAATCATGTTGCTCCCCAAATTAAAGTAGCTATTTCATCACGAATTTTCTTCATCTCCGGAGCCGACTCATTTAGATTTTATAAATATTTTAGGGAAGTAGTACTTATCAATATGAAAATATGAAAATAATACGATAAAAGTCATCATACCTTGAAAGTTGGTGTTAGAACGAAGCACTATACAATGAAAAAAAATACTAGCAGCAACTTTATCACGAGAAATTAGGGTTAGGTTTTATAAATATTTTAGGGAAATAGTTATGAAAATTAATATTTTAATTAATCGGATAAAAAAGTAAGGGTATAATAGTAAAAAGACTTATAACCAGCTAGCTTATTTTTTAATAAGCTACCTGAAGTAGCCTTTTATTTCAGCTAGCTGAAATAAGCTTTCAGCTAGCTGATATATTTTCTAGTCAACCTTCACCAAACACTTCCAGTTAAAACAGCTAGCTGAAATTTTGGTCAAACCAATACTTGGTAAACAATAAGCTAGTGAAAGCAAATAGCTTTTCAGCTTCAAACCTTTTCAAATTTCATACCTTTTTCGATTAGTTTTCCCAAACAGAAATTTAAATGGAAAAACGGATTCATATTGGTATATTCTGAGCCATCATAAAAAAAGGGGGGGGGGGGATTTGTCTTTACTTGAACAAAAGAAGCGCGGGCCTCTTCGATTAAAGAACTTTTTTTTTTGTCTTGGTTCTAATTCAATACTAAAAAAGTACGTAGTAATTGAATAGTTATGTCAGAAATTCTACGAGTGACTTTGCCATTTCCATAAAGGATATAATTGAAAACTTGAAGTTGCACATTGTCCCTTTCTTGCAACAGATCTTGAGGAAAAAGTGTTGCTAAATTGATACCGTCCGTTATTTCATTTGTGACTACGGGTCGAACCCAAAAAAAAAAAAATCTTAGTAAAGGTGATCCATTCATTGGGCATATAGCCAATTTTTCACATTTTTGGATTCCCTGTATTTTGTCTTTTCTGTTGGTATCAAAATGTCGTTGTGTCGAGATATCTTATTGATGTGTCATATATTTACGTACTTATAGCCCCTTGTTCACGAGCTTTACTTTGCGTTTCCCGTGCTTTTACTTGCGTTTCGCCTCCTATTTCGCTCCGTTTTGGCTCTGCTGCGTTTTTGTGTTTATTTTGTAGGTTAAAGCAGCTATTTGGAGTTTAGGATGGTGTTCGGGAAGTTTCGTGAAGTTTCGTGAAGTTTAGAGGTGATTCGAGTTGGTTTCGTTGCGTTTCGCTTGCGTACGAGCCTCGTTTCACTAATTGAAGGTGTTCCGGGACCTTGGGTCGGGATTTGAAGCTCTCATATTCATCCTAAGACTCGTCCCTACTCATGAGCCTCGTCCCTATGCCTTGGGACGAAAAACAATGCAAAAGAAGCTAAGTAAAAAAGGAGCCAAAAACAAGAAAAAGGCTGAACAAGTCGGGACAACCTTCCCGGATCCCATCCCGGTCGGGTTCACCTTGTCCCGGTCGGGACACTCATCTCGTGACCCAGGGACGGCTCCGACTCCTCGTGTGCTTTAAGTACTTCGTCTATTTGAAGGCCAAATACATTATATTTTCGTCTAAGTTTTTTACAGCATTTCCTTAACACTTTGAAGTACTTCCTCAAGAAAACTTAGGGTTTATACTTTTGATCTTGTGTAATTTCAATTCCCGACTCGGATTGCTTTGGTTTTGATCATCTATTTCGGTTTGTTGCTTTAATTCATCTTGTTCTCTTACAATTTCTGGTTTGATTTTTGTTTGATACTTCACCCTTTGATTGTTAATTCATTATATATTGTCATTGATCATGCTTTCATCTTTCTCTTTCGTTTTCGTTGTTGTTTTCGCTATGAGTGAGTAGTTCTTTATCTAGGGAGAGAGGGTGAAGCATGGATGTTGGTTTTGCTTGAGTTTGATGATCATCTTGAGTTAGGTTTTGTGTTGCTTTGTTTATGTCTTGCTTGATTGCTCTCATTGATTCCTTGATCACGTTTTAGCGAGTATCTAGCACCCTTGAACTTAAGAACGAAAGCCTAGTTCTAGGAGAGGCGCGAGACTAAACATTAGGACCCTCGTTTGTAAGTTGCGAGAGCCCGCATTCGAGACCTAGAGGAGCTTAAGACCGAGAGGCCGAGCGTTATCCTTAGCATGTGCGATACCTACTCATTCCGATCATCATCCTTGGCCTTAACTTACCCATTGCCTAGACCTTTTCCTTATAGTTTATACCCTTATCTTTCGCTATAACTTTAGTAACCAAACCCTCATTCGAACCGAGACTAGAATCGTTCAAAGTAACCAACATAAACGACCATCTCTCTGTGGATACGATCCCGAATTACCCTAGCTACACTAGTGTTGAGTTTGGTATTATCTTTAACTAGGCGAGTGCGACTAAGCCTATCACTTATCTGTCTCCCCAAGAAAATAGATATCTCTAGAAAAAAATTTAAGTTCAATCTTTTTTTTTCTCTCCACTCGAACCACCCTGCCGACCCGGCTTCTTGTATTTAAAGTAATTTCTGTATCTACTCCAATGATAATATTGTTCCATACCATTATCGAAGAAGCTCCGGGGAAGATATGTACTTCCTCGGAAATGAAAAAAAAGTGATCTACTTTCATTTGGTATTTTGGTTGAAATTCTTTGACTCCTCGAGACTCAATAAAATCTTCTTTTTTAACGATAGAATGCATCTCTATAGTCTCATATTTAGTAATTCCCGAACTCTTTGTTCGGTATCGAGGATCATTCAAATAAGCAAAAAGATTAGTTTTATGGAAAATAACATTTACAGGTACTATTTCTCTTTATTTTATAAAATACAAATTTTAACAGTACATTCCGCTGTTTTAGAAATGGTTTAATGATTTATGTAAAACATTTTATTTTATATGTATAACGCTTACATTTTGATAATTCTATAACTAAAATCCGTGCATTTAAGCACGAATTTTAGCGGAATTTAATTACAAACATTACACCGGTATTTATATTATTTTTTTTATTAACTAAATGTGATCAACAGTTCCCGTAATTTTTATCACGGGTATCACCTAGTTTCATGAAACTGAAGGTTTAAGTGCCGCAATTCATGTCTAGCACAATCTTGTCGTACCAATTCTATCATTCAAAAAAAATTGACACACTCTAAAAAGATGTTGGAAATATCGGTCTTGTTAGTTGACAAGGCTAAGTCATATCGCCTAAGCCAAAAGTAAAACCTAAAGTCAACTAACTAATAGCTAGCGGAAAGAGGTATATATCCACAGAGAAACGGGTCAGGTCATAGGTCACTTAGATAACAAGGCTATTCTTAGGTAATAAGTTAAAGTCGTGTGTTTAAACTACTAAACTAAGGGCAAGATTATAAAAAATGTAGGGTAAGACAATAAGGAGAAGACCAGGGTTTCGGGTTCAATGTGACAACAATCGTCCGGGAATCATATTTCATAAAAATAGCGATCGAATAAAGTGTGCAAACGATTAGAGCATAAACACGTTCTTTCGAATCAATGTTACCTTAAGCAGATTTAGGGGGCTCTCGCGACGTACTAAATCGACTCATCAATTACGCGTGGTCTAATACTGATTAGGCACTCGATCGTAAACCAATATTACCTAAATTCAATTCAATAAAAGCATCCCTAAATTCAATTGATAATCAAACATGTAAAAAGACATCGTAATTGCACAATTTAATCAATCACAGCAGTTATAGCAAAATCCTGAATTTAGGTCACGAATTCCCCTCAACCCTACCGATGGGATTAGCTAGGCATAATTATGGCAAAATCAATATTAATCAATAAGCTAAGCATGATGAACACGTAAATAAGAATTACCATAGAAAAGAAAATACTTGCAATTGAAATTAAATCCCAACGGTTACAAGTGTTCAATCCGAAAATGATGCTTGAAAGTAAGAGTTTTTAGGTCTAAAGTAATAGTAGATGAAAGTACGTTTTGAAATTTCAGTAAAAACTTAGATGAGAGTAAATTAGAGTTAAAACCCTTTATATAAAGCTTAAATGTAACACCCCAATTATTTTAAATTTAATTTAATATATTTATTCGGATTTTACCCATTTTAAATAGGGAAAAATTATAATTGTAGCCTAAATCGGGTTAAATGTGAGTCGGGTATTACTTGGGTCGAGTAGACCGAGTTTCGGTTAGCATGTTTTGCCCCGGTATTAAACCTGAGTGTATTGTATATATGGTCTTCTATGTTTGTTTGGATGGCTGTACTCCGAGTCTAGGCCGTAGGCCAGGTGAGTTTGGTATGGTGGTTTGTTATGTCAGTTATGTTGGTGTATCACTAGAGAGCACCTAGTTACTCCCCACTGATTGTGGTTGTTGCTGTCTTTTGTATAAGTATGCTTGCGGGGATGGGTAAAGAGTGAGGATAACCGCGATAATAGCTCTATTACTATAGTCGTTTGCCCGTTTAGTCTTTTCCATTAGTTTAGAGCTTGTTCATCAGTTAACCTTTGTTCACGGGTATTTATTCCCGCTCGTTTAGACTTTGAGATCTAGACCATTTGAGTTAGTGACGATCCGGATTCCACGGTGTTTCCATCACCGTGGCCCCCTTTTTATTCTTTAAATCGTTTATTTTAATATATTTTATTTTTCTTTATTTTGTTTTATCGTCTTTTATTTTATTGAAAAATTCGGGTTGTTACATTAGAACATTCGTACGTGCTTAAGCAGAAAAGCCCGTTCAAAATAAGAAATCCTGCCGGATTAACAAGTAATCCGCACGGATTTGGCCTCCTAATCCGGCCGGATTTTACACAAATTCGGTCGGATTTCGTCTCCTATAGTGGATTGTCGTTTCAACACTTGAAGCTTGGATCTTCCACTTCTTCACTCATATACCGAGCTCTCATATCGGCTCGAACTTGGTTTTTCGATCTTGGTATGCGTGCTAGCTTTCCTCGACTTTGAATTCGGCTCGGGACCGCCAAACTGCAAAATGTAAACAAGAAGCGGCAGTAACAAAATCCACAACAAATAGCTCGTAATGCAATATAAACTCGACTAAACGCAAGCTAAATGTAACTAACTGGGGGCATAAAAAGCGATATAAAGTGCACACATCATTAGTACTCAGTCGATATAATGGCACGTATAAGTGACTTGGATACATTTGCCACATGTTTCATGAAAATTCTTCATAGTTAAGGCAATCAAATTCATTCGTTCTTGTCAATTAGAACTGAGAGATCAAGAATCCATATCGCCCCATCGTCATGGGCGTAAGGCAATGTAATTGGGCTTTAAATCATAAAGATTAAAGACTCAAGAAATGTGACCTATAGTTCTAAGTTGACAAACGTCAATATACTCGTAACAGTATAGCCTCATCAGACCATCGACAGTTTGACCTAACTTTCTCTGCATTCAGTCCTACTCACAGTTCTACATTACACATTTCTCCTCTCTCAATCGAAATTTTAAGAGAAAGTATTTGCAACATTTTCACTCTATATCAGTGTTATTTTGGTCAGTTTTTAGTAGATATAAAAAAATGGTTAGAAAATTTATTGACAAAAAAAAGACCGCAACTTTTTGCATACTTGCGTGGGATTCTTTTGACCCCGCTTACGCCGATGGCCCCAAGAACGATCGTGTTTTCGCCGCTGAGGCAGAGTACAGGGCCATGGCCTTGATTGTGTGTGAGGTTACATGGCTCAGGACCCTCTTGAAAGATCTTGGTTTGAAGAAGATTCCTGCTACCTCTTTGAATTGTGATAATCAAGCTGCCATAGCCATTGCAGCGAACCCTATTTATCACGAAAGAACGAAACACATCGAAGTTGACTGTCATTACATTCGTGAAAAGGTGAATGAAGATGTCATTCAACCAAGGTATCTTCCCAGTTATCGTCAGATTGCTGATGTTTTGACCAAATCATTGCAGATGAAGCAACATCATCGTCTGTTGAGCAAGATGGGAGTGAAGTCTCCTCCTTACTCTCATCTTGAGGATGAGTGTAAATTGGGTCTGAAAACACTTTGACCCATTAATGCTTCAACAACAAATATAAAATGGCCCAAGAGTGTAGCTTCACTTATTGCAACACAAAATAGATTTGGCCCATTAGAAATGAAGCCTACTAATACACTATGTAATACCCATGCCCCAACTGAAGGCCGGAAGGTCACCCACGGTAGCTCGCCAGGCTGCGTACATCGCCCACAAACCAACACGAGTCCTTTCCAGCGCACTTTGTCCTCACTCAAGCGCATCCTGGAAAATTCTCAGGAGGTCATCCATCCTAAGACTACTCTCCAGTAAGCACGCTTAACTGAAGAGTTATTAAGATGAGCCACCAGAAAAGAAGATGCATCTTGATGATATGAGTAGTACTTACAATCCTTTTAAGCACTATGTCACTTGAGCCAACACATGAACCTCTTCAACGGGTTACCCGGCCCGAATAACCTCGGACAACACCGGGTATTACACACTACATGCCAAAGATGTTGGTGAGAAAGAAGCTTTGAAGATCAGCAGCTGCACATTCCCTTCATTTCGTTTGTCGTCTAGTTTAAGGACAATCCCTAGGGTTTTGTAAAAATTAACACAAGAAATTAACACAAGAAATTAAGAAGTAAACAACAAAAGCTTGCAAGCTCCATTAAAGGTGATATTCTCCTACATTATCGTTCTTACATATGCTTCAGTGTTATCATGTGCATGGTTGAGCAAATTCTTCAGAAATTAAGAAGCAAAAGCAGATACTGAAAAAGGCAAATAGTGAAAAGGGAATGACAAAATTTTTTCAAACAAACAACAATTTAGGGTATCTAACTTTTTATTTCCCTTTCTTGAAACCACCATGCCAAATGCACGCTAGGTTAAGGCAAATTATATCATACACCCTAGTGTATGATACTCCAAACACTCAACCCATTAAATTTACAATTTTGTCCTTTATAATTAAGGAAAATTTAACATGAATAAACCATCCTATGAGTGATCTTCCATAAATAAACCAACCTTTTGATTAACTCTCAATAAACCAACCTTTACACCTTATCTTCCAATATTAGACTATCCCCATTTTTAAACGATTATTTAAGGGTGAAGATCACATGTTTTTCCCTTTTTTTCTCTATAACATTAATAATCGAGTGAAAGCATGTGTGTTATAGTTTTCGTTTTACCCAAAATGAAAAGTTTAAAATCGAGATAGTTTAATAATGGAAGATGAGGTGCAAAGCTTGGTTTATTCAGAGTTAATCAAAAGGTTGGTTTATTAATGGAAGATCACTAATAGGTTGGTTTATTCATGTTAAATTTTCCTATAATTAAAACCCTAAAACTACCCTACATTTTTACTATATGAAGAGCACATTTTTTCTTTTTTTTTGGTAAAAATGTTAATTTCATTAATCACCAAATACTTACAAATTCCTCATACACCTCTTTGTGTCTGTTTCCTACACAATCCTATCTAGCCATCGTCTATCACTATACTTAGGCTCTTTAACCAACTTTTTGAATCGATGTACAAAACTATTACGCAAAAATTTGTAACTACTCTCTGGACGTGGAACCATCTGAAGCTTATAGCATACATTCCGGGCATGCCATACACTATACTAGAGCACATTTTTTCTAAATGTTAGTTTTAATAGTTTTTGTTACAATTTAAGAATAGGTAGTTTAAAAAATTAGTGAATATAATTTTTTATTACTTCTTTTTATTAGAATTACCTCCGTACAGTATATAATTTCTTTTATATATATATATACGTCAGTCTCATTTTGAATATATACCATCATATTTGTGAATATATTAGACTCAAATTTTGAATATATACCATCGTATTTGTGAATATATTAGACTCAAATTTTGAATAAATATGTCAGACTCAAATTTTGAATATATTGGTTTGTGCATATATAATGACGATTTAATGAATATAATTGATCTGAAATCTGAACACAGCATTTGATAAAAGAAACCTTATGAATCCAACGAGTACAATCAAAAGAAGGAATATTTGACACTAATAGACTAATAGATGTGTTTTGACAACTTGTTCATTCACCGGATGATTTCGAAATATCTCTTCTCGCTCTTAGCTTGGTCCGGTGATCATTTGTTGAATCTCCTTTACTGACCTTATTACCACTGCTACAAATCATAAAAAAAAAAATTACATTAACACAATTACACATTAACAAAATTACGCATTAACAAAATAATTCTAAAACACTATATTCATTTATACAACAAAAATATACATTTCTAACACATACATATTCATTTCTAAACCACCATATTCATTTCTAAACCACCATATTCATTTCTAAAACACCTATATTCATTTCTAAAACACTATATTCATTTCTAAAACACCTATATTCAATAACATACTATTCATTTTCAAAACACCATATTCATTTCTAAAACACTATTTTCATTTATACAAAACACCATATTCATTTATACGAAACACCATATTCATTTCTAAAACACCATATATTCATTTCCTAAACTTACAAATTCATTTCTAAAATACCATATTCATTTAGCTAACATACATATTCATTTCTAAAACACAATAGTCATTTTCACAAAATACATATTAATTTATATCCCAGTATATTCATTTGTAAAACACTTTATATTCATTACATTAACATACATATTCATTTCTAAAACATCATATTCATTTTTACAACACTATATTCATTTTTTAAACATTATATTCATTTTAACAAAACACATATACATTTCTAAAACACCATATTCATTTACTAAACTTACAAATTCATTTCTAAAACACCATATTCATTACCTAAACATACATATTCATTTCCAAAACATTCATATTCAATTCTAAAACGCCATATTCATTAAAAAAAATTACTCAAAATTAATCTATCTATATTAATTATATATAACAAAAACCATCCTACACAAATTTTCCCTCCAACTTTTTTTACCTTTTTATTTTATTTTTTACCCCTTTTATTTTATTTCCCTCCAAATCTTTTATGTACAACAATTTTTTTTTTTTTTTTTTTTTATCTCTTAAACTAGCCATTTTTATTTAATGGGTTTATTTTATTTTTTACCCCTTTTATTTTATTTCCCTCAAAATCTTTTATGTACAACAGTCTTAAACTATCCATTTTTATTTAATGGGTTTTCAATATAACATTTTAGATGCGTTTTACCATATTATTATAATAAGTGATGAATTTTAAGACAATGTATTACGATACTTTGATTGGTTTTTTTTGTCACATTATGATATATTTTAAAATAAATTTATAACTATATTTGTGAAAAAAAAAATTAGATGTTCCATAATTCTAATTGTTTTATTACAATTTTCAACGATTCTATCATCTAAATTTTGATAGTTAATTAAGAAAAATCAAAATTGACACTTTTAAACCTATTAAACGGGTTAATTAGAAGACAATTACAGGTCGAATAAGCAGGTTACATGTTAAGTAAATACGTGATCGGGTAAAATACAGTTTGTTGTATTTTGGGGTCTAAGAATACATGTTTATTTAGGTAGCGCTTATATTATTACTACGAAGTATTCTTATTTTAATTTAATATTCAATTCAATTACCAAAATTTTCAATTAACTATTAACTTATTTTTATACATCCCGTTCCCGTGCATTTATGCACGGGCATTATGCTAGTGGATTTATATCCAAAATAATCGATTCTAAGTGTCTATATATTTCAGGAAAAATTGACAATCTACTACTGTTTATTCATAATTTGAAAAAAAAAATGCATATTTGCCTAATTATATTCATAAAACCTAACATATTCATAAATCTAACTTAATAATCAACCATTTTTCACAATTATTAAATAAAAACATTGTCAAAATCATAACTCAAAAACAAATACAACAACAATGATAACAAAAAGTACCGAAAAAAATTCAACATTGAAAAAAAAAAACGAAATTAACGCAAAAACAACCAATAAAACAAATTAAAACTCACCGATTTTGTCTTACATGTGATTTCATTGAATATTTCTGCAAATAATTTAAATTGAATGTAGTTTTTGGTTGATTTTGGGTGAAAATTGAATTTTGAGAGAGGAGAAAGTGAAACATGGAAGTTATTGTTTGTGTTTAGGGTAATGTTGCTGCAGCAATCTAAACCTCTTTTTCTTTTCTTTTTTTCTTTTTTTTCTTTTTTTTTTTTTTTTTTAAAAAAAAAAAATTAAAATAAATAGGGTAAAAGTAGTAGGGATAAAAACGTAATTAGACGGCAATGGTATTTGGAGTACCATACACATGGGTGTATGGTATAATAATTGCTAAGTTAAGATTAACTTTTCTAATCTCAACCCAGCTCAACTCTAACGAGTTCAACTCGATTCTAACCTGTAAAACTACCTGTAGTGGTGTTTGTATGGTAGATCTTCAACACTTTTTTCATTAAAAAAATAATAAAATTTGTAGACCAACCCTTCTCTTTCTTCACCTAGGTCAAATACCATATTCAAAAAAATCTAACACAACAAATAATGAAGCGAGACGTGAGTGATGATAGTTTTTATTTTTGGTCCCTAATATCTGCATAATTTTTTGCGCAGTTTGAGAATTTTTTTTACATGATTTTTTCCTACTAAATTAAAAGATACACAAATGTAGAATGATTTAAATAATATGAAATTTGAATTCATTTTATAGAGTGAAAAAATTTTAAAAATAAAGAAAAAATCTATCATCTGCCCCGTGTCGCTTCATTATTTGCTGTGTTAGATTTTTTTGATATTTATTATTATCAATTACAAAATAAAAACTAAAAAAAAAAATCCAATTAATTAAATAAATAAAAAAAATTAATAAAAAAAGTGAGAAAATGAAGATTTTTACCTAGGTGAAGAAAAATGAAGTTTGAACCTAGATGGAGAAAGGAAAGGACGGGTCCAAAAATTATATTATTTTTTAATGAAAAGAAGAGGTGTAGACCTACCCTCATTGAGTAATTGCCCACTACAGATAGTCTCAAACACCACCACTACACATAGGACCTGTTCTTTCCACCTTATTTTCAGCACATTTGATTCGATTCAGCCATTTGATTGATTCAGTTGATTCGGCTCCATTCGATTGATTAGACAACTATGGACTTATTCTTTCGGACTTTTAGAGTGAATCGAATCGAATCAATTGAATCGAATCGAATAAATGAGCCGAATCGAATCGAATCGAACTAAATCGAATCGAATGGCTGAATCGAATCGAATGGAAGTTCAATTTATAACATAACATCTTTGAATCGAATCGAATCAAGTGGAATGAACTAAATCGAATCGAATCGAATCGAATGGAATGGCCCAGGCCGAATCGAAGTGGTGAATCGAATCGAAATGTCTTGAAAATAATAATTTGGAAAAACGAGTCACTATGTTATTTAATTGAACTTAGTTGATTCGATTCACCATTCGATTCGATTCGATTCATTTCATTCGATTCGGATCATTTGGTCACTCGATTGATTCGATTCAATTCAATTTCTAAAAGTCCGAAAAAACAGGTCCATAGTCTAAGTTGAAAAGAACGACGATAAAAAAAAAAAAAGTAGTCGGGTTTTGGGGTCAAATTAATGGGGCTTTAGATAAATGAGACGTTGGCCCATTATTCCAACTTCCTAAATGGTTGTTAATTACGGAGTATTTTGTTTCCCCAGCCAACTTTCGAAACCTAATTACGGAGTATTTTGTTCCTCAATTCTCCCTACAATCTCCATTACTCCATTACTCTCACACAACTCTACTGCCTCTTCCTCCGCCTTAAGGTATGATTCATCTTTACTCTCGACTATTTTCAGGAGTTTCAATTCAACTATAATTCTTAATTTTACCTTGAATTTTTCATTTCGTTTGATTTTTTTTTTTTTTTTTTTTTTAATTAGGTATAAAAAAAATGGTGAAGAAATTTATTGACAGAAAAAAGGCCGCAACTTTCTGCATACTTGCGCGTGACTCTTCTGACCCCGCCTACGCAGACGGTCCCGAGAACGATCGTGTTTTCGTTCGTGTCGATAATAATCCCGTCACAATTCGAGGTTTAGAGGACGATGAGGAGTACAACGATGTACCTGAAAATGATTCTGATTCAATTTTCGCTGATGCGCCCGACGATGTCGATTATAGCGACCGCGTTGCCGTGGTGAAGTCGGGTGGTTTGCCGGATCATGTAAGGAAGGAGATACTTGAGCTTGGGTTTCCGGATGATGGGTACAATTACTTGACTCATATGAGAGAGATTCGTAACACCGGTGGTGGTTCGTCTTATTATCATAACCCTAAGGCTAATCTTCATGATGTTCCCGAGGACGTCAAGGTTCAATTTTTACGCCTTTTAATGTTCTGCTTCTGCTTTGTTATTTCACAGTTTTACTGTTTGCTGTGTGTCTGTGCTCGGATAATGCTGTGTGTATGCTCGGGTTATATGGTTTTTGTTAGTAAAGGAACCAAAGAATTGCTTTGGTTTAGTTCTGTGTATGGTTAAATAAAACAAAATGGCTCGCTAAAATGTCTGCTCTTCTTTCTACTGTGAAGAATTGGTCATTCAGTGCACTTATTGACGCAATATTCACGTTGGTTAACACGTGGGTAACTTTGCAGATGTCTGATCCCCTTCCTCTTACCTCGTAATTTTTGGGAGTCGTTGAGGCATTGGAGTAATGTTGTTGTAGTCTTGTTTGTATAGAATGATTTGTTTCAAATTAGATTAGACATCATGAATGTATTAAATTCGATGTTATAACACTTTATACAGTTATTGTACGATTTCTAAACTGATTGGCTTAGAATAAATTGTTTTTGTAAAAATGGACGTGGATTTAATAATTCCGAAAACATTGGTATTATTACTGTCCTATGGACATTGAAAAAAAGTTTAGGGATTACCTTAAAAAATGTTTGATTAGTTAATGATTTTGATAATTGATTATGGTAATATTTCACCCAATATTGATTTAAGCGAGTAAAAAATAATATTGAGGATGCAACAACTTTAATTCAGTAAATAGGATTTTGCTATGGCTAAGGGTTAAGAGTAGAAGACATTGCGATGAAAAGGCTACGTCCGCAATTTTATGTTTTAGGCGTTTGATGCTTCATACTAACCCGATATTTTAATGAAGTAGTAATTGTATCACACTTTGATGCTGTCAGCTTTCATGTTTGTTCCTAAACTTTTATGTCAAGCGTGGTCAATAGAGGACATGAATGTGACTGATAATTTTTGAAATGGACAAATTTTAGGCATACGATGCTTCAAGAGTACGTGTGGCCCAACTCAGTGAAGATGCCCCTCCGAAGACATTGTACAAAGTTGCTCAGAAATCCGTGAATGTGAGAATTCAGAAAGCTGTTGATCCTGATATTGCCAAGTTGCTTGATGAGGCTGAATCCGATCTCGGTTCTGATGTGGATGGTTTGGAGGAAGACTTTGTTGTTAAAGCAAATATTGTAGGAGAAACTGGGGACGTTTTGCCAGATGATATCTTTGCCTCTGCTAGTGAGCCCGAGGACGATGACGAGGACGAGATTATGCGCAAAGTTGGTCCTTCTATATCACATCTGGTTTACAATGAAGCACCCACTAACTTCACATACGGTGGGGTTGGGAATTTTACCGACGAGCCTAGAGTTCAGCGTTTAATAGATCAGCAATTTGACTTGGTATGTTGTCCTCTGTTGACCAATATTAAAATTTGTTTTCTTGTCCGATTTTTTTTTTCTTTTTTTGAGTTTTCTCTTTTGTTTCTTGATTTCTTTCCCAACATCTTTTTTCTGTCTCTTACAGCTAGAGCGTCAAGAATATGGGACAGATTCTGATGATGAATACGATGGTCTGATTGCTAAAGAAGAAATACCACTTGCTGAAAAGCTTAATAGTGCCTTGAAGGATCATAAGTTGGACGACTTAGACGTCGATGAAACCTATGAAGTTCCTGCTGAAGAGATTACCCGCCGGTGTGCTGAGTATGCTGAGAAATATGAAAATGAAGATGAGGATGGCACTGAAGTGGTTATCGTGGAGGAAAGTAGCGATGAGTCAGAGAATTTTGATTGCGAGACCATCGTTTCTACATACTCGAACCTTGATAATCACCCTGGAAGAATCAATGCCCCGGAATTTGCCAGAAGGAAAAGGCTGGCTGAGACCCTTTCTGGAGCCTTGAAAACCGGGACTGGCCACATGATTTCTCTTGGCGGAAAGGATAAGTTGCCTGTAGATTACTTACCAAATGGACGGAAATCTATTAAAGAGCAAGAGAAACCAAAACCTGTTGTCAAAACTGAGCCTGTGAAAAGAAAAACTCATGGTCAAGAGTCAAAGGAAGAGAAGAAGGAAAGAAAGGTATTTTTTCTTTTCTGTATTATTAGTATACAGGGTCTTGTGCTGAATGTAATAAGTTGCTGTGAAGGAGGAAAGTGGATTCATAACTAACGTAATGTTGAATATATCAGGCTGCTGTGAAGGAGGAAAAGCGAGAGGCTCGACGTACAAAGAAAGAATTAAGGGCAGTGTTCCGAGGGGAAGCTACACGTGCACAGAAAGTTGCTGCTGTTTCTGGTCCATCGTCAATCCATCTTAATTAAGTGAGTATTTGTTTCACTCGGTGGTATATGTTATTCGCCTTTTGTAATATAAACCACGATTGATAAGGCCTATTTTGCCCCTTCCTGCTTTTATTTCCTTCACTTATTTTGGAATATACCCACTGTTGATGCTACTACTGAATGTCGGGATTACTTCAGAATGATATTGCTACCAAGTAACCAAATCCACTCATGAATCATTCACCCAGGTTATGGGGTTTTCTAATTATGTGCTGTGAATTTGTGTTCCAGGTAACATGGCATCCTTGCTAATACTGTTTTTGGGTCTACAGTTCAAGCTTTTTCTCCGATACCTTAGTGCATTATGTGAGATCATATCATACTTCATGTCAACTAAAAGAATCGTGTCATGCTTTGGTTTGCACAAGCTGCTTCTGCTGTCAGTATTTACCTGTCTCAATATTACATGTCATGCATCGATAAATTCTAACTACATGTGTCTGGTCTCTGTATGTGATCTGCGTACGAGTTTTGTTAATTAGGCCAGGTAAGTTTTGTTAATTAGGTAAGGTAATTAGCTAGTCTCTAATAGTTTACTTCTGCACTCTTAAATGTATGCGTCTTTGCGGACTTATTTATGGAACACGAACCCTAATGCTTTGCTTATTCTCGTTCGATTTTGTCAATCTCAGTCTCAGATTATATTTTCAGGTTTACTTTTGAGATAAATTGCACGAGAATTCCTTATATTAGTGGTGATAATACAGTAAGGAGTTCAATATCATAAACATCAGTTTTTGTCCACGTTATTGATTATTCTACACATACACATCTATATGCTGAACAGCTGAAGCTTCTCTGTGATAAAAGCTGTGCAAAAACTTTTGTCAAACGGTCTTGCCTGCAGGCCAATTAAGACCGTCTTATCTAGGACTTGCTGCCTCATAAGCTAGTTCCGTACCTTGGCATGTGGAATAGGAGCTGCATGGTCTCTGTTATAATACGGTCGTGGATTCCAAGACCCGTAATCCGCTTCTCCCACTATGCTGTCCGCTGCTGCTAATGACTTGTATTGAATTGAGCTCCGCGGTTTCATTTCCTCCATGTTGGAAGGTGAATTGTGTGGTGATGGTGTGGAAAATAGCTGCCTTGTGTTGTACAGATGCGATGGGCTCGGCAGCTGTGCACATAGTGATGAAATGTTAGCAGCAATCAGGACGGCAGTAATTGCAAAATTTAAAATCTTCATAATCCACCTTTTCAGTGTTGGAAAACCGTAGGACTCATTTTTTGAAGTTTAGACGGCGTAGGAAGATGGAAGAGGGACCTAGGGTGATTAAATTGAAGGGCTTCTCGCCGTGTCCGGCGGATAAGGCGGTCATTAATCTTGCATGACTAATGGTGAGAGGTAAGAGGAAGAGCATAAAAAGTAGTACGAAGTAGTGTTTAATTAGATTATTATTGGAACAAAGAGTGAGTAATTGTTCGGTTTCAAATCCTAGACAAGGAGTAGTTGCAACACACAAAGAGCGAGTACATTATTTTCTGTAAAAGATGATTTACGAAAATCACACCGAACAAACACTACTAAGTAGATCCTCATATTGAACCCCTGATTATTTTGACTCCTATGGAGTACCATTTGTACGAGTTCAGATTAAATGTGCGTTGAAACACAATGACGGAGAGTTATTTGAAAATAAGAAAGTAGATGAATGTGATTGGAATATGTAATAAAGTACTCGTAATGTTTTGTAAGAAGAAACAGAGAGAATAAAATGGAGAACATCTATTTTGCATTTGTACACAATTATTCATTTGTTTGATTGTGTTTTTGTGCATATTATTTAACTGTCTGTTGCGTAAAACAGTATGAAGTAAATTTGTAAAGAAATAACATGGTTGTACGCACACGATAGCTCGTTTATATTGTAGCTCCAAACACACTATTGCAACCGTTTTAGATACAAACCAGCGAAATCGACACACTCTCACAAAGACATCATACAAGGACAACTTACAACTTCAAGAACCATTTTTAACATCCTCTTTCACGGATTTGCTAGGAAAATGGAGAATACTCAACTGCTCCGTCTTCAACATTGACTCAACCAAAATCCGGGGAATTTGGACACTATTCTCCGCACGGACCATATTACAAGCCCACCAAATATAATAAATCAAAGGGTGATCCTAAATCAAACCCATCAACGCAGCTCCAATCAACCGTTTCTTATACTCCGTATAAAGATGACTTATACAAAGACTACCACCTTTTACGTATCCACCAAAATGTTATCTGGTTGTCCCGCAAATTCAAATTCAGTTCCACGCGCAAAATATCTAAACACTATTTACTGAAGACAAGTACGGAGTAAAAAAAGAAACAAATGATCATGTGTTTCAACCGTTAACCTGCACAAACCACATAACGGAATTTGAGTACCCACTTATTCACCCTTGTAGATACTCGTATCCGTATCCCCAAGTACAAACCCTGTGAAGAAATGGACTTTCAACAAAAATATGTTTTTAACATAATATCAAAACGATACAATTTTGTCAAACACATTTTAAATCATTTAACGCAGAAAATGAGTTATTTGCATGTCGTGTAAAATAAATATTCGTATGATCGTTTTATTCAAGCCGGTCCAACACAAAAACAAGACTTCTTCCACACAAAAAGCCTATAAGCAACTACAAAAACAAATCCCAAGACGTCATATACTCAAACATAGCTCACTTCTAAACACGTCTCACAAAAACAATTCAATCCAAGAAAAAAACATTTTTCGGCTCGAGACCCGAAAAAAAGCACGAAAAACGAAATGACAAAAACTGACCCAAAATAACCCATCACCCGTCACATACAACCCAACAACAAAACACAATCATCACTATAAATACCCACCTTTTTTGACACAATGAAGGGGTCCTTAGCTCGACCCTCTCTTTCTCTCTCTAAAATCGTCTTTACATTTTAAAGGTAAAAAATTTACCTTTCGAATTGGACTTTGAGACAGACTCGGACAAACAGGTTACATTAACCTGACTGACATCGCATTGCGAACCCAGATTCAGACATTACTGCCAGAAGAATTTGATTCCTAATCCGCCTTACTCCGCCAATATGCATAAGCAACGACTTAAATAAATCAAACAAACGGACACCACTTTACATTTAAGCAAATTCTCATTCATGCATTAAAACGACCAAACACCGTCTTTATTAATCTTTGAACATGCAAAAGTGAGAGTTTTTAACAAACTTTTATACACACATGAGTTGAAAAATAGCATTTAAGAGATAATTCAAGCAATGACTTATCGCTTTATGAACATTTCTCATAGCAACCCGTCATAACTTTGACGTTTACACCTGCTTTTACGCATATTTATCGAGTCACTTATCGCACTTGTACGTAGCAGTTTGCATTTGCTCATACATCGATTTAGACACTGTTTTCAAGCTAGTAGAGGCTACTTTTACGTAGGCTTTTTCGCTTACAGTTTTTCATAACGCATTTTGACAAACTTTCGTAAAATACTCTCACCCCAAATTCGCTCTGGTTTCACAATTGCCTTAGACGGATAGCGGGATAGGTATCGACATGCCTTGAACTCTAAAATTCGCGTCTTCCTATTCTAAGACGCGTTAAACGGGTTCCAAATTACCTCTTAATTTGGTGGCGACTTCGAAAGCAGTTTTTAAAAGATTTTCGACAATTTATTAAAAAGGCTTTAAGTAAATTAAGCAATGACATCCCCCATAGCAACCCGAGCGTAGCATTTCACATGCGCTTTATTTCTTGCGTAGCGTCCACCCCTATTCGGCGGGCCCGCGCGAGGCGTCGGGGAGGGATCCGCATCCTGGTACATTCAAGCCTATCCATAGTTGCCAATCTATCTCTCACATACAGCCACCCAACAACAGAATGTCGTGGAACATAAAATCAATTTCATATATATGGCCATAAAGGAGCCTTAACACGTTCTGGCACCGGTAAATGTAGCTTTCTTTAACCGAGTAAGTTGCCCCATTTTGTGTTTATATGTTAAAGGTGACTATATATTACTCCTTCCATCTCAAAATAAGTATCTCATTTTTATTAAATTTTAATAGAAAATAAGACACTTATTTTGAGATAGAGGGATTAATGTTTATTTAGATCGCTTGAAATTACTACTTGAATGTTCATAATACTAACAAGTAACAAAATGATACTCCCTCTGTCTCAGTCATTTGTTTACAGTTTGACTTTTTTCCCCTCACAAAAAAGTCAAACTGTAAACAATTCACTGAAACGGAGGGAGTACTCCCTTTTACATAGGAAAGGGAACAATTAATTTGAAACGAAGAGAATAGCTTTTTAACTACGGAGTATAAATAAATTCGAACATCTAATTTTAACTTTGGGTGTAACATGAAGTAGTTTGTGTGTCATGTAATCAAACATTGGTTCATTTATTGTGGAACATTTTTTTTTTTTTTTTGGTGCTTAATGAGTTGGGTCATAGGTCGTGAGTTGTGAGACATGGAAGTAAATCACACCTTACGGAATCGCGCAATGAATGCTAAAAATAGCCTTGCAAATAGAATGGACAAAAGGTAAAAATTATGTGTCCAACATGTCAATAAAATTAGGGATATTTTTCATAGTACCTTCGAACTTTGGCAGATTATACATGATACCCTATGAATGAGGTTTGTTTACATCATACCCCTAAACATTGTGAATATGTGCCCAATATGTCCATTTTGTGACGAAAAACTTGACGACGTTAAGTTTCTAGGCACTAATTAATGGAGGAATAATGTGGGTTTAATTATACCCTAAACTCATAATTGATGTGTTCTTACTTAAACTTAACGTCGTTAAGTTTTCTGTCACAAAATGGGTATATTGGACACATATTCACAAAGTATATGGGTACCATGTGAACAAACCTCACACATGTACCATGTGTAATCTGCCAAAATTTGAGGGTACCATGGAAAATATCCCATAAAATTATGTCAATCAATAAATTTAATACTTCGTAGAATACTTTTTAAGGTCTAACATTCCCTATTTTTTCACCTTATTAAAGTTAAAATGAGATAAATTAAACTTATTACGGATGAACAATACTTATTAAAACTGAAATAAACTTTTTATCTGTAATGTGAATGTTCGAGCTGAAATAAATTAAAACAAACACAATCAAACCTAAGTATTCACCATAAATTATTCAATAGTAATTACAATAAATCCTAAAACAATAATAATAATAATAATAATAATAATATCAGCGAAATCCAAACAAAAAATGGAAATGGAGAGTGTAGTAGAATTCGTTAAAATTGAAAGGCCAAATGAGTACAACCTTGGGGTTTAAAAATACACAAGGAGAAAGCAGGAGTAATAAATGAGGGAGTAAGCACAAGAAGAGCAAGTAGTGGTCCAAGTATTAGTATAGAGTATAGACTATAGAGTATGGGGAAGAGACACCCAAAAATGCTGAAATAAACAAATACTCAACACACAAACTAGTGAGTGAGTGAGTGAGGTCCTTTGCGCAGAAAGTGCAAAAACGCTCCACTTCACTTCACTTCACTCCACTCTTCCTCTCTAAAAAACTACTAAAACAAACACTTGAACAACACCAATAATGCAAATGCAAATGCAAATGCAAATGCAATGCTCCTTTTAATAATCTAACATTCTTCTTCTTCTCCTCCTCACTCAAATGGCATCATTATTAACGGCTACTTTTCACCTCCTCACCCTCACTCTCCTCCTCCCCCTCATCGAAACCACAACGACGACAGTTGTTTCATCATCCGAATTGGCATCCCTGCTGTCACTAAAAACCCACCTGTACGACCCCGTTGGCGCATTAGACGCTTGGGACGCCTCCACGCCATCCGCCCCCTGCGACTGGCGTGGCATCACTTGCTTCTCCTCTCGTGTTTACGAGCTTCGACTTCCTCACCTCCACCTCAGCGGCGTAATCTCCCATGAAATCGCTAACCTCCGCATGCTGCGCAGGTTAAGCCTTCATTCAAATTCACTTCGTGGGGCCCTCCCTCTTTCTCTCTCCTCTCTCCCTCTCCTCCGCGCCGTCTACCTCCAGAATAACTCCTTCTCCGGCCACCTTCCGCCGGAGTTTCTCTCTCTTCCTAACTTACAGGTCATCAACCTCGCCGGTAATTCCTTTTCCGGCGTTATCTCCGACGGTTTCTCCCCCTCGCTTCGCGTGCTCGACCTTTCTTTCAACAACTTCTCCGGCGAAATACCTTCCAATTTCTCCGGATCATCGGAGTTGAGACTGATCAATTTGTCGCATAATAGATTCTCCGGCGAGATTCCGGCGAGTTTCGGCGGGTTAAAGTGGCTGCAGTACTTGTGGATGGACTCGAATCGTCTCACTGGAACCCTCCCCGCGGCCGTCCTCAACTGTAGTTCTCTGGTGCATTTATCGGCGGAGTATAATTTCATCTCCGGTAATATTCCGGCGACTATCGGCGCAATGCCGGAGTTGAAGGTGTTGACACTTACGGGAAATAACTTATCGGGTGTGGTCCCCGCCAGTGTATTCAGCACTATGTCGCTTCGATCTGTTTACTTGGGATTAAATGCACTCACGGGGATTATTAAGCCGCCAAACGAAAACAACAACAGCACCACATTTAAAAGTGAGTTGGAGGTATTAGACCTTCACGAGAATCGCATTGAGGATAAATTTCCGTTGTGGCTGGCGACTGATGTTGCTACGCTGAGGGTACTAGACCTTTCAGGGAACCGTTTTACGGGGGATTTGCCGCCTGAAATCGGTGATTTAAAAAGATTGGAAGAGCTGAGGGTGGCGAATAATCGTCTGCGAGGTCAAGTTCCGGGAGAAATAACACAATGTACATTGCTTAGTGTTGTTGATCTCCATGGGAATCAGTTTTCCGGGGAAGTACCCGGGAATTTCACTCGATTGAGTAATCTGAGGGTTTTGTCGTTGGGGAAGAATCGATTCTCGGGTTCAATTGGTGTTGGTTTTGGGAACCTGTCGAGTTTGGAGGAGCTGAATTTGAGTGAAAACGACATCACGGGTCCACTTCCGAATGAAGTGCTACAATTGACTAACTTGACTATTCTCAACCTTAGTTATAACAATTTCTCAGGACAAATTCCTTCCGAAATTGGAGCGCTGAGCAGTTTAAAGGTGTTGAATTTAAGTAGTTGTCATTTTTCGGGTTCTATCCCGGCTAGTATTGGCAGTTTAATGAGGTTGACGATACTTGATTTGGGCAAGCAGGCTATATCTGGAACGATACCTGCTGAAGTATTCGGTTTGCCTAATTTGGAGACGGTTTCTTTACCCGAGAACAATTTGCAAGGAAATATTCCTGAAGGGTTTAGCAGTTTGGCTGGTTTGAAGCACCTGAATCTAAGTTCTAATTCTCTTTCGGGTGATATTCCAGTGACGTATGGGTTTCTACGGTCAATAAGTGTGCTCTCTCTGTCGCATAATCATATATCAGGGAGAATACCGTCTGAGATTGGTAATTGTTCTGGTTTGCAAGTCCTTGATCTTGCATTTAACAATCTGGTGGGGAATATTCCGAATTCTATTTCAAAGTTATCGCATTTGAAGGACCTCGATTTGGATCATAATCATTTGGATGGTACTATACCGAGTTCATTGTCTAAATTGTCAAACCTTGTAACGTTGGACCTCTCCTCGAACAAGTTGAGTGGTCCTATACTGGGAAACCTGACCCAAATCCCCAGCTTGAAGTACTTGAATTTGTCCTCGAATAATCTTGAGGGGCGAATCCCAGAAACGTTGGGTTCTCGTTTCAAGGATCCGGGAGTATTTGCAAGTAACGGGAATTTGTGTGGGCCACCGTTGAAAAGAGAGTGCGCTAGCGTACGAAGGAAGAAGAGGAGGAAACTGTTTTTGTTCATTGGTATCGCTCTTGCAGCTCTTCTAGTGTTATTACTCTGCTGCTGCGCTTACGTCATTAGTCTTTTGCGTTGGCGTGAGAGGCTTAAAGCCAAGTCTAACGGAGGGGAGAAGAAACCGAGCCCACCTAGGAGAAGCTCAGGCGCAGAAAGGAGCCGACGAAGCAGCGACAATGGAGGGCCGAAACTAGTCATGTTCAGTACGAAAATCACTTTGGCCGAGGCTTTAGAGGCGACCAGACAGTTTGACGAGGAAAACGTGTTGAGTCGAGGAAAGTACGGAATGGTTTTCAAGGCCTCGTTCTTAGACGGCATGGTCCTAGCAATACGACGGCTACCAGATGGGTTCCTCGACGACCTTGCATTTAAGAAAGAGGCGGAGATGCTCGGAAAAGTGAGGCACCGAAACTTGACTGTTTTAAGAGGGTATTACGCGGGCCCACCTGATATAAGGCTGCTGGTTTACGACTACATGCCTAACGGAAACCTGGCGACACTGCTACAAGAGGCGTCACACCATGACGGGCACGTACTAAATTGGCCAATGAGGCACCTCATTGCGCTCGGGATAGCCAAAGGCCTTGCATTCTTGCACTCGCAAGAGATGATTCACGGCGATATCAAGCCTCAGAACGTGCTGTTTGACGCAGATTTTGAGGCGCATATATCTGAATATGGGTTAGATAGACTGACGATTGCGACCCCAGCCGAGCCATCGACATCCACTCCTCCGATGATTGGCACACTTGGGTACGTTGCTCCAGAAGTGGTGTTAAGCGGTCACGTAACAAGAGAAGGGGACGTCTATAGTTTCGGGATTGTTTTGTTAGAGATATTTACAGGTAAAAAGCCTATGATGTTTGACCAAGAGGAGGATATCGTCAAGTGGGTGAAAAAACAGCTGCAAATGGGTCAAATATCCGAGTTACTCGACCCGGGATTGCTAGAACTCGACCCAGAGTCTTCCGAGTGGGAAGAGTTCTTGTTAGGAATAAAAGTCGGTCTACTATGTGCAGCAGCAGACGCAGCAGACCGCCCATCAATGGCTGATGTCGTGTTCATGCTCGAGGGTTGTCGCGTGGGGCCAGACATTCCGTCATCAGCGGATCCCACCTCTCTCCCTTCTCCTGCCGGGTAACCCGAAAAAAGTAAAAATAGGAAGTTGACACAAACCAAGCAACTTCAATTTTAACAAAAATAAATTTCGAAAAAGGTCAATTCAACAAGTGATCGTTTTTTGTTAGGCTGTACACCATTCGATTTAGTTACGATTCGAGACGAGTATAATGCAAATTATTGATCATTCTAGTGATAACGTAAGGTACAAATTCTTTTAGCTGGTTTTGTGCTTAATTCCAGGGAGTTGATTGATGATGTTAAGTTGTTAATGGTCAAGATTGACGGTTTCATTCATACACTTTGAATTTTAATTTACAAAGCAAAAGAAAAGAAGAGAAAAGAAAAGAAAAGAAATGAAGGGTGGTTGGGAGGAAAGAAATGATTCCCGCCAAAAGAGGGAGACACGTGGAAGTAGAAGGGAAGGAGAGCACATATAATGCAAAAAGTAGCCGTTGAGTATCAAGATTATTGGGAATGACAATGACACACTGCAGCAGCTGGGGCCCATGCTTGTTGGAGTTTCCTCTTGTGAAGCCATTTCCATCAACGTTTTACTTACTGTGTACTCGTACACATTTTGTTTTTTGGATTAATTGCCAAGAATAATCCGAACTAGTCATCTTATTCCATAAATAATCCGAACTCAAGTTAATCCATGAATAATCCTAAATATTGAAGTAACATTCCAATAATGTACTTTGGCCAATTTCAATCGACTCTAACACGTTAAAAAAATGGTGAAATCATTTCGACTTTCATTTCTCTTATTTTAAGTAAAATTCAAACCGTTTTCACTTCTTTTTTTATTGATTAAAACAGGTTAAAATTGGTCAAAGTACATTATTGGAATGTTACTTCAATAGTTGAGATTATTAGTGGATTAATTCAAGTTCAAATTATTTATGGAATAAGAGGACCAGTTCGGATTATTCTTGGCGATTAATCCTTGTTTTTTTGTCAAAAAAAAATAATAAAAAAATAAAAAATAAATCAACTTAATTAACATGTAAAAAAAAAAAAAAAGGCAATGTTTGGACTTTGGAGTAAGATGGATGATCAATTTTGTCCTACTTTCGTGTTCAATCTTGTGGATTATCATTTACTACTGTATTAAGACAAGCTATTATAAAATTGTGACTATTTTAATGTTTAAAGTGATTTTAATCATAAAATAGTCACAAAAGCGAAACAAAGGATCTGGGGAATGGAAGATGGGCGCGGAAGACCGTACTAATAGCTAATGATAACACTAAACACATTCGTCCCGCAGAATTAAGCGAATAAGTAATGTTTTTAATAAGAGAAAGTAAAAAAACAAAAAACAGTGAGGAGGCCAAGTGTTGACTAGAAGAAGGGGGACACAAGTGAGTAGAGATCCTCTCCATTTATTTTCTCTCCATTATCTTCCATTTTCTCTAATACACTAATATAAAATCATTATACTTACTCTACATCATCAAAACACTTGACCATTAGATCGATCCAGAATAAAATCTGAACCGTTGAAACTAATATAAAATCATTATACTTACTCTACATCATCAAAACACTTGACCATTAGATCGATCCAGAATAAAATCTGAACCGTTGAAAGGCAATGGAAGGAAATGGAGAGGATCCATACTCGACACAAGTAGCATCCAAAAACTGCAATTAAAAAAACAAAAAACGAAAATGCACATAAAAACACAACTGTAAGGAGCAAGCTGGGTATCATTAAGTCACTGACAACTTCTCACGTCTGTTGACACTGATCAACCACAGTCACACACACACACACACAGCGTAACTAGTAATTACTTTCTGCATTCATGTTACATTGTTACTTGGGTAAAACCTTTTAGTAGAGTGGAGTAATTCTCATGCTTCATTCCGACTTTAGAGTTTAGACTGTACTACTATACCATTCAGTCTTCAATCGTGATAAATCGCACAAAATTACGGCCTCTGTTGGCATTCTCAATCGATTCCCAAAATGGTGGGCGTGTCGTACGTCCTATGCCAACAAGTAAATTCCGATTTCCGAATCGAAAGGACCCTCAAAAGATGCAGAAAACTGAGACGTGCGATTAGTAACTCAACTCCACCATTATTTTGCAACATACTCCGTAACTGTTTAACCTTAGCTTCCAGTTTCCAACACTTGATTCATACAACGTATCTGAGGAGTGCCTGGTACCCAACTACTCCCTCCTTAATAGAGTGCCGTGTCTCCAGAAAAAGAGAAGTCACGACCAAACATTTTGCGACGCGAAATAAATAAAAGAACCCTGACTTGTTGAAATATCAAATAGTTACATTTATTGGTTCATATGCACAATGGAGTAATGAAGACTAACATAAGTACAATTCCAGAAAAAAACTATAGGGAGCTAATAAAATGGACTATATTACGTATTCCGACTCAGGAGTTTACTTAAGTAAACTAGAAAATTAAGTTTATATGGACGTAATGCCAAAGAGATAGTTACAACATACAAATTTCATTATGCAGCCATAAGGCCTTCCGGAAAGGGTTCGTTATCAGGATCTTTGGAAAGAAATCTGCGGCAAGCATAGAGTACGGCAGAATGAAATCCACCAGGATTGTCTATGAAAACAAAATGTCCACCCTGCAATCGAAAATAGCAAAATTAATATTGTATTGTTTCCGTACTAAGCTAGTCAACTCATGCTCAAAATTCATACAACGAATTGAGAAAGAGCGAGAGACAGAAAGAGAAACCTGAGGAACCCTTATAATTTCACATGGGACTTTCATTTGTTTACGGGCTTCTTGAGCCCCTTGGTAACTCATCCAATCCTCATAACCGTAAATAAACGTGGTAGGCACCTTCCATTCTGATGCACTGTATTGTATTCAGAAGAAAAAAAAAAAGGATTTTTGAGCATGAAGTACACAATCGAGTCATTTGAAGATGTAAAATCTGTTATGAGAACACTAATTTTGATGGTGTGCAGCCGTATTGGTATGATGTTGCTCTAAAATACAGTTTTGTGGGCCAAAAATCATATTCTAAAAATATCGTCGAATTGAGTCACAAAAGCCAGTTCATGCATGGAGCAACATGGGTACATATGGAAGGGAGTAGGAGGAGAAGAAAGCGAGCAAGAACGACAAACCTGTGCAGAAGTGGTTTCCTTGCAAATGCTCCAAATGAAAATATGTATTTTAAGCAAAGCTCTCCACTACCTTTGGCAGCTAATGTATGGTACACATATTCTGAAGCACAAACATAAATAGAATGAATTATTGTTACTTGAATGTTCGTAACAGTTTATGGTCCGTCAAAGCAAATAAATGGTAAGATTTTACCTGTCAATAATTTTGACTCCTCTTCAGTTAGGGCATCTCCACTTGCATATGATCCAAATCGAGCACTTGTGTATTTACGCACTAGATTTGGTCCCCATGGCCCTAGTCCTCTGCACGATAACATCGATCAGAATTTAGGATACGTAACTAGAATCACTGTGTCATAGTTTCTCGCTCTACTAAGACATCCATTAGCAGAGGCTGATCATTAACGAAACTAACCGCACAAGTTAGACGCTATTGTTGTAAAAGCATCATTAACGCACACGTCCAAATAAAAATCCTTACGCCTCATATAGATGGAGCAATAGAAAGACGTAAGACAACTAATACCTCACGACCTTCTGAGGAGTGAAGTTAGACTCCCAGAGATGGTTCAAGACGGCTCCTTTCCATGTTTCTCTAAACTTAGTCAGACGTTCCGTCATCTCTGTTTCAGCTGAAAATCCTGCTGATCCAACTAGAATCAAGTGCTGGACATGCTCAGGGTGCTACAGAAAGATAGTTAAGTACCAACTGACTATTAGACAGATGATCGAAACAAAATTCCAAACCAAAGATGTAATGGCAGTCACCTTGAGAGCATATTTTGAAGCAACGTAACCCCCAAATGAATGCCCAAGAAGAATGAAACTGTCGAGTTTTTTGGCTTTCCGCCATTCCTCTAAAGAATCAATAAACCATGCTTCGGTTTCTGCATTCATGGTATGAAAAGAACGACATTAGAGAAGCTTTGTGTCTTTAAACATAGCTCAAACAAATATCCTACCAAGTCCATCTTAACTTCAAATGCACTTGACCATGAACAGCGGCGAGAAAATATGAACAGTGGGGTCATATGATACATCAATTTACATTACAAACTTAAATAGCAACAGAAAGGGGTCTTATTTGATAAAAAACGGAATATTTTATAAAAATGTATCGTCTTTTAACATTGTGGGTTCTCAAGACCCTACTCTACTGAGTCTACTCACGGTAGCTACACTCCGACACCCCTGAGCACAAAGATGGCAGCTACAGATACCATATGAGCAACAAAACGCCAAGCAAACAACGGCTAACCTTCGGTACTTTTGCACGTGAAGTCAGGCCTGCTAGATCCACCCCAACTGCAAGGCAAAAGAGACAAGTTTTAATTATGCAATCAATTGGAGTACATGTTACGAAAAGTAAGCACAGAAGGAAGAAGCCAAACGAAGAGAAGGGCATAGCAATGCTGTGTTACCCAAGTTGATCGATAGCAATAACCCTGAAACGTCGAGCCAAAGCATCAAAATTCCGAAAGAAAAAGCCCTGAGAAGCACCGTAACCATGAACCATGACAATGGTAGGGGAATCGGGTTTGCTGTCAAAAGTAACCGTGTTTATAAACCGCGACTCGTTGCTGGTAGACCGAAACCACCTGATTTTAGAACCAGGTGGACCCGAACCTATATTAACTTGCTCGACCACGCATGGTGTCCTGAATTAACAACCAAATATATTAATCACTAAGATTGCTGTGAATTGAAGAACACAAATTGAAGCCAAAATCCACGATTCTAGGCAATAATAATAATATTAATTAACAGCGAAAGACGAATTAATGGTATGATGATGATGATGATGATGATGATGATGATGATAAGTGAGGAAACCTGACAAGGGAAAGGAGGCGTTTCTCGGAGGCGATGATGTTGTCGGTGGAGGTAGGAATCCACCGTAACAGAGACGGCCACGTCCACTTTCTCCCACCTGATGTGGTCGCGGTCGCGGTTGCGGTTGCGGTTGCCTCGCCCATGAATCTGCCTGCAATTTTGCTCATACGACGCCCACCCCCAATATATAATACGGAGTATAATATACGGAGTAATATGATATACGGAGTAATAATGGAAAAAAAAAAAAAAAAAAAGGAGAGAGAGAGAGAGAGAAAGGAAAAAAGAGATGAAGAGGGTGAATGGTAGATAGATTCCCTGTTTGTTGCTGCTGTAGCCTGTAGGTGTGGGTGGGGAGGGAATTATGGAATATGAACTTGTTAGGGGTGTTGACTGTTGAGGGTTGACCACTCCACCGTCATCTCTTACGTCTTCTTCTAATTATGCTTCATGTTGCCTCCGGGATATTGCGTCTTAACATTTCTTAACTTCCGTGTATTTGGGTTAACCACATTTGATTGGTTTATATAATTATATTCTTTCGATTAGGTCAATTTCAATTCAGTTGAGTTTTAGGTCTTAAGGTTTTATGTTAAATAGATACTCCCTCTGTTCAGAAATATAAGTCGTTTTCGTTTTTCAATGTAAGCCTTTGTTTTTACAAAAAGTTACTAGTTGAAAAATTACAAAAATTATACCATTAAATTCACCATAAAAATCTTTCGTATAGTGCAATTTTAAATGTATTTATCTTTTATATTTTGGGAGATATCGAAGAGAGAAGTTGTCGTCTCGAAAAGTGAGAACGACTTATATTGTTGAACAGAGGGAGTAAAAAAAAAAAAAGTATATTAAATGAAAATTACTCCGTATCTTTCAATTTAAATGTAAAAGTCAAAAATATTATTGATGAGCAAATAATAAATGAAAAACAAAATACTCGGTATAAAATTGGGTGTATTTAAGAAAAATCAATATTTTTAATTCAGGTCAATCGGTCATTTCTAATAAGTTCGGATATATTTTCGTTTGGGTGTCATTCGGTTATTATTGAATCCAGTTCAATTTCGGTGAAATCGGATTTTGGGTACTACTCAGATTACTTATATTGGGTGTTCGATCGGTTACCGGTCCAAATATTTTTCAGTTAGTTTTTCCTATTCGGGTTGATTTTGGCAGGTCTAGTTATTCTTAGGGCAAGACTGAATAAAATAGTTTTTGGTGTATTTTAACTGATTGAAGTCGGATTGGTTTGAGTCGGGTTATTTTGGACGGTTAACGTCAGGGCAAGGCTGAATAAATTATTTAGTTACAAAGTAATTAATTATTGAAACCGATCCAATATTTTGATTCAAAATCGCCTCGCCCTTTTAGATATGTGATATGAAAACGATTTCTTATCGATATCCAATATTTTTTTTTTTTTTTAAATTTTATTTGATTTGAAGTAGGATCATTTATGTAGTGGCTATGTGTGACGATCCGCACTTTGACCCCGTAGTTTTTACGTTTCCGCATTTTAGTTTTCTTAACTTTTGTACTTTTTAGATACCTTGACAAGTTAACATCCTCTATGTTAAATCTTGGCTCGGGATTTTATGTATTTCTTAGTTTTCTAGGCGTTTTAGAAAAGTATACGCTATTGTGCGTGTTCAATGTTCACTACCAATAGTCTTGTACAAGCAAATTTCCCTCTTTACAGGGAGCCTGTCAATGAAAAACCTCCTTGTACTCAAGCCTTGTTATTGCTTTGTTGTTGCCTACGATCAATTTCATTTGCTTGAACGTTGCCTTCCGAGACCTCGATTGTGATAATTACGACAGGAATTTTCGAGTTCTCGACCCCGAGTCCCGAGTCCCGACTCCGAGACCCTTGCTAAGTACTTGTGGGCGATCCCCCATCAAGTCTTAGCCCCCGTTGCTAGCATCCTTGTCCCGTGTCCGACAAGGGTGCGCGTCACGTTCGGTAGCGAAAACCCGGACCGTGACATTTGGTATCAAAGCTCGGTCTCCACGACGAGCCGCTGAGAGCCGAGATGGCAGGAAATCAGAAAGACCCGCAAGTGGCCCTTGAAAGGAATGCCCCTGATAAGCCTTCTACCAAGGATCGGCTGAGCGCCTTGGAGTTGGCCGTGGACAAGATCCCGGTTCTAGAGAGCACAGTGCTCGAGCTGCAGAGGCAACTCGACACCCGGGACACGAAGATTACGAAACTAACCACGAGCCATGAGAATCAGCTACGTGAGTTAGGCGATGCTTTTAGCGAGCATCTAGCGGAGGCGGATAGCCACATGAAAGCCGCGAAAGAAGAGATAGAGTTCCTACACCGGAGGGTGGAGGAGCTGACCGAGCGGTGCTCCCTCTTGGAGGAGAAGGTGAGCACCCAAAATCCGAACTCGGGGGTTCGCAAGGTGAAAGCACCCCCACCTCGTTCCTACGGAGGGACGAGGGATTCAAGCGAGATCGACAACTTCATTTTCGACATGGAGCAATACTTTCGTGTAAGTCAGCTCGATGGGGAATTGAAGGTCGACACCGCGAGCATGTACTTGGTAGACGACGCCAAGCTGTGGTGGCGCTCCAAGTACGCAGAGATCCAAGCGAGAACGATCACCATGGAGTCGTGGGATGACTTCAAGAAGGCCCTGAAGGATCAATTCTACCCGATGAACACGGCGTTCGCGGCTAGAAGGAAACTCATGTAGGTTTATATCCGTATATAGACCTTAAAATCCACAGGATTATAATGAAAAACTTTATAAGATTTTAAAGTCATAAAAGAAATTGCATAACATGAATAAAAGAACAAGAATTAACCTTTAAAACCTTGTTAATCGGCCTAAGAACAATACCAAAAGTATGGTATCTCCTAATAATCTCACCCAAGATGTGTAGAGATATGCCCTTGAATTTGCTAGAAGAAATTAGAGGAGAAAACTGATTCTCTCTAGGTTTTTGTGTTGTGTGCAAGAGTGAATAATTAGAGATTTAATTAGAGAGCAATTAGGAAAGACAATCATCCTCTCTACTCCTCCTCTTGGCCGACCTCCTTATGTAGTATTTGGGGAGATTTAATTCTCCTCAAATATAATAACTTATTGATCAAGAAAACGTATCTAGACTAGGATGTATCTGGACACTTTTCTTATGATCATTTTAGCTTATAATATAATGCAATAAATTACTAGTGTCATCTGTATGGACCGACTATAATATATTATAAATATCCTTATATTTATAATTTGCTAATTAATTATAACGGTTTATATTAAATTAGCTTGCATTATACACAATAATTAAATATAACATTTTATATTCAATTCACGAATTACATTTAATTCGCATCAGCTAAAATTATTTAATCAGTATTAAATAGCCGTACCAACATTACACTGACTAACATTTTAGTCAGTAACATCATCACACTTGACTAACATTTTAGTCACATTTGACTAACCTTTTAGTCAACAACACTAACTAACTGTTTAGTCATTAAGTAAGGCATCAATATGATCATTTTCTCAAATAATCATATTTCTCAAACACATCCTTTAGGTGTGACTCTTAGGGACCAGTTGATCACCGCCATCTGTATGACAATAACGTCAAACTTATCTAGCAAGCCAACCGTTATCGATAAACGTTAATCAATTGATTAAATACAAAATGTACCCTGTGTACCTTTAGAGATTTATTTATGTTATTGCACTCACTGTGGAGGACACTAACCCCAACAATCTCCCACTTGTCCGTACAAGTGTAGGTGCGATAACCGATTCTCATATCCATAATAAATTTCTCCCACTCAATGTAAACCAATTTGCAAAGTCCGTACTTCCAAAGGTCGTAGTTCACAAGCGATCAGAATCAAGAGTGGTTTCCCCGACTAGAGAGTAACTTAACTGATAAACGAATCAATATTCGAGCATGGCCATGCATTTTTAGTTACAGCTCCTCGAGTGGCCCTGAGAATAAATATTATAACTCGATAGAAGTTTGGATATTTCCCTCAACTCGAATCCTGCAGATGTAAGCGCAGCATGAAATGACCCAGTGAAAATCTACTTGGCCTCCTGTTACGGTCGACCGTGAGAAAGAAACCAAAGTCACCCAAAATCTGCCTTAATCTCAAGAGACAGTCGATAGTCAAAAGAATCGACTCTAGGAACACTATGGATGTCCTATCCACGACCCTAAGACCTAATGTTCGAAACATTTAGGACTCCATGTAGTCGTCACAAAAATTGTCTGTAGCGATTTGATAAACCCGCGTCTGTGATCGATCACCAACAAAGTTGACTTATGGCTCGTTGAACCCACCATCAATCGACGTCACAAAATGATTGCCAGAGTTATCAGCTCGTGTAGGCGACCACGGACCAAAACAAAATATAAAGTAATTCAGTTCACTTTGAGGTGTTCAACGTTGTCTGCACAACCCTCATGAAAAACAATATATAAAACAAAACGATGATGTTAGATATAGTATATGAAAAAGATACATTTATCCAATCCATGTCAAGTACTATTATAACCAGGAACACGTTCAATTCTCATGAAGATAACGTGCCCTTCATGCTTATCATATACCGACGTACATATCTAGACTAGTTGCTGGACTTTAGGCTCTTTAACCTGGAAGATGGCACCTCTATTAATATAATAGATGGTGATAGTGTCATTCGAACTAGGAACTACGCTAGTCCTTGTAGAATCGACGCATCCATACGACTTCCTCGCAACTAAATAGCATAGTACTCGGACACAGTCGTAGAATCTACTATGACACTATATTTTGGAACTGTTTTGCTGACCGCAGTGCCATAAAGAGTAAAGACGAATCCGAGCTGAGATATCGAGTCATCTCGATTCGTGTGGAAGTTAGCGTCTGCGCAACTAATTGCGCATAGCCTTATAGCACCTCCATAAGTCAATACCCATTTCAGATGCCACGTCTGCACGTGAGCATATTATGGCATACATGATCGATCCTACTGCCGAAGCATAAGGAACACGACTTGGTCATGTTGAACCTCTCAAGAATCTTATCTATATAAGACTCCTGACTGAGGGATAACATCCGTCGTGATCTATCTCTATAGATACGGAGCCCCAAAATACGCTGTGCCTCACCCAGATCTTTCATCTGGAAATGGTTATTTAACCATACTTTTACCGAAGTTAAGAGAGGTATGTCATTCCCAATCAAGAGTATGTCATCGACGTACAGTATTAGGAAGACAATCTTGCTCCCACTCGACTTGATATATAGGCATGGTTCCTCGACTGATCGAGTGAATCCATTCTCCTTAATCACTTGGTCGAAGCGATGATTCCAACTCCGTGAAGCTTGCTTAAGTCCATAGATGGAACGCTTAAGCTTGCAAACCTTCTTAGGATCTTTAGGATCGATGTAACCTTCGGGTTGTACCATGTACAACTCCTCCTCCAAATAACCGTTTAAGAAGGCGGTTTTCACATCCATTTGCCAAATTTCATAGTCATGAAATGCGGCGATCGCTAAGAGAATCCGAATGGAACGAAGCATGACTACGGGTGCAAAATCTCATCATAGTGCAACCCTTGCACTTGAGTGAAACCCTTTGCCACTAGTCGTGCCTTGTATATATCTGGTTGTCCTTCTACAGATCGCTTTATCTTGTAAAGCCATTTGCACTGAAGAGGCCTAGCCTTATCAGGTAAGTCAACCAGATCCCATACATCGTTCTCATACATTGAGTCCATCTCGGATTGCATGGCTTCTTGCCATAGCTTTGAGTCGGAACATGTCAGGGCACCTTTATAGGTTACGGGTTCGTTACTCTCAAGGAGTAAAACGTCGTCTCTCCCATTCTCCTCGACTATACCGATATATCGATCTGGAGGAATGGAGAGTCTACCCGACCTTATGGGTTCCAAGGGAATATCAACCGCAGCAGCCGTAGAAGGAACAGTTTCCTTCATTGGTTGCTCGGTTGTTGGTTCAGGAATCTCCGACAGATCGAAGGTTCTATTACCTCTCTTGTCTTGGAGAAACTCTTTCTCTAAGAACGTCGCACTAGCCGCAACAAAAACTCGGTGTTCGGTAGGCGAATAGAAGTAATGACCAAACATTCCTTTTGGATAACCAATAAAGTATGTCTTGACCGATCGCGGGCCGAGCTTATCCTCGTGTCTCCACTTGACATAAGCCTCGCACCCCCAAACCCGAATAAAGGACAAGTTAGGGACCGTTTCCTTCCATAACTCGTATGGAGTCTTGTCTACAGCTTTAGACGGACTTCGGTTAAGTATAAGAGCAGCTGACAAAAGAGCATAGCCCCACAATGAGTCAGGTACTACCATGTGACTCATCATGGATCGAACCATATCAAGTAATGTTCGATTCCTGCGTTCGGACACACCATACAGTTGTGGTGTTCCGGGTGGAGTTAACTGTAGTACTATCCCGCGGTCTTTCAGGTGTTGATCAAACTCAGTTGAAAGATATTCGCCACCACGATCTGAACGTAGTGCTTTTATCTTTCCATCCAGTTGGTTCTCAACCTTATTCTGGAACTCCTTGAACTTGTCAAAGGACTCACTTTTATGCTTCAGTAAGTAGATATAACCATATCTACTCAAATCGTCCGTGAAAGTGATAAAATACCTATAGCCATCTCTAGCGTTGATCGACATAGGTCCGCACACATCAGTATGTATGAGTCCTAATAGGTCAGCAGCGCGCATTCCAACACCTTTGAAGGAAATTCGAGACATTTTACTTATGAGACATGATTCACATGTGCCAAAAGTTTCATAGTCAAATGGGGCGATTGTCCCATTATCAATGAGCTTTTCCATGTGTTTCTCATTCATGTGTCCCATACGACAATGCCATAGATATGTTTGATCTTGTCACCAACCTTTGCTTTCTTGTTACTCACATGCATTATATCTGTGGTTTGATCTAAAACATAAATTCCGTTCATGGAAACTGTTTTACCATGAATCATATCGTTTAAAGAGAAAATACAGCTATTATTCTTTAAAACGAAAATCCGTCTTTATCAAGTGCGGATATAGAAATAATGTTTTGGATAAACTAGGTACATAGTAACAGTTATTCAGTAATAACTCAAATCCGCTCGGGAGTTGGATTACATATGTTCCTACTGAAGCAAAGAACTCTTGCTCCATTCCCCACTCATGAGAACCACAACCAAGATTCAAGTACCCAAGTTCCGAAACTTGCATGGTTAATCTCAATCATATGAATAAAAGAAGACATACCAACAGGAATGACGTGGCCTGCTTTTATGTCCTCAGCATACACGGGACAGTTCCACCTCCAATGCCCAGACTTGTGGCAATGGTGGCACTCCATGCTATGTTTTGCTTTTGCCTTGCCTTGTGAGCTACCGCTAGACTCACCAGGCCCACTCTTCGCAACCACTGGCTTCTTAAATTTCGGCTTTCCTACAGTTAGGTTAGCCGGAGCCTTACCCTTTCCCTTCTTGTTGCCAATCATGGGAACATCCCTGCTTCATGCTCCCACTCAACTTCGCATCACTCCGTCTGTACGAGGAGTGAATGTAGTTCGTGTAGACTTTTCTGCATGTCATTCATATAATAGTTTGCCCTAAAGAGGGCATACCCATCATGAAGAGAGTGGAGCACTCGATCAATGACGATCTTCTCATCGATTTTGCAACCAAGCTCATCCAGTTTCTCAACATTCTCGATCATGTCGAGAAGGTGTGGACCAACCGGTTGGCCCTTCTGGAGTCTAGCCTCAAAGAAACGAGTAGTATACTCGTAACTCTTAATTCTCGGTGCTTTCGAGAATTCTTTTGTTAGGGTGGTGAAAATCTTGTTTGCACCTTGGGTTATGAACCGTCTTTGCATATTGGATTCCATTGCATAGATGAGTACGTTCCTTAACGCACCTGCCTCCATCATGAAATCACTATAAGCAACAACTTCATTTGCTCCTGCGTTGGGAGCTGGTTCAGTCGGCAGTGGCTCAGTCAAGTACTTGAGCTTACCGTCAGCGTTGGCGGCATTCCGTAATGTGGCCTCCCAATCAGAAAAGTTGGACCCATCATTCTTCAGTCGAATGGACTGATTCATGTTGTCCATGAATATTCTAAGCCATGATTCGTGTGTTAGTGTGGCACTTGGCATTGGGTCGTCAGTACGTCCAGCCATTTTTTATAGTAGTTATATCTGTATATAATGAATTCGAAACTGTGAAAGAAAAAGAAGAGAGAAGAGAACATCGTTTTATAGGTTTAAGTCGTAAAGCAATAACGTTTTAATGCAATGACTCGTGCACTTATATAATTGACCTCCCTCGAGAATTATATAAATGACCCCAAGACTCAATTTCTTTAAATTGATAAGCCAACCTCTTGGCTATTTCTCTTCGTTAGAATTCTTGGTTGATAGATTTCAAGAAATCCTATCTATTAGTCCACCATACCTTCGAGATATTACTCGAACCACAATGTTGAGATAAACTAAGTCGATGTACCACTACTTACCCAACGTAGAAGGGGTCATATTATGCCTACCGACGAAGAAGGGATTCATAGTGGTTCGACTTATAAAGACTAATTCTCAATTTCAGTTTTAGAGAAAGATCCCATCAACTCATTTTAATTCATTTTAAGTGAACTAATATCTAGCATTATCGTGAATGATTAAATTGAGGTGATAGCTCTATACAAATGACATCCGTATGTCTATGATCAAGGATGCAACTATATGATCCATTTTCATGCATATTAGGTGGTTTGGTTTAGTTTAGGCGGAATATGATGCTACTATCTAACGTGTATGCAATGCAAAACGGTAAAGAAAACGCAAAAACGAAAAAAAAAAAAAAAAAAAAAAAAACACCTAGTGTGGCCTATCCCTATGAAAATAAAGACATATTACAATTTGGAATCCATCCATGGACCCTAAACCTGTCTTCATTCTTCATCTTGGGCTTTAAGTGGGAGTCCATCTTGAATCTTCTCAAAATTACATTTTGAATTACAAAATAAACCTATTTACATTCTAATTCAAAATATGCCAAAAAATAAAATATTACAAGATGGGAGATTCGAGATCTCAAAAATACAACCAAAATTGTGTTTCCTTCATTACGAAAACACAATCTTCTAAGGCCACACTAGTAAATTACAACCTTTTGTACATAATTAATGCGTAAAATAAACCATTCAAAACATTCATTCACAAAAATAGCATCAACTAAACAAAATATAAAATCAATGCATACAATTGATTAAAATATCCAAACCACCTCTTTTAAATGATTATAATTATGCAACAATTCCTTAATTGTTCATAATATCTTAATCAAAACATAATCCAAAAGAAATAATTTATATTATCAGTATAACATAAATTAGATCACAAAAATATTTTAAACTTCTTTAAAATATTAGGTATCACATTTATTATGAACTGCTTCACAATAACACAAAATATATTATCTTTATAATATAACAAAATAAAAAAAAAATAAATAATAATTTTTATAAAAGTTACTGTTCACGGCACTATTCACGTGAACAGTAAAAAAAATTTTTTATTTTATAAAAGTTACTGTTCACGGCACTATTCACGTGAACAGTAAAAAAAATTTTTTTTATTTTTTTTTTATTAAAAATCAAATTAAACCTTTTTAATTTAATCATGCTAAAAAAAACGGTATAAACTATCAACATCTAATCATTATTAAATATTGATACAAACTAGATTATTCAAATTAACCTTTTAAAGAGAATATCTAAATCATGATTAATTAATTACCATAATATTTAACTAATCATAATAGATTTGTTCATCTATACCAAAACTAATATTATGAATGTTCTTTAACATCCAAATCAAAATCCAATTTTATTTTAATTTAATCATTATTAAATCAAAACAACAACATATTCATAATATTATTATCTTAACAGTTTAAAACAACAAATATCTATGAATCAATTTGGAACAAAATAAAAAAAACCACGGCACAAAGGCCAAAAACAAAATTTTTGATTTAAAATTATACAAAATCGATTTTTATGAAAACCTTATAAAAATTTCATGTGCCCTAAGGCTCTGATACCACTTGAAGGTTTATATCCGTATATAGACCTTAAAATTCACAGGATTATAATGAAAAACTTTATAAGATTTTAAAGTCATAAAAGAAATTGCATAACATGAATAAAAGAACAAGAATTAACCTTTAAAACCTTGTTAATCGGCCTAAGAACAATACCAAAAGTATGGTATCTCCTAATAATCTCACCCAAGATGTGTAGAGATATGCCCTTGAATTTGCTAGAAGAAATTAGAGGAGAAAACTGATTCTCTCTAGGTTTTTGTGTTGTGTGCAAGAGTGAATAATTAGAGATTTAATTAGAGAGCAATTAGGAAAGACAATCATCCTCTCTACTCCTCCTCTTGGCCGACCTCCTTATGTAGTATTTGGGGAGATTTAATTCTCCTCAAATATAATAACTTATTGATCAAGAAAACGTATCTAGACTAGGATGTATCTGGACACTTTTCTTATGATCATTTTAGCTTATAATATAATGCAATAAATTACTAGTGTCATCTCAGATGACCGACTATCATATATTATAAATATCCTTATTGTTATAATTTGCTAATTGATTATAACGGTTTATATTAAATTAGCTTGCATTATACACAATAATTAAATATAACATTTTATATTCAATTCACGAATTACATTTAATTCAGATCATTAAAATTATTTAATCAAGATTAAATAAATTGCATTAACATTACAATCGACTAACATTTTAGTCAGTAACATCATCACACTTGACTAACATTTTAGTCACATTTGACTAACCTTTTAGTCAACAACACTAACTAACTGTTTAGTCATTAAGTAAGGCATCAATATGATCATTTTCTCAAATAATCATATTTCTCAAACACATCCTTTAGGTGTGACTCTTAGGGACCAGTTGATCACCGCCATCTGTATGACAATAACGTCAAACTTATCTAGCAAGCCAACCGTTATCGATAAACGTTAATCAATTGATTAAATACAAAATGTACCCTGTGTACCTTTAGAGATTTATTTATGTTATTGCACTCACTGTGGAGGACACTAACCCCAACAACTCAAGACCCTGAAGCACACTAACTCCATCCGTGAGTACGTGAAAGCTTTCTCTGCCTGTATGCTAGAGATCAAAGACATGACCGAAGATGACCGAGTGTTCCAATTCATCGACGGACTGAAGGATTGGGCACAAGTGGAAATCATGAGAGATCGGCATGCTACGATCTCCGCAGCCATGGCTGCTGCTGAGCGCCTCGTCGATTATCGGGATGAACGAGAGCCAGCCCCTAAGAAGACCACGTTCAGCTGGAACGGTGGCAACACGGGTGTGTCCAGAGATAGCGGCACACAAGCAGCAACGACTTCGTTTACGAGCAACAGGTTTCGCCAAACGAGGGATCAATCCCAAGGTGCAGGCCAGACGAGTTCCGTGTCCACGAGAGGATCGGAGGAGTCGACCGCAAAGAAGCCCATGAAATGCTTCTATTGTTCGGGACCTCATCGAATGATTGATTGCCCTCACAAGGGGAGCTTTGATCTTTGCGAACAAGTTATTTGCGCTTTATCGAAGGAGACTGAATGCGACGACCCTGATGAAGGCGTAGAGGAACAACGAGACACTGTTCTCTACGAGCCCGAGATTTATCATATGGGATCCATTCAACGTCTCAGCTCTATGGTAAAGGTGAACGATGAGGGGGACGAGGCCCCGAGTCGACTTTATGTGGAGATGGTTGTTAATGGGAGGCGAGCCCGCGCTCTGATCGACACGGGCGCCACTCATAACTATGTTGCCCCAGGAGAGGCCAGAAGGCTCGGTATGGGTTGGGAGCGGAGAGACGGACATGCTATGAAGGCTGTGAACTCGTCTGCCAAGCACATATGCGGGATGGCTGGGAACACTTCTGTGCAACTCGGAAGCTGGAGAGGACAACTTGATTTCACTGTCGTGCCGATGGATGATTCCAAGTTGGTTCTCGGATTGGAGTTCCTGAAGCGGACAAAGACTGTGGTCGTGCCGCAAACTCAATCCCTTTTCATGATGGGTCCTAACCCCATTGTGATCAAGCTCGTGACGCTGGACCAGAAGGAGAAGGACCCTCGATTAGCGGCAATGCAACTTGGGTTGGGGCCAAATCGAGGGCGACCGAGGGACTTCGGTGCCAGGAACACAAGGAGGAATGCGCGTAATGGCGCCCCTCAACGAAGGGACATGCCGCTCTGCTCAGTGGAGCCAGCTGGTGTGTCGAAATTGTTACGATCGGCTGAGGGTTCCTTGGAACCTAAGGCCAAAACTTTGCAGGTTGGAAGACCTCGCAGCGCTCCTCCTCGCCTCCACGAGGGGGAGTCCAAAAAGGGCGAACAGGTTGAATTAGAGGGCCAGATGCTGCTGACCCCAAAGGCAGGAGGATCCTTACTGATGGATTCCCACAAGTGCCAACTCATTTCCGTGAAGCCGAACGTTGATCATGCCCAGAAGACCCATGAATTTCCGTGTGTCGGGAATGAGGATTGGGAGATTCCTCGAGCATTAAGGCGTAAGGCGAATCGAAGAAGGAGGCGGACTCCTCAACTCCGTCCCCTTGAAGACCATCAAGTTCAAGACTTGGTGAGTAGAGCAGTCAAAGCCGAGCTGATGAAGCTTCAAAGCGAAGACAAGTCAGCCAACATCCGTTCAAGACGAAGCTCGACTACCTCTTGCTGATGGGGAGTCGCGAAGACATCCGGATCGACATCAACGAAGATCAAGCGTCAACTTTCTCTCGCTGAATGGGGAAGTTCTTATGAAGATGTGTCAAATAATGAAGCTGTTCCCGAGGACGGCAACAAATTAAGTGGGGGAGAATGTGACGATCCGCACTTTGACCCCGTAGTTTTTACGTTTCCGCATTTTAGTTTTCTTAACTTTTGTACTTTTTAGATACCTTGACAAGTTAACATCCTCTATGTTAAATCTTGGCTCGGGATTTTATGTATTTCTTAGTTTTCTAGGCGTTTTAGAAAAGTATACGCTATTGTGCGTGTTCAATGTTCACTACCAATAGTCTTGTACAAGCAAATTTCCCTCTTTCTGAGGAAACACAATGAAAAACCTCCTTGTACTCAAGCCTTGATATTGCCTTGTTGTTGCCTACGATCAATTTCATTTGCTTGAACGTTGCCTTCCGAGACCTCGATTGTGATAATTACGACAGGAATTTTCGAGTTCTCGACCCCGAGTCCCGAGTCCCGACTCCGAGACCCTTGCTAAGTACTTGTGGGCGATCCCCCATCAAGTCTTAGCCCCGTTGCTAGCATCCTTGTCCCGTGTCCGACAAGGGTGCGCGTCACGTTCGGTAGCGAAAACCCGGACCGTGACACTATGGGCCTTATGAACATTCACATAGAGATGGTTAACGAAACTAAACTACGGAGTATACGACGCTGTTAAAGAAAATGAGCTCGGGAAGAAAGACGGAAGTAGAAAAGAAAAGCCATGCCAAATGAATTAGTAAACGCTGACTTCAAAGATAGATACTTCATACTTGGTACATTTATTGGTGCATATGCACAATCACCATTCCAAAAAAGAAACTATACCGGGCTATAAACGGATTACATTCGAGTTAAAGAGTTCACGTAAATAAACTACAAAATTTAAGATTACATGGACGTTACGCCCAAGAAATTGTTGCATCATACGAATTTCATTATACAGCCATAAGCCCTTCCGGGAAGGGCTCATTGTCGGGATTTGTGGAAAGAAATCTGCGGCAAGCGTGAAGTACAGCGGCATGAAATCCACTTGTATTGTCTATGAAGACAAAATGTCCACTCTGCAATCGAAAATACCAAAATGTGTATCTTATCAATTCCGTACTTAGCTAGTCAAACCATACTCATACTTCAAACATGGATACATTAATGACACACAAATGGAGAAGGCGAGCGAGAGACAGAAAGAGAAACCTTTGGAATCCTAATGATTTCACACGGGACTTTCATATGTTTACGGGCTTCTTGAGCCCCTTGGTAACTCGCCCAATCTTCATAACCATAAATAAACGTTGTAGGCACCTTCCATTCTGTTGCACTGCATTAAGAAATAAACGAAAAAAAATTAAGATATTTAAGCATGAAGAGTACAATCGACTCATTTCAAGACATAAATTTTGTTTTTGGAAATCGACCAAAAACAACAAACCTGTCCAGCAGTGGTTTTCTCGTAAACGCTCCAAACGAGAATATGTATTTCAAGCATAATTCTCCACTACCTTTGGCAGCTAATGTATGGTACACATAGTCTGTACAGCAAAAACACAAAAGAATGAAGACTGGTTACTTAGATGTTCGTAATTGTCGATGCTTAGTCAAAGCAAATTGTATGAAGTTTATTTACTTGTCAACAATTTTGACTCGTCTTCTGGTAGGGAATCCCCATTTGCGTATTGTCCAAATCGCGCACCTGTGTATTTACGCACTAGATTTGGTCCCCATGGCCCCAATCCTCTGCACGATAACATCGATTAGTACAAGGAAATGTAAACTGAATCTGCGTATCATAGTTTTATATCTGCACCATAGCGTTTGTATTTGTGCCCCAAAAACAGTAAGCTTAGGTGGTTCACATTTAGATGAAACAGGAGAAAGCTACGGAGTATAAGACGAAGTAATAGTACCTCACGACTTTTTGAGGAGTCAAGTTAGACTCCCAGAGATAGTTCAAGAAGGCTCCTGTCCATGTTTTTCTGAACTTGATCAGAGTTTCGGACATCTCGGTTTCCGCTGAAAATCCTACTGGTCCAACTAGAATCAAGTGTTGGACATGCTCTGGGTGCTACAGAAACACAGTTAGTTACTCCGTACTACACATTTAATAATCAGACAGATGATCGAGTTACATTCTCCAACGTAATAAACAGTTACCTTGAGAGCGTATTTTGAAGCAACATAACCCCCAAGTGAATGCCCAAGAAGAATGAAACTGTCGAGTTTTTTGGCTTTCCGCCATTCCTCTAAAGAATCAATAAACCATGCATCGGCTTCTGCACGTTGCACGGAAAGTACACATAGTTAGAAACGTGTTACGTCTTCAAACATAACCCAAGAAAAAAAAAAAAAAAAAAAAAAATCAAATCAAGTCCAACCTTCTGTACTTTTGCACGTGAAGTCGGGCCTGCTCGATCCACCCCAACTGCAAGCAAGAGAAATGTTTCAGAATTATGCAATCGATTCAAATTCATTCTTCAAAACCATCTTAGGAAAAAGTAAGCACGGAAGTAGAAAATGTTTGCTTACCCAAGTTGGTCAATAGCAATAACCCTGAAACGTCGAGCTAATGCATCAAAGTTACGAAAGAAGAAGCCTTGAGATGCACCGTAACCATGAACCATAACAATAGTAGGAGCATCGGCTTTGCTGTCGAAAGTGACCGTGTTTATAAACCTCGGGTTGTTGCTCGTAGACCGAAACCACCGAGTTTTAGAACCAGGTGAGGTTGAACCTATATTGACTTGCTCGACCACAAACGGCGTCCTGAATTAACAAACCATATATAATATTATGGCAACACGGTCCCTACTCGGCTACTCCCTACCTAAGTTGTAACTTATTACATTGGCTTGTGAATTGATTAACAAAAGTGAAGGCAAGTTTGGAGAAACCTGACGAGGGAGAGGAGGCGTTTCTCGGAGGCGATGATGTGGTCAGCAGAGGTGGGAATCCACCGCAGCAGAGACGGCCACGTCCACTTTCTACCACCTGACAACGTCGTTGTCGTTGTCGTTGCCGTTGCAGTAGGTTCAGCCATGAATCTGGCTTGCAGGCGTACAATTCTGCTCATGCGTCGCCTACTATTATACGTACGTATAATTAATTATAGGGAGTAACGATATATAGCAGAAAAATGTAGTAAGTAAAATCAAGAAGGAAAGAAAGAAAGAAAGTTGAAAGAGTAAAGATATATGGTAAAACTATAAAGGAAGGAGTTAGGAGTAGTAATATTGAATATTTGAATATGGTGTTTTTATATAGAGAGTTGAGTTGAGGGTTGACCATTCTATTCAAGAATTCCATTTTGATTATCTTTTTGGGTGACCTCTGATAAACAGTGTTCCATTTTATGTACCTCAACATTCCTTTACTTGGAAGGTTCCTTTACTTGGAAGGGAAGTTTGGGAAAAAAAAAAAAAAAAACCACCCGATAAATATTAAATTTGATTATTTGAAAACAAACAAGACTTATAGGTGTTTTTTTTAGGACGACCATATATAGAAATACTATAGGGTATTGATTTTCCATATACGGATTTTACTCTCATTATATACTTTTTTCCCTATTATTTTCAAATTTGTCTTTTTTACTCTCATGATATACAACCTTTTTTTAATTTTTTTTATAACTTTTTCTAACTAAGATTCATTCAGTTTTTAATCTTTTTTTAATCAAATTCATTAAATATTTTAGTTTTTCAATGATGAACTAAGATAAAAAGAAGTTTATAATCATCATAGATTTTCACACAATTCACAGATTGTGTTCTTCAAATCAAACCCATTAGTCCATTACCCAATGAACAGAATTCATAATCATCATACGAGTACTTTAATACAAGCAAACAATGACTCTCGGAAATGACCTAGATTGGTCCGGCCACCATCAAGCTCGCCACGCGTCAGACACCTACACTATCTCCGGCCACCGACAGACCCTACGCCGCGGCCGTCAACCTTCCGCCGCCTCTCACCGCCTCCCGGGAACCACCCAAATTTCAATTTTCGATGAAAATTAATTTGATTTTTAACCCAAAAAATATCAAGATCAATAAAATTAACATAATTTTATGAAAAAATTGAAATTGAATCGAACTAGTACTTTGTTGAATTGATTATCGAAACTAATAATTGAATGAATTGAAAATTGAATGAATTTAGGTTAACAAAAGTTAAGGAAAAATAAAGGAAAGAATTGTGTATAGAGAGTGGGTAAAAAAGGGTATGGAAGGGAAATAAAATGAAAAAAGTATACAGCGAGAGTAAAATGCGTATACGGAAAATCATATTCGATACTATATTATGGTAAAAAGAATACGATTGGGTAAAACATTAGTACGATTGAACAACGGTAAAATATAAAGACGGTCAATGCAACACGGCCCGTAAGCTCCACCTGACCTGGACACGAAATGAACCATCAATTTAGGGTCAAAACTTGACCCAACGAACATAATTATTTTGCCCGTAAGGGTGTGGTCTAGTGGTTAAAACATGGGTGAAATTCCCATGGGTCTCAGGTTCGATTCCCTCCAAGAGCAATCTTGTGGGGAATGTTAAACTCGGCGCTACGCTTAATCGGATCACGAGCCTGTCGCCTGCAGTAAAGGGTAGCTAACTTTGGCGTGTATGGTTTGCGCTATCATGCACGCCTGGGTTTACTCACAAGACCAAAGCGAATGCAATGCGGCTCCCACGTTATTCAAAAAAAAAAAAAAAAAAAAAAAAGAACATAATTATTTTTAATTAATAAGTAGTAAATAAAAAAAATACTTTCAACTCGTATTTTAATACAAACACAAACACTAGGTGAACCCAACCAGTATTTAACCCAAACCCATACTAAACCGACCTGTATAACTCAAACCCGAACCCGACTCGGCCGACGCATTTGAGGTGAAAGCCCTATCCAAATGGTAATGGGCTGTGGCGTTGTTATAGATGATATTTGCACCAAATGCAAGCCCTGACTCACACACTGTTTCTCCAACCCAACCCCCGCCCTATCTTTCTGTTCTTCCTCCTTCCTCTCTCCTCTCCACTCTCCACCGGTATGTATGATTTCTTCTTCTTCTTCTTCTTCTTCTTCTTCTTCTTCTCATTCCACTTCACCCCTCTCCTTTATGCTTCTTTCAATTGTTACATGTACTGCCAATTTATATCTATAGTGAAACTTGTGTACTTATACATTTGTACTACTCTAAACAAGATAATACATGACTTTGTTTTCTGTTATTTGTTGCGAGAATTATGGATTATTATGTATATGATTGAATATTGTGAAAATGATATGCTGTTTGTTTCTCAGGTTTAGGGTTTTCCTTGTTGAATGTTCCTGCATTAGCTACCATTATGCCGACCCTTCTCTCGTCCCGATTAATTTTCCTTGTTTCCGAGACTGTCCCCTTCTGCAGACTCTCCCTTGTTCCCAGGCCTGCCTGTTTCCGCACAGACCTGCGTTTTCTTAGTACTTTACGACGACATCAGGGCCCCCTTACACTCGCGGGTCTTGGTTTTCGCTGCGAGACTGACCCTGTCAACGAGACTCGAGTAACTAAAGGCAACCCGCGGGATACTTCTGTTCAAATTGGAATAAAGCAGTTAGATTCCCATGTCGTAGACGTCCTCAACCAGTCTAAAACCCCTGTCGAAGATCGACACGACCACGTTGATTCTCAGCCTCAGGAGCCTAAAACCAAAACAAAAACTGTTAGATACAAGGAAATCCCAAAGCCAAAGCCTCTTGAAATTGAAGATCGACACTTCCACTTTGATTCTCAGCCTCAAGAGCCCAAAACCAAATCAAAAACCGTTAGATCCAAGGAACTTGCAAAGAGAAAGCCTCTTGAAATTGAAGCTGCACCGTTTGCTGCTGAGTCTTTTACCGAGCTTGGCCTGCCACCACTCTTACTAAAGAGACTTGAACAGGAGGGTTTCACCAAGCCAACTGATGTCCAGTCGAGTGCTATTCCGACCATTTTGAAGGGACACGACGCTGTGATTCAGTCCTACACTGGTTCCGGAAAAACCCTTGCTTATTTACTACCTATCTTATCTGAAGTGGGCCCCTTGAAGAGGGACTCGCCTGCTATTGTCGAGGATTCTAACAGCAGGAGGAAGGAGGTGGAGGCTGTTATTGTCGCCCCTTCGAGGGAACTCGGTATGCAGATTGTTAGAGAGGTCGAGAAACTCTTGGGGGACGATAAGAGATTGGTTCAGCAGCTGGTAGGCGGTGCTAACAAAACAAGGCAGGAGGAAGCCCTTAGGAAAAATAAGCCGTCCATTGTTGTCGGGACGCCTGGAAGGATAGCCGAGCTAAGTGCGTCAGGGAAGCTTCATACACATGGCTGTCAATTTCTGGTTTTAGATGAAGTCGACGAGCTTCTTGCGTTCAACTTCCGTGAGGACATGCACAGGATTCTCGAGCACGTTGGGAGGAGATCGGGGGCTGGCCCACAAAGCGGACGTCGGACTGTCATGGTGTCGGCGACAGTACCGTTTTCAGTGGTCAGGGCAGCTCAGAGCTGGTGTATGGACCCGGTGCTTGTTCGAGCCAAAAGTGTGGGCCCACTTTCATCAGTCCCCACCCCTAGTCGGGTGAACCTGCCAGGATCAAACTCGGGATCTCCGTCCGAGGTACAGGCACCATCACAGGCTTCGTCCGAGAGCATGCCCCCGCTACTGAAGCACTATTATTGCACCGCTAACTTGCAACACAAGGTTGATACGTTGAGGAGATGTGTTCATGCGTTGGACGCCAAGTGTGTGATTGTGTTTATGAACCAAAATAAGCAGCTGAAGGACACAGTTTTCAAGCTAGAGGCCCGTGGTATGAATGCTGCGGAACTCCATGGCGATCTTAATAAGCTTGCACGATCGTCTGTGTTGAAGAAATTCAAGAGTGGAGAAATAAGAGTGCTTGTGACCAATGAGATGTCTGCGAGAGGTTTAGATGTCACGGAATGTGATCTTGTGGTTAACCTAGGGTTACCGACAGACGCGATCCACTATGCACACCGCGCTGGCAGAACTGGGCGGCTTGGGAGGAAGGGTGTTGTCGTGAGTGTGTGCGAAGAGTGTGAGGTTTTTGTCGTGAGAAAACTACAGAAGCAGCTCGGAATAACGATTCAGTCTTGTGAGTTTCTTGAAGGTAAACTTGTTAAGAAAGAGGATGAAGATTAATGGAAAGATGCATGTTGATCGCGAAGGAATGGTATGAGTTTTGAGTGAGCAATGCCTGGATTGCTATGTTATGCGTTTTGCAATGTTAGACGGGCGTTAATCCCATAACTTCAGAAATGCATTGATCAACACTACTCCTCCGTACTACTCAGCGGAGCAACTAGGTAGTTTGTTCGGTCATTTTTTCTCTACCTTAGGATGTGTTTTTGGCATACAAATTATCAGCTGTTGGTATGTATTTATTGGCTATTTAAAATAGAACTTTCTTCACGACTATAAGTTGATTTTGATCGAATAATTCCTCCCACATCAATAGGTAGTGTTTGTGATGTGGGGTTGAGTCCATAGAAAAATGATATTGTAGCTACTGCCATAGCTTCATAAAATCCTAAACCAAAAAGAATGAATATTAAAACAGACTGTTCTCAATCAGAAAGTCATCGCGTTAAATCTACTCAAACATGTACACCATTCATGCCAAAAGTTTGGCTTGCATTGAGCCTACGTGACATGATTTGCTGCACTCTAATTGATACTCGCGGACCAAAATTCTCAACGGCTGGTGCAGTTAGCCTTTGTGAGGAAAGATGCAGCATGAAGCCCCTCGTAAGTTCATTATTCGATCTTCGTTCACCAGGAGTGTATTCAATTTCTTCTTCCCGAAGATAGTACAAGCTGTAGAATGACATGCTGATAGCTCTTCAGTTGATCAGAAAAGCCTCAAGTAGATAAATACTACGATACACATTATATGAACATGACTAACTGGTTTCAAGATTTACCATCATAATAATTCTTCCACGGCTTGCTCGAGTTCCAAATTCATCAAAATGTCAACCTGAGCTCCTCGAGAAATAAATTGTTAGATTAATCAATTTGTATGCAGAAAACACATGATGTACATGGCCACATGGGTAATATGCGAGTATGGTAACTGTTTGGCGGACAAATTCCAATCAAGTCGATATTAGACTTGGGGAATAATAGCTATGCCTATCACAGTGTATCAGTGGTTGTACCTCAATGCCGATAAAAAGGCTCCGAAATTAAGAAATTGATGGAAATAGAGGAACACGCTGGTGCTTATCAACAGCAACCTGCTGCTCCTCTTTGTACTAGAATTGATAGTTTGATACGAGCACCCTAAAGTCCTTGAACAACCTGCCGCAAATAGATCACAAATAAGAAAAAAAATGAAATAATTTCATGTTAGCATATCAAAATGAGAAGGAAGTCACACTTGCTGTGGTTCTGCATGAACAAATCACGGGAAAAAAAAAAAAAATGCTAAGGAAGCCTGTGACAGCGCATCCATTCCAGCTACAGAACAGCCACCAGGTTGTATTTTAACAGAATGCCTACCTCTATCTGCGTAACTCTTGCACAGACCATTAGCAACTCCAGGAATTGACTTTTCTATATCAGCAGACAAATATATTAGACAAGAAGTAGCCAAAGCAAGTCAGTTTTGTACGACTGTCTCGATGCAATCCCCGAACACAATCCGTAACATTTTGGGCCCTGCAAAAAAAGAGACGAAATAACACAACTACTACCTTCTGCTATAACAACTTTACTTGCATACACGGAATTCCCCTAATGAATGCCCCTAGGCAGTGCATCCTTCACTAAGAGCAGATGGAAGACGGGAAAGTTGATGAGCATAATAGGACGAGAAGAAAGGCATTTGTTGGCATAAGCCATTCAAAGAAAGCATCTCTGAGAGATGAAAAACACAAATGTCTTGTATATTCAGATAGTCAGATAATCAGATGTATTCCTAATCTTTACAATATCTGAAGACAAAAACTAATGTTTTCATCAGAAAAATCTGTGCAATAAACTCATGGTATTTCTTCTCACCCTACAGATTACACTTCGGTGTAGAACAATAAAATACCCTCAAAAGTCTTCCATAGTCTTTCAATGGAATTAACAGCCTTTCATGCAAAAAATGAGGTTTCTGGACTTACGGCAGGCTAATGGCAAAGGCTCTACCAATCCTCAATTTTCATTTCTTTTAAAGTTGATTTGTGCGGACACAAAAAGAGCCAGAATAGAGCAAACATCCTTCCGAACCTTGACGCTCAAAGCTATCCAAAGCAAATGGATGTTTAGAGCTTCAATTCCACCTCAATAGGAGTCAGACATTATAATTTACAACCTGTCGACCAGCTTCGCTAGCCCATAAACATGTGTTCAAAACAAGACCTCCGTCTCTGATATGACACCCCAATCGCAAATAAACTCATTGAATGCCTAGCCTATATTGCGGTAGACCTTTAAGTCTTTGGAGCTTGCCTTGTTGACATGTGTCTCTCGATCAACTTGTCCACAAAAGCACGAATCTGAAAATCACACAATTATTGATTCAAATATCTTACACCAGCCAGTTGACTTAATTAACTTAAAGCTAAGCATGACATGAAATGCAATAAATGAGAAAGTGATAAATACAAGATCAATCGTAGCAAAATAGTTTAAACTCTATCAGATTGGTGTGGAGCGAAAAGTTGTAGACTATCATAAATTCTTAATCTACATCTACTCATTCTTCATAGATGACAAAAACAAAGTCGGCTTATGTTGCATTTTATTCAGTGTTTACAAGCATAACTCACATGCCATTGAAAAAGATTATGCAGCTCACAAAATTTTGAAAGCAGAGCAGAACAAACAATAGGCGCTTGATATATGACATCATATTATCAAGATTGTGAAAACTCACCTTGTTCTTACGCTTAAAATCAAGAAACTCGTAGACAGACATCGCTTTCTCTGCGTCTGTTGTCTGCTCCATGACCTTGCAAGTCAACAACACAAGTGACGACAATTTGTCAAAGGGGCAATAATACAAGAACTTGAGCCACAGTTCTCTTTTTCCTCGTCACCAAAAGTAAACAAGAAAATGCACAATACAGATTAACTGATTAACAAGTCTGAGGGCAAATTGTAGCTAACCTTAGTTGCACTCTTTTTCATAATGGACTTGTATCCATCTTTATCAATCTTTCTTGCCTTGTATAAAGGCATAAGCAGTGATGCGACATAATCAACAACACCTTGTTTAATATGCTCAGTTCCTCTTCGGTGGTTAACTGTGAGCTCGTTATTCACTGTAACCTGGGAAACAGAACTTTCATTCACAAGTCGCTCCTGCTTCTGAGCAACAAGTCTTGACATGCTGCTTGAATCTTCCTCATCTTGAACATGCATAGATGACTGAAATTCATATTCGGCTTCGGCAGCTTGACACTGCCACCTCTCTATGGCATGATAATCTTTTAATACATCACTACCGGAGGATTCGACCCATGCTTTGGTAAACGCAGTGTTGTCCCCAGCAGCACTTTCTCCAGAATGCTCTCTCCAGTTCAACTGGCATGGCAAATCATTTGAATTGCTACGCTGCGAAAGGTTATCTGCCGACAATCTGGAATTCTCAAGATTGGCACAAGTAGCAGAAAAATCAACGGACCAATCCCTAACCCTACAATTTCTTGAATCGATTTCTGAAATACAATCCTGTCTTCCTAAAACACCACCTGACCACCTTTTCCGCTCTGCATCATCCATCAATGCATATTGCTCTCGTCTGGCAAACTTTTGAAACGATGGTATCTTTGGTAACTGCATCATGCTACTCCTAGCTTCAGTTGATGCATAGGCCTAACAAACAGCACAAACCAAATGTCAAATAATTTTGATGACCATCCACCATTCCTTTTACAACAAGATGCAGAAGAGCACAACAGCTAGCACAAGTACATCCTAGCTTGAACCACTCACTAATAGAAGAGCATGTCAAAAACTGCATATAAATGACCAAGGGAAAATGCTGACATATAACAGCAGCTTCACATACATCATAGAATCAATATTCCTTTCCATACAGGGCAGAAAGGTATGTTATGTGCTTTTTTTCTCTCTCTTTTTTATTTTTATTTTTTATTTTTTTTTTTTTTTTTTTTTTGGTTTTTGATAAGCTGCTCTTTTTCTCTTTTGATTAGCCATAAACTTGAAGTGTTTAACTTATAAAGGAACTACACAATCATGACATCAGTAAGAGCATTATATTCCAACTAAATAGGTGTTTCCTCTGCTGTTCCTTTGAACTGATCTGCTATAAGTGACACCAACAATATCCAAAGATAAAAACTAACCTGTATAGCAGCAAGCGCAGCAGCATGGGCGGCCTCTGCTGCAGCAATAGCTGCCCGTTCTTCCTCTGACAACGGTACATCCTCATCCATCTCTGACTTCATATCGGGTCCAGCTTTAGAGGCTTGTGATATTGATAATTGAGCTTCCGGCTTCACTTGTTTTCCAGTCTGCTTCTTAAAACCTAGATCGACTTTATTCCCAGCAACAGAATGCTGTGCACGTTTAGGAGGTTTTCTGGACGATGGATCTTTTCCTCTTGCTTTTGAAGAATCGGCATTTGTCATGTGCCTCAACAGCTTCAAGCCGCCATTAGTGGCTTTCTCCTTGCGAAAAACTTCAATCCACATGGTAACCAGTTGGCTTGCTATGCTACGTATATCACGGCTCGTATGGACGCAAACTTTCTCCTTGACGGTTTTGCCAACGCCTTAATGACAATCAAGAGTCAGTATACTCAAAAAGGAACACCAATTTTACCATTCCACATACAAAAAATCACATGGACGAGCAATGAAGTCGTTCATTCTTTCGATCACAATTCACATGCATCATTCAAAATAATGCTACTTCATTTCACATAAAAACAGCTAATTCGAAATTGATCTTTGTCGCCATCTATTCAATTAAGTATGAACAATTTGAATATCTTGGGGCCACAAATATGGCTATATGCTCTTTAAGCATCTGATACGAAAGAAAATGGGTGCATACCTGACAATCGAACAGCTACTAAGTCAGTGGAGACCAGGACAAGCAAACGGACACAGTGACGCAGCAGCTGCGTTCCATCCTTCCCCAGAGAATCCTGTTTATGTCAGAAAGATAAGGGGGAATTAGTACATCTTTCGCGAGTCTTTAAAACTCTAAACAAAACCATATTGACAGACAAATAATACTCTAACGCTTCAAAGACTATCTGCCGATGGCCAGGTAAGGGCGTACCCAAAAACCGTGAGACAGAATTTTTGCTAGATTTAGAAAGAATTATAAGGAACAAAATAATGAAAATAAACTATATGTCTATCGTCCTCTAAGACTATCTTTTGCGCCTAAAACTCACCAGTATCCACGAGTTAAGTACAGTGAGCCCTTCTTTTGTCCCAGCAAAAGACTTCACAAATTCAACAGGGAGGCTCAACAACTCTTTAGCCAAACGTAATTTCCCTGCTGATGTTTTAGCAGCGAAGAATAAATCTTGTAGTAGAAATTCTCTTGTAAGACCAGTTTCAGAAACATCAATGGCATCAAGCCTTCTTGCAATGTCCTTAACTTCATTCCTCTGACTGCTAGATTGTCCAAGGCCAGCATCAACAGCTTCTGCCTCTGCTTCTGCTATGTAATCATTACCAGTTGTCAAGATATCAATTATACGAACTGCCTCTCGAAGCCCACTCATCATTGCACCACCAACAGTATCGGGATGCTCCTTACATGTAGCTTCACCAGCAAAAAACAGACATTTATCAACAGGTCTACCAATTATGTCATAGTCCTCCCCAGAAGCTCCTATGGCAACATAAGAGTATGCTCCATAGCTGAAAGGATCTCTTCCCCAATCCGTAACTACTGATGCAACTGGATTAGGAACAGAAGCTTCTCCAAAAAGTTTACGCAGAACTGTCAATGCATGATTGACATGGTCAGGAGGGCTTACGTTTTGTTCATCTACAGCAGCTTTACCAACCACTAAGGCTATAAGAACAGGAGCTCCAACTGTTTTTTTCACATTCCAGAACATAAAGCAGCGGCCTCTTGAATCAGTGTGTTCAGCTGTAGCTCCAAAGTAATCAACTGTATCATCCCAAAAAGTTTCCGGGAACTCTAATACTACTTTATTGAGAACACCGAAACCCAGCCTCTGAATGGCTGAATGTTTCCACTGCGGCAATGGGGGAGAGAACCTGATGGAATCAGCTTTCAAACACCCAAGTGGCACAGTAATCAAAACAGCATCACCGCAGAACTCATCGCCATTAGATGTGGACACTTTTACCTTGTAAGAGGAATTATCAGTGATTCCTACGTCTGTTACACCATAAGAAATGTCAGTGACGACCTTGTTCAGATGAATAGGAAGTCCTTGAGCCATAGATTCCACAACAGCAGAATAACCTCCTTTGATCATACAATGGGCACCTCCAAATCCTCCATACACATCATCCTGGTTCCAATGAGGAAGGGACACATCCTTCAGCAATGCGGCACAACCATACTCTAAATGGGCGAAATGCCAATCCATGACTCTCCTCTCCATTTGACTCAATGTTCCACTCTTAACACCATTTTCACCAGCAGAGAGATAGCTTTCAGCATCATTTCCAAGACTGTGGGCTCCAGCCAATGCTTCCGGTAATTCAGGCTTTAAATTGTCTTGAAGAAGAACAGTGCGGCGAATTTTGAGGCCCAATTCTAAACCATCTTCAAGAGACATTTTAGCAGCGCTATCCCCTTTCTGAGCAACAACCAACATCATATCATCAAGAAGACTGTTGAACTCTGCTTCTAAAGATTCGTCAATGTCTGGAGGAACCTTTTGACCAGTTACAACATCATAAAGTGGACAGTCGCTGTTTAGTATTGTTAATTCAAGACCCAGCTGAGCACAGATCAGGGACGAAGGATCGGGTCGTCTTTCACTGGCCACATCAGCTTCAACTCCTGTAATAATGCTTGCTCCAAGATCCACGGGAACTGAAAGAGAAGAGCGGTCTGTATGGACTCGGCCACCTATTCTGTTCCTTGCCTCAAGCACAGTAACGGTATAACCTTGCCTCTGCAAATGTCGAGCGGCAATCAAACCTGCAGGTCCTGCTCCCACTACTATGACCCTTTTCTGGTTTATCAAATCACACTCTGAGGAAGCTTTCCCCTTGAAATGCTCAATCGTCATTGATTGACTCAAGCCTTCACCATGTTCAAGCGTCCTTCCAATTAAATCTGCTGAAAAGTCTGGTTCAGCAATTCTTTCAGATAGTTTAACATCAAGTTGCGGGGCAGATTCACCTACACCTTGGCAATCAAGCTGCTTATTGGTTGAAGTATCTACTACTCTCTCTTTAATATTGTCAACTGCAACATTGTCAACTGCTTCTTCGAAATGAATATTGTCAGCCAAAGCAATGCTATCGTTTGCCTTCGGTAGAGTATCAAAACCTTCTTTGAGCTGACTTTCATTAGCTGGAACAACATCACTTTTTGCCTTAGGAGTATCAGGGCTTTCTACCTGACCAAGAATAAAGGAAACTCCATCTGCTGAGTCAGTAATAGAAGCTCCAGAACTCCCCTCAAACTTCTTTTCTCCTAAAAGTCTATAGCTCCCTCTAGAGCTGGGCTCTGCCCTATCTTTCGTATCAGCAATTCCAGTATTGATATAGCCCTGGATTGAAATTTCAAGACAAAACATAAGCAGCAAAAGTACAAACAATACAACAAAATAGAAGAAGATAATAGAAACAGCTAATAAAATTGAGGAGTATGATCAAGCAATTCCACTCACACTGCGGTCAAGAAATAAATAGATATCCCTCATTAAGGAAGCACGGAAGGGTTCTTTATCAGAAGTTTCTGCTGTAATTCCACAATCCGTAAGAGGCAGAATGCGGGTGTTATCCTTGCTCCAAAGACTTAAAATTTTGTTCCTACATCAAGCCACATTATGATGGACGATAAGCAAATAAAATCAAGCCACGAATGAAATAAGGCATGATTGGAGAATGCCAATTAAGTTGATAATATAACAATCAAACCATAAATAGAAGAAGATACGATAACATTCAAGAATTTTCAGACTACAATAAGCAAAACTGGCTCGAGAAAAAAGAAACAACGAAGCCTTAAGCTATGTCATCCTTATTATTCGTACCAGACTGAACTGCTGACAATTGGGCGTGGACATGGGTACTGCGGTAAGGTACATCATCATTGACCACTTAGATACTAGTAAAAAACTACTATTTTCATAAGCCAAGAAGGAATTTGACAGGGACATATATCATTGTTCATTTCCTCGAGCCTAGTCCAGTAAACATGGTTCCTAAGTATAGACCTTTATGACCAGCACAGCACAGAACTTCCCTTCTAAATGAACTGCAAGAACCAGTACACTGACTAATTCCTAGGGCAGTATAACTTGATCCACAACATGTTTTTTAATGGAGGATCCTCTACCCATAAACATGCGATGGTTAACACAGAATAGTCACAAACACAACAAATTGACAATTGCTTTCTACAAATCAACAAAAAATAATTTATTTTTGAACAAAATAATACAGCACCGCACAAACTAACCTGCACTCCAGGTATAACTGCGGCCCACCTTTACGCTTCAATGCCTCCTTGAACTTAATCTTCTCAACAGGCATTAATGCACGGGCCTTTAGACCAACTGACACAGCAGTAGCAGCAGCAGCATTTTCAAGATCCGGATCTAAGTTTGAAGAGTATAACTTATCTTTTGACTGTGTGGGATATGAGTAAGGCAAACATCGATCGTGCACCAACACATCCCAATCAGTGTCACCTTCATAAGCCATGTCACCATCTTTGCGCTTTTTGACTCTTCGGATAGCACGTTCGTTAGAGTTATTATTGTTCTCTAGGGAATCACCATTTTCCATTGGTGCTACAGATGGAGAGCATGAACCATTGGCTTTAACATTTACATCAGTTTGCAAAGGAACATCATCTTTCAGATCTTGATCACCAAATCTTGCAGTGTTCAACCCATGCTGCATACACCCGTCATCAGATCCGACTACAGATTCAAGCTTTTCAAGCTTTGTGACTCCCCCCTTCAATTCTAAGCTGGGTGCACAGTTGGCACAATCATCAACAGCAGACAGCTTAAGTAAACCCTTGTCACAGAAATCGTCAGCAGAATCCATCAAAGGCTTAGGTTGAATCATCCTATCCTCCCCACAAACTTCGCTACTCTTAAATTCCCTTATCTTCTCAGAAAAAGCGGGTAAAGAATTAGGTATTGATCGGTCCGAAACAGTTTCAAAACAATTAACAGATTTATCGTCACCACGTCTTGTACTTCCATCAGTGCTCACATTGGTCTTAAGATTCCCGGCCAGCACGTCGTCATGCCCTTGATCCCACAAACCATCTAAATCTCGGTTTCCTATCGACTTGTTCTGTAGAGAAATGGATCTCTCTTGGTGGCTACCAGGCATGCATTCGTCTGATTTATGTTTGTCAATGTGTAATTTTGCATTCAAAAGAGAATCCTCTTGAAATACAGCCTGAGTATCTACCGTTAAACTATTCGAGCTGGGGCAGGGATCATTTTCAGGCAATTGTGCAGCCTTCTTCGATTTTGATCCAGAAATAGCACGTGGTTTCTTGTGGACACCACACTGCGCCTTCTTCAAGAATGACGATAGAGACTCGACCAAAACATCAGAAGCATCTTCTTTCTCCTCTTTCTGCTCGTCAACTGCCTTATCATCTACAAGCTTGCTACCATCTATCTCATTTCTTCTACTCTTTGCGGGTGGTTTAGTTTTTTCTGACGATTTATCAACATTGAAATCTGACCTCACATCACCACCTGCGTCATTACCATCTTCCCCAAACTTAGCCACCAAACCCTCATCATATTGTAATTGATTTAAACTTCCGTCATCAACATTTGACGCCATTTTCACTAAACTTCCACAACCCTTATCTTTCTTAGGACCCTTTAATTTCTTCTTAAAGCTAGCTAAAGTATCCTCCATTCCTCCAAAATCATCTCCCCCCTTACGACCACCTCCTCCGAGCTTAACTTTCTTAGAACTCCTCCTTTTCAACTTCAGCAACGACCCAATCGGCTCATCATCATCTGAATCTAATTTAAACTCGCGATTTTTTGACCTCTTTTTCAAACCCGCTTTTTGGTCCTCACCATCCATATCCTCCACCAATCACAATCACAAATCAAAACCCGACAACTCGTGCCCCCTTTCGAAAACCCTAGGTTTAGAATTCAATCAACAACATGCAACAAAGCATTCACTACTCCTATCAAAAACTCAGAGATCACAACCTAATCAGCTACCTCCGCTTCGAATCACAACAACATTTAATCCTATAAACAAACCGGTTTAATTCAACTACAAACCAAAAGTCTAAATCTTCAATGCTGAAATCAAAATAATAACCTCGATACAACTTTATTCCTGTATTCATAACAATGCACACAGCAAAAACAATACGAAAATCATAAAAACTAGGGTTTTTCGATTCTTCAGTGAATTAAAATCCAACAAATTCGCAGAAAAGACAAAAAGATGAGAACATACCTGAAGAGTAGAGAGAGAAAGCGTGGAGGAAAAAATTGGGGAAAATTAAACGAGGGGATTTAAGAGAGAGAAAGGTGTGATTTCTTAGGTTTTAATTAGGCTTCTCAGTGCAATGTTAGAAAACTGATACGGAAAAATTATTTAGTGCTTCCTAAAGTGAACCAATTTTCTTTTTTATTTAAAAAAAAAAAAAAAAAAAAACATTTAATAAAATATACGGAGTATCTGGGTTGATATCAAAGGGAAATTTTTTTGGGAGAAGAACATTTTGGGGGTAAGAAGAGGACAAAGTCTTTTCTTAATCACTTTGGCCTTTTTTTAATGAAAATAAATACCGAGTAGGATTAATTGTCAAGAATAATCCGAACTGACACTTTTATTTCATAAATAATCCGAACTTGAATTAATCCACGAATAATCCCAACTATTGAAGTAACATTCCAATAATAAACTTTGACCAATTTTAACATGCTTTAATCAATAAAAAAAAAAAAAAAGTGAAAACGGTTTGAATTATACTTAGAATAAGAATGAGGCAAAGTTAGAGTCGATTTCACGATTTTTTTTACGTGTTAGAGTCGATTGAAATTGGTCAAAGTTCATTATTGGAATGTTAATTTAATAATTGGGATTATTCGTGGATTAATTCGAGTTCGGATTATTTATGGAATAAGAGCACCCGTTCGGATTATTCTTGGCAATTAATCCAAATAAATAATTTCACTTGATTGTTTAGATTTTTATAAATTTGTTTTATGTTTGTAGATAATGCATGAATCATAATATAGGAAAAGGTTATGTATTTTTGAACTAAATAAAAGAGTTTGATAATTATGATCAGTATTAGTCATCACTCAGAAAGTACTGATGACTTTGAGTATGAGTGACCATAGTGCTACGAGCTAAACGAATCCTTCCACGACAAAGTGTAAGTGCTGCAATTAATTGCCCACTTTTTCATTGCTTCACAAAGCTGTGCCCCAAATATTTCACCTGTGTGGAATTATTGCTACTCTTGAGCTCATTATATGGATGTGTGTTTTTATGTTTTTCTTGTATGTATTATTTACTACTTACCTTTTTTTCATCTTATGTACAATTACTAAGTGATGAAAAGCGCTATGTTGGATTAAATATTGCGTTATCATAATAGTTTTCGATGAATCTATATATATAGTTATATATGACACTCATATAAACTTTATAAGAACTAGTATAGAGATGGTATAAGGATGACGTAACAATAATGGCAGATCGATATGTGTGAAAATGACATTCACGCTAAAATTCACTTGAGGATAGATTATACATTTATACGGAGTACTTTTGTAAATATAGTGGAATGTGCATCTAATATGGTTAATTAACAAATCACATGATTTTATTTCTAAAGATACTTCAAAAATGGTAGTGGATTATGCTCTTTATCTTATATAATAAAAATATTAGAAATAAAACAAATTTGAATTATATTAGTGCACTAAATACTTTAGATTATGTTTTGTTCGCACAAAATGTTTAATAATACACCTATAAAATAGTTACATAAATACTAAAATTAAAAAGAGGGCATTTGGTCTAGTGGTATGATTCTCGCTTCGGGTGCGAGAAGTCCCGAGTTCGATTCTCGGAATGCCCCGTTTAATTTTCTTACCCAAAAAAAATACTAAATTAACATTTTTCTGCCAAGACATTTTAGAATGTCCGTATGGGGTAGCAAGTTATTTTTCAAATATAAAAACACACGAAAAATAATCATATTATGAATGATTTAAATATCTGTACTATCTCGATCTATAATCCTAGAAACAAGCTTCTTGTGACCATATCTCTTGAGAAGACATGATTTTAGAGACCTAGCCTTTCATTGGCCAGGTCAATAGGCGTAGCGATGCTTTTTCCTATCGGAAAGTGGCTTTCAACATTTCATCTTTCACGATACGCCAAACACAAAAAGATATCATGAATTCCCATGGTTAAGTGACCAAGCATCCTTTTTGTCCTTGGCTAGCACTCGATCACCAAGTCGTTGGTTAACTTCTCCACTTAAGGTAAACTTTATTAAAATTAGGGTGTTGTTCAATTATATCCAACTTTTACTCAATTATATCCAAAAAAGACGAAATTCGGCTAGACTACAAAGCGCCATCAAGAAGCATTTAACATCAGCAACCATCTCAAGCACAACGCAAAGTTCGGCTAGACTACAAAGCGCCATCAAGAAGCATCCGACATCAGCAGACGGCACAAAGACACCAGACGTCAACAGGCAGGCACGCCTTTAAACATGCGCGGACCGTCATGTCCAAAAACATGTTGTCCCGCCCCGCATTTCCCGACACTAAGTCCTCGTCTCTCCCCCGAGACACATGCTTAGCGCCGCCAGGTGGTATCGAGACTGTAAAAGTCCGGATACTACCATTAAGTTTGACTAACGCTTTAGTCTAAGCTCAGTCAAACTGGGCGCTCTGTAGATACCCGTATCCGTACCCCCCAAAACACAAAGCCCGTGATGAAATGGACTTTTTACAAACAGCATGTTTTTTAACGTAATGTCAAAACGGTACATTTTTTCGAAAACATTTTAAGTCGTTTAACGCATAAATGATTTGTTCGCATGTCGTGTAAAATGAGTATTCGTTTAGTCATTTTATTTAAGCCGACCCACCACAAAAACAAGCCTTTTTCGACACGAAAAAGCCCGCAAAAATACCCGAGCACGCCTCCCGAGGCGTTAGACGCTCAAGCCGAGCTCACGTCTAAACACATTTCACAAAAACAATTCAATACAAGACAAAAACACTTTTCGGCCCGAGACTCGAAAAAGCCCACAAAAGCACCCGAGCACGCCTCCCGAGACGTCATACGCTCAAGCCAAGCTCACGTCTAAACACATTTCACAAAAACAATTCAATACAAGACAAAAACATTTTTCGGCCCGAGACCCGAACAAAGCACGAAACACGAAACACGAAACACGAAACCGAGCCCGAGTTATGTCATGAGCCAAATTGATTCTCGACCAAACCTGCAACCTATGAAACATAATCATCACACACATACGTAAGCACATACGCATGCACAAAATACGTCACAAAGGCAGAAAAACCAAGGCAAAAATCGCCTCTTAACAGGTGATTTTTTGTTTGGCAGCCAATGAACTGGCGATTTTTTGTTTGGCAGCCAGTGAACTGGCGATTTTTGGCTTATTTTTGACAGTTTACGGCACTCAAAACTCTATAAATACACCCCTTATTCAACCCATTTCAACCATGAATTGTCATCACTCATTCTCTCTCTACTCCTCACTTGCACCGGCTCAGACGTACGGGTTCCTAACCTGACCCGATATTGGCATTGCGAACCTGTATTCGTAATACGGTTGTAGCGATTTGGATTTCTAATCCGTCTTAAACCTCGCCAATATCGCATAAGCAACGACCCAAATCACTAACAAATGAACACTACTTTTACACTTAAGCAAATTCTCATTTACGCATTAAACGACTAAACATGATTTCGACGAAACTTGTACCGTCTTCATTAGTCTTAAAACATGCAAAACTGAGGGTTTTTAACAAACTTTTACACACACATGAGTCGGAAAATAGCATTTAAATGATAATTCAAACAATGAATTATCGTTTTGTGCACATTTCCTATAGCAACCCGTCATAACTTTGACGTATACATTTGCTTTTACGTATATTTATCGAGTCACATATCGCACTTGTACGTAGCGGTTTGCATTTGCTCAAACATTGAATTATACACTGTTTTCAAGCTAGTAATGACTACTTTTACGTAGGCTTTTCGATTACAGTTTTTCATAACGCATTTTGACAAACTTTCGGAGAGTATCCTCACCCCGAATCCGCTCTGGTTTCACAATTGCCTTAGACGGATAGGTATCGACGCACCTTGAACTCTAAGATTCGCATCTTCGAGTCCAAGACGCGCTGAACGGGTCCAAATTCCCTCATAATTTGGTGGCGACTCCGAAAACGACTTTTAAATGATTTTTCAATATTTCTTTAAAATGCTTTAAACAAATTACGCAATGACACCCCCCATAGCAAATCGAGCAAACACGCGAGCGCGCTTTTATGCGCCGCTCTTTTACATTATTTCCTGCGTCGTGCATTCCGCCCCATCACGAGGGCGGGCGCGCGCGGGGCGTCGAGAGGGATCCTGATCCGGTACCTTCACATAGAAAAGAAAGATAATTGCTAAAATTTCTTTTCATCAATCACCCAAACGGGTTCACCAATTTTATGTAGGGTACCTTTTGGTTCGGATTCGGCGGCAATGCCGCTGGAACATCCCGGAAAAGGGTTTAGGGTACAATTTTACGGTGCCACGTAGCAGCACCGTAAAATTGTACCCTAAACCCTTTTTCAGGAAAAAAAAAAATCGAAGAGAAATGCATATGAGGGTATTTGTATAAGAGAAATATCAAAATTAAATAAATTTATTATGATAATCTAGGTTTAAAACCAAACTCTACGGTAGAGTTACTCTAGAGGATCCTGACACCTTTTCGTAGTGTATTTTCAAGATTTATCTTAATGATATATTTAAATTTATGAATGCATTTTATATTAATCTTATTTTACTTATGTAATAAAAAGTTGTTTTTAATTAAATTGTCAGATAAGCGAACTTGAATTGTATAATCAACTATTTTTTTGAATTGTCAAATCAATTATTTACTTGAATTGTTGAATAAACTATTTGGTTACATCAATCCATATATTCAATAATACACTCAAAATCGTTTATGTCCACACAAACCTTTATTATTTTTATATTTAAAGACTACACTCTCTAATTCACTTTACTCAAATTGATTTTCATTTTAATCATCTTTCATTATCTTCTTTACTTAACTCATAATTCAATAATATTTTCAAACGAATATTCAAACAATACAAATAATATGTTCTTTGGTACACCAAGTGTGTGCAATGACTTATATGTGCTTCAACAATTCCCTGTTTTTTTTATGATGTTTTACAAGGTAGAGCACCAAAAGTTCATTTTCCAATTAATAGCCATGATATAATACGAGAGATTATCTTACATGATATAAAAAAACCTCAGTGTGCCACATTTGTAAAATCAATTACTGCTCCTCCAGTTTATAAGCATAAGTTATTTGCTCAAAAGTATGTCATGATAGACGTTGAGCATGCATTTGGAGTTTTACAAGCTCATTTTGCCTTTATTAAATGTCATTGCCTTATTGGAATGAGCAATTAATGGGTAAAATTATCATGACTTGTATTATAATTCACGATAATTTGATAACGGAGGATGAACGAGATACATATCTAAATCAATATGACATAACAAATCCTAATGAACCAAGTCAAAGCAGAAATGAAGTTAAAGAAGCCAACGATGAGCAACGTTTGCAATACACTATGGGAGGTTCTATTAGCTTAGCTATTTATATGGAAAATCGAACACAACTTCGAAATAGATAAATTCATAATAATCTGAAAAATGATTTAATTTAACATATAGCGCATAAATTTGGCAATCGTAACTAAAGATGTAACTCATGTGATCGTTTGGTTTTTTTAGCATATATTCGAGTTATTATCCTTTGACTTTTTTATTTCTTCATTGTAATATTTGACTATTTCAAGTACAACACATTTTTCTTTAATATTTATATGATATTTTTTTTAATGAAAAATAAATATTATTCTATTTATTTAATATTCATAAATATTATAATAATAATAATAATAATAATAATAATAATAATAATAATAATAATAATAATAATAATAATAATAATAATAATAATAATAATAATAATAATAATAATAATAATAATAATAATAATAATAATAATAATAATAATAATAATAATAATAATAATAATAATAATAATAATAATAATAATAATAATAATAATAATAATAATAATAATAATAATAATAATAATAATAATAATAATAATCCCTCCATCCCATCTTTTTCCTCCCATTTACCCAAAAAGGAAATACCATCTTTTTCCTCCCATTTGCAAACTTTCCTTTTTCATCCATTGTTTATTATTATTTTACCCACTTGCATCATCCTTCTCCCATTTTTTATTAATATTTATTCCACTTTTTCAACTTCTACAATTTTTTATTAATACTTTTTCCACTCAAAATACTTTATCAATTGTTTATTAATATTTCTTAATATTTGGTCCAAAATGAAATGGGAGAAAAAAGGTGAGATGGAGGGAGTAATAATAATAATAATAATAATAATAATAATAATAATAATAATAATAATAATAATAATAATAATAATAATAATAATAATAATAATAATAATAATAATAATAATAATAATAATAATAATAATAATAATAATAATAATAATAATAATAATAATAATAATAATAATAATAATAATAATAATAATAATAATAATAATAATAATAATAATAATAATAATAATAACAAATGATATTAATATTTCATTATAGAAGTTTTAAAAATAGGTTGTGTTGGAAAATAATAATATTTTAAGTGAGGAATTAGGGCAAATGTGTGCTAGTCAAATCATTAATGGGGATAGTCTAAGATTTAAACTCTGAACCACTCACTGTTTATATATATTTAATCACTTCACTAAATATAATTTAGTGCTTTCTAATTACGTAGAACTCCGTATTACAATAATTTTTTGTTATAGATTTCTAGATAAGAGGGAGTTTGAGCACACCCCTTGAACTCCTTCCAAAAACACCTCTGCCACACACCTGATGACCTGAGGAGGTGAGGCTTATGATAGATATATAGCAACATCATTGTTAAGTAAAACTACCAAGAATACCAATGGTTACCCGCCTTAAGCTTGTCAATGATGTTCAATGTTGCCCGCTTTTCTTACAATTCTGAATAATTTTTAGTGATCATAACGTTGTTGGAACTTTCATTTGTTAGCAGGGGCAGACCCAAAATTCTTAATTTGGTGTAGTCAACCAGCATATTACTAAGTTAATAAAAAATAAAATTTGGTAATAGTTTATACTCCGTATAAACATACTCCACCTACAAACATTATTGCAACATAATTTCATTTAGAAAAATAATTACCAAAAATAATTGGTCTAGAAAAGGAAAAAAGGAAATTCAATTACCTAATGTAAAATGATATAAACACTTAAATTTATTTATATTGTATTACGTATGTTTTATATGGCTGGATCAATCATTATATCAATTTGTTTAATGAACAAGATTTTCCTTAAACGATAAAACAATCTATAATTAACTACTCGTCTACTCTATAGAAGGCAAATTGAAATCATTAATTAACTTAAATTTATCATATGAAAATTATAAGTTTTAATCAAAAACCTGACATATCTAATGAAATATAAGAAATAACCAACTTTAACACGCCATATATATAACCAGCTACTCTATATGCTTATTCAATCAAAGAAGTGAAATTAAAAAAAAAAAAAATGAGAAAATGATAATAGAGATCATACAATGCTAATGAATTTACCCACCAAAAAGAACAATACTAATGAATTTATTATACATTGTACCCCATAGTAACCGAATCAAAGAATGCTAATGGATTGTTTTTCCATTACTATCTTTAATTAACTTTTATTAAAGTTGCATACATTATTAATGATATTACATTAATTGTTCTTATTTTTTCTGTTTTGAAAGTACAAAAGTCAATTAATATTAGTAATATTGGTGTTTTTTAAAGTAATATACGGGAGTATAATATTAAATAGTGTAATACCTATGAAAATTCACGGGGTTGTTTAAATTTTTGTGCGTATATGAATTTAATTTATATTTTGAATACAAACGTTTCATAGAGTTTCGTTAGTATAACAACAAAAACGTCAGTGGTAACAAATAGATTTATAGTGATCTCCTTTTAGTTACGGACAACCATCGTACGTCTACGTCTAACTATAACATTTACTTAAATTTAAATATTACCCATTTAATTTGTATGAAGAGTCTTATTTTCGGTATTGTAAATATTATCGTGACGTTCCATTGAATTAAATTAATAATACAGAGTATAAAACATTGTAAAAAAATTAATAAAAGTGAATATTTTTCATGATGATATAACTCCTTATCTTTGTAAAAGTCAAAAAGTACAATAAAAGTAGGAATTATCATGATTTTTTCTTTTACAATAATAAGCAAAAAAATTAGAAAAAATGGAGAAAATCAGTTATCTTAAACTAAAGGAATCTAAGACATAAAAAATAAGAGTATTACGAATCAATTATCCACCAAAATAAGTGAATACAGTCACCTACAAGAGAGTATTAGAAATCTACACTAAAATATTACTCCTACAAATCTACACTAAAATATTATTTTATTCACATCAATTATCTTTCATTTTCTCCTCAACCTACAAAATCGATACTTAAAATAGATTAATCCTTCTGCTCTAATTTTTAATTTAGATTTTCTTCTATTCATCAATCCTTCAAACTCCTTTCAATAATCATTTTGTAGATCCAGCAAAAATTGTCGAGATCAACGACAGATTATCGGGTAGAGTTATATTGTTCACGGTCCTTCCACCGATCGGTTGATCTGGCATGCAATTCACTACATATTCATCGGCTAGAGTTAAATTTTAGGTGATTTATATTTTCTTCGTTGCATGCATGATTTATTGTTTTGAATTTGAATTTTGGTAAATTTTGACATTCAGTAGATGTATTGTTTGAATTTGAATTTTAGTAAAGTGTTGACATCCAGTTGTTGTTCTTTTTTTAGAGAAAGATTAATTTCATTAAAAATAAATTATATCGCGCATACAAATGATAACAAAATCAACCGAAAACAAAACTACAAAGATCCAAACGAATTTCTTCTCCTTAAAACAAAGATCTCTAGTGAAAAAATATATCGCTTCTGCACACCCGCCTCTATTACATCGCTGCTTCATGATACAACCTTCCATGAGGGGATCTGTGGATCCAATATGATTTTGTGAAGAGAGTTCATTGGATTTCATAGATTGTAGTCGAAAACTCGATATCGTTTGTAACATCACATTAATCCTTCTCATTGCCAAAACACAAAAGAAAATTCTAATAAATAGAGAACAAACCCACCAATTAGTGGGAACAAAACTCTCCTTATGAGAGAACTAATTTATTTTAATTATACTAATAATATCGATAATATTGTAGAGAATTATACGAATTTGAGGGGCTTATTATCATCAAAAGTGATGATAATAGCCCCATAAAAGGAGGAAGTTCAAGGTTTTTTTAGAGAGAAAAGAAAGAGAGGAGGTTAGGGTTTTTTGATTGGAATATTTCATAAACACATCCAGTTGTTGTTTTATTGGGTTGATTTTTGCTTCGTTTTGATTTCTGCTTGCTGAATCTCTATCCCTGGTTTTGTGGTTTTTTTTTTGTTTTATTTTGGTGAGTAATTTGATTATGTTTTGTCTGATGAATATGTTATTTGGGTTTCATTATTTGTATTTGATGAATATATTAATTACTAGTCTATGTTCGAATAGATTTTTTTTAATTGTGTCGGTTGATTAAATATTTTTTTGGGAAATTCTCACTTGTACCCCTGAAGGAATTGGTTTTCTCAGTAGTACCCCTGCTTTTTACGAAATCTTAATTATACCCTTAAACTTTATTACTTAGTCTCAAGTGTGGTTAAACCATTTTTTGACGTCAAATACTGTTGTTAGTTGCCACGTAAACGTTGATTCTTCAAACTTCATCCTCATAATTTCACTAATTTGTTTTTTCGTTCTTTATCTTTAGCCCAATACAATCTTCATCCTCATAAACTTCACTTCTCAAACTTGACCTCTTAATAACATCTTCATCCTCATAAATATAATGAGTACCAACACAACTACAACAAGAAAGACGGCAAACACAATATTAAATAGAAACATGAACTTCATAAAACTTGCAAGTTCTTCAAACTTCGTCTTTAACCCCATAACCTGAGCACTAATTTGTTCTTCATTCTTCATCTTTAACCCAATACAATCTTCATCCTCATAAACTTCACTCCTCAAACTTGACCTCTTAATAACATGCTCAACACCTAACCATTTCACAAAATTATTGCAATCTAGACATTTGAAATACGTTTTTCGTGGATTAGACGTAGACCCAGAAATCTTTAAAATTGCATTCCGTCCACACAAATTGCACACTTGGTTTCGAAACTCAAGACCTTCAATGGGGTTGTTCCTTCTCCAACTACTTGATGATGAAGGCATGAAACCTAAATTTGGAAAGATAGTAAAAAACTAAGGGGAAAAATTTAAAAATGGTAAAAAAGTGAATGGGTGTGAAAAAGAGGAAGTAATGGCAGAAAAACAAGGTGGAGGTATTAAATGAAGAAAATAGAGGGAAAATTAAGAACAAAATGGAGGGAAAATTAAGAACAAAATGGAGGGAAAATTGTTGAAAAATGAAGGAAGGAAAAAAATTGGGTCCAAAACAGTTGAAAATCAAAGTAGGGGTCCATGTATTATGACCGACTCAGCGCTTACGTGGCAACTAACAGCAGTATTTAACGTCAAAACATGGTTTAACCAAGCTTGAGACTAAGTAATAAAGTTTAAGGGTATAATTAAGATTTCGTAAAAAGTAGGGGTACAACTGAGAAACCAATTCCGTCAGGGGTACAAGTGAGAATTTTTTTTTTTTATTTTATGAAAGTAGTGATTTTTTTTAAAATATGGTAACTTAAAATCAGAATAGAAACGTATCGTGTTGGGGTTAATTCCTATATTGATTATCATTCCGCAATTTGTTCGAAAGTAGTGAACAAATTAGTAAACATTCTCCAAAGTTATATCAACAAAGAAAACAAAAGATTAAAATTGTATGTCATTTATACGTCATCTTGTCTTCATCTAAAATAAGGACTTCAAATTTGACAAACTCATCACAACAAATTACTGAACTTGTTAACCTTTTTTTTTTTTTTTTTTTTTTTTAAATAACTAAACAATAGAAATCATAAAGAATAAACTACATCATGATAAAAATTAGGTCAATACTCCATGAAAAAAACTAAATAAAACAGTCTGATATCTAAATTCCAAATTTATGGAAGTTCTAAAAATTCGTCACAAATTTTGAAATATCTCCTTGTAAACAACGTTGGACGTTTTGTTACACGTCTCCTTGTCTTCATTTGTAATAAGGATTTTAAGCCTTTTCTTGTTGGTGACTCGGGAGATAGCTACGTGTAACTGTCCGTGAGTGAAAATTGGTCTAGGGAGGTATAAACCAACATTGGATAGAGATTGACCTTGAGTTTTGTTTATAGTCATCGCAAAGCAAACTGCTAAAGGGAACTGTCTCCTCTCGAACTTTACGAGAAACTTAGTTATGTTGGAAGGAGTCATGGTGATGCAAGGAATATAAACTTTCATACCATTTTTGCTTCCTGAGATGACTGTCGCCTCGATGACGCGATCACCTAGATTAGTTACCACCATACGTGTTCCGTTGCACAATTCATTGGCTTGGTCAATGTTTCGAAGAAGCATGACTATTGCTCCTACTTTCAGCTTTATGCTGTGATTGGGGAGACCCGAACAACAGACAGTGTTAAGATACTCGGTGGAATAGAGGTCACGAATCGCGATATTAGTCTCCTCTTGCAAATTTCATCCGAGCTTAGATATACTTTTTCTTCATTTGGAAGAAGAGATAACACATACCCATTCATCAACTCCACAATATCATGCGTAGGAGCAAGAATTGCTCTCTCTTGAAAGTAACGTTGATCCCCTAAGTGGTCTTTCAACGATGGATATGTGCTATCTACTACAGCAACAATAGGGTCAGATTTCGGATGAATAAGGATTTATTCAGGTAGTTCTATGTCTGCAACACCGTCATTTTCTCCACCAAGTAATCTGATAAGTGTGTAATACGACATATTTTAATACATAACGTTACACTTTTATAGTCGTCTTTTATATTATTTGAGCTACATTTATATATTTTTGTAAATGTAGATATTTAAAGGTTTAAATATTATTTTATGATAATTTGATACTTTATACTCCGTATTTATTTGTCAGGTACTTGTCGAGAATTAAAACCGGACAAAAGAAGAGGCTGAGAACTGGGATTGAATAAATGGATCAAGCCCACGTGGATAGCAACTAAATCAAAAGTAAAAATAAGAGTAGTGAAGCAAATAAAGGAAAGGCAAAGCAACGTAGCGACATGAACACAAGAGTGAATCTCGGTTTTCAGTTCCTTTCCCAAATTTCATCCGATTTCCAAATTACAACCAAAATCTATCTTTTTCCATATTTTCGTACAGATTTTTATCCTCAAGTCTTTCCAAATTTTATCAGAAAAGAATACCCCTAAAATCCTATATATACTCACGATTTCATACAGCGAGGGAGACCGCGGAAAATACCCAGAAAAATACAGAGATTTTGAGCGAATTTGAGTGACGATTTTTTGGCCGAGTTGGGTCGAGAGAGTAGCAAGAGGCAGTACTTGAGCGCCGTCCTAGTACATGGTCGAGTAGGGGTGAATTTGGAGCTCGTGTGGAGGTGCGACATCCGAAATTCGAGTTTGCTTGTTCCGGGCTGAAATTAAGTTCTCTTTACTCTCTTGTATCTAATTACGGTTCGAATTCGTTGATTAAATTTAGTTTTGTAAACTGATTTTGAGTTGAGTCGATTTTTGAGTTGATTAGTGTTCACCGTTTTACTGATTTTATTATAAAGATTCGTTTTTTATTCACTATTTGCTATCTTATTGTGAGTGATTATTGAATTGACTGCTATTTGTGTGATTTTGGCCTAATTCGAATTGCATAAAGTGAGTAGCAACTAATTTAAACTGTAATCTGCGAATTGAGTTTAGCTTGGATTAGGGTAAAACGTGATCAGTTAAGGCTTGAGTATTGATGACACTTGAGAATTAATTGGGTTAATGATGTCTTCTTTGTTAAGTAATGCTGCTAAATCAGTTAGTTAAGAATTAATCTCGGCCTAGTTCAGATTAGTTGTAATCTAAGAGGGGATAGGGAGGTTTTGCTATCTTAATCTCTGCAGTTAATCCATTAATCGCTTAGAAATCGAAACAATTTGTTGTCAGTTAACGAGCTAAAATTACCTATATGAAATACGAGCTTAAATTGTGGGTATTTGACTGTCGCGTGTAAATATTAGTTAGGTTTGTTTTACTCTTCTGTTAATTATTTTAAGCTTAGGAAACCAGAAATTAATACCCCCTTAAATCGTAAATACGACTAACGTTTCTTTTAATTTATAGTTTACTTAATTAGTTAAATTGTTAAATCATCACGATTATAGTTTTTACAATCTCTCCGTGGGATCGACCCTACTTATCCTTTACTATCGTTTATATTTTTGAGGCTAAGCTAGGTTTATAAATTATTAATTTGTAGCGCTTAACGACACGCTATCATAATCCATCTCCAAATTGTAAAATCCACTCTGAAAATTGCCTGATTTCATCCGAGTTTGATAGTGATTTTCCTATTTTGAGGCGCATATTTCTCGTAAGCTTCAAAACCTAGAACATATTCATCAACAAAGTTCATAAATATATAAGCAAAGACTAATGACCTTGACAAATTAATGACAAAATACTTAAGAATTTACCTTACAATATCTCCGTAAATGTGAAGAACTAATAGAAGCGTGAACTATATCTTGCCTACTACCTTTCGGTACGACAGACAAAATTTCTTGAAAATCACCACTGAAGACAACAATTTTTCCACCAAAAAGTTTTTCTGGATCTCCATTCTTTGAAAATTGCATAATATACTTCAGGCTTCTATCGAGATCCTCAAAAGAATATCGGTTAACCATTGGGGCTTCATCTCAAATGATTAACTTTGTCATCATTAACAGCTCTGCCAAGTCAGATCCTAGTTTTATTCCGGGGCAGGTAGAATTTTCGTCTACATTAATAGGTATACTGAACCTTGACTGAGTTGTACGTCCTCGTGGAAGAAGGATGGCTGCAATACCACTCGAAGCTACTAGTAGAACAATATCCCCTTTATTTATTAATGCAGTGCATAAAATTTTCCAAATATATGTTTTACCAGTTCTTTTCATAACCATAGACAAAGAATACACCACCTAGTCCATTTTCTACCGCATTCATTATTTGTGTGTACACTAATCGTTGCTCTACCGTCATCTACAAAATGAGTATTTCATGTTCTCTTCCCAAAGCGTCCTTGTCATAAGCTAATTCATCTGATATTAGCTTGTTGACTTGCATTGGATTTGGCTCGTAGTCAGGAAACGACATTGTGTCAAATTTACGCAATGAGTTATCGTTGCTCTGTAATGACACTTCAATCTCGCATAAAACTAGATTTTGAAGTTCTGTATCTGTGAGCTGCAAGTCTGTAGATAAAAAATTGTAGAAACTATTAGCAAACCATACTACGGAGTAATTCTTTATATTATAAGGATTATTTTCTTTACGCCTAATTTAATAATATTAGCAAATTTAGCTTAAAAAATTGTACTACGGTTAAAGAGAGCGACGCGTCGCTTGTGAATGATATCTTCAGACAATAGACGCCAAGTCTTCTCCCAAACTAACTTCGGTTTCACTAAGCTGCATGACAATAATAATGTTGCAAACATGTTTCTAAGGTAGAGACCAAAGCCCCAAAAACTTGCTTCAACTATTGCATCAACATATTCTTTGTCATCACCTAGTACACCTCGAGCGTAGCAAGCTTCTTTAAATGTAGGGTATATGACAATATTGACAGTTCTTATATCCTCGTATGATGTTAGCCCTTTCACAAAGTTTAACAGTGTCCTCATGTAGAACTTTTCACCACCTGTTGGATTCATGTGATACATTCTGCCAAGAGAAAACTGTTGCTTTCTAGGAGCCCAATTATTTAAGGGGGCGTTTGGTTTGGGGGTTTTAGGAAAATGAAATCAAATAAATGGGTGTAATTCCCTTTATTGTTGTTTGTTTGACAAATTTATTGATTCTCTTTTCCCCCATTTGTCTATTCAGTAAACCCTTATTAACTCTACTTTCAATCCCCTCCACCCCCTCCTCTTACTCATTTTCATTTTCCCTTATTCTTATCCCTTTCTCTTCTTCTACTATTTTTTTTTTAAAAAAAACCTAGGCCTCCGTTGATCCATGCTTTTCCCGGCAGTAAAGCACCGCCTCCAGTGACCCCTTAGTTTGGTCGGCCGCCCTTCGCCCAGTAACTGTACCATCGCTATTTTAATTTTTATTTTATTTTTCGTTTTTTAGTGTTGCCTTGCTACCTCTTTACATCGTCCCCGTCCACCGCCCTTACCTCCGGTGGGACGCCTTCTCTCACCACTAGTGGAGCCAGGAGACAACCACTTGCTGATACTTGCTTTTTTTTTTTTTTCTCTCTTCATTTAATTTTTTTTATTTTTTATTTTTATTGTTATATATACAAACACCATATATATCAATAATTCATACAAACATATATAAAAACCATAATATACATACATATTCGATTTTAAATTTTCTGATTATTTTATCATTTTTTCTATATTTTTTAATTGTTTTTTAATAGAGAAATCCATCATTTCGGGTATTGTTTAACTCGGTCACTTTCGTTGTGTATATATTTTTATGATGGAAAATTATATTTTATACGTTTTCTTTTAATAAATTGTATTTTATTTAAATAAAGAATGATTACATAACATAAATTTTTAGAGTAAAAAAATTATTGGAAAAAAAAATAAGCCGATTCCCATGCTAAAACCAAACAGTTACAAAAGGAATCAACATCAATATTGTTCTTTTTCCAACTCGTAACCAAACAACCAACTAATTTGAGGGTAATCTTATTCATTTCCTTTTTTTCCTTTTCTGATTCCTTTTCTCTTTCTCCTACTCATACCAAACGCCCCCTAACTTCTTTTTCCAAACATACTTGTTTGGAAACTCACAGTATGTAAGTTCTCTTGCCTCTAGATGTTTCTTGTTATACTCCATCCAAGCAGTGAATTTGGTTCTGCAATTTGTCTTGGCAACCACTTCATCTATTAGATCATCATCGTCAAAAATGACGTTTTGCTCATTGGGTAAGTGGTAGTTCAGTCGTATAACTGGTGGTGTGTTATAGTGTATATCAAAAGAAAATATCCTCCACATAGCCTCACAAGGTGAAATGTATTGACAATCATAATACTCTTGTATCTGGTCAATTTGGTTTGAGTTACTGCAAAGAGTCGCACTGACGGTCACACGGTCATATCCTTTGTTTATGTACTTGAATAAGTATTTGATTGATCTTGCTTGGTTGCACCATTCGATATTAATGTGAGCACGATATCTTAACAACAAATCCGGATTGTAAGGAACCACAAATCCATTATGCACTGTTATTCTGTTCTTCTCGATTGTAGCTTCATTATCCCTTCTCCAATACATATGATAACCTTCATCGTCTACAACTGTCCTTTCACTAAACCGTTTAGGGAATCTTTTAGAGCAATGGCCGTCAATCATACATGGCGAATTTGGGTTTGCAACTCCATTTGGATTGAATCATTAATTCCTTAATAGCTTTGTAAAGGACCGGGTTATCCAAAGGATCTAGAATTTCAGCACTAATGATTCTGTCTGCGTCGCTAACTTCTGGTAACTTATCGTCACATTGTAGAAACAATAGAATATGAGCATGTGGAAGGCCACACTTTTGGAATTCAATGGTATTAACAACTACAAGCAAAGTAAAGTTGAAATAGAAAAAAAAAAACCATAAGTACAAAAACAACAAATATTGTATAAGTTCCTTGTAATGAAATTCTTATATAAAGTGAAGGATATGACTGTTGGGGATACTAGGTGTCCGTCAACAATTGTGCATTGACTTCGTAGAAGTCATGGACCAAATATGAGATTATGATAATCGGATAAATTGGGTGGTTATAATGTCTTGCTAGAGGCCGCTTATAATCTGAGTATTTAGAATATTCTACCAATTTAGTCCGGTCCAATTGGGTCACACAATGGTACCCTAATGGATTAATATATGGTTAATTGGCATAATTGGATTAGTGCATTAACCTTTTGGGTTAGACCCGAGAACTTGTATTTATACCGTAATCTATAGTAGATTCGGAAACGGTCTCGTGATGCGTGCCACACTCGTGCATGCACGACAAGTGTCACACATGCACAAGTGTGACAAATGGCACAAACAAGTGCATGCATTGGCCATTGTTCTGGTGCTCATTGATTGGTGATAAAGTAATGATTCTAAAGTATGCAGAAAATTTTCTGCATGAAACATACACACAAAACACACCAAAGCACCAAGAAAAGAGAGGTGAGAAAATAGAGTGAAAAACTAGGTTTTTCCTCCATTGTTTTCAAGCTTAGAGCTTGATTCCTACACACAAGTTGACTCATCCTTTTACGGTTCTAGTAAACCAAGAGAAGAGTAATCCAAGGGTACTAGTGGACTTCAATTGAGGAGCAACATTTGGGGCTCTCGGTTTAATCTCGACATACCGGTGGAAATCACGCTACGAGGGTATAACATTCTAACTTGAGCTTGTTTACATATGATTCGATCTTGTTTTAGTGTGTAATTTATTTCGCCTTAGTATTAGACACACCTTTAATGACTACCAGCCCTTGTGCGACCAAAGATGTGGAGATATTTGAAGTCCCTCATAAGCTGTTTGAGCTTCATCTTAAACACTCGACTTAATATATTGGGCCTGTCCTCTGGCTTAAGCTCTTTATTAGTAACAAATCTAGTTATTTCTGGCCACTTTGGATTGCATTTGAAGGTAATGAACAAATCGAGATAACCACACCATTTGCATATGGTAATTGTGTCTTGATAGGTTTTCCTCATGTAAGACTTTCCACCTAAGAACGACGATGGTACAATATAACGAATACCTATAGAGGACGGCTCGATTTGGCCATTAGCTACAGCATTGGAAAGATTTTAATAGTTCTCCGATCGCAACTTCAATTGAATAAAAAGGAAGAATTTTAATCTTTGTGCCTCCATCATCGTGTAACCATCCACACAAAACTGTTGGAATAATCTGCCTGCCATTAATAGCGTCGAAGGTTCCTGGCCAAGTGACCTATTTTGTATACGGAAAGCTAACTATTCTCTTATGGTGAGCTCATCCCTTGGGTTTTCAGAGTTTATAGACTTAGCGATTGAATTTTGACTATGAGGAACCCCGAGTCTATATCCATATTTTCCTCGTGGGAAAAGTAAAGGATATTGCAACTCTTAGTAAGACGGGTGTAGCTCTGATATATGTTGTTGTTGGGGATACTAGGTGTCCGTCAACAATTGTGCATTGACTTCGTAGAAGTCATGGACCAAATATGAGATTATGATAATCGGATAAATTGGGTGGTTATAATGTCTTGCTAGAGGCCGCTTATGATCTGAGTATTTAGAATATTCTGCCAATTTAGTCCGGTCCAATTGGATTACACAATGGTACCCTAATGGATTAATTTATGGTTAATTGGCATAATTGGATTAGTGTATTAACCTTTCGGGTTAGACCCGAGAACTTGTATTTATACCGTAATCTATAGTAGATTACGGAATTGGTCTCGTAATGCGTGCCACACTCGTGCATGCACGACAAGTGTCACACATGCACAAGTGTGACAAATGGCACAAACAAGTGCATGCATTGGCCAACCTTTTGGTGCTTTGTGAGTGGTGGTTTAGTAATGATTATGTTGGAACATAATCATAGCATGCATGCCTTAAGTGTGCAGATTTTTTCAGCAAGTTGTGAGCATAAGATGCATGTGAAAAATCAGAAAAAACACACACTAAAATCAGGCCAAAAAAAGAGAAGAGAAAGAGAGGAGAAAACTCGGTTTTGCTCCATACTTTCACAAGCTTAGAGCTTGATTCTACACACACAAGTTCACCATCCTTTTTACGGTTCTAGTAAACCAAGAGAGGAGAAATCCAAGGGTACTAGTGGACTTCAATTGAGGAGCAACATTTGGGGCTCTCGGTTTAATCTCGACATACCGGTGGAAATCACGCTACGAGGGTATAACATTCTAACTTGAGCTTGTTTACATATGATTCGATATTGTTTTAGTGTCTAATTTATTCCGCCTTAGTATTAGACACACCTTCAATTGGTATCAGAGCATCTCATATGCTCAAGCCTGGTTAGAAAGTGTCGAGATTAAGTCTCGTTCGTAGTTGCATGTATACGTCATATTCGTTTTTAGTTTCTGCCTACTGTCAAACTCCGTTTTTGACAAATCATATGTGTTTATTGGGTGGAAACGGCATTCTGAGCAAGACTGCTTTAGCAAGGTAGTGATTTTAAGTCGAGAAAATGACGTGTACTGCCTGAAATCGGCATTTTTCGAATTAAAAATGCATTTTTCGGTATTTTTAACTACTTTAAAATTTGTTTTTGTATTATTTCGACTTTGTAGAGTGAAATAATATATTATATTAATTTTAGAAATTAATTTTGAAAATATTGATTTTATGGAAAATTAATGTTATTTTATGTTAATTAATTATGGTAATTAGTTTAATATAAATCGGTATTTCTTAGGAAATACAATTAATTTTTGAAATTGATTGAAAATGAAAATTTTATGACAAATATATTTTCTGGTTATTTATTAATTTTAGAAATTAATATATTTTAATAATCTGTCATTTTGGAATAATTGTAATTTAAATCGGAATTAAATATAATGCATGTAGTAATTAGATTACTAAATCGACTAGGTCGTTTTTCATATCATGCATGCACATATTTTGGTTTAGGTTTGACCTATTAATGTGTGTTTTATTATGATGATTATTCCTTGTTTTTCATTTTCATGTCATTTATAATATAATTGGATGTATGTTATGAATGATTTATTTGTCTATTTTGGAAATGGATGAATGGTTACGGAAACTAGTATGGCCAATATAGGATATTTTTTACCGACTTGCATGTCGGGAGATTATTGTATTTACGGCGCCTGTGCCGATATCCTGTATTGTAAGAGCATATGCGGTCGTAATGGTACCGTGCTCATTTTATTTTATTTTGAATAGTTCAAAATGTAAGTAAAAATGTAATACTTGTAATTGGACTTGCACTTGGAGTGGGAGGTCCATGGAGTTACAAGACGGAGGCCCAAAAGAATTGCTTGAGGATTGGAGTCCACAAGAATAGATCTTTTAGGGTAGTGGCCATACTAGGATCCTTATTTTATCGTATCGCATTTATTTATGTTTTCGTTTATTTATTGTTCGCTTAGTATTCGATTGCACATAAATATTTGCGAATCCCACTAAATATTGAGTCTAAATGCTATTCCAAAGCTAACACCTACGAAGCCTTCGATCGTCGGTGACGTTTGTTTCTTGCTTCCGCAAGGCGTTACCTTCAATCTTTGGATAGTAGGGTGAATGTTAAACATTCACACGTGTAGTTTGGTTAACTCAACTGGGTTATCAAAATGTTTTTGGACCCAGATGCATAATGATTTTTGGACATTGGATGTCATTAATCAACACTACTACAAATCTGAGCAAAAACAACGGAGCAAAAACAACACAAATTGCTATGTTCGTTGTTTATAATATTATAAACAACGCAATTAAAATTTCCGTTGTAAAAACTTTAGGCGCCAAATCAAACTCACCACTAAAAACAACGAAAAAATCATTAAAAACAACGGGTGGGTTATAAAAAACGGTTTTTATTAAAAATGTGTTGTTTTTGAGTTAGACTTTAAATAACGGTTTCGTAGTGGAAAACCGTTATTTTTAACAAAAAATTAAAAAAAACGGTTATTTGCAAATAACCGTTGTTTTTGATTAAATTTTAAAAAACGGTTTTTATTGTAAAAACCGTTATTTTTAATTAAAAAGCAAAAAAAACGAAATTTTTTAACACTAAACCGTTTTAAATAACTATACTCATAATATATGTATCCTAATAATTTGTAGAATTTGGTAACAAAATTTAAATTATGAAATGAAATGGTTTATAATTTTTATGATATTATGAATAAATAAGTGATTTTGTAAATTTTAAAAAACTTCATATGTAGTTTTTTCAATGTAAATAAAAAAAATATTTTAATGATTTTATTATAGTAGAAATGACTTTTTAATGATTTTGAATTTTAAAAAACTTCATATATATATATATATATATATATATATATATATATAGAGAAGGGTTCTATCAAGTCAAGGGGTTGGGGAGAGTCATCAAGTCGCAATTAGGGCCCTAGGATTGAAGCTAAATGGATGGCTGAGATTGAATCTAGTTAATTAATTTAATTAAAAAAAAAAAAAAAGAAACAGCCAATTAGAAATTATTGGTGTTTAACGAGGTTGACTGCTGCTTCTTTTAATTTTTTGCGTCTCTTCCCCTTATTCTCAATCTGTCATCTTTAATTTTTTGTCCTCCTGCTCTTCATCTTCTTTGTTCGATTTTTTTTTTTCCAGAACTATATTTTTACTTTCAGTTTTTTGGTTGATTAATTTCATAATTTCGTTATCTCTATAATTTAGTTTTTTGGGTTCACAAATTTGCATCGAATGTTCAATTAAAGTCTTCATCTTTGGTAAGTAATTCCAATCTTCAGTTTTTTTTCTTAGTTTTTATTTTTGATTTCAATTATTTGAGAATTATAAATCATAGTTTTCATTGTACTCCATAAATAACTCTTCTTCTCCCTTCTTTTATAAGATTTTGTTTTATCTGTTGTTTTATTTTCAATTTTACAACAATTTTTTCTGATAAAATTCATCAAAAAATTGAACAAATGACAAAGTTTTGATTTTTAGCCTATGATATTTTTCGGTAGTTAAAATCAATTTTTTAAACATTGAAATTCATTATACTCTGTTATAATTTTCTTTTTTATTTATGTTATTTGTGGGTAGTTGAAAATCCTGTTGTTCGAGTTACAATTCTTTTTTTTATTGATTAATTTTTCCACAGATTACAAAGTTTGGATATTTTAAAAAAAAAAAGAAAAAATGTTGAAGATGAATAAATTACAAATAGTGAATTTTAATGATGGAAATTGTGTTTATTTAATTTTTTTTGTTTGTTGTGTAGTGTAAGGTGCCGTTTATGGTGAAAGTTTTTCGGGAACGAGTGAAAGAGGTCGTGTTTTCGATGTTCATTACCATCCAGGTATTAAAATCAACTTGCAGCACATTGAAATTAATTTTATTTTCATTATAATCAATTTTTTGATGACTGTTGTCATTCGTGGTTAATTACAATGTTCTATTAATTGATTTTAACTACCATCGAATTGTGAACAGGGACGTTAAATGTGAGATGCAGTTATATCTCAGAGTAATCGGGTTCGATATTCGTCTTTATACCCAACATAGATGTACAAGAGGAGATAATTTTGTCGGTTGGAAATTGCAGATGCACGGGGTATAAGGAGGATAATGAGAGCAATTTCCTCGATGGAAGATCTTTGTAAGAGGTCGTGTTTTCGATGTTCATTACCATCCAGGTATTAAAATCAACTTGCAGCACATTGAAATTAATTTTATTTTCATTATAATCAATTTTTTTATGACTGTTGTCATTCGTGGTTAATTACAATGTTCTATTAATTGATTTTAACTACCATCGAATTGTGAACAGGGACGTTAAATGTGAGATGCAGTTGTAGACTTTATGAGCTCCGAGATTTCAATTATGCCGCCGAAGAAGTCGAAAAACAAGGGCAGTGGGAAAAGGATGTTGTCGACCAAGAGTGTAGTTGTTGCGGAGTCAAGTAAAGCAAAGAGGTTGTGCAACAATTGTAAACAAATGGCACACCATGACAAAAGAAATTGCCCTAACCCATTTGTTGAACGTGCTTCAATAAGAAGTGAATCAGCCGATGAACATGAAGAATAAAGGCTGAAGTGTAGATGTCATGTAATGTATTAATTGTGTGAAACATTTTGCAAATCAATTATTGCATCTTTGGCTATACATGTGGGTTGTTAAAATAAATTTGTTTGACGTTGGAATTCATTTATCGACAGTTACAATCTTTTTTAATTTTATTTTATTGTCCTGATTTTTATTGTGTGTTAAAATTAATTACTATTACATTAGAATTAATTTTATTGCAGTTAAAATCCTGTTTTTTTTTATTGATTATCGATGTTATTTCTGGGCACTTTAAGTCACTTTGTATAAAATTGTATTTTTAATTTGTCAGTAAGAATGTTGGACTTTATTGAAATAATTTGAGGGTAGTAGAAATATATTTTTATAAGAATGGAGTTCATTTTCTTTCGTTTAGAATGACGGTTTTTTTTGAATAAGTAGTGACGTTGTAGGTTAAGAAAGAGGTTGAAGAATGTCGAGAAAGTATATTAAACAGAAACTATTGGATTTTAAGAGAAAGAGGTTGGATTTTAAAAAAAAATAAAAAAAATTGGCATTTTAACCGGCCGATAACAATGCTACTTTTATGTTGAAATCCAATTTCTGTTGAAATGTAAAATGTTTAGGTTAAAATTGATTTTTTTTGGGTTAAAATCTAAAATATGAAATCTGACTTAATGACTTGCCGTACACCATTGATTAGATATAACTTACCTCGTTCGTTAAAACTAATAACATATAATAACAATAATAATAAAGTCAATACATACCAAATATTCATTACAAAAAGTGATAGATCAATAACGTTCAGAGAACCGAAAAAGAAAAAAAAAACAGTAGCATGTTTTTTTTTCAATGACATAAGTTAACGGCGAGTTTGTTTTGCCACCTCCTTAATCAAGTCACGGTGGTCCTTTATCTTTTTCCACATAGGATCTTTGTTTTCGATGAAGTCGTTCACCTTTTGGAGCAAGTTGTCTCGTACGTTATTAAAATCAGCTAATAAAAGAGCAGCCGCAAGTTCAACAACAAGATAACGTCGGTTCGTCTTCAGACAAATATTTTCATCATCAAAAGCGCTGCGTTCGTATATAGCCATATGCATCATGGTGAACAGCCCGGACTCGAAGTCGTTTGGATCAGAAGTCTGCCATTTGAATTTGATCCAGTTAGTTTTGAAATTAGGGATGAAACCTCCCTTTTCTAACTTCCACTTGTCCAAGTAATCACTAACCCCGTCAATCTGGAAATAGGAAAATACACATTAAACAGAAGAAGCTGGCTTTTGTTGAAAGAGTATTAAATTTAACTTTTGAGGAAAGCTTCAAAAACAGTTGGGTAAAAAAGGAAATTCGAAAAGAAGATTCTAACAGAAGAAAGTTAATTTCAAGTTTAAAAAAGAAGATTCTAACAGATATATAAAATTAATTTCAAGGTTGTAAGAACGTTCAGACACATATATTTGTTTTGACTCATAAATAAAAATTAAGATTCTAACAGACAGAAAATTAATTTCAAGGATAAAAAAATTGATTTTAACTACGGGACATGTAAACTTCATAAAAGAAGAAGAGAGTGTGATAAACTTACAGCAGCAATCTCGCCAAAAGTGGTAACTTCAGACTCCTCCAGCGGTAGAACCAACTTTTGAATTTGAGACTTTAATGAGAAAATAACTTCAATCCAAAAACCCCTCTTTCAGTAAAAATAACTTCAATACAAGAGAACTATACAAGAGTACTCAAAAAAAATTGAAATATCTTCTTCTTTATTCGAAATACAGAAAAAGATAACTTTAACGAAAAAATAACTTCAATACAAGAGAACTATACATTCATGAGTCGGTTTTAAGCAAAAAAAAATAGAGACTTTAATGGAAAAAATTCGAAATATCAACAAAGCCAATCCAAAAACACCTCTTTGAGTAAAAAATTAACTTCTACATTCATACCCTATTTCAAGAAGGAAGTAAATATCAACGGGAAATCCATGATAAGTCTTGACAATAATTCCAAGACTATTTACTAAATTGATTTTTCGTTGCTAAAGAAATATTAAATAGATAAAAAAAAAAAAAAAAAAAAATACCTCGGTTACAATATATGGAGAATGATATGAAGAAGACCACCAACGAAAATATGATAAACGAAGGAATGAAAAATAAAAGTGAAGGAATTTGCAGGAAAAAAATGGAGGAATTAGGAGGGCTAGACGAAATGACAGAGGTGAAAGGAAGAGAGAGAGAGTGATTTTGAAAGTTGAATATGAATGAATGGAGAGAGAAAATTTCTTTTGTGGGAGAGTGTGGAAGGAATACCGATGAATTTTGTGAGAGAGTGTGCATTATTAATTTTATTTTATTTTTGTATTTTTTTTTCCCTAAATCACATTAAATGACCCATTCAATCTTGGCCATTGATTTAGTAGCATCCAACGGTCAATATTACGACTTGATGACTTGCTTAGGGTGGTATGACTTGAAATAACCTATCTCTATATATATATATATATATATATATATATGATGTATAATAGTAGAAATGACATTATAAATAATCTAGTATATAAACTAATGATTATATATATATATATATATATATATATATATATATATATATATATATATATATATATATATATTAATATATAGATACAGGATCGGGAGAGACCCTTCAACTCGGTGAGACCTCGTGAGACCCCCTCTTAAAATAGTTTTTAGTTCAAAAATTCGGCATAGATGTCTTTGTTATCTAATTTATGGTCTAAGTAACATATTTGGGGTTCATAACTACCTTATCATGTCACTTTATATCGTCGTTAAACGCATTTTATAACTTTGATGTACCTACGACATTAATTTGTGTACCTAATAATTTTTTGTGTATCTAATACGTCATTTAATGTATCTACAACATCAATTTTGTGTATCTAGCATATTATTCACCCGACACATAAATATTTTATTAGAATTTTAATATGTAATTTATAATTTTAACCCAACTAATGGTGAAAACTAATCAAAATAAAGGATTGTGACGGACCTATGCTTTCGGCTTAGTCATACAATGTGATTTTCATGGGGTCTTACGAGGTCTCACCGAGTTAGTGGTCTCACTTTATCTCACTCTATATATATATATATATATATATATATATATATATATATATATATATATATATATATATATATATATACATATATATATATATATATATATATATATATATATATATATATATATATATATATATATATATATATATATATATATATATATATAAATTTAAAAATTATATTAGTATATATATATATATATGGACTCGATCTCTCTTTATATTATTTAAGTAAACTATTTCCTAGCTAATATATAGTAGCTTATTTAATTTTGATACCATAAATAAACATATAAATTCTAATTCTTATACTCATATAATTATAAATTCTCATAGTTATTTAATAAAAAAAATCTAAAAATTTACAATTTAAAACGGTTTTATTACAATAACTGTTTTGTATGTTTTTACTCTTTTAAAACGGTTTTATTACAATAACCGTTTTAAAAGGTGTATTTTTTAAAACGGTTTTTATGTAAAAACCGTTTTAAATAGTATTTAAAAAAAAAAATATTGCTGGTAAGATTACAATGTATTAGAAGTTGAAAGGTTTTTTTTCATTCAAACTTCATCTAATATATTACTTAAGTACAACGTATGTTTTATTTTTAACCTATTTTCCTTAAAAATTTCTATCAAATTTCTATACTATCAAACTTCATCTTCTTCGTGCATTATATTTCCCTTAAAAATTTCTATCAAACTTCATCTTTTTCGTTTCTTATTTACTATCTTGAGAAGGTTCGTTTTTTATTCGTATTCTCCTTCTTTTTCTACCATATTTATGCTTCATAATTTTTTTTTTTGTTAATTTTTTTTGTTTTCATGTGTTTTTCTCGCTCATGTGTTGTTCTCTTCTCATGCGACGTCGTTTTGCTGGAATTTCGACGATTCAAGAACCATATTTTTAGGTTTCTTCAAAGTGTACGCTCTTTTCACTCTCCTCTCGATTATTTTTCCTTTATTTTTGGTGTTTTTTTTTCAATTTTTAGCTGATTTTTTTTTGATATAATCGTATATGACCTAATTTTTGTAGTTTTTGAAAAGTTTGAATCGATGTTCATGTTATAATATGCAGAAAGCTAGGATTCAGATTTGGCTGTTTGAGCAGAAGGATTTGAGGATCGAAGGCCGTATTATTGTGAGTTAACTTAATTTTATTTGTTTGTGAGGTTTTAGTTTGATTTGTCGTCTTCGATTTGCTGTTTTTGTGTGTTTTAACTGTTTTCGGATGATATTATTGTACGACTATACAATAAGCTGTGAGAATTTTGTTATAGATTTGGATACTTATCGTATTTCGTATTGATTCACTATGTTTGAGTGTATTTGGAATCATAGGCAATAATATTAGGGACGTAGCGTGCTTGTAGTTTATTTGAGAATAATACGGAGTAATAATATGTTGTTCTAATACGAAGTAATAATACGTGATACACGAAGTAATAATACGGAATAATGATTAATACGTGGTAATATGAAGGAGTAATACGGAGTATACAATTTGTTGATGGACGATATTTAGTACCTGAGGTTTGTTTGCGTCGTAAAACTTTAAAAGGGCCAAAACACCCTTTTAGAGGCATTTTTTTGAAAAATTATTCGGACGTCAATGCCCCTCTGGGGCATGCCCATTGCGTAGATCTCAAAAACTTAAGCAGTTTGAAAAAAAAAATTGCCCCAATCAGACACTCTGGCGCAAAGTTATGGCCGTTTGATGTTTTGACAAACGATAACCTCCTACCAACTTTGACGGCCCATTCCTTGGTCACCGCCAGTCGGAATACAAGTCCGTTTTCACCTACAAAAAGATCCTGCTGCACTATACCTTACTTAGGTGTTCAAAGGACGGTGGGTCCGCCGATGGCGTTGGTTCTGACGGCTTGAACTACGATGGTTAGATTAATCTTTCAAGTATCTATTTTATTATTACGCACTAAGATAATTATATATTTTTTTTCTTTTTGTAGTATATCGCTAAAAATCCACCTGGAACATCATATACGGCGCAAGAAATCGACGAGGAACGAGATATGCGGGGAAAATTTGGATTTATCTATATAATACTACGTAACCTATGCAAACGAAATCGTAGTATTATAAAAATATATATTATTATTGTTGAATGAGTATTATAATCAAGGTGTATTTTTATAATTTATATAAATTGTATCTAGAAATTTTTGATAATTTATATAAATTGTATTTTGATAATTTGTATTTGGATAATTTATTTAAATTGTGTTTGGATAATTTATATGTAATTATACCAATTTCGTAATTTTATTTTTTTTAAAAAAACATTTGAATTTTTTAAAACGGTTTTTTAAAAATACCATTTTTTTAATAATTATTAAAAAAAACGGTTTTTTTAAAAAACCGTTTTTTTAATAATTATTTAAAACGGTTTTTTAAAAAAACCATTTTTTTTAATAATTAAAAATAACGGTTTTTTAAAAAAATCGTTTTTTTTTAATAATTAAAAATAACGGTTTTTTCATTATAACCGTTTTTTTTAATGTAAAATCTGAAATTTTTAGAAAATCTTATTTTTAATATAAATAACGATTTCGTGTATTTTTTTTGCGTTGTTTTTTATTATAAACAACGGCCATGGAAACAACGGGTGTATTTGTTATATAAAAAACGGGTTTTTTGCGTTTTTTTTTTTTTTGCGTAATTTTGTGCTAGTGCAACCAAGAGTTATATTGGATATAATTAGTTTGTAGACTTACCTAATTAGTATAACTCCGAGAGTCATTCAGCTTCAGCTGGCTTGGAGATATATTGAATTGGGATCTTGGAATCACTATGATTTCTACCGGGATTATGAAATATAGTGCTAATGACTTTGATAAATTGACTAGGTCAATTATAAAGTTGTTAATGATGAGTATAATAAAGACTTGCAAATTTCTGGTTGTAGATGGCAAATCGCACTAACAACGGAAACAGCAACTATATGAGGTCTATTCTTGAGAAGGATAGACTCGACGGAACTAATTTCCTCGATTGGTACCGAAATTTGAGAATTGTTCTCACGATAGAAAAGAAAGAGCATGTCTTAGAGACACCTCTTTCCGAGGAGCCTGGTGAGGGTGCGACAGTCGCGTCTCACACTGCCTATAGTAGGCAAAAGGATGTCATGCTGGCGTCTATGACCCCTGAACTTCAAAAGCAATTTGAGTTCTTGGGTGCATATGACATGGTTCAGTAACTCAAGAGTCTGTTCCAGGAACAGGCGAGGATTGAGAGATATGACGTCGCTAAGGCTATATTCGATGGCAAGCTCGAGAAGGGCAAGCCAGTGAGTCCTCATGTTCTTCGAATGATTGGATTATTCGAGAGAATGGGGAGGCTAGGCAATGAATATAGTCGTGAAATGGCTACAGATATCATACTCCATTCATTGCATGACGGGTTTGACCAGTTCATAATAAATTACAATATGAATGGTATGGAGAAATCTCTGACTGAGCTTCACGGGATGCTTAAAACAGCAGAGAAGAACATAAGGCTTAGTCCTAAGAGAGATGTTTTAATGATATCAAAGGGAGAGAGGTTAAAAAATGCAAGTAAGGGAAAAGAGAAGGCTAAGGCACGCTTCACTAAGGGCAATGCCAAGGTCATTGTGCCTAAAAGTGGTGGCAAGGCTAAAGCTGTGGATCCTAACACTTGTTTGTACTGCCGACGGCTAGGCCATTGGAAGAAGGATTGTCCCAAGTACCAGGAGGACTTGAAGAGTGGAAATGTTGTCACTACCTCTGGTATTTTTGTGATAGACATTCACTTTTCAGATTCTACTTCATGGGTATTGGATACCGGCTGTGGTTCTCACATTTGTTCAAATGTGCAGGGACTCACAAGAAGTAGAAGGCTTGGAAAAGGTGAAGTGGACCTACGAGTCGGAAATGGAGCTAGAGTAGCTGCATTGGCTGTAGGGACATACAGTTTGTCGTTGCCCATGGGGCTTGTATTGGAACTAAATAATTGTTATTTTGTACCAAGTATTAGCAAGAACATTATCTCTGTTTCAGTATTAGATACTGAGGGATTTTCATTTATGTTTAAAGATCGTAACTGTTCTTTTTACTTGAATGATATGTTTTATGGTAATGCACGTTTGGAACGTGGGCTTTACTTGCTAAATCTTGACAAACCAATCTATCACATTGATAATAAGAAGTTCAAATCAGATGATTCTAACCCTGCCTATCTGTGGCATTGTCGTTTAGGCCATATAAATGAGAAACGGATTCAAAAACTCCATAGAGATGGTCTCTTGGACTCGTTTGACTTTGAGTCTTACGAGACATGTGAATCATGTTTAATGGGTAAAATGACAAAACACCTTTTCTAGTTAAAGGTACTCGGGCAAGTGACTTATTAGGTCTTATACACACGGATGTATGTGGACCTATGAGCACGATGGCTAGAGGAGGGTATTATTACTTCATAACTTTTACCGACGATTTAAGTAGATATGGTTATGTTTACTTAATGAGGCAAAAGTCGGAATCTTTTGAGAAGTTTAAAGAGTTCCAAAATGAAGTCGAGAATCAGCTTGGTAAGACTATAAAAGCCATTCGATCAGATCGAGGTGGTGAGTACACGAGTCAAGAGTTTTATGATCATCTAAAGGGTCGTGGTATAGTATCACAATTAACCCCTCTTCGAACGCCACAACTAAATGGCGTGTCTGAAAGGAGAAATCGAACATTGTTAGACATGGCTCGATCTATGATGAGTCAAGCTGAACTTCCAGTATCATTTTGGGGACATGCTTTAGAGATCACGCTTTACATCAATGCAGAACACCGTCCAAAGCGGTAGAGAAGACTCCATATGAGATATGGAAAGGGAAGGTCCCTAATTTGTCTTTTCTCAAGATTTGGGGATGCGAAACTTATGTCAAACGCTTGGCGTTTGACAAGCTTGCTCCAAAGTCTGACAAATGTCTCTTTGTGGGGTATCCAAAAGGGACACAAGGCTATTACTTTTACAATCGTTCCGAGAACAAGGTATTTGTGGCTCAGAATGCTTTCTTCTTAGAAAGAGAATTTCTTTCCAAGAGAAAGAGTGGGAGTAAAATAGATCTTCAAGAGATCCAAGAGCCACAAATTGATACTCCTATCTTAGAGAATGAGGAGAATCAGGAAGTTTTAGAAACTGTCCCTGTGGTTCAGCCTGTTCGTAGGTCGAGTAGGGAAAGTCGCCAACCTGATAGGTATCTTGGATACTTGATCACAGATGGTGAAATATTACTTTTAGAATGTAATGAACCTACTACCTATAATGAAGCTTTGGCGGGACCTGACTCCGATAAATGGCTCGAGGCCATGAGATCCGAGATGGAATCCATGGCTCGAGGCCATGAGATCCGAGATGGAATCCATGTACGAGGCCATGAGATTCAATCTTGTTTTAATGTGTAATTTATTCCGCCTTAGTATTAGACACACCTTCAATGACTACCAGCCCTTGTGCGACCAAAGATGTGGACATCTTTGAAGTCCCTCATAAGCTGTTCGAGCTTCATCTTAAACACTCGACTTAATATATTGGGCCTGTCCTCTGGCTTAAGCTCTTTATTAGTAACAAATCTAGTTATTTCTGGCCACTTTGGATTGCATTTGAAGGTAATGAACAAATCGAGATAACCACACCATTTGCATATGGTAATTGTGTCTTGATAGGTTTCTCTCATGTAAGACTTTCCACCTAAGAACGACGATGGTACAATATAACGAATACCTATAGAGGAAGGCTCGATTTCGCCATTAGCTACAGCATTGGAAAGATTTTAATAGTTCTCCGATCGCAACTTCGATTGATTGAAAAGGAAGAATTTTAATCTTTGTGCCTCCATCATCGTGTAACCATCCACACAAAACTGTTGGAATAATCTGCCTGCCATTAATAGCGTCGAAGGTTCCTGGCCAAGTGACCTATTTTGTATATGGAAAGCTAACTATTATCTTATGGTGAGCTCATCCCTTGGGTTTTCAGAGTTTATAGACTTAGCGATTGAATTTTGACTATGAGGAACCCCAAGTCTATATCCATATTTTCCTCGTGGGAAAAGTAAAGGATATTGCAACTTTTAGTAAGACGGGTGTAGCTCTGATATATGTTGTTGTTGGGGATACTAGGTGTCCGTCAACAATTGTGCATTGACTTCGTAGAAGTCATGGACCAAATATGAGATTATGATAATCGGATAAACTGGGTGGTTATAATGTCTTGCTAGAGGCCGCTTATGATCTGAGTATTTAGAATATTCTGCCAATTTAGTCCGGTCCAATTGGATTACACAACGGTACCCTAATGGATTAATTTATGGTTAATTGACATAATTGAATTAGTGTATTAACCTTTCGGGTTAGACCCGAGAACTTGTGTTTATACCGTAATCTATAGTAGATTACGGAATTGGTCTCGTAATGCGTGCCACACTCGTGCATGCACGACAAGTGTCACACATGCACAAGTGTGACAAATGGCACAAACAAGTGCATGCATTGGCCAACCTTTTGGTGCTTTGTGAGTGGTGGTTTTGTAATGATTATGTTGGAACATAATCATAGCATGCATGTAACACCCCGGCCCCAAACAAAGGCCGAAATATCATTCACGGTAGCTCGCCAGGCTGCGTACATCGCCAACAGACCAACACGGGCCCTTTCCAGCGCACTTTGTCCTCACTTGTGCGCATCCTGAGAACTTCCCAGGTGGTCACCCATCGCAAGACTACTCTCCAGCAAGCACGCTTAACTGAAGAGTTATTAAGATGAGCCACCAGAAAAGAAGATGCATCTTGTTGATATGAGTAGTACTTACAATCCTTTTAAGCAATATGTCATTTGAGCCAACACATGAACCTCTTCAACGGGGTATCCGGCCCGAATAACCTCGGACAACACCGGGTGTTACACACCCCCACTTGAAGAATGCAACGCACCCCCACTTGAAGAATGCAACGTCCTCGTTGCGCCTGGTCGCTACTTACAATATAGCATTCCAGAATCCTCCCCAACTAGGTGCGTACGTGGCCAACAAGACACAGGATTCGACCACACGGTCGCCGGGTTGCTCTGATACCATTTGTAACACCCCGGCCCCAACTAAAGGCCGAAATGTCATTCACGGTAGCTCGCCAGGCTGCGTACATCGCCCACAGAACAACACGGGCCCTTTCCAGCGCACTTTGTCCACACTTGTGCGCATCCTGAGAACTTCCCAGGAGGTCACCCATCTCAAGACTACTCTCCAGCAAGCACGCTTAACTGAAGAGTTCTTAAGATGAGCCACCAGAAAAGAAGATGCATCTTGTTGATATGAGTAGTACTTACAATTCTTTTAAGCACTATGTCACTTGAGCCAACACATGAACCTCTTCAACGGGGTATCCGGCCCGAATAACCTCGGACAACACCAGGTGTTACATGCCTTAAGTGTGCAGATTTTTTCAGCAAGTTGTGAGCATTAGATGCATGTGAAAAATCATAAAAAACAGACACTAAAATCAGCCCAAAAAGAGAGAAGAGAAAGAGAGGAGAAAACTCGGTTTTGCTCCATACTTTCACAAGCTTAGAGCTTGATTCTACACACACAAGTTCACCATCCTTTTTACGGTTCTAGTAAACCAAGAGAGGAGAAATCCAAGGGTACTAGTGGACTTCAATTGAGGAGCAACATTTGGGGCTCTCGGTTTAATCTCGACATACTGGTGGAAATCACGCTACGAGGGTATAACATTCTAACTTGAGCTTGTTTACATATGATTTGATCCTTTTTTAGTGTCTAATTTATTCCGCCTTAGTATTAGACACACCTTCAGTTGTAGGTTCCCATTTCGTTCCTCACTATGATGTCCTTGTCATCAATTGTGTTCTCAATATCACCTACAATTAGGGCTGTCACCTTCGACACAGATGGTAAATTATATTATATGTTATCCCATTTGTTTTCCGCCCGCTAATCAGCCTTAGCTTCCCCTGCCTTCCATGAACACCTTCGTTTAACATATTTCTTGTCATTCGAAATGATTTAGTCAATGGGTTATTATCATCAGTCATTTTCTGTAACTCGATGATCATTTCATCGTCAAATATGATATTATTAGTCGAACTGCAACAAATTGTTTGTAAATTGTTATATCGGATCATAGGATAATACTGGATAAGGAAGAGAAAAGGCAGGTTATTGAACTCACCTTAAAGCATTCTGTTGTTTATGTACCAAAAAAAAAAAAGCATTCTGTTGTTTAACTCTTCTTTTGTGTCATAAATATAAAGTTGACAAAATTTAGGTCGTTCACAATTATTTGGTAACAAATTTCCAATCAAGTGGTCATTTTGACCTCTTATTTTGAAAATGTAAGGCCCTCTTCCTTGATTCACCGAGTGGTCTATTTTCCAAGCATTGATGTGAAGGTAAACATGTTGTTGTATGTGCGTATGTTTTCAATTAAATGTCTACTTTTTGGATGTCTTTGCAGTAGAAGGTCGTACAACGGTCTTATTCGAAATGATTTAGCTAATGGGTTATGATCATCATCATTTTTTTAACTCGATGATCAGTTCATCGTCAAATATGATATCATTGGTCGAACTGCAATGCATTATTGGTAAGCTATTATATCGGATCATGGGATAATACTGTTTAAGGGAAAAAAAAGGCAGGTTATTGAATTCACCTTAAAGTATTCTTTCTGTTGGTTAAATGATGGACGATGAAGCTTTCTTGGTCGTAGATGAAGCTTCACAAATCTCGTTCTCGGTTTGCGATTGTTCAGCACCTTCGAACATCATCCGTGGAAACGATCTTTTCAAAGGGGTGATGTTTGGGCTTGTATCAGATGTATTAGAAGTTTTATCCTACGAAAACGGTACTGGTTTATTAATATCGTACATTTTTACTTTACAATGACATAAATGTTGTCGCCACAATATATGATCATCGTAATATTATATCTCATGTGATGTATATTCTCAGACCTGATGGATTTTGTCATCATTGACTTGGATATTAACATGAGTACCTTCATGGACATCTCTCCTTTTGTAGTCTCTAACAACCTGGTATTACTTTGTAAAGGTTTAATTGAAAAAAAAAAAAAAAAAAAAAAAAACTTTAAACAGTCCAACAATTCTACAATGATCAGTCTAACCTTTGCATTCTCAACTTGTTTCATCAACTCTTTTGTGCTAGATTTGAAAGACTCACATTCTTCCAGTGTACATGTAGTATACGTTGTGAAACACATGAGTCATATAATTTCGTATATATTGATAAAAAAAAAACTCATATTCTTCATGTGTACGCATGAGACTCGTATGGTAGTTGTACTTGTATACTGACCTTGAACTTTTCAGTGTACTTGGCGTTCCATTTAACAACCATGTCACTATCATCAGTCATACCCAAAACGGTATACAAATGAAAACCTTGACTGACATTGAACTTGTCATCTATTTTAATCTTAAAAACAAATTGTTTGTCAATGAATATCTCCAATTCGTCCGAAATTGAATCTTCATTATCAGCCTCTAATATGCGTCATCAACAATTAGATTGTATAATCGATTACAGAGTACATCACATTACAAATGCTTTGTTAAGAGTATAGTTTAATTCATTGTGTATGCCTTGTCTAATTTTGAAAGGAGATCAGCTGCTGTAGGAGTAATAAACGGAGTAATCAGCCCATCAAAAGCGATAAAGTGAGCTTCATCATTTGATGGGTCGCTAACCAAAAACTTGAGCTGAAATTTGTGATAAGAAGTAGGCGTTAATAATTTGTTCAAACAAAGTATTTTTGTTATCCATAATGCTAATATGTTAACCTTGGTATCCTTGCCGGGTATCCAAATTTGTTCCTAGTACATCCTTCTCTAGAATAGAACCATCTACCTTGATCATTTTTAGATGTCTTAGTTCTACATCCTCTACAATTGTCATAATACCAACCTGTCATGCAATCAAGGTCAATAATTTTTGCAAGTGTGTAATAAGTTCCTGCCTACAATCACATGTAAATATGTTATTTTATTTGAAAACAGATATTAGTGTGCATATTTAAGGAAAATTAATTACTTTCATACACGGTCATTCAAAATAATGTCACTTATGCTTTTGATGTTGTTTATTGTCAAGGAATCGTGAACACCATTATCACCAGGGACATCAACGATTTGCAACGAATTACTTGGTGTCGGAGTTGAAAGGCTGCACACAATATCATTCCTAGTGAGTACTTCAAATCAATGCTCTTATACGTTACATTGATCAAATAAAAGTCTTTTCAGATGAATTAGTTTAGGGTTTCAAAATCCTAATTGGTTGTATTAATTAATAATTTATAAGTTGAATCTAATACATATTAAATCTAAATCATTGATCAAATATATTGACTCTCCCCCTCCTAATTCCTAAACAACACAAACACCAAAATAAATCTAACGCTGCCACGTCGGCCAAAATGGCAAATAATAGTGCCACGTGTACATCCTATATTCTTAAAAAAAAAAAATTGAAAATGAAAAGAAAAAATAATGAAGACACACATTTATTATTAATATATTGATTCATGTGCCACCTCTTAAAAAAATACAATAAAAATATAAAAAAAAAGCTTAAAATATAATTATCACCCTTCCGTATACATTTTCCACAATCTAATTGTAATGTTCACCTAAATAAATAGTAAGTTAACATAAATTTTTTTAAATCCCACTATGTTTATTACACATAATTTTTTTTTCTTGTATATAAATTTTAATTTGCGGGTAAAAATATTAGTTTTCCTTAGATTTTATAATCCATTTTTGTTACTTAATCAAAATCAATTAACATAAAATAAACTAATATATTCAAATATTAAGTTTTTAAATTTTTAAACAAAATATTTATTTGAAAATCACATATAAAAAAATCAGCAACTCTCCTATGAGACCGTCTCACCATAGCTTATGGTGAGACGAGTCCAATAATAAAGCCCAATAAAAAAAAAAAAAAAAAAAAAAAAAAAAAAAAAAACCCTGATGCTACACATGGGGCAAAAAAAACCACCTACATTGTGGAAAACTTATTAGATTTTTTTTTCTATGTTTAAATAATGAATGATGTTATTATATAACATATACTAATGTTACATTTTACAAATTTTTGTTTAATTATTGTGTAAAACATTAGTTTTTTTTTTTTTTTATATATATTGACTCGTATTTCAAGTTAAAATGCAAGGTTTTCAAGTTAAAATAGAAGGTTATAAACCTAAAATATTAAGATTCGAATTTGTAGCCAATGTAGGATTCGAACCTACATCTTGTGCGTCGCATACACTCTACCATTGAGCTAATTGGGTAATTTTTATTATCAAGAATGTTACTTTAGTAACAATTGTTTAAAAAACCTTTAAAGTTAAAAAATACACACATAATATAACGCTCGAATAATATCTCATATAATGCATATGTATCAAAATTTAAATCATGAGTATTATACTTAAAACACAAGGTTCCAAGCTTAAAGTCATAGGTTTGTTAGTTTGTACTCCAAACTAATTAATTTCAAATGTAAAACACAAAGTTATGAACTTAAATCTTTGGTATTATACTTAAAACACAAGGTTCGAAACTTATAAATTATAAACACAAGATTATTCTTAATTCTAAACTAAAAATGGTTTCATACTTAAAATTATAGGTTTCAAAACAAATTATACTGAAGTCGGTTTAAAATTAAAATTACAGGTTTCAAACTTAAAAAACAGGATTCTAAATTTAAAATCACAAGTATAATAACAACATCATAGGCTTTCAATTATAGTCAAAAATTTTCAACTTAAAATCATAGGTTGTCAAATTAAAATCATATCATACATTAATAATCAACAAAAACTCATAAACCCTAAAAAAAAACCTTATTTTGAGATCATTGTCACCATTTTTCATTCATCAAACATTACTAGTAAGTTATAAACACACCAAAACACAAAACATATCATTTAAAATTAGCAAATTTAACCGGAAAAAAAAAATCAAAATTAACATCAAACAATATTAAAACCAAAAATATGATTATACTACTACAATTTAACAAGCTAAAAAATATGAGATTAAAAATAAACTAAAAAGAAGGTAAGATTTCATACCTGGATTATATTAATGACAATAGAATTTGAATAATTTTGATTTTGAATTTTTTAGGGTTTAATGTTGAAGTAGAATGAAGAAGAAGAATAAAAACAACTAACAATTAGGAAAAATAAAACTGACGTTAAAGCTGCCTACATCTCCTATTATTTTTTTTTTTTTTTTTTTTTTTTTTTTAATGGGCTTAGGGTGTTAAATGGGCATGTCTCACCATAAGTTATGGTGAGACAGTCTTATAGAACAATTAGTGTAAAAAAATAGTGAAACCTTTCACCTACACTACCTTTAACCATTATAAATTTCTTCACCAAATAATGGGTTAACTCATAATAAGCAAAGTTTCGACTCACCACTTTTAAAGTTAATTTGGGTTTTGAGTTTAAGTAAATTTGACTATTCTATTTAGGGTTTTTTAAAAATCTACTTCCAATATAATGCTTTATTTATAGGCGCATTGGTATAAATTTTTTAATTAGATAACACAATTAAGAGTAGATAGAAACTCAATCAGAAAAAATAGCTTATGTAGCTGCAAAATGAATCGAGCGAGGAGAAAATAAAAATTTAACAACTTTATATACAAATTCTATGGTGCATCCGTCTCACAGTATGAGACAACTCAAAAGTAACTATATTACTTTTCAAACGTAACCTATTTATTTAACTTGAAAAGTAATTGTACCTTGCTTCAAATGTAACTCTATTGTACGTGAAACGTAACGATATTTTATTAAAAAAATGTACATCAGAAACAAATTTTTACCGATTACGATAAAATATAAATAAAAAAATAAATTAACTTATGTACATTTTTGCTACTTTGCTACTGAATGTCGTAGCATTAAAATAATGTTGTATATAATTGATAATAATGACAAAAACTAAAATAAGATGTATAATGTTGTTATGTGTGGGTGAAGTGTTGTATAACTATAGTGAAATATTGATGGTGTCTCATAGTATGAGACGGTCTCACCAAAGAATTACTCGTTAATTATATAAATACACAACATTAAATACGGTTATTTTGTTGTATTTAACCTGTTTACTTAAAAAGTTCATTAATGTAAAGACTGTTTTGCCCTTACTTTACTACTGTTATGTGTAAATTAAGTGACTGTATGGACTAGTTTGCTCAAATTCATGAGAGCTCTCCCAAAAAAAATTTTCTCTGCACTCTCACGCTGCCACGTCAGCTACAAGCAACACTTCTTTAATTAAATATATAGATTCCAGGAAGATAAATAGAAAAGTCATAGGCTAATTAATAACTAATGCATTAATTGCTCCTAATTTTTTCTCAAAGTTTGGTGTTGCCATGGCTACACCAACATTCAATGTGGGCCCCCCCTGTTTGTTAGTGAACCAAATTGAGCTCAATACTCGTTTTATATCTGAGTCAAGCTTTCCACTTCTGAGGTTCCATGAGTTTCGAGCTCGAATTTCCAAGTAGGGCCCACGTCCACTCAAACTCGAGCTTCTAATTATGAATTTTGAGTAGAGGTGGCAATCGGGTCAGTCGGGTTGGGTTTGGGTCGGGTCGGGTTTGGGTCGGGTCAAGTAGGGTCCGGTCGTGTAGGGTTTTGGGCATGTCGGGTCGAAGTGTCCTCTCGAGTCGAGTCTGGTTCGGTTCGGGTCATTATCGGGTCGGGTCATATCGGGTTAAATAATGTATTGGGTCGAGTTGGGTTTAGGTGTTGGATTATGCTCCAAAATTTAGTCTAAGTTAGTTTCCTAATTATTATTTAGCGGTTAGTGGATACATAAACTTAGGAATAGTTGTGCACTATGTACATGTGATAGTTCGAGAGTGGATTCTCTGTCCCATTTTGTATTCCACTCTATGTACCATACAAATAAGATTTTGACACACCAACAATTAATATAATTAATTCATGTTATGTTTTAATATTAAATGTGATTGTTCACTAAAATAACACAATGGGACACAAAGTGAGACATAAAAGTGGGACAGATGATCCTCTCTCTGATAGTTCCCATTTTCCCTTGATTATAGCTTAGATAGTATGGTTGTAATGGCTATTTAAGAGCCTCATTTACAAAAGAATTAATTGAGCAAGTGCAATAAATAACTTCTCCCTTTTCTCTAATTATATTCCCCTTACAAATTCTACATTGGGTCGGTTCAGCGCGATTTTATCTAATTATTTCAATTTTTACTTACTAAAATAGGTATTTCAATCGTTATTTTATTTAGTTATTTCATTATTAAGTCAAATATATTTTCTAAATAATAATTTGCTTTCAATCTACTCAAGATTAAGCTTAATAATTATCGGGTCGTCACTTTATTCGGGTTGATACCGGGTCGGGTCATGATTGGGTCGTGTTTGAGGCGAATTTGGGTCATTGATTATCGGGTCATGTCGGGTTACGAGTCATCATAGGGTCAGGTCGGGTCGGTTCTCGGGTTACAATATTTTCGGGTCAATCGAGTCGGGTTTTGCTCGAGTTCGGGTCGGGTCACTTGGGTCGGATCAGACTTGCCAGCTCTAGTGTTGAGTATTCAACTATGTTTAGTAGGCCAACCCAAAAGTGATGATGATCGCTACCTTATGAGGGCCATTGTGCAAAAACTGATACAATACATAGTCCGAAGCATTGCGTAGGAGTCCCGCGTGAATTGCATGATGGTTCAGTCAATCAGGTAACGATGAATGTACTTACCCAAATTCTTGCGCGCTGTTGGGCTTATGACTAGGACTAAGGGAGACTCGACTAATGTAATTATATTTGATCATATTTAACAATTTAACTTTTGACAACCCTCGAACACAGACGACTAATTGAATATTACACATTGCACAAAGCATCCTATTTACAAATCGAGGTTGTCGGCATTCAGAAGACATTCCTGCATCGACTTAGTAATTCACGGTGGATCTGATTGCATCCAACACCTGCCAACGACACGACAATACTCAGATGTCATGATACAAAACTAACCCGTCTGTTCACCAATAAACTTCCTACTACAATTACTCTGTACTTTTTAAATTGACGTTTGTGCTCACGGTGTATGGTTGGTAAGGTAATAAGCGACACAGAGCTGAAGGCTAAGGACAAAAAACAGGAAGTAGAAACGAGACACGGTCACTTGCCTTATTTTTGGTAGGCAGATAGAATGGTTCAAACACAAGTGGAAATGGTGTATCATACCCGCACACCCGAGCAACTGGAGCTTCTAACTGAGAACGATTCAGTCATTGCAAACATTAGAGACACAGTCAGCTAATATCTACTGTAGTAGGCGCTTTTAACTGCACAATCATAACTATAATATACGCTGCCTTCTTGTACAATGACTGATGGGCAGTAAGCCAGTAAAGTATACGATACTGGAACAGCAATCCGCAAACCGCAATGCAATATTTGAGGAAACACTGTATGATTACGCGTATACCAAATAGAGTATTAGACTATCAAAGGATACGCGTATACTATGAGCCTACAATGTATGTGCAGCCACATATAGAAAGACTGAAGTGATTACAAAGGGCAAGAGTTGTGAGGGTAGAAGTTGGTTGATTTGGCATGTTCATAAGTCACGCAAAGCGATGCCATTTATATTATCGTGGAGAGGAAATGCAAGGATGCCTGCCCTACCCTCGATTCTCTAGCTCCATCTCAAACTTAAAAAAAAAAAAAAAAAGGCCGCAAACATGATTAAAAGCTAAAGCTTTCTAATCAATAAAAAAAAAAAGAGTTAAAACAGTTACCCTGAGGAAGCAACGCTCGATAACAGACGCAGCGATTTCGGCGCCAAAACCTCCTGTCACCGGAGCTTCATGGCTGATCTGTAAGTGACGATCAACTCAGGAAAACAAAGGGAGTGCTTTTTCTAGGAAGAACTTTCATGAGTTAGAGGAAGTACTCACAAGTAACCTTCCAGTTTTACGCACAGAAGCTTCCACGGTATCTTTATCCCAAGGTATGAGTGTTCTTAAGTCTATAAGCTCACATGAAATTCCCTCCTGCGGTTCGAACACATGTAAATCAAACACCACCCAGCACCATAATTATGATCTAAACTTCTACGGCAGGCACCGATGAAGTTGTGCTTGGTAACATGTTATTTTCCAAGAAGGAAATGTGAGACCAAATTTCAAAGATGCACCTTGGCCCAGACATAAACAAATTTACGATATTTTCAACTAAAATCTCTTTGGGTGAAACATCTTTCAAGGACTCACACCTCAATTGTAGTTCAGGTAATAATCCGTACTTCAAACACATATTAACATTTTTCGAAAATAAAGTAGAATACCTGTTGAGCGTCATTACAAGCTTCTTCCATGACAGCTAGCTGAGCTCCCCACCCAACTAGTGTGATGTCACTGCCTTCTCTAATCACCTGGACACTCCGTCATACATTTCATTATAGGTACAACTATAGAGCCCTATAACAAAGGGTGAACTCCTGAGCAACATACCTCTGCTTGTGATAAAGGCAACATATAATCGTTTTCAGGAACCTCCTCTACTGCAATGCGGTACAGAGACTGAAACGCCAAAAGAAAGTAGATGATATAACAAAGCCCAATAGATGATTAACGAAAGAAGCTGCCATCGGATTTCATACCTTTGGTTCAAAAAAGACGACTGGGTTTGGATCGCGAATAGAAGAAAGGAGCAACCCTTTTGCTTGCTTTGGACTTCGAGGTACAACAACCTGTCACAATATGGTATGCTCTACATATCATTGATAAATTACGCCATAGAACGGCATCAACGAAGACAGACATGTAGAATGAAGACCTGCAATGGATTTGCTTTACTAATACCAGAAACACATCAAAAGGCTAAGAATTTTTTTAACTGCAGTATTACTCGCAAAGGGATCTAATCTAGCTTTGAATATAGCGTCACTGATATCGACATTGTCCCAGTACCTCAAAGACCGCAATACACAACACACCAATGAAGTAGTTGTGACGGGGATTGCACAGAAGTGATTCAAAATGAAGACATGGCATCACAAGAAAGTAGTAAAACACGAGAAGTTGTTAGTTCATACTTTAAGACCAGGAACGTGGCAAAAGAAAGCTTCAGGGGACTGAGAGTGGTAATGACCACCATGGCCAACAGCGCCGTAAGGAGCCCTGATAGTCAAACCACCACAGTTAAATTGGTTTCCGCTTCGATACCTGAATTTCGCAGCTTCATTCACAATCTACACAGAGACAAGCAAAGTATAGGAAGTGAGAAAAAAGAATGAATGTAGGACTTAGGAAGCGTATAAAAGCGCAGGAAGCGAGAGAAGGATCGAATGCCTGATCGAAAGCAGGATAAATGTAATCAGCAAACTGAATTTCTGCAATAGCTCGGTTGTCCATAGCGGCGAGACCAATGGCAAACCCGACAATGCCTTGTTCACAAAGCGGGGTGTTGAAAACCCGGTTACGCCCAAAACGATCAGCCAAGCCCATTGTACAACGGAAAACACCGCCAAACCCCACGTCTTCTCCGAAAACATAAGAACTGTCGTCAGGTAGTCCATACAGTCAGTCCATAATAGGCAAAGTCTCTAAAAAGACAGACGGTCTTCTACAATAAAATGTTAATATTATAACATCAGCTCATCCAAAATGATCACTAATTAAACGGTTATGAATAAATGATATCCAAAGATAATTACATTAGATTTTACATTACATAATTAAATGATACCTCAACAAATATACTTATTTTACCAAAATTCCACACATTTATCTTTAAAAATGGGTCCCCACCAAACCAAACCACCCCAACCAAATTAATAGGGATATCCTACTGAAAGGGAGGGAGTACAGAACTGCCAATAAAATTTGTCAGCAACTTCCAGAAACACTCTAATAATAGACTTCATAAAAATGTAAAAGACGGTTTTTTTTTTTTTTGGGAAAAAAGAAGAGTAACAAACAAACCGGGGATCGGAATCCAAAGCGATATCAAGAGCTTGGTTGATTGCAGAGAATAGATTCATAGGCTTTCCAACTGCAGCTGCAGCTGTAGACGTATTGGATGAGGAGGACATCCCTCGAAGTAACATCTTCATATGAGCATGCCTAACTTTGCTCATCATCTTTTGCTCTTTTTTTTTCTTACTCTTTTCTTCCCCTTTCACTCTTATCTTGTTTTTTTGTAGTTTGGGTGAAAAATCGTTACAAATCATTAATAGAAGTGTTCAAATAAATGTTTGGTGAGATGCACATATGTAACAAATCTTTTAAATTGGATATTATTACCCACGCAAGTATGACATGTACCAAATTCGTTTTGCGCTGCCCATATCTACATTCTTGATTCATATACTCGTCTCCTATTATTCATTTTTCTTCGTCACCTGCTCCCAACTCTCGTCATAATTGTCTAGTGCTACTTGTGGATTTTTTATTTTTCACGAAGTATTTTATTTTTTTGGAGACACCTCCGTTATTAATGTGTAATTCTATTGTGAGACGGTTATAAGTATATATAACGGTCAATAAAATTATCCACTATATTATTTATGAACAATATTAAATATCGTATCGAGTAATTCGCAAAGCCGTTATACGCATACAATGGTCTCATTTTAGTCATTGTATTGGAGATAAATCTAGCCTAATATAATTCCCACATGCGATCCCACATCGATCCTGAGATGAGAGTTGATATTGTTTATAAGGCCTAGGGGCTACTCCTCCTATTACCAATTGGTTTTAGGATGGAACCTCCTAGACCTTATAAGCGGAGCCTCTAGATATGAGTATATACTCCGTACAAAGTACTCGTATTTACTAAGGCCCGCTAGCCCACACGTAGTCCGACCCAATAAAAAAGAGTGGCTAAAGCCTACGGGTAAAAAAAATTGAGCCCAAATAATCTGGACGAGCCAAACCATCTCGGCCCACAGCTCTCAAAATTAACCATGGCTCGGCTATGTCCGGCTCCATCGCGCAAATGACCACGTCTTTAGAGGATACGAATATAATTCTGATGTCAAAAGTGGCTCTGCTTAATTGGGGGAGAAAATGAAGGTAGCCATCAGAGTGGCAGTTAGAGTAGTAAGATTGCTTCTTCATCATCGATCATATGCAAGGAGTTAGCTGACAGTAGACAACAAAAGGTAATTTATTCAAGTATCTTCTACTCATCTCTGTCTACTTTGTTCGTTATTTTCTTCTAACATTTGTGTATCCAAATTCAATCATGGACATGTCTTGTTGTAGTTTGGTTAGATTTATATTTGTGTATCATTTGAAATTACCACCACAAACATATACTGAGGGAATTTACTCCTTAATCTCACTTGGACATGCCCTAATTTATATTTTGAAAGATTTAAGAAATGGTACTCTTTAAGTTTTTCAAAAATTCTAAAAATGAATGTACTGATTCAAAAAATATAGTGCAAAATCTGAAATCCTTATAGAGTGTGTTTGGATATGGGTATTTCATTTGGAAATGTGGATTTGATACAAATGACATGTTTGGGAAAGTTGCAAAGATTTGGATTTGGATTTGTGGAAAATCCAAGCCTATTCTCATCTAAGCATAAATTTGATAATTTCAAATCCCACCCCCACCCCATGTCATTTACAAATACAAAATTTCACATTTCATATTCCAAATGAGGATTTACAAATGAAATGACCATTGCCAAACACTATCATAGTGTGTTTGGATATGGGTATTTCATGTTATCCTTGACCGCTCCTCGCCAGGGGGACTAACTGTACTCAAAGCTCTACTTCTGTGTTTCTTGAGAGTCTTATCTAAGTGTATCCATATTGACCTTATTTTGGAAAACTATTATCCACTGGTGTGATCTCGATAATTGTTGGTCGAGGCTATGGTATATGAGGCAAGGTCTTATGATAAATGATAAATTGGGAGGTTTATGTAGAGCCGCTGTTGGTGGCATTTAACTATTTTGCCATAACTCTCGACGATGTTTTCTAAAGTTATTGTCGGGTTCAAATTAGTGTCGATGGCTGCATTGTATTGGTGCTGTATTTTTAGTGAATGTCAGTTGTTTTGGCCGGTGGGTTTAAACTTCGGCTTGGGAGATCGGTACTCAAATTCCAACTGGCGTTTCTTTATTCATCCTCTCTCTTTCACTTAATTAAGACAAGTTGAGTTATCTCTTCGGAATATCCACAACTATTCAGACATTTATGAGATGTAAGTATATACCATCAGAGTTGGATAAGTATTTTAACTTGTTTATTGTTCCTTTACTAAGATATCAATCATGTTAAATAATTTTGATCTTCGAAATAACATTTACGCTTTCTTTGATGCTCTACCATGCCATTTCCCGACATATGACTTCTTTTTTATTTTTCTCATGTGCATAATTAATTTTTCTGGTGCTCTACCATGACGCTGACTACATAGGATTTTTTTTCCTTTTGCACGTAGAAACGCTATATCTTCAGTTTTTTCAAAGAATTTCTGCTGATTTTTTCTCTAGATACATTGACTTCTATTTTCTATTCTTGCCTGAATTGTCATACCTTATTTTTATATCTGACTCTTATTTCCTACTCGAAACATGCATATATCTGGATGACATCGCTATGCAGAGCACTTGTGTGGTTAGTAAAGTAATGAACTTGGACCAGCCATAATCATAAGTCGCTTTAATTCGTCCTGATGGATAGATTACCGTCAGTGTTGGATGCGACAACAGGTGGGCAGTGTTTATGGCCAGAATCATAAGTCGCTCTAATTTGTCCTTAATTGTTTTTAGCTTACCTCTATCATATTAAATCTTCTATACAGGACGTAAACATTCTACTCCTTGTTTCCACATAAGGTTCTGTTATGGTCTTTGTAGTGAGGTGTCATACTAACTTTGTCCGCGAAGTTGATCACTTCGCTTATTAGTGAGAACCCTGGTGATTTGCTTGATACTGTTGCTCGGATATGAAGCTACGTCACTGTATAACTCCTTTTGCAACGTGTTGTAGCTGATGAAAGGATACTAGGACTATGGACCATAAACTATGGTGCTGAAATGGAAATTATAGAATTGTGATTATGTGATTTCTTTTACTTCTACGTGTGAAGAAACACAACCATTTTTTTACCATTTTCCCTAACTCATTGGAATTCACTGAATGGTCCATAACTCCGTAACATGTAGCTAGTCTATTAAAACAGGTGTTGTCATTTTTGTTCAAAAGAAAGGCTTTCTGAACTTCCATTATAAATTTGTTGTTTGATTTCTTCTTACTGTAGGGTATGGATGTGTAAATATCGGAAAGGAAGTCCTCGGGCCAAAAACTCAATTATTCACGTGTCACTGTGCAACGGTATTGCCTCTGCGAGTAGGATTTCCCGTTGATTGCACGCGGTTCGCTATTCACTACTGGCCTTCAGGTTTGTTTCTCTTCTCTTTCTTTTTCCTAATTTTCAGCCGTAGTTTCTAAGCTGCTTAAAATTTAATCTCCCTGTTCCTCATCAGATGTGACAGTCATTTTATGATATCGTTGTTCTTCCATAAAACGCGGTCTGATCTGTAAGTTAATTTATCTTGTCAGTTAGATAGATAAGAGCTCTTATTTTATGATTCTGTGCCTCAGTCTTCTATACTGGAACAACAAAATTATCAATACCAACGGATAGTCGGATACTACATTTTCCAATGGAAACCTTAGGAGCAGGATTTCCCGTTGATTGCAAGCGGTTCGCTATTCACTGCTGGCTTTCAGGTTCGTTTCTCTTTTTTTTTTTTTTTTTCCTAGATTTTTTATCGTGCTTAGTTTGTAATGTAACGTTCATTTGATTGAAAATGTTTGATGGTCCTTCAAACTCATTGCTTTTCCTTTCACAAAATCTGCTTCTCAACCTTTGACCGTGCTAGTGTGCAGACCTCAATATGGTTGCTCACACAATCATGTGTGTCCTAAATGTTGCAGTAGAAATCAGCAATTAACAGTTAGTTAACTTTTAAAAGTACGTGAACATTGAAATTTACGATTTGTCTTTGCAAAATCGCAAATTGAACAATGCCATGCTCGTGCACATTTTCAGCTACATTTTTCCGTGTCTTCCTACAGCAGTAAGATAGGCATGTCTCAGCAAAATTAGCTACATTTTTCACATCAATTTAACTTTCCTCTTTGATAAAGAGTTTCAAAATATTATGGAAATCGTTTAACACTAATATCACTTGCACTTATTTAGGTATCATTTAGATATACTCAAATTGTACTTCCATAAAAGGGACTTGACTTGCAAACCTACAACATTCAAAATCTTCGGTCTGCACCTGCTCTTTTAACGATTTACAACATCTGTAAATACAGCTAGATATGACTTTTTGACATCCTTTGCTTCCAAAATTGTTCAAGATCGACTTCTTTTAATTCAGAAAATTAAAACGGTGCCACCCGGTGGCCGTTTATTAATTCCATCCTTGCAATTGTTCTAGAGTCTAGACTCCTTTTATCTGAGGAAAATCCTAGTACGGCGTTCTAAGCAACGCGTATACGCGTATAGTTCTGTTTTTTATTCTACAAGTAAAGTATTTTTCTCTATAAAATGATCTAGGATAGTTCATTTCAAGAGTTTGACGTATGACCCTCATAAAATTTCGCGTATAAATGTGGTAAATCTATATAGGATGCACATCTTGATTGTAAATTCTTTCATTGTGTGTTACGTACATTTTCACGAAAGAAAAAAAGAAAATCCGTGTGAAACAATATTATGCTTAATTATGCAATGAATTCATTACATACAATCTACATTCCTTAAATTGGTTAATGCTGAAATGAGTAAATGTCAAAGTGCCACCTTTCTTTCTAATCTTTGATGTTGGAACTTCTCCACATATAAATACGTTAAATACATTCCTTAACTATAAAACACTTCCTTCCAAATCAAAGCTTTGATCTAATCAACAAGTTAACTCAATAATGTCATCATACTGTAATCTATATTATCACATATCACACACATTTATCATTTTCCTAGTACTAGTTACTTTCCCGTTTACTATATACGCCTTAGGTGGCTCATGGCAACTCCTACAAAAGAACGTAGGAATTTCTGCTATGCACATGCAACTCCTAAGCAATGACCGTGTTATAATGTTCGATAGGACCAACTTTGGACCGTCTAATCTATCCTTACCACCTAATCATTGTCGCCACAACCCTCTGGACAAGTTCCTTCCTGTGGATTGCACGGCCCACTCAGCCGAGTACAACACTCTAACCAACTCCATACGCCCCCTCAATATCATAACGGACACATGGTGCTCCTCGGGCGTTGTCGTAGGTAATGGCCAGCTCGTGCAAACGGGCGGCAGCAGTGATGGTGAGCGTGTCGTAAGGACATTTCAGCCTTATTGTAATTCTTCTGCTGATTGTGATTGGGAGGAAATTCCTAACACTTTGCTACAGCATAGGTGGTACGCTAGTGACCATATTTTGCCTGATGGTACCGCTATAATCCTTGGTGGTAGAACTGCGTTTAGCTACGAGTTCTTTCCCAAAACACCTTCGACTTCTTCACTTACTTCTTTCCCTTTCTTGGCCGAAGTAGATGACCGTGGCATAGAGAACAATTTGTACCCTTTTTTGCTTCTTAACGTCGATGGTAATCTCTTTGTTTTCGCCAATAATAGGGCTGTTTTGTTTAACTACAAAACAAATGAAATTGTTAGGACCTACCCGACTGTCCCAGGTGGTGAACCGAGGAACTATCCGAGTACTGGATCCGCAGTTCTTCTACCATTGAAGAAACTCGAGGCCGGGGAAAAGGTTGAGGCAGAGGTGTTAATATGTGGCGGTGCCGGCCATGGGGCTTATGAGAACGCCTTACGAGGTCAGTTTTCAACCGCTCTAAACTCGTGTGCCCGAATGAAGATTACTGACCCAAATCCTACGTGGACCATGGAAACTATGCCTATGCCTCGTACTATGGGCGATATGTTGGTTCTTCCTAATGGGGATGTACTTATAATTAACGGGGCTAAATCAGGCACTGCGGGGTGGGAATTAGGCCGAGACCCTGCTCTTAGCCCCGTTATTTATCACCCCGACAATGTCTTTGGGTCGAGATTCGAGGTCACAAATGCATCTACAATCCCAAGAATGTACCATTCATGTGCTATTTTGTTACGAGACGGAAGGGTGTTGGTTGGTGGGAGTAACCCGCACCAATTCTACAACTTTACTAATGTACTTTTTCCTACCGACCTTAGCTTGGAAGCGTTCTTACCGCCTTATGTGGACCCGACATTATCAAGTATCCGACCTAATATCAGCTCTCCGAGTTCAAGTACCGAAATCGAGTATGGTAAAAATCTTAGGATTGAGTTCACAATTAAAGAGTTGGTTGATTTGGCTTCAATTAAAGTTACCATGGTTAGACCACCCTTCAACACACATTCGTTCTCTATGAGCCAAAGGTTGCTTGTCCTAACCAATACAACCGCCGTAAAGCGGTTGAACCAGGGTCGGTTCCAGCTCAAAGTAAAGACCCCTGGTTCATCGATCATCGCTCCACCGGGATACTACATGCTCTTTGTGGTGCATCAGAATGTTCCTAGTCAAGGCATTTGGGTTAAGATCGCGTAATCGTAATTAGTTTTCGTTAATGTATTTAACCTTTGGTGGCTACTACTTCCAAAGAATTCGTTCATATTCGTTGAAGCCATGAAATATGTAATAAATGCATTATGTACAGTTTCCTCTTTGTAATATACAGATATACTAGGATGATAAATGTGGTGCATTGTGTTATTGGAAAGTTCTAAACGCAGCTAGCATTTCACTTGGTGCATTCGGTATTTTTTCTTTTGAATAATTATACTTTATATTTAAACATTTTGATTAATGTTATTGGCCTTTCATATGATCTCAATAGTATTTAAAGTGAAAAATATTCTTTTTGATGATTTTGAAAACTCACAAAAAATCTAAAATTGTAACAAAGATATTCGAAAAAATGATAATCGAATGATTTTGAAAATTTGCTAAGCAAAAAAAAAAAAAAAAAAAAAAACCAAAATCCGAGAAGAAAAAAATTAAAGGTCTAGGCTTAGCGGCTTAGCCGGGGCACTCCTCCGGATTTAAACGGAATGAGTAAATTTATAATTTCAAATATATTTAACTACAGAGTATTACTCCCTCCGTTTCATTCATTTAAATTTCATTTTCCTCTTTTCAATTTCACTCATTTAAATTTCATTTCTAATTTTGGTTACCTTTAACCATCAAAATATCATTTTTACCCTTACTTTATACCCATATCACCAAAATACCACACACTTTATCTTCTAAAAAGGGGCCTACTAAACCAAACTACCAATATTACCCTTAACTTTTTCACTTTTCTTAATATTTGTGCAAAAAGCAATGGGGCTATCCCATTGAAACGGAGGGAGTATTAAAGATGAAAATTGAATTAAAATTAAGAAATGTTAATTGTAATTAAGAATAGGTAAACCTTGATCGTGCTTAGTAATATATCAACTGCGTTTAGCAATTGTGTTATTTTTATTCGGGCAGACGAATTATTGTACTGATGAGTGTTTTTAGTCCTCACCAGAGAACAAGAGTGAATTACGTCGACCGGAATCACGTCTGCATAAGAGTACTAGAAACTGAAAATGCGAGAATGCAGCTCGATGATTGAATCACCTGTGTATGAAATTCAATTGTCAGTCGACAATATTGTTACGTGACTATATATCTCTTCACAACGATGCAGTACGCAATAAATGTCGTACTGTGAATCAGTGATACTAATTATGATGATAGTACCCTCTTTTGCTGTTGCGAAAAAAACAGTCTTCTTTTTGTAGAAACAATAGTGGTCCGTAGACCGTAGTTTTTAGTTTTATGCGCGATTACGTACCATTTGCGAGAGACAATTCTCATTTAAAACGTTCGTACGTACCTTCTTATCATTCAAATCTTTCTTAGATTACGACTTCCTACCTGTTGTTCTTCATGATTGCTTTCGTATTTATACCCTTCCTTCAATTGTTTCCTGCTAAAAGCAAAAATTCAAATCGTAAAATTTATTCCCCAATGTTACACATTTTCACCTTGATCTTACGTCTCCTGGTCTTCATATTAATCCGGGAGTACAATACATTAGCCGAGAGTACTGGACGATGGCAACTTCTGCAAAAAAGCATAGGCATTTCCGCAATGCATATGCAACTCCTCAATAACGATCATGTCATCGTCTTTGATCGCTCTGATTTTGGTCCCTCGAACCTTAAATTATCACCGAGCCAATGTCATAATCCACCCAACAACACCGACTGTACAGCCCACTCCTTAGAGTACATTGTTTCATCGAACACATTTCGACCCTTAACCACCATAACAAACATGTGGTGCTCGTCTGGGGCTACGCTACCTGACGGCCGCCTCCTCCAAAGTGGTGGTTTTGGCACAGGTGACCATGTTCTTAGGATATTTTCGCCTTGTTCTATGTGTGACTGGGTCGAGCTTCCTTGGCAATTGTTGCAACGTCGGTGGTACGCTACAAATCATATCTTACCCGATGGCCGAATTATTATCATTGGGGGTAGATTACAATTTAATTACGAGTTCTTCCCCAAGACAAGCCTTTTTAATTTACCCTTTTGTCGCAAACTAATGTTCCTTACGTTGAGAACAATTTATACCCTTTTGTGTTCCTTAATTTAGACGGGAATTTGTTCATCTTTGCCAACGATCGAGCAATATTATTTGACTATCACTCTAACAAGATCGTTAGGACTTACCCGATTATACCTGGTGGAGAACCGCGGAACTACCCAAGTACTGGGTCCGCGGTTATCCTACCACTGGTCGATTCAAAACAAGGGGTGAAGAAAGTGGATGCAGAGGTTTTAGTCTGTGGGGGCGCACAAGTCGATTCTTTTAGGTCGGCATTTAAAAAGTCGCAATTTTTACCGGCTCTCAGCACATGCGCAAGGATAAAAATTAATGACCCAAACCCGACATGGGTTATAGAAAAAATGCCCATGTCGCGTACCATGGGAGACATGATACTCCTACCTAACGGAAAAATTATAATAATCAACGGAGCTGGTTCAGGCTGTGCTGGATGGGAGTTGGGTCGTGATCCGGTTTTAAACCCTGTGATCTATGACCCAAACGAGGTATTGGGTTCGCGGTTTTATGTCATGTCGCCGAGTAAAATCCCGCGAATGTATCACTCTAGTGCTATTTTGTTAAGGGATGGGAGAATATTAGTAGGTGGGAGTAATCCTCACAAGTTTTACAATTTCACAAATGTGTTGTTTCCAACTGAGCTTAGCTTGGAGGCGTACTCGCCACCGTACTTGGATTCCATTAAGTCAAAACTCCGTCCGAATGTTATGGTACCGTATCCAAATACCAAGATAAGCTACGGTAAAATAATTGTCGTTAAGTTTTCAATTTCAGAGAAAGTGAACTCGAGTTTGATCAGTATTACCATGATTAGGCCCGCTTTTAATACGCATTCCTTTTCGATGAGCCAAAGGTTGCTTGTGCTCAGCCCTACAACTTCTGTTATAGCCGTGGGCCAAGGCGTATTTAAAATCAATGTCTCGACACCAGAAACCGCAAACCTTGCCCCACCCGGGTTTTATATGTTGTTTGTGGTGCATCAAGATGTTCCTAGTCCTGGGGTTTGGGTTCAACTTCTGTGATCCACACTGGTGTTTAATTTGATTGTATTTATACGACGCATAATAGTTCGAATTCTTTGTAACAAAAAAAAAAAAAAAAAAAAAAAAAGAAAAAAAAAACTCAGTGTGTATGCTTGATATATATACCCTTCATTCAAATTCATTCCTATTAAAGAGAAAAGTTGCATGCACTTTTTATTAAAGAGTGTTTTGTGGTACGTATAAATTGTATAATACGTAGTTTCTCCTTTTATTTCTCTTCACATTTCATTCTACGTACTTTCCAAAGTGAAGCTGTGATCGTGTTTTACAGAGTGTCTACAAGTACTTTTGTATCTCAAAAAGATTAAGGACCTGTTATTTCCAAATTTTATTTTCAAAGACATTTTGGGCTTTATTCACTTCGCCTGGGCCATTCGATTTGCTTCGATTCATTCCACTTCAATCTGGGCCTGGCCAAGACAACTATATATTTAATCAACTTCATTCGATTCTGGGCTTCGATTCGATTCGATTCGATTCGATTCGATTCATCTCGATTCGATTCATTCGACTGATTCGATTCTGGTCAAATTTTAAAAAGTTCGAAAGAACATGTTCTAACATTAGATTGGTTTTCCTAAGTACTTGTATGGAGTAATTTCTTTTCTTATAATTAATAGTTATTTGACTTTGAATTATTAAGGCAAAGTAGAGGAACATGTTAGAGTGTATAAAATCGATTTTGGGCCTTCAATCATCAGTTTAAGTTTTTGGTTGAGTTGGTTGTTAACATGGTATCAAAGCCTTGTGACAAGAGGTCACGATTCGAATCTCACCACCTCTCCCTTTTAAAGTGGATTATTAGTTGCGTCCACACTTCAAACCCAAAGAGCATTCGTGTGAGGGGGCGTGTTAGATTGTATAAAACCCCCGATCTTGAGCTTCCAACCACCAACTTAAGCGACGTTCATGTTACATAAGCCATAACGGGCAATAGACAACTACTCCCTCCGTCTCGGTCATTTGTTTACACTTTCTATTTTGGGGGTTACGGGTCATTTGTTTACACTTTCCATAAATGGTCATGACCCATGTGGGAGGTGGACCCCTACTCCCTTAACCAATTACATTTCATAATTTTAAGCAAGCGGGACGCCCTTTGTACTTATATTATTATATTATTAGTTTTTTCTCTACCTCTCTCCTCACATCGATAAATGTGTATAAAGTAAACGTAAACAAATCACCGAGACGGAGGGAGTAGATAACATAAATAAGGGGCAAAGAACATTTGAACATGAACCATGAACATGAACATATTACGGAGTATTTTATAAAGCTGTAACAGTATAAAAATCCCAGCTTTGTACGGTTTTTACCCGATATACTTATTTCATTCCAATCATTTGTCACATTTTAATTTGCCACAAAGATTAAAAAAATCTCATTAAAAGACTTAAATACCCTTAAAATTTTCATATTGATCAAAATTTTGTAAGTGAGTGAAAATATTTTGGAGAAAAGTAGATAAATTAGAGGAATAAAGTCTTACTCCGTATTTAAAAAAAAAATGTAAATAAATGAGTGAATGAGTGATACACTTCCAAAAAAAAATAGTAAAACAAATGATTGAGACATCGGGAGTAAGTGGGCAGTCTAGAGGCGAAGTAAGAAAATTTTCTTTTGAGTAGCGAAAATAATTTTTATTATATAACTGTTGTTTTTGCTCTATAACTGTTCAAATGACATATAATTTGGGGTAGCAAACACCTTTATTTTAGTTATTTTTTTCCGAGTTTAAAGAAACATGTATGTGCTACCCTTTGTTACTACGTACCTTCATAACCAATTGAAATTTTAATACTCCGTACTTTATTTGATCAATTAAGTCATTAACATTAGATAAAATTAATCAAATAATTTTTGTACTCGCCATTCGATTTTATTGAATTTTGTATTTGTAAGGGCCACATTAAGGTGAAAGTTATTATTCAGATCAGTAGCTATTAATCATGGATAAATTAGCCACATTTAGTATTTGATTAATAAGACTTTTTGTCTTCCTTGTAACTTGTACGGAGTTACTCCTTATATGGAGATTATTATATATAAGGAGGACTTAGAGTCTGTTTTCTACGACTTATCTTTTCGGAAATCTTTTTTTTTTTTCCGAAATTTTCTTATATTTTCTGAAGTTTTCTTAAGTTTCTGAAGTTTTTTATAAGTATCTGAATTGAAGTTTTCTGAAGTTTTTCTTAAGTTGTCTTAAGTTTTCTTAAGTTTTCTTAACTTTTTGAAATTTTGTTAAATAATACTTCGCATGGATTTTAAACAATTTCAATAATTTTAATCTGTAGAAGAATAAAAGTAGTGATAATAATAATAATAATAATAATAATAATAATAATAATAATAATAATAATAATAATAATAATAATAATAATAATAACATAATAGTAATAGTACAATACAATAATGATATAATAATATAGTAATAAAAATATATTATATTATTATTATTATTATTATTATTATTATTATTATTATTATTATTATTATTATTATTATTATTATTATTATTATTATTATTATTATTATTATTACTACTACTACTACTATTACTACTATTACTATTATTATTACTTCTATAAATATAATAATGGTATTGTAATAATAATAATAATAATAATAGTAGTAGTAGTAGTAGTAATATAATAATAATAATAATAATAATAATAATAATAATAATAATAATAATAATAATAATAATAATAATAATAATAATAATAATAATAACAAAAATAATTAATAATAATCTTATTTATGAAGTTTTTTTAAATTTTCTGAAGTTTTCTTAAGTTGTCTGAAGTTTTTTGAAGTTGTCTGAAATTTTTTGAAGTTTTTTATAAGTTTCTGAAGTTCTTTTAACTTTTTTGAAGTTTTCTTAAGAGTTTGATAAGATAAGTAAAAATAAGGTGAAGAGAACATGCCCTTAGTCTTATGAGAAGGTGATTAAACTTATAACACACACAATACTCACGAATGAGATATTTGTAGTTGCTAAGTCCACCATCAATATGGGACTTGGGTCTTGGGGTGTGGGCGATATACCGAGACTCTAGTAGCCCGGCGGTACGGTAATATAGACGTGAGGATTACGCGAACACAACGATACAATTGCTTTTGCAATAAGGTGAGTCCTATATTTTCCTACTGATTTTTTGAGGAAAATTTAGTTAAGTAATATTATAAATTTGATTACTTAGAAAAAAAACGCAATTTTTTTTTTTTTTTAATAGAAGGCACAAGGCCAAATTTTATGACATGATATCTTTGTTCTGAATATTAAAAAAACCTATTTATCCAGTACACTAAACGGTTACTTCGTATTAAAGTACTAAGCGTTAGTAAGCGATTGCCACTAATAATTCAACTGAGCAATCTAATTTAATCTTAGATTCTTAGGCGTGCACATGTAAGAGATGTTAATCATTGAAAATAGTACGATTATAACAATTGAAGTCCGTCTCCCTACAAAGTAATTATCACGATCGATCATAATCAATCTATCACATGTAGAAGAAAAGAGTATAATAAATGCATGCAAGCAAAATGAAATTGACTAATGTATGGGGTTAAAAAGTACTCGTAAGCTTGTAGACTTGTAGTTGTAGTGTTGTACTATGATTATATATGTTGAAGAAGCAACAAAGACTTTACAAGGGTGTGTATTAATTATTGGACCCTTTTAAATTACCCCATTAATCAAACAATGAGCAACCAAAATTGATTGAATGTCCCGATTAAGACATACGGTACAAATATTGAGACCGTAGATCTCAAGTTCAATTTCTCCTTCTATTATATTGTATGATCTTGTTGGAGTGTTATTGCCCACATGTGAGAAGTCCCACATTGATTGTGGAAAAGAGTTTGGTATGGTTTATAAAGTTTAAGGGAACTCCTCTCATTGCCAATTGGTTTTGAGAAATGTGGATGCCCTTGGACTTGTAAAGTGGACTCGCTCTCTTCCGCTCGGGTTTGATCAGACCCGTTACATGATTCTAACAAATCTTACCCCTCATGTCGACAGGACAAATCAAACAATGGCCATGGAAAAATTTAAGCGTGACTATTTGTGCGGCTCGACAACCTACCCAATTGGCCATAGTTTGACAGTCACAGTCGGCCCGCCCATGCAGCGAGCCTTGATATGGCAAGCCCAACCTGCTCGGACCCGTCCTGCCATCCCAAAGGGTCGGTTTCGGACTTGAGAATTCAATCTCGGCGCACGGTAGGCCAACCCAGCTATAGCCAGGCCAATCTACATCAAATAAATTATGCTCTTCTATCTACAAGTGTCTACGTCTGACTTTTTTTTATAGGGCTATCTCAAAGCAATAATACACTATTGCTGACTCGCTGAAAATAATCCGAACTATTAATTATCCCAAAATACACCCAACTTTGACATGTATTCTCCTAATATAAACTATAGGGACTGAAAACCGAATAAGCCTGTTATGTGTCTTTAGGCCCTGTTTGGTTGTACGTTTCAATTATTTTATTTGACCAGCTACCTGGTTTGACCGGAATTTCAGCTACTTTTTTATTTTTATTTTTCTCTGAAAGTGTTTGGTGAGATTGACTTAAAATAAAATATTTCAGCTAGTTGGTTTGATCTTAAATTATACTTCCTCCATTTTTTTGAATTGTATACATTTGCTTTTTGGACACTATTTACAAGTGAGGAGAATCTTCGATATATCGTCTAATATATGAAATAAAAAATAGTCATGTGAGATCTTGTTTTAATTGTATTTTCGAGAACATTATTAATATTTAAATTTTATAATTTTCGGAATTATGTAACTAAAGATATAAACAAAAGAAAACGTGCATCGACGTACGTGCAAAAAGCAAATGTATAGAATCCAAAAAAATGGAGGAAGTACGTTTTACGGTGTCGGAATGAGGATTTGGTGGTGTTTTTAAACATTGCGGTTATATAAGGTGAGAGTTTTGTTAAAAAATTATAATAGATGGGAGTTTTAAAAAAGTGTATTATAAAAGGTGGAGGTTACGAAAAAACCCTTATGATTACTAATATTTTTATTTTATTTTAAATATAAGTTAGGATAAAATCGTAACTATTCAAATTAGTTCAATTCAATTCAGCTCCAATAAGTTCGAAAGAACATGGCCTTAGTCATATCTTTAGCTACATATAACTAAAAGTTATAACTTAAAAATTAACATTTACGGAGTACATGATAAGATAATAAATAACATATCACATATTATTTGTATATTAAGAATTGTATTACAAACTTCATACTTTAAATAGTGCCTAGAAATCAAATATATATAAATAAATAGAATGAACAATGTGTTGAATATTAACTCTACATTATCTTTTAGGTATTGCTCAATTGTATTCAACATTACTCAGTTGTACCCAAGAAAAGACGAAAACGCTTTTTTTATTTCCTTCTTTCAATTTCAGAATTAGGATTCTCTCTCTATTACTAATCAAAGAATCTAAATCTCGCCGCCGCTCGGATCACAATGCACCACCGTGCAACACCGTCTCCAGTGTCCAACCACCACCGGCGAGCCCATCCTGGCCACATATCCACCACCGTGCACCACACCATCTTCCCGGCCCTTCCCAATACGTTTTCGAGCATGATAACCACCACTTGCACCACCGGCATCTCCATCAGTAAAACTTGGAAATTTTATGGTAAAAAGGTACAACTCAGTAAAACTTGGATACAATTGAGTAATAACGATCTTTAATACCCCAAACTTTGCCCCACCATTAACCACAAAATGACTTTAATACCCCAAACTTTACCCCACTATTATAGAGTTACCAAAGATAGAAATGTGATCAATTGGAGGAATCATCTCAAAAAGAAAAATATAAACAAATACATGGATTAGCTACACTGAACGTTTCTTGGCTTGTTGAGTACACGCTTCTTGTTTTATCGAGAAGTGATATTGTGAAACCCTGGGTATCTTCCTCCATTGTTGATGATCTTTAAGCTTAATGTGAGTTTGTTATAGAGAGTGAAACAATGAGAGAAGTTTGTTATAGAGAGAGAGTGAAACAATGAGAGAAGTTTGTTATAGAGAGAGAGAGAAATGTAAATTACGTATTTTGGAAATCTCTTGCTTCTTCTTCAAGAATACCGTGTATAATGTTTTAGCCGCTATACAAGATATTTTGGGAGAGCTCTGGGCCTTGGGAAGCGGGCCAAGAACGGGCCAGACTCGGTTTTTGGGCGGAGACCCAAAAAATGTATAAAAGGTGCATTTGGTTGTGTATTTTGAAATGAGAGGACCCGTGAGGTCGTATTGTGCAAATGAAAATGCTAAATCGCAGTTTTAGTTACCCAGTCTAAATTTAGAAATTTAGGATAATTGAATTGGGCATTGTTAATGGTAAAAGGGCCAATTAAATTGCAAAGGGGATGCTCGTGCTGGCTGAAGCGAGACGCGAATCAAGCTAGAGTCTAAATGAACCAAAGGACATTTACTTAAGCGTCGTGACACATTTCAACTCATTTTGACTGTTAAACGACTTAATTAGAATTCGACATAATTAGTACCGTCTAAGTCAGTGTTAAAGCATGCATATTAAAAAGTCTGTTACATCACAAGACTTGTTTTGGGAGGGTACGAATACGGGTATCCACATCAATTTTCCCTTAGTATGTCGAGGATTTCATGGAGGTTTTAATAGATGACTCCACCAGTCATGAAGATTCTTTTGATAGGTGCTTGCATAACCTAACATTGATGCTAAAACATTGTATTGAGTTAAACCTCGTGCTAAACTCCGAAAAATGTCATTTTATGGTCGAGGAAGGTATCGTGTTAGGTCATGTAGTGTCATCTAAGGGACTTGGAGTGGACAAAGCAAATATTGACACTATCAAGTCCCTACCTTATGCTACTAATCTTCGTGAAGTGCGTTCTTTTCTAGGTCACGCCGGTTTTTATCGGCGATTCATCAAAGACTTTTCGAAGATAGCATCTCCTCTTTGCAAGTTGCTCCAAAAGGACGTGGAGTTTGTGTTTGATGAGCATTGCAAACAGGCTTTTGATGAACTTAAGGCAAGGTTAACTTCCGCTCCCATAATTCAACCTCCGGATTGGAAGTTACCTTTGAAATCATGTGCGATGCGAGTGACTATGCCTTAGAAGCCATGCGTGGGCAATCCGTGGGTCGTGCTACACATGTCATCTATTATGCTTCTATGACGATGAATGAAGCCCAACGGAATTATTCAACGACTGAGAAAGAGCTTTTGGCCGTTTTTTTTGCCTTAGAGCGCTTTCGTTCCTATTTGCTCGGGACCAAGGTGATAGTTTACTCCGATCATGCCGCACTAAGACATCCCATGACAAAGAAAGAATCAAAACCAAGATTGATACGCTGGATCTTATTGTTGAGTGAGTTTCACTTCGAAGTGAGGGACAAGAAATGGACCGCCAAATTGTTCATTCTGAGGCTAGCAAAGGAGATGAAGAACCGATCAAAGCTTTATTTTACGATGAGCATCTCCTAGCGATCAATGTTTGGACTCCGGGTATGCCAACTTGGTCAACTACCTTGTGACAAAACAATTCCCTCCGAACTTGTCCAAAGCTCACTGAGATCGGATAAAAAACAATTCAAAGATTTATGTATGGGATGACCCGTATTTGTGGAAGCATTGTGCCGATTCAGTAATAAGACAATGCATTCCCGACAATGAAGTCTCATACATTCTCGATTTTTGCCACTCTTAAGCATGTGGAAGACATTTTGGAGCTAAGAGAACCGCTCAAAAAGTTCTCAATAGCGGTTTCTTTTGGCCAAACCTCTTCAAAGACGCCTATTCCTTTTGTCCAATATGCGATAGGTTTCAAAGGGCTGGCAACGTTTCGAGAAGGAATGAGATGCCTCAACATCCAATGCTTTATTGTGACATTTTTGACGTGTGGGGAATTGACTTCATGGAACCGTTCCCAAATTCCAACGGAAATCTCTACATTCTTCTCGCCATGGATTTATTTTCCAAATGGGTGGAAGCCAAAGCTACCCGCACCGATGACGCCAAAGTGGTGGCGGAATTTCTCAAAACAAACATCATTTTCCGCTTTGGTTTCCCAAAGGCATTGATAAACGACTGAGGCACACACTTTCGCAATCGAGCCATTGAAGCGCTTCTCAAACGGTATGGAGTTATGCACAAAGTATCTACCGCTTAACACCCCTAAACAAATGGTTAAGCGGAGGTATCAAATCGAGAAATTAAGTCCATACTTGAGAAGACGGTCAACCCGATTCGAAAGGATTGGAGTCAATGCTTGGATGATGCTTTGTCGGCTTACCGGGCCGCTTACAAGACCCCCATTGGGATGTCACCATACCGACTCGTGTATGGAAAACAGTGTCACCTTCCGGTTGATATCTAGCACAAGTCATATTGGGCGGTCAAACGGATGAATATGTGCTATGATGAGGCCGGTAACTTGCGGAAGCTCCAACTACATGAGCTCGAGGAGATAAGACGTGACGCCTTTGATAGTGCGGAAACATACAAAGCTCGGACCAAGGTCATCCACGACAAGCTTATCTTGAGGAAGAAATTCAAAGTCGGTGATAAAGTTCGTTTGAATCAATCTAAACTTCATCTTTTCCCGGGCAAACTCAAGTCTCGATGGCTCGGTCCTTTTGAAATTGTTAGCATTTATCATTATGGAGCTATTAAAATTAGGAGTTTTAATACCGGGAAAGTCATGAAGGTGAATGGTCACCGACTTAAGCCGTACTATGAAGGCGTTTCACAAGAAGGGTTCGAAGAGTTCACTCTTACGGACCCAATTTGTACGAATTAAGTCGGTTTGACGTCGAGCTTACGACTTTTAAACAAGGGCGCTTGGTGGGAGGCAACCCAACCATTATAATTTTTGCATAACTTACTTTATTTTATAGTATCAGAGTGGTTTTGTCTTGTAATTTTCTTATTTTGTAGGTACAACCATCATCTTTCACTACTAAAATACTTCACGTTTCCTAAGGCACGAAAAAGCGGAAACTCGAAAAAACAACGGTTGTGGCGTCATGTAGGAGGTCAATACCGCTCAAAAATGACCCGACCCAGCAAAATGGATCCACGTGGGACCCATTTCAAAAAATGAATCAGCCCAAAAAGCTGTCCCGCTTCGGACTAGGGAGCGGCTTGCTCCTTAGGCCCGAGTTTTTATTTTCGTGCTCACCTTGTTGTTTGCTCATAATTTACTTCATCAAAAACTCATTCTCTCACACTAAACCCTCCCACAAATTCGACTTTCTCATCAAATCTTCACCAAAATTGTTCAAATTTGTATTAAAACTTCATAAAAGCGACCCAAATTACCTTATCTTGCATTAATCCCACTCAAAAATACCAATTTCACCTCAAATTTTGAATTTTTCACTCAACCCTCACCTTTCAAAATCAATTTTGGTGGATTTGGGAGCTTCAAATTGGGTTTTTAATGGAGGAATGAGATTCCTAGGTGCTTGGACAACAACAACAATACAATTTTGAGCCTTGAAATCAAGTGTTGGTATAAATTTCGGCCCACCCTTTATTTTATTCGAATTTTAGAATTTAAGGTCTTTTAGGTCGATTTCTTTTGGTTTATTTTAGTTTAGTTGTTGTTGTTTGTTGAGCACTTTGAGGTGAAATTTAGGTTGTGCTCGTTTAGAGTCGATTTTTGCTTACTTGGTGAAGTAGTGCCGACCAAGTGTTTGTTGAAATTTCTCTTAGACTTAGCTTGTTTGCATCCCTTGTTTAGTGTCGACCTTTCGTTTGATTAACATATAAAACCCTTTTCGAAATACGAGGAACACTAAAATGCGGAAAGCGAATGAGCCCACCCCTCCCCTACAACCCACATACAAAGGCATTAATGGTCTCGATAAGACGGAGAAAACGCGTTTCAAATTGTTTGCTAAACCAAAACGTACCGTGTTGTCCACCCGTTTCTTTGACCTTGAAACCCTTCGAGAGCTTGGTTTAGATGGTCATATCATTTTTATACTCAACAAGGGTAGTTTGGGCAATCTTCTTAATCAAACTTCTAGAACTTATTGCCAAATCACCCTTGAGTTCATTGCCTCTGGCAACTGAAAAAATTTTGCCTAGTGGGGAACTAGAGGTAGAGTTTCAAATTAATTGTCAAAGGAAGCAAATCTCCATGGCAGGTTTTAGGGAAGCTCTAGGTATCAGCTTGGATCCGTCTAATTTTTGTCGAAGCGAAACCCCTCAGAACACTTGAGATTTTTGGGCGGCCATCACGGGTGGTGATCATAAGCATAAGGACGATAAGAACAACATTATCCCCCACCTCTTCCTTCGCCTTATGCACCGTTTCTTGAACATGACCTTCTTGGGTCTAGGTGAGCCTACTAAGGCCACAAATGAAAGTTGGAAATTCTTGTGGTGTATGACCCCGGCAGGAGAGGGAATCCCGGATTAGGCGGACGAGTTTATTGAGTCGTGTCAAAGTTTGTACGGACCTTCTAAGACCGGAAAAATTCTTATGGGGGGGTGGTGACCCTAATTGTCGAGGCCTTTGATATTGCTATTCCCAATGATGAGATTGTACCGAGAGGCCACTTGTTCGATAGGGCCAGTTTGAGAGATTTAAAATTGCTTAATGGTCGAACAAGACTCTACAACGTTAACCATGGATACTTGTGGCTTCCACGACCACAAGGAGCCCGACCCCTTGCTTGGGGAATGAAGGCTCCCGAGCTTTACATGCATCCTGATAGGGAATTTAAAGATGCCATTGAGGCGGAGAGGGGACTCAAATTTGCGGAGGATCGGGCACCTAGTGAGGAAGAGCCAGAATTTGAAGGAGGTGACGATGACTATGATGATGAGGAGTATGTGGGTGAAGAAGAGGGAGAGGATATGGATACGATCATGAGGGATGTTTCACGTAGATTTGATGAGCCAAACGGTAGTGGCGTGCAAAAACACTTACCCCTCGATCAAACCGATGAGTACCAAAAATTCTTGCAATTTCAACAATTTCAATCCTTCTAAAAAGCCTTCCAAAACACCCAAACCGGTAATTTTAGTGGTGACACTCCTTATGGTGGGTACCGATTTGCTCTACCTAGGCATAGCTACGTGGGGGAGACACCGGGGATGTGGGGGCCGGATGCTTTTCCGACTTATGATTTGCCGCCTTTCCAACCTACCCCGGGGTCGTGGTGGCCTGAATATCGTGACTGTATGTTCTCTATGGAGCGTAAGGTGGATCTTACTTATGAATTGAGTACGTGTGGCGATGCACAACATGCACATCGCTAACGCCAAACCTAACTATAACCCACCTCCGCAGTCACGATTTGATGAGATTAGAGGTATGATGGTCACTTTTTCCGAGAGGAGAGCACTAGAGCGGGAGGCTAGGAGGAAGTGGCGTGAGGATATGAGTCAAGGTGAGCCCACGGGCTCCGGTGGAGGCAATTGAGGTACCTATTTTATCTTTCCCTTTTTGCTTGTTTGTTCTTGTTTACTTATGCTTTGGGGACAAAGCAAAGATTAAGCATGGGGGAAGGGTTGAGAGCGTTGTAGTAAGGATTGTTGTATTATATGTAGCATATGTATATAGTTTAATGCTTTTGATTCTAAAAAATAAAAATAAAAATAAAAAAAATAATAATAAACCTCGATAGCTTGAAAACCCGAAAGGGCGTCCTATGCAAAATTTGGGGGGCCTCGCCTTAGGAAGACTAAGTATGCTTCCTTAGGTAAGAAAAATCGAGGTAAAAAAAAAGCCGCAAAAATGAAAATAAAAGGGCCATAGTTACCTCCTAAGTATGAGGCTAATACTAATATCTCGTACTATGGGCTTGATTTATATATTTGCTTGCATTTTGCTTGTTGTACGGAGGTTTTTGTCGTGATGTTTGGAGGGTGGAAAGGTAGGAGCACTTGGTGAAGCCATTGGATGTTAAGGAGAGTTTGAAAATGTTTTTATGGTGTTCACCAAGTGAGGAGACATAAGGAGGGAACTTGAGGATTGCTTTGGTTAAGGTGAGGCATTCCTACTACGTGTTGATCACTACTACAAATCTGAGCAAAAACAACGGAGCAAAAACAACACAAATTGCTATATTCGTTGTTTATAATATTATAAACAACGCAATTAAAATTTCCGTTGTAAAAATTATAGGCGTCAAATCAAACTCATCACTAAAAACAACGAAAAAATCATTAAAAACAACGGGGGTATTATAAAAAACGGTTTTTTATTAAAAATGTGTTGTTTTTGAGTTAGACTTTAAATAACGGTTTCGTAGTGAAAAACCGTTATTTTTGAGAAAAAATTAAAAAAACGGTTTTTTGGAAATAACCGTTTCTTTTAGTCAATTAAAAATAACGGTTTTTTCAATAAAAACCATTATTTTTGACCAAAATACAAAATTACGTAATTTTTTTTTTAATCAAAACTGAATTTTTTTGTAACGGTTGTTTTTAAAAAACCGTTGTTTTTAATAATTATTTGTAACGGTTTTTTAAAAAAAATCGTTATTTTTAAAAATTATTTGTAACGGTTTTTAATAAAAAAAAAAAACAGTTGTTTATAGTGTATTTCAGAGTAATTTCAAGTTGGCGCTGATTTTTTTTTAATAGGCAGTTTAAACGTTTTTTTTTCTCTTTACCACTCTCATACTCCATCTTCAACCTTCGTATGTTTGCTCTTTCATCAAAAAAAAAAAAAAAAAAAAAAAATCATTCTTGTACTCAATTATTTTCGTTCCAATTCAATATATATCAACACTATAATTATATTCAATTACTTCACGAATTAGTTTTCTTCATTCATAAGTTCTTGTTACCCAAATCGAAATTTGCCAAAACCCTAATTTATATGGCTTATATAAGAGGTTAGTTTTTTTTCACTTTTATACCCTAATTTACGTTGTTTAATTCATGTTGTTGTTGTTGTTGTTGTTGTTGTTGTTGTTGTTTGTTGTTGTTGTTGTTGTTGTTGTTGTTGTTGTTGTTGTTGTTGTTGTTGTTGTTGTTGTTGTTGTTGTTATTGTTGTTCTTGTTGTTGTTACGTTTTTGTTGTTGTTGTTGTTGTTGTTGTTGTTGTTGTTGTTGTTGTTGTTGTTGTTGTTGTTGTTGTTGTTGTTGTTGTTGTTGTTTTTGTTGTTGTTGTTGTTGTTGTTTTTATGCCTTTCGTTTTTTTGTTTGATTTTATTGTATGTATGTATGTTGTTGTAGTTGTTGTTGTTGTTGTTGTTGTTGTTGTTGTTGTTGTTGTTGTTGTTGTTGTTGTTGTTGTTGTTCTTCTTCTTCTTCTTCTTCTTCTTCTTGTTGTTGAGCACTTGTTGTTGTTATGTTGTTGAGGTGGTTGTTGTGGTTGTTGTTATGTTGTTGTTGTTGTTGTTGTTGTTGTTGTTGTTGTTGTTGTTGTTGTTGTTGTTTGAGGGTTAGGGTGAGGGGTGGGGCACGGTGCATGGACACGGTGAGGACAAGGGTGGGGCTGGTGGGGCACGGTGGGGCTGGATGGGGCACGGTGGGGCACGGTGGTGTAGATTGAGGATGTGGCCGTTGTCGTTGGTGTTACGTATGTTCGTTGTAGTTGCATTGTATTTGTTGTTGCATTGTAGTTGTAGTTGTAGATGTTGTAATAATACTTAGTAATACGGAGTAATAATACGTAGATGTTGTAATAATACTTAGTAATACGGAGTAATAATACGTAGATGTTTGGGGCCGAGGGGTTACGTTATTGTTGTTGTTATGGGGTGAGGGTGGTCGCCGAGGAATACGTCGTAAATATGTATGTATGTAAATTAAAAATGGGCTTGTTGTTGTTGTTGTTGTTTGTAAATATGTATGTATGTAAATAAAGTATATATGTATATATGTAAATACGTATATGTATGTGTATGTGTATGTGTATGTGTATGTGTATGTGTATGTGTATGTGTATGTGTATGTGTAGTACGTATATATGTATGTATGTATGTATGTATGTATGTATGTATGTATGTATGTATGTATGTATGTATGTATGTAAATATGTATGTAAATATGTATGTTTGGTAATATAAAGTATATATATGTTTGTAAATATGTATGTATGTAAATATGTATGTTTGGTAATATAAAGTATATATATTTGTAAATATGTATGTATGTAAATATGTATGTTTGGGAATATGTAAATATGTATGTTTGGTAATATGTAAATTTAGTATATATATGTATGTATGTATGTAAATATGTATGTATGTATGTAAATATGTATGTTTGGTAATATGAAGTAGTAATACGGAGTTGTTGATGGACGATATTTAGTATTGGAGGTTTGTTTGCGTCGTAAAACTTTAAAAGGGCCAAAACACCCTTTTAGAGGCATTTTTTTGAAAAATTATTCGGACGTCAATGCCCCTTTGGGGCATGCCCATTGCGTAGATCTCGAAAAGTTAAGCAGCTGAAAAAAAATTTTGCCCCAATCGGACACTCTGGCGCGAAGTTATGGCCGTTTGAAGTTTTGACAAACGATAACCTCCTACCAACTTTGACGGCCCATTCCTTGGTCACCGCCAGTCGGAATACAAATCCGTTTTCACCTACAAAAAGATCCCGCTGCACTCTACCTTACTTAGGTGTTCAAAGGACGGTGGGTCCGTCGATGGCGTTGGTTCCGACGGCTTGAACTACGATGGTTAGATTAAACTTTCAAGTTTCTATTTTATTATTACGCACTAAGATAATTATATATTTTTTTTTCTTTTTGTAGTATATCGCTAAAAATCCACCTGGAACATCATATATGGCGCAAGAAATCGACGAGGAACGAGATATGCGGGGAAAATTTGTATTTAGCTATATAAAGAGGCAAGTATCTTAGCTTTTGTAAACGATTTGTTGTTGTTTTTATAATACTACGTAACCTATGCAAACGAAATCGTAGTATTATAAAAATATATATTATTATTGTTGAATGAGTACGGATTGAATTTTTTGCAGGAATAATCAAGGTGGATTCAATTTTCATTTTCTAGAAATTTCGTAATCTGATAATTTATATTGTATTTTTTAATTTGCAGAAATTGTATTTTGATAATTTATATAGTATTTTGATAATTTATATAAATTGTATTTTGATAATTTATATAAATTGTATTTATATAAATTGTATTTGGATAATTTAAATGTAATTATAGCAATTTCGTAATTTTTTTTTTTTTTAAAAAAAAAATTCAATTTTTTATAACGGTTTTTTTAAAAAACCGTTTTTTTAAATAATTATTAAAAAAAACGGTTTTTTAAAAAACCGTTTTTTTTAATAATTATTTAAAACGGTTTTTTGTTAAAAACCGTTTTTTTTAATGTTTTTAAAAAACGGTTTTTTGTAAAAAACCGTTTTATTTAATCAAAACCGCCAAATTTTTGTAAAACGATATTTTTGATATAAAAAACGGTTTCGTATATTTTTTTTTTGCGTTGTTTTTTATTATAAACAACGGCCATGGAAACAACGGTTGTATTTTTTATATACAACGGGTTTCTTGCGTTTTTTTTGCTTAATTTTGTGCTAGTGGATGTGTTTTTGTTTATATGTTAGGAGGTCCTTTGTCGAGGGAGACCGGAATGAGGGATCGGAGTTGGTGGAATTCTAAGTGAGGTTTATGAGGAAGTTATAACAAGGGAGAATGAGGTTAGGAACATGATAGCGAGGGAGATATAACAAGGTAGGAGTGTGAGAGAAGAGAGCGTTATATCTCTAAGCGATTCAATTCTTAAATTTGCTGGGACGAGCAAAAGGCTAAGCATGTGGGAGTTGATGAGTAGCAAGGATGAGTTTAGAGTGGCTTTTGGTGCATTTCATTGATTATTCGAATTATCGTTCACTTGGTCTTATTCATGTCACTTAGCATGCGAAGCCGATAGCTTGAAAAATCGACGTAAAACTTATTACATGCAAGTCTTGAAGCGTATACTAAAGTGCAAACCAAGCGACGATCCAGAACGCCATCTTATAGTCCCTACTAATCTATGTGAAAACCCATGCTAGTTAGTGAAGACGGAATACAAAAGACGGAGAATTTGAACCAAACTCAAGCCAAAACGAAGCACAAAGCAGAGCAGAGTGACCGCTCCAGCCGGCCCGCTCCTTGTTCAGAGCGGTCCGCTCCCCTTCTTATCTACGTGGATAATTTTTACCCGTATTTTGTATGTTACCACATTTTGAATTGTTCGACACTTTTTTACTTTCATCTATGCTTTTATTTATAGTTTGAGGGAGAGAAAGAGAGGAGAACTTTGGAAGTAAAATTAGGTTTACGTCTCAAATTATTTTCCTTGTAATTTCAATGTCGGTTTCAAGCTTAGATCGTAGTTTCGTTGTAGTTGATGAAATCGTAGTTATGGGTAGCCAAATCTCCAAGCTTTTGAAGTAATCCTCGGGTTGTCATTCAAACCTTGTAATCGATGTGAGGAATTATTTCTTTCGTGACTAGTCGGATTAACTTGTTGTATTTTCTTTTGAATGTGTAAATACTTCTTGTGTAGCATTTTATCATGTTTCATTGTGTTATATGCGGATTCATCGCACTTTGATCGTGTTTGGAGATTCATCGGGTCTTGTGTGTGTCGTCGTTTCACTATGTTAGCGGATTCTCGCATTGTGAACTAACATGATTAGGAAGTGTATGAGAAATTTAGGAAGTGTATGAGAAATTGCTTGAATATCTTAGTTCTCTTGTAATTCTCCTCATTGATGGCTTGGTAGTCGTGACCCCTTTGTGTTAAATCGCCTTAATTATAAACTTTAGTTGTGACATTACGTTAACACATAGCCTAGGGTTCGATCTTATTCTTACCACTCGACTACGTGTTTTGTATGAATCGAATAAGTACTATAAATTGTTAATTTGACCCCTGTTAGAGGGGCATAAAAGTTCTAGTCAGCCATACCATTTTGAGTGACGACCATTTTAGAAATTTACTGAAATCTACATAAACTAAAACCCTTATTCCACAAAACATAATACTCCGTATAAGAGTACGGATAAACTGATTATGGAAGAACAACACACATACATTAAAAATTTCGTAATGAAATTAGCTCCTTTATTTATAAAATCAGTAGCGCAAGAGCACTAGAAAACATAGCTAGGTAGTATCCTGATAGCAGAAACAAAATAGTACCAGAGTATATACGGTCCCACATTGATCGAGAAAAAAAAAAAACGAAACTAATTAACCTAGTAGTAGTAGTAGCAGCAGCTAGTAGGGCTAAAAGTTAAGCACGTTCGCCACGAATGCGACGAGCAAGTTGGATATCCTTGGGCATGATGGTGACCCTCTTGGCATGGATGGCGCACAGGTTCGTGTCTTCAAACAGTCCCACCAAATACGCTTCTGCCGCTTCCTGCAGTGCCAGGACCGCGTGGCTCTGGAACCTCAGATCAGTCTGCACCAAACCACATTCATCGATAGTTAAAACTATTTGTTAAACAAAATCTAAATCAATAAATCAAGTAGAGTAAATTTTTTTGATGTTATCATCGTCACCTTGAAGTCTTGGGCGATTTCACGAACAAGTCGTTGGAAGGGCAGTTTGCGAATCAAGAGTTCCGTGCTCTTCTGGTACTTGCGTATTTCCCTATTGATCGTCATAATCATCAATCATCGTTACGATTGAAAACACAAACACGTACAACGATTAATAAAACGGGTATATATTTTATGATGAAGAATTATTACCGGAGAGCGACAGTTCCAGGGCGGTAACGGTGAGGCTTCTTAACTCCTCCGGTAGTTGGGGCCGACTTACGAGCAGCCTTCATGAATCAGAAACAAAAGCAATCAAACATCCCAAATCACACAAATCAATCGACCATCAGAAACCCTAATTATTTAAAACAAACGTGGAAACCCTAATTTGACAAACACGAAAATTTCGTCGGAAACCCTAAATATTTAAAAGAGTAGGAGAGGGGCGATCGAGACCTTATGAGCGAGCTGCTTTCTGGGGGCCTTACCACCTGTAGATTTACGAGCAGTTTGCTTTGTACGTGCCATTGTTTAATCGAATCGAGTTATATATTATATCTGCGTAAAATAATCGCAAAACAAATCAAAAACAATGCAGTTGATAATAACAATAATAATAATAATGGAAAAGAAGGATAAAAAAAAAAACCCTAATTTAGTGGAGGAAGAGAGGAAATTACCAGAAAAAAGAAAAGTTAAGATGAAATCTGAATGGAATGGACGAATGATGAAGGAATGAAGGAATATAAATAGGGCAGGAAATTAAGGGAGTTAGTTTAAATAGGAAAGGAGACGGTTGTGGTGTTGTGGTGTGGTAGGGTTAAGTCGGCGCAACATCTGACACGTCATCAATCCGGAAGATTCATAATGGAGTCTTATCATTGGTTGTTTTAAATTAGGGACGGATTATTGATTTGAGTATACTTGTATCTATAGCGTTCAGGTTCATGTTTGTGTTTTTGTGTTACTTTCAAGTCAAGTAACCGAATTTCCCTCCACTACCTCACCCTATGGGCTTTATCATGCTTCAGTTTATATGTTTGGGCCTGCGTAAATATGGGGGCACCTTGTTAATTTCCCAAAGTTTTGATGAATCAAAGTTTTACGGAGTATTTTTTTGGGTGTTACTCAACTGTACCCGGTGGACCAAGAATGGTCAAGGCGATCAAGGAAAGAGAGGAGTTAGACCATGGAATGGGTCCATGGTCTCAAACCCTAGCCTAGGTCTTGGACTTAGGGGCCACTAAGAGCTAAGTCAAGTCAATTCTATGGTCAAATCTAGCCATACTTAGTGGTCAAGGGAAGTCAAGGGAAGTCAAGATGGAGAGCAACTAAAAGGTCAAAGAGTATGCTATTTTTGAATGTGGTCACCTTGGGTGCACCCATGTGAGTCAACCCTCCAATAAAAAGACTCACATGGCTCACAAAAGCTAGCTCATGGAGGTCCTTGGAGCCGGCTCTAACAATTCCCCAAAACAATCACATTACTTTATGTTTTAAGTCTTTTTCATTCATGTCGCTTTCTTTACTTTATGCTTTATTGTTTTTAGTGTAAAAATCAAATTGAAGGAGCCTTGAAGCCGTCCCCCCCTTGATCCTCAAGCCTCCTTATCTTGACCCTTGGATGCTCAACAAAAATGCAAGGAGAGGATTGATTCAAGTGTCACCATGCATCTACTTTATGCTTTTATAGTTTGTCTTATGCATTGAAAATTTTCAGCTCAAGTGAGCTCTTGTGAGCCGTTATTTTGTAACAATTCAAGGGCTTCTATGAGCCTTTGGATCATCTTGAAATGTAAGGTCAAGATTAGAGTGTGGGTATTATATAAACCCTCACTCTCCCCTTGTAAATTTTCAGATTTGAATGAAAAGAAAACCCTAGAGTTTGAGTTGAGTTTCCTTCATTATTCTCTTAGCTTAGTGCTTGAGTTAGTGAATGATTAATTAGTGGCTTAGTGCTTGATTAATCAAAACCTAAATCTATTACTTTGTGTTTAGATTTAGTTCTATCCTTTATGTTTTTCATTACCTACAAAAATCAGAAAATTCACAAAAAAAGATCATTTTGGCCGAGATTTTCAAGAGCATCACAAATCGATTTTTGTTGTTCTCTTGAGTGAAACTTAACCCATCAAGTTTCATTCCAAATTGGTCATCAAAGCCTAGGTTTGTTCTTGTTTTCGATTTGTTTTTGTTTCTCTCGGTTTTTACTCTTATTTTCCTCTTCATTTTTCGTTTTTTCCTTCCTTCTTTTTCCTTGTTTATTTCCACAAAACTTCCACAAAATCTCACAAAACTTTCACAAAATGGAAGAGAACAATAGACTTTCGGATTTAGAAGAAAAAATGAAACAACTCGCCGGTAATTGCAATACAATGATGAATGCTCTAAACACCCTCTTGGATCTCAACCTTCAAGACCCAAGAAACCCACCAAGGGGTGGAGGAAGAGGGCATGGGCTAGGTGGCCGAGGAAGGGGGCAACCTCCTCCTCACATGGAAGATCAATACTCGGATTCGGAGGAGTCCATTGAAGCCCACCCAAGAGAGCATGACCGAGACATCAAGGTAGATATTCCCGATTTTTATGGTAGTCTTAATCCCGAGGATCTACTAGATTGGCTTAGGTCGGTTGAGAGAATCTTTGAATTTAAGGAATACCCCGATAGAAAGTGTTTTAAGGTGGCCATCATGAAATTCAAAGGATATGCTTCACTTTGGTATGAGAACCTTAAGAACCAAAGAAATCGAGAGGGAAAGGAACCCATTAGGTCATGGCTCAAACTCAAAAAAAAACTCAAAGATAAGTTTGTTCCCAAGGATTACACCCAAGACATGTTTCTTAGGTTAGCTCAACTCAAACAAGAAACACAACCCATCGAATCTTACCTTAGAGACTTTGAACAACTCACTCTTCAATGTGAGATGAGTGAAAAACCCGAACAAAAGATTGCAAGATTTGTTGAGGGCCTAAACCCTAGGATAGCAAATCGGGTGAAAATGCAAAATCTATGGTCATTCGATGAGGCCGTCACTATGGCTATGAGAGTTGAGAAGCTAGAGAAGGGGAGAGGGGACACGATCCAAACACACCACCAAGGCCACCCCTAACACGAGCCATGGAGGGATCAAAATAGTCGAGCCAAACCCTACTATCAAGCCATCAAATGTTGACAAGGGGAAGGGAATTGACTATGGCCCTAAAAAGACGATTCCCCTCAAGAGGTGCTACCAATGTCAAGGATATGGTCATTTTGCTAAGGAATGTCCTAACAAGAGGGCCTTGAACACGAGTGAAGTAGTGCATTGGGGAGACGATGAGGTCCTAGTTTGTGAGGAAGAAAAAAAAGAGGGAGTTGTGGGAGAGAAGATGGCCGAAACCCTAGTTCCCCCGGACTCGGGGTTGAGCTTGGTCACTTGGCGAGTGATGCACACTCAAGAATCAAACGAGAGCGTGGACCAAAGGCACCAAATATTTCGGTCCAAATGTACAATCATGGGGAGAGTGTGTAATCTAATTATCGATGGAGGAAGTTGTGTTAATGTTGATTCAAAAACCCTCATTGATAAACTTGCCCTACCCACTTTGAAACATCCTCATCCTTATAAGCTAAGGTGGCTTAATCAAGGAGCCGAGGTAAAAGTTGATAAACAATGCCAAGTTTCGTTCTCGATTGGACAAGACTATAAGGATGAAGTTGTGTGTGAGGTGTTGGACATGGATGCGTGTCATGTGTTGCTTGGTAGGCCATGGGAATATGAGAAGAACTCTTCCCATCACGGAAGAAATAACACCTATTCGTTCAAGTACGGTGAAAAGCTTATCGTTCTAGCCCCCTACCACCAATGATGGGTTATAAAGCCAATGCGTGTTTGTTCGAATCACTTGAGAAAGGGAATCCTAGCAAGGTGGTGGAAGAGGAGCCGAGAATGGGTGTAGGTGTAGAAGAGGAGGGCCTTAGACCAACAAGGATGGTTCTAGGAGAGGAGCAACATGAAGGTGATACATCAATCAACAATGAAACAACCGACGTAGTGAAAAAATTGATGGCATGGAAAGATCGAGTGGGTCTTTGCGATGGAGAATTATTGATGGGCTCGATCATGAGCAAGAATGGAAGGATGGTATGGCTATGAATCGTGGTCTCAAGGAAATGCTCGAGGAAGAATGTGTAGACAACCAAGCCATGATCAAGGATGAACATGTGGTCAATCACACGAGCCAAGCAAAAGGGGTCCATCCTCTTCTCCAAAATTTGATCAAGTGGTGTCCTTGGAAGCTTAGAGCCGTGAGAGCCAAGGTCGAGCAAAGGTTAGGCCGAGAATTGAGCATGAAATCGAGCCAAGGGGGAAGCAAAAGGATCTCCAAGGATTTGAGGGCAAATCCTTTCCAAGGAGAGGAGATTGGACCAAGAATGGTCAAGGCGATCAAGGAAAGAGAGGAGTTAGACCATGGAATGGGTCCATGGTCTCAAACCCTAGCCTAGGTCTTGGACTTAGGGGCCACTAAGAGCTAAGTCAAGTCAATTCTATGGTCAAATCTAGCCATACTTAGTGGTCAAGGGAAGTCAAGGGAAGTCAAGATGGAGAGCAACTAAAAGGTCAAAGAGTATGCTATTTTTGAATGTGGTCACCTTGGGTGCACCCATGTGAGTCAACCCTCCAATAAAAAGACTCACATGGCTCACAAAAGCTAGCTCATGGAGGTCCTTGGAGCCGGCTCTAACAATTCCCCAAAACAATCACATTACTTTATGTTTTAAGTCTTTTTCATTCATGTCGCTTTCTTTACTTTATGCTTTATTGTTTTTAGTGTAAAAATCAAATTGAAGGAGCCTTGAAGCCGTCCCCCCCTTGATCCTCAAGCCTCCTTATCTTGACCCTTGGATGCTCAACAAAAATGCAAGGAGAGGATTGATTCAAGTGTCACCATGCATCTACTTTATGCTTTTATAGTTTGTCATATGCATTGAAAATTTTCAGCTCAAGTGAGCTCTTGTGAGCCGTTATTTTGTAACAATTCAAGGGCTTCTATGAGCCTTTGGATCATCTTGAAATGTAAGGTCAAGATTAGAGTGTGGGTATTATATAAACCCTCACTCTCCCCTTGTAAATTTTCAGATTTGAATGAAAAGAAAACCCTAGAGTTTGAGTTGAGTTTCCTTCATTATTCTCTTAGCTTAGTGCTTGAGTTAGTGAATGATTAATTAGTGGCTTAGTGCTTGATTAATCAAAACCTAAATCTATTACTTTGTGTTTAGATTTAGTTCTATCCTTTATGTTTTTCATTTACCTACAAAAATCAGAAAATTCACAAAAAAAGATCATTTTGGCCGAGATTTTCAAGAGCATCACAAATCGATTTTTGTTGTTCTCTTGAGTGAAACTTAACCCATCAAGTTTCATTCCACCCGGCTTTTTCTCAGTTGTACCCTTTTTTGTCATTAATTTTCCATCAACTACCCCTGCTCTAACAATTTTTCTCTCTTCTCTTTCCTCCCAAAAAAAACCCTAAAACAATTTAAATCAACCAATTTCTTATTCAATCAATTCAATTACTTATACAATTAATTCAATTCTTAATATATGGATCCTTGTGACGATATATTTCAGGTAATTACTTTTTTTTTTCCATTAATTTAATTTTTTATCATTGATTTTGTTTTTGTTTGTTTGTTTTTGTTTTTTTATTTTTATTTTTTTAAGAATTATTTGGGATGGCGGCGGCTTAGCGGCGGGCGGGTGGCTCTGGCGGCGGCGGCCGTCGTGGGGGTGGGCTTGGCGGGGGTGGGGGTGGCAGTGGGTGGTGGGTCGTATTTTTATGTTTTTTTTTTTTTTTTTTTTTTTTTTTTTTTATTTTTTTTTTTTTTTATTGTTTTTATGAATTATTGTCGTGGGGGTGGGGGTGGCAGTGGGTGGTGGGTCGTGGGGGTGGGCTGTGGTGGTTGTGGGTGTGGCTGTGCGCCGGCGGCCGTGGTGGTGGAGGGCTTGGCGGCAGGTGGTGGTGGGAGGCGGTAGTTCAAGTTTGTTTGTTTGTTTTTTTTTTATTGAATTAGGGTTTAGGTTAGGGTGGATGGTGGGGCAAAGGGTGGCCGGCGGCGGTGGTGGGGGTGGCAGGGGCCGAGGCGGCGGTGGTGGGGGAGTGGTTGCCGCCAGGCGGTGGTGGAAGTTTAATGGGCCGGTGGTGGAGTCTTTGGTGGTGGGAGGCGAGAGAGGTGGTGGTCGAATGGGCCAGCGCGCAGTGGGTCAGTGGGCGGTGGTGGAAGTTAAATGGGCCGGTCTTTGGGTGCTAGTGGCTGGTGGTGGTGGAAGTTAAATGAACGGTTCAGTTGGTGGTGGTGGTTGGCCGGTTTAGTGGGTGGTGGTGGGTGGGGCTGGTCGGTTTAGTGGGGCCGGCGGTGGAGGGTGGGTAGGCCGGCGGTGGAGGGTGGCCAGGCGACAGAGGTAGGCCGTGGTGGTGGTGGGAGAGGCGGTGGTGGGTGGTGGGTGGTGGTGGTTTAATAGAGGAGGGAGGATGAGAAGAGGAGAGAGAAGAGAGAAAAATAGGTTAACAAAAATGTGGGGAAGGAAATGAAAAGGGTATCGATGTCTTTTTCGGGTACAACTGAGAAAAAGCCGGGTATAGTTGATCAATTACGTTTTTTTTTTTCCCAACGGCTCATATCTTTTGGTCATGAGCTCATAATATATACTTCCTCTATTCCATTCAATTCTATACATTTGCTTTTTGTACACTATCCAAAAGTGAGGAGAATTTTCGATATATCGTCTAATATATAAAATAAAAAATAGTGATGTGAGATATTGTTTTAATTGTCTTTTCGAGAGCATTATTAATATTCAAATTTTATATTTTTCAGAATTATGTAACTAAAGATATAAACAAAAGAAAACGTGCATCGACGTACGTGCAAAAAGCAAATGTATAGAATTGAATGGAATAGAGGAAGTATAAGGCAAAATTATAAAAAAACTACCTTATAAAATTAACTTTTTGCAAACAACTACCTTATATAATTTTTTTTTTCAAATAACTACCTTATAACATATTTTTTTATTCATATTGGTACCTCTTTGCCTAATTAAACACCTATTTAACCCCAAAAAACATGTTTTTGTACCTTTTTGCCACTCGTTGTTTAGCTTCCGAACATAGCGGAGATGTTTCGTAAGTCCAAACTAGGTATTTTCGAATAAAATGAGAGAAAAAAAAGTTCATATTTGTTTAAAATTTTGAATTTTTAGACCGTTTGGTAGTTGAATGAAAAAAATTTGTAACATTTAGGTAGTCATTTGAACACAAAAGGCGTTATAAGGTAGTTATTTGCAAAAAAAATTATATAAGGTAGTTGTTTGCAAAATGTTGGTTTTATAAGGTAGTTTTTTGTAATTTTACCTATATATAATTTGATACATAAATTGATCGTTTCACGAGCTATAAAACTTAAAAACAAGCTTTGATAATATCTAAACTCTTAGCTACATTTTATGATCACTTTTTCTTAGCTTATGTCAAAACATAAAGAAAGTTCATATGATTTAAAGTGTACTAAATGTATTACGGAGTTAATACTAGTTATTAGCATTATATAAGCCCATGATGGGTTTTAGCCCAATCTCGTTATATTATAATCTATATAAACTGTCGATTACATTAATAAATACACAATAAAGCTGATCATTGGTGGGCTTGAGATGGACATGGGTCGGGCTCATTGTACCAAAATCTGTCCTGCGGGCCCAAACTATGTGTCCATGTCCACTATGGCGGGCTTAATATGGTTGCACATATCCGTCTACACTTGTTGGCGGACATCATGGCGGGCTTATGGACAAATGAAACGATAACATTGTCAAGGTTTAAATGTTCATATACAAAACAAAAGTCACCAACTCAACATATTTCGCATGTTGAATAGTTGAGATTATAATCTAAAATCGTCTAAAAAATCACATAGTTTCAATTACATACTAAAATCCAAGGAAAAATAAAATAAGCGTCGGACATTTTAATAACTTAGTAACTTACTTCGTACTAAATTTTATTTTAACGGGTTTGACGGGCCTGTCATGGACATTTAAATTTAGTCCGTGTCCGCCCATTAATTTAGCGGGCCTAGTTTTTTTTTGTGCGATAACCATTTTATTTTTATATTTAGTGATCAAACTCGTCATTATGACGGGCTAAATGGGCTTGCTCGCCCATGAACAGCTCTAATACACAGCTTATCATCATTCACTCACTTACGAAATGAAAATGAAACCTTAATTAGGGTAAGGGTTAATTGAACATAACCCCTTTTATAACACTTTTTTTCAAAATAACCCCCTATATGTTTTATTTTATTACATAACCCCTTTTAAAACACTTTTGCTTCAAAATCACTCCCAACGTCGAAATTTGTTAATTAAAAAATGAATATTCACATTCATAAATAGATTTTTCTTAAGAGATTTCGACGTATTTTAGTTATTCATGGTTGTATCTCGAAGGAAGTGTAGCTTAAAATGTCTTTGGTCACCATTTTTAAGTAACAAAATTCGACTTTGGGGTGATTTTGAAGCAAATATGTCGTTACGTTATAAAATAAACATATAGGGAGGTTTTTTTGAAAAAAAAAATTATTATTAAAAGGGTTATATTCAATTAACCTTAGGCTCATTATATACGGAGTATATGGATATGGAAACAAAATGAATATGTTTATACAAATCATAGTTGGAATCTCTCTGGCCGAGGAGAATCCTGTCACAAATAGAATAAAGATAATTCTAACTTTGTTTTGAAATTAATACGAAGTATATAAGGAGTATGATATTTGATATTATCTTCTATATATACATACTATTACTAGTAGATAGACTAATACCATTACATAATCAGAAACCAATTCAGACACTACAACTTCTGAAAAGAGTTCTAATACAACACAGCAAATTCCATAATTAGTAATTCCAAAATAATACAGAGCATCGTATTTAATTTCAATGGAGGCGGGTTTAGGAAAAGGAAGAGAGGACGAAGAAGACGTGTCGGTGGTCGAACAAGTACGATTAACGGTCTCAAACGAAGACGATCCAACATTACCAGTATGGACATTCAGAATGTGGTCTTTAGGGATACTGTCATGCCTACTACTATCATTCTTGAACACATTCTTTCAATACCGATCACAGCCGTTGGTCATTAGCATGATCACCATTCAGGTAGCGACACTACCCATTGGACGACTAATGGAGCGCGTTCTCCCTACCACCGTCTACAATGTGGGTCCCTGGGAGTTCTCCCTCAACCCTGGGCCGTTTAACAAAAAAGAGCATGTTTTGATATCTATGTTTGCCAATGCTGGTTCTGGGTTCGGGATTGGGCCGGCGTACGCCGTTAGCATTGTTGATATAATTAAGGCGTTTTATTTTCGCAACATCTCCTTTTTAGCGAGTTGGATTCTTGTTATCACCACTCAGGTTTTTATCATTTGTTCTTTTCGACTAACGTGTTTGCTTAGCTTGATATGATATTTATCGACTCAGGAGCGTGAATTGTGCAGGTAATCGGGTATGGTTGGGCTGGGATACTGAGGAAGTATGTTGTCGATCCTGCTGAGATGTGGTGGCCTAGCAGTCTTGTCCAAGTCTCACTCTTTAGGTACCCGACCTTACTCGATTGATAACTGGTCAAAACAGCAGCATAATTTTCGTAACTTCCAGCTGATTTTGTGATTTAACACGTTACTCAATATTTTTTTAACTAATTTGATGACGATTATGTAAACCTAGATTATGAAGTAGTTTACTAAGCAAGTGAATTCAGTATTCTGTATAATACATAATCGTTAAGAATGTGAGAGTCTGATACCATTGTAATGCGCATGATGTTGAACTATAAAATACTTGAATATATAAGTTTAGTGAATGACACTAATACACAATATCTATTTATATATATGGTTGAAATGTTAACAGAGCATTGCATGAGAAAGAAGACAGAAAAAAAGACAAGAGTATATCAAGAAGCAAGTTCTTCACAATAGCACTGATATGCAGTTTTGCGTACTACGCGTTGCCTGGCTACCTATTCAAAACCCTTGGAAACATTTCACTAGTATGCTTACTATTTCCGAAAACTGTAACAATCCATCAGATCGGATCTGGATTGAGCGGGTTTGGTATAGGTTCATTTACCTTTGATTGGAACGTTATTTCCGCTTTCCTTATGAGCCCTCTGGTGACACCGTTTTCTGCCATAGCTAACGTTGCTGTGGGATATGCCGTGGTCATGTACGTTGTAATGCCGGTTTGTTACTGGGGGTTGAATTTGTATCATGCCAAGAACTTCCCTTTCTTGTCTTCCGATTTGTTCACTTTGGATGGCCTTCCGTACAATGTGAGCGCTATTGTGAACGACAAATTTGAGCTGGATTTAGGTGCTTACGCTAAGCAAGGACGTGTTAATCTCAGCCTGTTCTTTGCTGTCACTTACGGCTTTGGCTTTGCTGCTGTCGTGGCTACGTTAACTCATGTTCTCGTATTTAATGGCAGGTATGAATAATATATTAGCATTCTTTGTAGAACACTGAGTAATATATGTATGAGCAAGAATAAAGATAATAATATTACTGCAGGGAGATATATGCACAATACAAAGCGTCGTCAAAAAGTAAGGTCGACATCCACACGAAACTAATGAGGAGATACAAGGACGTGCCAGTTTGGTGGTTTGTCGTCTTATTAGTGGCTTCGTTGGTAGTATCGTTAGGACTATGCGTTTTTATGAACGATCAAGTACAAATGCCATGGTGGGCTCTTATCCTTGCTTCGGCCCTTGCTTTCATCTTCACTCTTCCTATCAGTATTATCACCGCGACTACTAATCAGGTTCACTACTCCAGAATGTTTTACTAACTTCATTCATGCTCGAAATTGATTGATCAGTTTGCTGAAATGCATAGCAATTTTGGTTTCGTATGTGTGCAGACGCCAGGATTGAACATCATCACCGAATATGTTATGGGTTTGATGCAACCCGGGAAACCAATCGCCAATGTTTGTTTCAAAACGTACGGTTATATTAGTATGTCACAGGCGGTATCCTTTCTTAACGACTTCAAGCTAGGTCATTACATGAAGGTCCCTCCTCGCTCAATGTTTCTCGTTCAGGTAAACAATTAAACACGCGCTGTACTTTTCTGAACTAAATACACGCAAAGGCTAACTTAACATCGTATTGCAAATGAACCGTATGCAGTTCATAGGAACTATAATAGCGGGAACTTGTAACTTAGTAACAGCATGGTGGTTACTAAACTCAGTGGAAAACATATGCCAAAAAAACCTGCTACCACAGAGTAGCGAGTGGACGTGCCCAAACGACGAAGTATTCTTCGATGCATCTGTGATATGGGGACTATTGGGGCCGAAAAGAATGTTTGGGAAAGACGGGCACTACGCAGGGTTGAACTGGTTCTTCCTGGCAGGAGCCGTGGCACCGCTCCTTGTGTGGGGCCTGCACAAAGCGTTCCCAAGTCAGAAGTGGATCCCACTGATAAACATGCCGATTATGTTGGGAGCAGTAGCAAATATACCACCAGCGTCAGCCCTTAACTACAACTCGTGGATATTAGTTGGCTTTACGTTCAATTTTTTGGTGTTGAGGTATCGCAAGAAGTGGTGGCAGAAGTACAACTATGTGTTGTCGGCTGCTTTGGACGCAGGAGTCGCGTTCATGAGTGTGCTGTTGTACCTGGCACTCGGTAATACTTCACTTTCGTGGTGGGGTGGCAATGGTGACGAGTACTGTGGACTCGCTACCTGCCCGACTGCCAAAGCTATCGACGTTCATCGTGATAACTGCCCTGTCTTCTGATGCTTTGCTTTCAACTCTTTTTTTTTTTTTTTCTTTTTTTATCAGTGGGTATCTTTTGTTTTCGATTTCACATTTCGAATTATTGTTTCTCTGAACAATATCGATTACGACTGAAAATACATGTGATACCAAAATATTTATGGGTGCAATCATTAACGTATTTTACCCGTCCAAAAGATTTCTATGTTTGTCAAAAATCCCTGAAATTTTGGAAACCCAGTAAAAAAAAATTCAGACATCCACTCTTTTGGCTTAAATTTATGACAAAAAAAAGCTAATTATAGACAGATTTGTAAAACACTGATTTTTCATAAATATACAATAAACAAACCTCAAACAACATTAGGACTTCATTACAATTTTGAAACCTTATTTCGAAAAATTTCCCCTATTATATATATTATCGAAAAAAGAAAAAAAAAAAAAAGTTTAATGAAGGGGAAATAGATTATAAGCATATAATAACTTAATAATAATTTTTCTATCAGCTTTACATCAATGGCAAATTCCCAGCTCCCACGACCGCCTGCGCATGGTAGATATGATTTAGGTAACAACGAGGCAAGGCGACGCAAAGGAAATGTCGTAAAATTTGTCGTTATTGCGCTTGTCGCTGCCATTCTAATTGCCTGTGCCATCTACGGAATATTCTTAATATTTTCTTTCAAAAATGCGCAAGCCCCGCGTTTCCAAGTTAAAGCTGTGGAAGTATCTAAATTTAACATGGCTAACGTTTTAGGCGATAAACAGAACAACGTGTTATCGACTGACCTTGTTTTCAATTTCGAGACCGATAATAGGAACCCTATGGTAAAGGTCGAGTTACGGAATATGGTCATGGAAACGACATGGAATGATGTTGAAGCACATCTAGGCGAAACACATGTAGAAAATGTAGTCATAACGTCTAAGGGTGCGTCTACGTTGAAAATTACTGCCCATGGCGAGGTTGAACTATCGAAGAAGATTGTGAAGAAAGACGATATGAAGCTCGATTTGGAGTTGAGCGGAGATCTTAAGTTTCTTTCAGGGCCGTTTAAGTCGAAGACCTATCCGTTCTTGGTGTCTTGCAATGGCATTAATGGCGGTTCTAGTAACGCTGTTTGCAATTCCAAAATGTTTACAAATGGGTAAGAGTCACTAGATTCGATAAACTACAAAGTATTTTACTTATAAAATGAAGTACGAGTTTATCGTACATTCGAACAGCCTTACTAATGTTTATATGGTTGCATGCTATGGTAGTGAATCGTCACCTCCACGAACACCACCACCAACAACACCAACACCAACACCAACACCAACACCAACACCGGCAGCATCAGCACCAAAGGCGGAGGCGCCAAAGTCTTCACAGACACCTTTAGAAAAGCCGTCTAACGAGCCACGAGTGGTAGTAAATCAATCACAATCTCCACCAGCAGTGGAATCATTACCACCATCTCCATTATTGACGACCCGAGAGAAACCATCAATCGAGCCATCTGTTGCAAAAGATCCTCAGCCACCTTCACTTTCAAAAGAGCCGTTGCAACGAGAAAATAAACCGACAGTTGAGCCACCTGAGATTGAAAGTCATCAATCCCGTTCTCTTTCAAAGGAGCCAATACCACCCGAAAAGGCGACAGCTGAGCCACCTTCACTTTCAAAGGACCCAATCGTGTCACGAGAAAAAGTTACCGCTGAGCCGCCCGTGGTAGAAAATCTTCCACCACCTTCACCTTCGAAAGAGCCATTACCACAAGATAAAACGACAATTGAACCACCTGTGGCGGGACCACCACCTACACTCTCAAAAGAAACAACATTACCACCGCTATCTCCACAAGCACCACAAGGGAAACCGCCTGTTGTAGATGATCCATCGCTATCTTCTCCACCAAACACTTCGTCGTTGCCACCTCTTCCACAACAAACTCAAGCAACGCCGCCACCCACGGTAGAAGAGAAGCTACCACCACCGTCACCTCTAAAAGGATCATTTCCACCCGTTAAACTTACTATCCAAGACAAGTTTGTGAGTCTATCTATTCCATCGCACTATTGTTTATTGTTGGTAAATCATACATATGTTTGGGAATAACTTGTTTTTACGTCGTGCAGGTAATTTTGAGTAACGGAATCCTTGCAGCTACAATAGCCAAACCAGCTGGATACGTAACTGGAATACAATACAACGGAATAGATAACATTCTTGATACCGTTAATCCCGAGGATGATAGAGGGTAATTACTACGCCATTATTGTTATAAAATTGCTTATCTCGTTAAATGTTTTTCATACTTTGAAAGTTATTAACACTAATGTCGATTTTATCTTCACGACATTCGTAGGTATTGGGATGTTGTCTGGGCTCCCCCTGGTACGAAAGGAACAAAAGGAAATTTTCAAAGGTATTTTGGTGTCAAAAAGATTGATTTTTTTGCCTCGTTAAACTTTTGATTAAAATTAAGTTATATGTAAATTTTTTACAGGATTGTAGCGAAAGATTTTCGGGTTATAATTGAGAGAGCTGATCAAATTGAATTGTCGTTTAAGTTAGCGTATAATCCCTCTACTGATGCTAATAAGGCCGCTCCAATGGAAATCGATCAAAGGTTCGAAACAGGAATAATTCTTCCATTTACATTATGTCTATGTTACTTACCATAATTGTAAGCTTTACTGTTATTTTCCTTTTGAACAATCCACGGTACGTTCTCGGTCATACCATAGGAAAAATCGACTAATACGAGCGATATAATTGTGTAGGTATGTGATGCTTCAAGGAATATCAGGAATTTATGCGTACGGAATATTTGAAAGAGCGGCTTGGCCTCAATTTGGCATGCCAAATGCTAGGCTTGCGTTTAAGCTTCAAAGACAAATGTGAGTCGCTAATTCGGCCTCAATCTAATCGACCTAAAAACCATCGGATCAAAGATATAAAATCATTAGACGAGAACATGTTCGGTAAATAAAAGAATAGAAATTTAATTAGTGTTGAGATGTGAAATTGTTATGGCAGGTTTAAATACATGATAGTATCAGATGATAGACAAAGGGAGATGCCAGTGCCTGAGGACCGTATGAAACCAAGAGGTCAAGAGCTTGAGTATCCTGAAGCTGTTATTTTGGTCAATCCTATTGATCCCAAATTCAAAGGAGAGGTTTTTCCTTTCTCCATCTCTTTCTATAATTGCCTATTATTTTTTTACTATATTCACTTTTGCCTGCTTCAATAACTTAAAAACAAATTAAGTCTACGTGAGAACAATGCACAAATTGCAGATAAATGGGTATAAAACATGAAATTAACCGACTAAAGTCACTTATAAGGATACTAAAAAATTTAGTGTTTAATCGTAATTATCACTAAAATTGTACAAAAATTATATAATGTGGTACAAATGAGTCGGACATACGATAAATTATTGTAAGGTCCGACTCACACAAGAATTTGTGTAATGGTCAATCTGTATGAGCTGAGCCGGCTCGTAGAGCCCTCGGGCTCGGCTCGGTCAAAGCTCGGCTCGAGCTCGGTCAAATACGAGCCCGAGCCGAGCTCGATCCTTGACTTTTGAATATGAGCTCGAGCCCGAGCCCTATAGAGCTCGGCTCGGTTAAGCTCGACTCGGCTCGAAATTATTTATACCAATAAAAAATTGAAAATATAAATAAATTTCCTAAAAATCACAAAGTCACAAGTCACAATTTTTATTCAAAATTATCGTATTGCCTATTGAATTACTCTAAAATGTGTTATAAAGCCCGAGCTCGAAAATATTATACGAACCGAACTCGAGCTCGAAAAAATTATACGAGCCGAGCTCGAGCTCGAGCTCTAAAAAAGTTATACGAGCCGAGCTCGAGCTGCAATTTGAAAAGCTCGTCGAGCTATGAGCCGAGCTTGAGCTCAAATAATTTGATAGGAGCCGAGCCTGAGCTCAAGTGAGCTCGATATCGGCTCGGCTCATTGCCACCCCTAAGTACAACATAAACTACTTTAACAATTACTCTGTATTATTGAATAGGAAATTACAATTCCCCACCTCAATTTAATTCCACCATGCTAATTAAATATTTTTTCTCAAGTATTTGTGTTCTTTTATTCATATATTTAGCTACATATTGCAAACAATTATAAGAATTTGATATTAATAATGTACTGAAAAAGACAATTAAAACAAAACCTCCTAAAATTAGTGTTTATTTTATACAAAGTATGTAAGATGTTATATCAAAAGTTCTTCACACTTGTGAATAGTGCTTAAAAAACAAATGTATAGAATGCAATGAAGCCAAGGAAATAAGATTTTCAACATTTAAACATATATATGTTGAATCAGTGCATATCGTCAAAATTCAGTAGTTACTTAATTTTATGACTCATTTACATCAATCGATTGACAAACCCTAATTACAACCTATACAAATTATTAAAAACTACCACAATAACATAAAAACAATTAATCAATATTCACCCTGAAATTTAATGACAATTTAAATTTAAATTTAAATTCTACACAGTGGAGTAATCTTAGGGAACATTGATGTGATTACATTATTTTTGTTGAGGAATAGTAAGTCAAATGAAATTGAAAGATTGTGAACAATTCTCTATCTTAAATTAACTAAAATCTAAAATCTTGTGAAATTTTACTTGAGTTTTCTAAAATTTAACGTATTTTAGATAATAAGGTTTCTCAATTTTTCTAAAACTAGTTTATTTCCCGTGGCTCATATTGTTAGAGTATATAATCGATCTTGGGCCTCCAACCATCAGCTTAAGCTTTTGGTTGAGTTGGTTCCTGACATGGTATCAAAGCCTTGTGACCTGAGGTCACGGGTTCGAATCTCACCACCCCTCACTTTCAAAGTGGTATTTATCGCACCAGGTAGGCGGGCCTGTAGTTGCGTCCACGCTTCAAGCCCAAAGGGCATTCGCGTGAGGGGGCGTGTTAGAGTATATAATCGATCTTGGGCCTCCAACCATCAGCTTAAGCTTTTGGTTGAGTTGGTTCCTGACACATATAAATCTACACTTTTTTTTTAGTAATTTAGTAGTAATAATTTTAATAGAAATTCTATTGATATATATTTGTTTTTATGTTAAGATCACATTTTGTTAAAACTTAATACACTTGAAATTATAGAAACACACATTATGATTTATAAATTCAAATTAAAAATGTACTTTTTTTTTTGGTTGATATTCATACATGTTTAACTCAATTTTAAATTATTTAGTTCCCGTGGCTCATATAAATCTACATATTTTTTTTTTTAGTAATTTAGTAGTAATAATTTTTAATAGAAATTCTATTGATATATAATTGTTTTTTTGTTAAGATCACATTTTGTTAAAACTTAATACACTTGAAATTATAGAAACACACATTATGATTTATAAATTCAAATTAAAAATGTACTTTTTTTTTTGTTGATATTCATACATGTTTAACTCAATTTTAAATTATGTGTAACAAATTTGAGCACGGAAAATTTAAAAAGAAACACAAAAAGAAAGTCGGGGGAGAATCTTTAGATATAAAAATTAGTAGTCAAGAAGATTGGAAAGAAATTTATATTACAATTGTATAATTATAGCAATATAATTTCGTTTATATAGTATAAAAGTTTTTGTTAGGGTATTAATAAGTTAAATTTGATTAAGATGCATGATAATGATATGAGTTTAGTTGGGAATGGTATAAGTGTAGGAAACATGAGGTTTGGTACGATTCTTTGTAGTTAAATTTAGGATTATTTTAAACTCGGATCGGAGAAGCATTTTGGAGGGAAAATTATTTCCCGATAGAGCAAGTTTCCTTGAGCGGTTTCTCAATTAGTATATATATAAAGAAAGATTTGGTGAAATTGTGAAATTTCTGTAATGTTTAATTAGAAACAAATATAAAGGAGAACATACTTAAGTATGAGTCTTCAAATATTTTGATGATAAGATAGGAAGACAACCAAGAAAACTAAGATAGAAAAGACAAAAAATGGATTAAGGATAATACTATTATTAATAGGTGTACAAATAGTTACGTATTAGTTAATAATGGTTATGGCCATAAGAAATGTGATTATAGTTTCGTTATTGAGAAACTTGTCTTTAAATTTGTCAATAAAAGACGATCATAAATGAGACTTAAACATGAAAGATTAGGGTTGCTATCGAAAGGAGCATCCAATACTTGCAAAGGTGATGAAGGAATGGGATTAGTATGGGCGATTAATGTTAGGTATAAAAATGCAAGTCTCATATAGGGTCCATGTACTTTATAAGATATAACATCATTTATTAGAAAGAGATAGTTGGGAACATTACAAAACCAAATAATATGAGGGCCAATGGTCCAACTGATAGGTAATTGTGACAACTCTAACAATTTTTATCTGTGGATGTAAATGGCGCAGTAGTCGGGGTGATGAGAATCTGCTGGCCAATACTTGCTTGGGTTTGAATTAAATCTCTCGTTCTAATGGTTTAGATGATTTTATTATTGAATGTGTTGTGTAACTTATTACAATAAGGTAACCGTGCATAGAGGTCTTAACACAATCTTAAATATTCTAATTGATACTATGATACCTTAATTATTTCATATAGCATATTCGAATATGTCATATTCCGCAAATATCATATGTCGATATAGCGACATACTCCAACATCCCTCTTAAACACATGATAATTTGTCAAAATTTCCATGGGTTTGCAAAAATAAGGTAGAAAAGTGCAGATTCTTCGATCATTCAATCTTCAATCTTCACGAAACGCCAATTTTTTCAAACTTGTTAAAAAACGTCTTCGGACGGGATGTCATCGCTTTTCGGACCCGACATTACAGAAACGTCATCGAATAATAGTGCCGCAGTTTTTTTAACCGGCCAAATATTAATTGTTGGGGTGCTCAAAAAGTGGTCCAAACGGACCTGGACCTTTCGTTGGACTTGATACAATTAGGTGTGGTTTCCAGGTCTTCAAAAATTTGATAATTGTTCTTTGATTTGGCCAAAAATTGAAAAAGAATAATCTTTTAAACTTTATGTTAAACTGACTAGTCCGGTCAAAATTTGGGTCTTAGGGGTTTAGGTCTGATCCGGATCCACACCAGTTCAGTCCCCGAGTTTGGATTTTCGGATGGTGCGTTCTTCGGTCCTTTCAAGTCCCGTCCGGTCCGGATATGGACCGTTGAGCATTCGTAATCAATTGCAACGAGAACATGTCGAACCTAACAAATAAACAACCGAAGAGAACTGTACAAGTTTTCCATGCAAGAGACATGAAATGAAATTGTGGACAATTTGAGGCATCATAGAATCAAGGCAAATACTTGTGTGAGACGGGACTTACAATAAGTTTATCGTAAGTCCTCTCACACAAGGGTAGTTACTAGTTAGTTTTTTTTTCTTTTCTTGCTTGTGACTCACACTAATTTAGTGTGAGTCCGGTCTTTCAGGAGAATTACCCTAGAATCAAAGTGATTGAAGTTCTGAAAGGAGTGTAAAAATAGACAAAGAAAAGACTGTGGCTAAACCAAAATTAATGGCAAAACAGAAATTCTCAAAGTTCCTTTAGATGACAATTTTCTTGATCAATAATTGATAGCAAAATTCTGCCGGTGGGTGTTATCGATAATTTGCCCATCAACAGGGCAATAGAATTTTGTGATTGGTACTCAAAAGCCCATTGGCTCTGATATTATATTAGACATAGAGAGGCAAAAAGAATAACTCGTTAAGACGATTTATTATTGAATGTGTTGTGTAACCTATAACATTAGGTAAACCTTCTATAGCGGGCTTAATATGATCTTGAATATTTTAATTGATATACTATTATATCATAATTATTTCATATAGCATATTTGAATATGTCATACTTCGCAAATATCATATGTTGATATCTCGACATATTCCAACAATAAAGCCAAAGGAAGTGGAATGTCACTAGGTTCACTTAATATGTAAGTTGCTCTCAATAAGACAAACACACGATTTGAAAGTAATTGTTACTAAGATTACAAGCAATTTGACAATCCATGGTTAATTATTGGATTGATAGAGAAAAGTTACGTAACTAGATAACTATTTCTGTAGCAAATAAGACTATAGTCATGCGAATTTCGTTAGATGCACGCTATATTAGTTAATTATAAACGCAAAATTTGAGATTACTTTTCACCTTTGAAGATGATCAAAGATCAGCAAAATACTACTCTCTCCGTCCCGGTCATTTGTTTACACTTTCTATTTTGGGGTGTACGGGTCATTTGTTTACACTTTCCAAAAATGGTCATGCTTGACCCATGTGGGAGGTGGCCCCTACTCCCTCAACCAATAACATTTGATAATTTTAAGCATATGGGGCTCCCTTTGTACTTATATTATTATTTTTTTCAACCTCTCTCCTCACATCGATAAATGTGTATAAAGTAAACGTAAACAAATCACCGAAACGGAGGGAGTATATTTTTCTTTGCCGATATTATTTAAATTATGAAGATGAAATTTGATGTTATTTTGTGTGTGTGTGTTTATGGAAGGTGGATGACAAATATCAATACTCGAAAGAAAGCCATGACATAAGAGTACATGGATGGATATGTAAAAATCCGCCAACTGGATTTTGGCAAATAACTCCTAGCTACGAGTTTCGTTCTGGTGGCCCCAACAAACAGTTCCTTACTTCTCATGTTGGCCCTTCCACTTTAGCTGTATGTGTTCCCATTTTTATTTTTTTTTGAGAAAGATTAATTTCATTAAAAATAAATTATATCTCAAACTATCATCATGCTTATATAAACATCAAAATCCCAAATATTCTAAAATTGCCTTGACGGCGCAAGTCAAAAATCTTAAAACGTAAATATTTTCTAAAGATTTTTTAAAAATATTATAAAATTGTTATTTATTTTAGAAATTACCATAATAATATTTGAGAATTATTTTCGTTGTTGTGTTCTTATCATGTATCATGCATGAGACACATTTTGTCAAATTTATTAAATTGGTATATTCAATCCTTTTTCCTAATTTATAGGTATATTTAATCGCTTTCCCTACTTTATCGTAATTCAGATGTTTGTGAGTGCTCATTACTCGGGGGAGGAACTTATACCAAAATTTAAAGAAGGGGAGCCATGGAATCATATATATGGCCCTATTTTCATGTACATGAATAATCTCACTAATGGAGGAGATTTCAAATTGTTGTGGGACGACGCTAAACAAAAGGTATATTATGTATTAGAGTCTTAAGGTTACATGACATTCTTTAAAGTAATTCCTACTATGTTAGACGGTTATACACAAATGATGGATAATTTATGTACAATAAAGACTTACAGACTACTTTTTTAATCGATAGTGGTAACAATAAGTATTATAGTGATCAATTTATTTTTTTTAGCACAAATAGCTCATCTTACCCGTACAACGGTCTTGTTTTAGTATTTGTGTTTTTGGTTTGGTTTGGTTAAATGATTGATTAATAAGTCCTTTTTGTTGAAGATGTTGGCTGAAGTTAAAAGTTGGCCTTATAGCTTCCCCGCATCAGAAGACTTTCCTAAGGCAAATGAACGTGTCAATGTTACTGGTAGATTCTTTGTTCATGACAGGTAACTTCCTTATTTACGTTCAATTCCATTGACATTGTTAAAATTCAAGTTTAACGTTTCCACACACCAATTTTATGGTCCAAATTGTTATTCTAGAATAATTAAAGAAAAAAAATATACTATCAATTTTTCCTCCTAAATTACAAATAACGAGTAATATTATTGTAAGTATTTCAGGTATTTAACAAAAGAAAAAGTGCCAGCCAAACGTTCTTTTATTGGTCTTGGTCCTGTTGGAGAGCTTGGATCTTGGCAAAGGGATTGTAAAGTAAACACATTATAAATTTCTCAATTAATTTTTTTTTTATTCAGTATCGGTTATGTTGTGTATTTATATAGATTTCAATGATATGAAGCTTAATTAAATTTTCTTCATAAATGTTTGTTATCAACAGACTTATCAATTTTGGACACAAACGAATGATGAAGGATATTTCAATATCAATTTTGTACGTGTTGGCAATTATGATGTTCATGGTTGGGTTGATGGTTATATTGGAGATTTTAAACACAAAGCATCTGTTAGTATAACAGTAGGTAAAAATATGTTAAATGTTTTTGTCTCCTATTATTGTTGTCTTGCTTAATATACTATTCAATGATGTTAATTTATTTTTAAAATAGGCCACAATGTCGACTTGGGTGAACTTGTATTCGAGCCATTAAGGGATGGACCAACTCTTTGGGAAATAGGTATCCCAGATCGTCTTGCTCGAGAATTTTATGTTCCCGATCCTAATCCAAAATATGTCAACAAGCTTTACGTCAATCACCCCGACAAGTAAGTCGAATTGCTAATAATCTATAATTAAGATAACTAAAATAGTATTCTATTTGTTCTTATTAGATCATTAATTTGAAGTCATATTTATCTAAGATGATGTCGAATATGCATTACTGAAAATATTTGATCAATAATATTAAGCTTTGTTACTTTCAAATTAACAGGTTTAGACAATACGGTTTATGGGAGCGATATGCAGAATTATATCCAAACAACGACTTGGTTTATGATGTTCATTCCAGCGATTACAAAAAAGATTGGTTCTATGCTCAGGTTACTCGGTTAGTTTTCCAAACAAAGTAGTCCAATAAAATCATACCCAAATTTGTATTCACATATATTCTCAAAGAAAATAAATAATATTAACATAACATTATATGGAGTTAGTATATTAAATCATAACATTATATATATTTTAGGCGGGTAGGCGCAAGATATAATGGGACTACATGGCAAGTTAAATTTAACCTTAAAGATGTGGTACCAAATGGAATCTACAAGCTAAGACTAGCACTTGCATCCGCAACCAATTCAGATTTAGAGGTACACAAACAATCATTGTTTTCCTTTGATTAATTTGCATTTCCATTTCCATTCGTGCGAAGATTAGTATTTACATTCCTTGCATCCTAATTTTATAGACTTTTTTTTTTTCCTTTACATTGAATTGTTAACATTTTTCTATTCAGTGTCATTCATTTAATTATATACATTTCTATTTTTGTTTAACTTTGAAAGTACAAAAAATTATTCATACTCTTAATTTTTCCATCTTAGACCATTATTTTTTTTACAACATGAAGGGCATTTAGGTAATTATATTAATAAGACCCCACTTACTTAAAAAAATTGATTCAAAAATAAATGTTAATAATTCAATAGAGCGAAAGATTTAATTCTCTTTTAATTTTGAATTGATTAATTTTAGTCTTTAATTTTTCTCAATATATGCGGGAAACTACACCCGCTAATATAATATTTTCTTAAGAAATGTCAAATATAGCAAAGAACTATTAATTTGTACATACTATGAGTTGATGACACAATAAACAAGAAAAACTAAAACTAATATTATGTAAGACAATGTAAAATTTTATCATCCTTCTTAAACTAATCATATCAATAACATGCATTATTTTCAATCTTTATTCAGTTATTTGTTTATATGAACAGGTTCGATTTAACGAGCCAAAGCCAAGTCCTGCAATTTTTACATCAGGAAGAATTGGAAATGATAATTCCATAGCAAGACATGGAATTCATGGACTATACTGGCTTTTTAACATCGATGTAAAAGGAAGTATCCTCCGCAAGGGTGATAACATAATGTTTTTAACTCAAACTAAAGGAGTTAGCCCCTTTCAAGGACTCATGTATGATTATATAAGACTTGAAAGTCCTGCAACAAATGTTATGTGAAAATCTTTAATTTACACATATTTTTCTAAAACAATTGGTTGATAGATTCCTAGTTTTGTACTTTAGAATTCCATTTTCTATATATAGAAGTAAACTGCATTAGAATCATAGGAGTAAATTAGTTAAGAAGTCTTTATTTCTACATACAAAACTAAACTGCTTATTTTTCCTTATGTCGTAGACCATTATTTTTTCAGATGTGTTATACTAATTTCATATCACAACATGAGACTGTTTGAAATGTACATATGAGTTGTAGTCCATGATCCATAAAAAAAGAGTAACTCTTAGAAGAGACCGTCTAACAGTTACTTAGTATTAGACAGGCACATTAAACGAATGACACTAAAATTAGTAAACTAGCATTAAATGGAAAAAATAAAAATATATGAGGACAATGCAGTAAATAGTGGCTTATTAAATGCAAATTAAAAAAAACACTCCCGATGCATAATTTTATTGTTCCAAAATAGTTGTAGAGGAAGACCTTTTAGTTTTTCATGAGTATTTATAATCCACCAACCTCATATTCATCTTCTAATTCATTTTCTATTTTTGAAGAGAGAACATACGTCCTCCATTGTTGTCCTCCATTATCGATGCTTTATTCCTTTAATTATTATTTTGTTTTGACGTAAGTTGACATTTTATTTACATAATATTTCAATGTAATTGTTTTAGTTCATCTCATTAAAAATTCTATCCTCGTGCAAACTTTTATGGGTCGATCTCACTTCTTGACTTTTCGATCTTGTATTTACACTCTTGTGAGTGTTGGGACCTACAACCAAACCAGGTTTGCTCTTAGTAACTTTTAGATAAAATGATTTCATATTAATTTCATTAAAAGGTTTTCAATAAAGAATATTAGAATCATTATGGTCAGTAATTGTTATAATCTATTCATAGTATAGGCGGGCAATATTATATAATAATTGTAGTCACGGTTTGTTAATTTATGGTCACTATTTGTTAATCTGTGATCACAATTTTTTAATCGGCACTTTTTATCTAAACTGCATTTAATATTGCATGTATTATATATAAATAGCATTTACGATATAAGTAACTTCAGATGCATCAAAGGTAGGGATGTCAGTGGGGCGGGTCGATGCGGATACCGCCCCAGTTAGGGTGGAGGTAGGACGTAGTTTAGTGGGTCGTGGAACGGAGGTAGGAGCGAAAATTGACCTCCGCCGCGGGTCGTGGGGCGGAGGTGGATTCAATTTAAACTCCGCCCCGTCCCCGCCTCGTCCCCGCCCCGCCACCCGCCCCGCTCTGTCCCCGCCCCGCCTATATACACACACATGAAATTTTAATTTTAAATAAAGTGACAATAAAAAATAGATTAAATAAAAGTAGTGAAAGTTGGACTTGGACTCTTGATTCTTAAAGTCTAAAAGTCCAACTGTTAAGTCCCTAACATATTCACAAAATCACAAATTACAAAATACATCTACTGATCTACAATTTCCAAACATATCCAAACGTCCTATTCTCAAACCCTAAGTCTCTAACTGCTCACCACTCACACTGTCACCCAAACCCTTCGGCCAGTCCGCCACCTGCCTTCGTCGCCGGCGCCACCTACCTCTGTCGCCGGTGCACCTACTTCTGTCATCTTCTCTGCCGGTATAAAATCTCTTCTTTTTGATTTGTATTTCCATTGTAACTATGATATTCAATTTGTTATTGTTTTATATGTTTATATATATGTCTTATCGATCTATTAGTTTCACTACTAAATCAAATTAAATATGTGGTTATTTTTTCTTTTGTTTCTAGGTTTAATTTAATTGGGTAATGTGAATTATTGGATCTAATTTCACCATTATTTGTTGTTATTTTATATCTAACTTAATTCTTTTTATTGTTTATGGTTATGTATGGAGTGATGATTGTATGAAACCATTAGTTGTTTGTGAAAATGTTGTTTGTAATTTTTGGGCTTCAAATGAGTTTATTCTTATATCACAGTTGCGTTTTTTTATTGTTAAATTGCTAGTTGATTCCAAAATCCCAAGAAGAATTATAGCTGCCTTAGGGTCAGATGGAGCTTTCCTTTTGATGAAGGGAGCGTGACCTGTCTCGTTCAAGTAGTTAAAGCGAATCCATTCGTCTCCCTGAGAAGGTCCTTCCATGAAATTAGCAGTAGGATCGTCTTTCACCTTCGAATTTCCTTGCTCATTAATGTTCTCAGTCTTATCATCCTCTTCACTATCATCAATAATGATGACAACTCCATCCTGATACGGTGTATCCGTGTCTGAGGTTCTGACTCCTCGAATTTCTTCAGAAGCATTCATGAATTCTGTTGAGGAAGAGTTCCCCGATTACGAGGCATCATATTCATAATCATAATTGAAGAGCTACCATAAGGCCATCCTCTAGTGGAATCAAGAGGAGACGAGTCGTCAGAATTGGCCTGTGGAGAATTCCCTGTCAACCAGCCACCAGTACCCATAGAAATTCCTTCCCCTCCTTGCGCTGAAGGTCCATTAGTAGGGACATGATTGACAATATTGTACCCATCCTCATTGAAAGAAACCACTGGACCTCCATTAGAAGCACTAAAAGTTTGATTATAACCTCTCTCATAGTTAGCTTCAAAAGCATTGTTAACATTCTCCTCCACCCTTAAGCGTATATTAGCTTGAACGAAATCATTCTCCTCGAAATGCATTGTTGGCTGGCCATACCCTTCTTCCCCCTCGAAAGGATTGTCAGGGGTAAACCAAGTAGCATCTTGGTCATCATCCATGTCTACAATAATGGTGTTATTGTCCAGATTAGATGGATTGGGAGCATTATTACTCCCTTGACCTACTGATAGGCTTAATCGCGTCACCTAATCAAAAATAAAACCAAACTCAACACTAGGGTAGTTAGGGCAAGTCGGGTCGAAATCCACAGGGAGATGGTCGTAATGTTGGTTATTTTTAGTGATTCTAGTCTCGGTTCGAATGATTGTGGTTAACTAAAGCTAGAGCGAAAGAAAGACAGGGGTTTAAACTTAGGGAAAAAGGTCTAGGGAGTCGGGCTAGGCAATGGGTAAGTCAAGGTCAAGGATGATGATCGGGATGAGTAAGGAATCGCACGTGCTAAGGGTTAAGCTCGTCCTCTCGGACTCAAGCTTCCTCTAGGTCTCGAATGCGGGCTCTCGCAACTTACACACGAGGGTCCTATTGTTTAGTCTCGCGCCTACCCTAGAACTAGGCTTTCGTTGTTAAGTTCAAGGGTGCTAGATACTCGCTAAAACGTGATCAAGGAATCAACGAGGACAATCAAGCAAGGACTAAACAAAGCAAGCACAAAACCTAACTCAAAGAGATCATCAAATACAACCAAAACCAACACCCATGCTTCACCCTTCTCCCTAGATGAAGAACTACTCACACATAGCGAAAACGAATACAAAAGCAAGGGAAATAATGAAAGACATGATCAACAATGATATATAATGAAATAGTAATCAAAAGGGAGAAGAGAATATCAATACCAATCAGAAAATTCAGAGGAGAACAAGAATAATCCAAGCAACAAAACCAAATAGACGATCTAAACAACGTACTCGAGTCGGGAATTGAAAATACAAGAAGGAAAATTAATCAAACCCTAAATTTTTGTGAAAAAGTACTTTAAAGTGTTGCTGAAATGCTGTAAAAATTTCGTGCAAAAATATTATGTTTTAGGCCTTCAAATAGACGAAGTAAATCAAGCACACGAAGAGTCGAAGCTGTCCCAGAGCTCCGGGAAGGCCACCCCGGCCGGGACACTAGCCACCCCGCCCGGGACACAACTTGTCCCGTGACTTTCAGTTTTTGATCCTTTTTTTGCACTTTCTTGTACTTAGTTTCTTTTGCAATATTTGTCGTCCCAAGGCATAGGGACGAGGCTCATGAGTAGGGACGAGTCTTAGGATGATTATGTGAGCTTCAAATCCCGTCCCAAGATCCCGGGACACCTTCATTTAGTGAAACGAGGCTCGTACGCAAGCGAAACGCAACGAAACCAACTCGAATCACATCAAAACTTCACGAAACTTCACGAAACTTTCCGGAACTTCTCGACCAGCCTCCTATACTCCAAATAAGCGCGTGTACCTGCAAAATGGACACAAAAACGCAGCAGAGCCAAAACAGAGAGAAATAGGAGCTGAAACGCAAATAAAAGCACGAGAATCGCAAAGAGACGCTACGAACAAGGGGCTATAAGTATGTTAATATTTGAGACATCAAACTCCCCCAAACCGAACCGTTGCTTGTCCTCAAGCAACCAAGCGTGACAGAAAATAGAGGACAAAGCGAGCAAAAGAAAACTTCCCTGAACAATCACCAAACCGCAAGCAGCTCAAGCAAATGGCAATCAATCCCGAAACAGCGTGGGACGTATGGAAATAGCAAGCTAACGGCTGAGAATTACAAGACGGCGCAGAATGAATAGCATGGCTTAAACGTAGGCTCTCTAGCAATCAGATCACGGACCTCTCGTGGTTTCCACTCTAGCACAAATGATGATCAAGGCGATAAATGTGATGACACTCACCTACTCGACTGGTAGAAGCACGCCCGCAATCTAATGTGGACCAAATCTCGTATTCCCGTACACAAATAATGTCACAAAAACGAACCGAACATGAGGGCTTACATAGGATATGAGGAGTATAAAGGCCATAGAGAGGTAAAGGGAAAGAAGGTGGAACAAATAATTATGGAATCGTGTAGCTAAGCCACTAGAAACCACTAGTACTACTCAAGTGCTCGTCCAACAAAAACGGAACCCAACTCTCATGAAAACGGACCGAAAGCAGCATATCGGTCTCCTCTACACAGCATCTCAACATAACAAATGAATACAAGTGCTCACTCATGTAACAACAACTTCTTTTCATTTTTGTGCACACATTCTTCTTTCATTTTTGTGTTTTGTGTGTTGTGTTTGACTTTTTCTGATTTTTGTTTCTTCTCTTTTTTTTCTTTGAGCAAAGAGCACACTTACAAGGTTGCGGAAAATACCTCATCAAAGGTCGGGGAAACAGCAATCCCGACACATATATTCACCAACTCTCTCCAAGCAAACGACATCAGCAAGTCGTAGCATGATCAAAACCCGAAAGACAAGGACAAGAGTAAGCAAAAGCGGTCACTAGCTAGGCAAGGGTAGGCTACTTGGCAATGTAGCTATCAAACTCATGTGGGTAAGGGGTAAAAGGATCATATATGAGAGGGTAAAAGCAATGCATAAACATGGTGAATGAAATGAAATCAACTAAAGCCTCATCTGCAAAACAAGTGACAAAATCGCGGGGAAAAACGGATAGGGGCCACATTTATGCGTGTTAATGTTACGTACCCCACGAGGAGCACTACTCACAATAAAGCACGGGGACCGGGATAGATGAACCGGCCTCTGGAGGCTAAAAACCTCACAATAAGAGTAGCTATATATAGTCTGTGAAATGATAAAGCCAACAAAGTAAAAGCACATGCCATCATCTGCAAGTGTCTCAACATCCCCGTAGCGCTAATCCAAACAATGAAAATCATGCCAAAGCTCAAAGCATACAAGGGAAGGGATGTCGGGAAAGAATAAGGTAAAAACAAGCTCGCAAACAACGGAACGGGATACGTATTTTTGGTATTTTTATGAGAAATTTTCTGATTTTTATGTGATTTTTGAGAATTTTCAGATTTTTTTGGAATTTTGTGATTTTTTGGAAAATGAAAAACGAAAAAGAAAGAGCAAAAATAAAGTGAAACGGAAAGCAAAGCGTTCCTCCCCCCAAACAAGACGACACATTGTCCCCAATATGTCCTAAAGCACATCAACCAGGGACCATGAAATAAGGGAGGAAAACGAGCAAAAGCGAGTCTAAAAGCGAGTCAAAAAGAAAAGCGTACATACAAGATATTTACAATGAAAACGCCCCACCAAACCGGCTTAAAACGGGGGCTCAGCAGCGGGTACTAGAAGTACCACCATCCGTGGGTCGCGTCGTACACGAACCCGGTTCCATCATCCTCTTCATCATCATATCCGTCTCCATGACCATCCTCAAAAGGTCGGCCATCACCAAAATCAATAGCTCCTACTGGTTGGCTTGCAGCAAAGCCAACTCCATCCGTGCTCAATGCATCCTTGGTCACAGTCTTACCCACGTCCATCCTCCCTAATGTACCTGCAACCATGTCACAATAAAGCACGGCCTCAAGAGGGTCCCTCTCGAGGACTTGAGGTAAGTTCTCGGCCACACAATTATCAATAACGTCGACAGCAAAGACATGCTCCTCCAACATCGGGCGCTTTAAAGCGTTAGAAAGGTTAAAAGTAATTTTATCACCTCCTACATCCAACGTCAATTTCCCGTTCTTGACGTCTATAATAGCACCAGCAGTGTGCAAGAAGGGCCGACCCAATATAATAGGAATTTGGGAGTCTTCGGCCATGTCAAGAACAATGAAATCGACGGGAATGAAAAACTTACCCACTTTGACAGGAACGTCCTCCAAAACACCGAGAGGACGTTTGACAGAACGATCCGCCATCTGAAGAGTGATGTTCGTAACCTTTAAAGGCCCCATGTTGAGTTTCTCGCATACGGAGTAAGGCATAACGCTTACACTTGCACCTAAGTCACATAAAGCATTAGAAATCGAAACTGTACCAATCGTGCAAGGTATGGAGAAACTACCCGGATCTTTCAATTTAGGAGGAGACTGATTTTGTCAAAGTGCGTTGCATTCAGCAGTAAAAGCGACAGTCTCGACCTCATTGAAAGATCGTTTACGAGTAAAGATGTCTTTTAAAAATTTTGCGTAAGCAGGGACTTGTGTGACAAGTTCAGTGAAAGGAACAGTTATCTTCAAGTCTTTAACCACTTCCATGAACTTACCAAATTGTGTGTCTAGCTTAAATTTTACCACTCGACTCGGGAATGGTAACTTGTTTGAATTGGCGGTTCGTTCGGCTTGTCCTTAACTTGCTGCGTCTTCTTACTCTTCTCCACGTGTGCCCCTCCTTGTGCACCACCACCCACGGCCTGCTCTACATGGGGACCCACGGCCACCCCTCCTTTCCCGGCTTCTCTCGTACTTGCTCCTGCAAAACCATTACTAGAAGCACTGAAATCGTTAGGTAAAAGGGAAGGGTCTACCTCACTTACCACCTTAGCGGGTGGAGCCTTAAAAGTAGGCATTGGTGGACCGTCGTAGCTCGTGCCGCTTCGCAAGGAAATGGCATTGATCGACTCGTGTTGTTGCGGTTGTGAGCCTTGCGACGGAAGAGAACCCGGCTTCCGTTGAGAGCTAGAGGAAGCAAGTTGAGCCATTTGTGTCTCTAGCATTTTGATGGCCGCGTCCTTCGCTTGATCGCTCTTTTGCATTTGAGCCATCATTGTCTCTTGCGTCTTAGCCATTTGCATCATCATGGCTCGCATTTCACTCATAGGATCGGGGACCGGAGCGGCTTGTACCGGTGGCGGAGCATTTTGTGATTGAAAATTGGGGCGATTAAAGCCCGGAGGGTTGTAAGGTCTTGGAGCATTATAGGGGCTGAAATTTTGTGAAGCATTGTGTGTAGGATAGTTTTGTGGGCTGTTTTGGTGTTGTTGTGGTGGATTCAAAACGTTTTGACTCTTGTATGACAAGTTCGGATGATTTTTGTAACCCTCATTGTAGTAATTAGAGTACGGGTTATTTTGTTGAGATTGAAAAGCATGAACGGGATACATACCTCGGCATTCTAAGGAAGAATGGCCGGAAACGCTACATGAACCACAAGTCGGATCATGGGAAGTATGCATAGCCACTACCGTTTGTCCACCTGCATGCGAGGAACTACCACATGCACGCATCTCGCTCATCATCATCGCGGTCATGGCATCCAACTTAGCGCTAAGCATGGCCACCGCGTCACCATCATTCTTACCTCCGCTCCTAGGAACGTTCCTAGAGCTACCGTATTGCGCGTTGTGTATTGCCATGGCCTCGATCGTATCCATTGCCTCATCGACGTCTATGTTGTCGAACCTACCATTCGCCGCCGAGTCAAGCACTTGGCGTGACTCGTTGTAAAGACCGTTATAGAATTGCATCACGGTGAACCACTTGTCCATGCCATGATGTGGGCATTGACGTTGTAAGTATTTCTATCTTTCCCACGCATCAAACAAGGACTCATCCCCCCGTTGGCGGAAGCTAGTAATTTGGCTTCTAAGCATGGCGGTCTTCTCGGGCGGATAGTACTTTTGGTAGAACGCAAGTACAAGAGAATTCCAATCAACGATCGCAAGCGCTACCCGATTCAAGGAATTTAGCCACAACTTGGCTTTGTCTCGGAGGGAAAACGGGAAGAGCATCTCCCGAATTTGATCTTGGGTCACACCCGTTTGCTTTATCGTCGAGCAATAGTCACAAAAATTTTGAATGTGGAGATTGGGGTTGTAACACCCCGGCCCCAACTAAAGGCCGAAATGTCACCCACGGTAGCTCGCCAGGCTGCGTACATCGCCCACAAACCAACACGGGTCCTTTCCAGCGCACTTTGTCCTCACTCGTGCGCATCCTAAGAACTTCCCAGGAGGTCACCCATCCTAAAACTACTCTCCAGCAAGCACGCTTAACCAAAGAGTTCTTAAGATGAGCCACCAGAAAAGAAGATGCATCTCGTTGATATGAGTAGTACTTACAATCCTTTTAAGCACTAGGTCACTTGAGCTCATCACATGGACCACTCCAAGGGGGAACCCGGCCTGAATAACCTCGGACACCACCGGGTGTTACAGGGGTCCTCACCGGGACTCCCTCCGAACTGACTACGCTCGATAAGGTTGATAAAAGCGGGTTTCACCTCAAAGTTGTTAGCCGCTATGTTGGGCATAGCATTGCCCGTTGGAACTTGAGCCGCGGTTGGCCTATAATGATCGGAAAGCTTCACCATCTTCTTTGTTTCGGGTATAGGTTCAATGTGAGCTTCTTTAGAGGATGAAGTAGAAGGGGAAATAGTAGCTTCCAAGTCCCTTAGCAAGTTCTTGCGCCTAAGAAATGTACGCTCCGGCTCCGGATCAAACTGAATTGCCAAGCCTTTTTGAGACGTACGCGTGTTCCTGGGCATACACAACACTAGAGGAAGCTTTAAGTAGCGGTCTCAAGGAATTGAGGTTCCTTGAGACAAGAGTAACAATGAGAAAAGAACCAAATAAACAACAAAAACAAAAGCCGTCTCCCCGACAACGGCGCCAAAATTTGATAGGCTTAGTCGCGTCACCTAATCAAAAATAAAACCAAACTCAACACTAAGGTAGCTAGGTTAAGTCGGGTCGAAATCCACAGGGAGATGGTCGTAATGTTGGTTATTTTTAGTGATTCTAGTCTCGGTTCGAGTAATTGTGGTTAACTAAAGCTAGAGCGAAAGAAAGACAGGGGTTTAAACTTAGGGAAAAAGGTCTAGGGAGTCGGGCTAGGCAATGGGTAAGTCAAGGTCAAGGATGATGATCGGGATGAGTAAGGAATCGCACGTGCTAAGGGTTAAGCTCGTCCTCTCGGTCTCAAGCTTCCTCTAGGTCTCGAATGCGGGCTCTCGCAACTTACAAACGAGGGTCCTATTGTTTAGTCTCGCGAGTACCCTAGAACTAGGCTTTCGTTCTTAAGTTCAAGGGTGCTAGATACTCGCTAAAACGTGATCAAGGAATCAACGAGGACAATCAAGCAAGGACTAAACAAAGCAAGCACAAAACCTAACTCAAAGAGATCATCAAATACTACCAAAACCAACACCCATGCTTCACCCTTCTCCCTAGATGAAGAACTACTCACACATAGCGAAAACGAATACAAAAGCAAGGGAAATAATGAAAGACATGATCAACAATGATATATAATGAAATAGTAATCAAAAGGGAGAAGAGAATATCAATACCAATCAGAAAATTCAGAGGAGAACAAGAATAATCCAAGCAACAAAACCAAATAGACGATCTAAACAACGTACTCGAGTCGGGAATTGAAAATACAAGAAGGAAATTTAATCAAACCCTAAATTTTTGTGAAAAAGTACTTTAAAGTGTTGTTGAAATGCTGTAAAAATTTCGTGCAAAAATATTATGTTTTAGGCCTTCAAATAGACGAAGTAAATCAAGCACACGAAGAGTCGAAGCTGTCCCAGAGCTCCGGGAAGGCCACCCCGGCCGGGACACTAGCCACCCCGCCCGGGACACACCTTGTCCCGTGACTTTTAGTTTTTGATCCTTTTTTTGCACTTTCTTGTACTTAGTTTCTTTTGCAATATTTGTCGTCTCAAGGCATAGGGACGAGGCTCATGAGTAGGGACGAGTCTTAGGATGATTATGTGAGCTTCAAATCCCGTCCCAAGATCCCGGGACACCTTCATTTAGTGAAACGAGGCTCGTACGCAAGCGAAACGCAACGAAACCAACTTGAATCACCTCAAAACTTCACGAAACTTTCCAAAACTTCTCGACCAGCCTCCTATACTCCAAATAAGCGCGTGTACCTGCAAAATGGACACAAAAACGCAGCAGAGCCAAAACGGAGAGAAATAGGAGCTGAAACGCAAATAAAAGCACGACATTCGCAAAGAGACGCTACGAACAAGGGGCTATAAGTATGTAAATATATGAGACATCACCTACCTCCTCCAAAATGGTCTGATCTCCGTCATCGTTGATGTTCATGCCAGTACCAGTACCTGCTTCCTGCTGCTGACCTATATTCACAACCACACTAGAAAAAGGTTGTGTCCCTTGTCGAAACCTTGTCCCAGGTTGAAGGCGACCCCCTGGAGATAAGCCAAGCTAGAAGTCGATGATTTGCTCCTCGAAGAAGTAAGCTGGAACAGAGATTCCGTCGCAGTTCCCCAGTCTAATCTTGGACGTCACATACTTAGAAGTTGAAGGGAGGGCCCTGAGATCGATATCAAACATGGTGTGAGAGTTCTCAGCTTGGAATACTACGTATCCTTTGTCACTAAGTTTCTGTAGAGAATTTTGAACATCCTTTTCAATATCTCTCACTCTTTCCGCGCAAAAGATGCCCACATGCCCTACCCTACCACAACGGATACAATACTTGAACACCTCTTCGTACCTAAACTGTACCCAGAGCAGGTATCTATCATCGCGTGCCAGAAAGAAACCAGGTAAGAGGGGCTGCCCTAGGGAAAAGCAAGCCCTAAAGCGAAGATAGTCATTCCTAGCTACTGTGTCAAAGGGATCCACTTCAAAATAACCACCAAGGATATGTCCCACAGAATAGGCTACTTCATTGTTGAGAAATTCGAATGGTAATCCACACATTCTGACCCACATGCATGCATAAGGGAATCTCACCGTTCTTGGAACCATTCCTGGGTACCATCTTTGGATCACCATTAAGGCCCCATCAAGGCTTACCATGGTTCTAGCTACTAGATCATCCTTGTCATCTTCATCTCCCATGTGAAATGCATAAGATCATCCTTGTCATCTTCATCTTCCATGTGAAATGCATAAAGATCACCCATTCTATGAATGGTGATATTACCTCTACACACCCAATGATCTTCTATAATCCTTTTGATGGTGTATGACCTAAACTTGCGATCATCCACAATGTAGCCCAAAAAACATTTTTCCCAGTGCTCCTTTGATCTAGATATGATGCCAGGATCAATGCAAACAATGGGACCAGATCTTGGGTGTCGATAATTATCTTGACCCAAGAATACCCCATTGTTACCTGAGCTCCTCCTCCTGCTAGAACTCGGAGTGTCCCTATTACTGTGATTCCAGTGCCCGTTTCCATTTTGATGATTCATGATATTTTAAAGTTAAGTACAATTATAAGTTGTGTTTTATAAGTTGTGTTTTTAAGTATAAGACACAACCTTCTCCTTCCCCTGGTATTTATAGGCCAAGATTTCCCATTAGAGGAAAAAAAATCCTTCTCCTTGCCCAAGAAAAGCATGCGTATCAGTGGGAGGGGAAGAGTTGCTGAGAGGTCAAGTGTGCCAATAAGAGCCTTTGCATGCAAATGATTGTGGATGAATCTTCCAAGAAAACTCTGATATTGTAAAGTATTGTGGGAAATGAGGGGTTAAAGCAGATTTAATAATATAAGGAAGTTAATTTGGTTGGCTAAAGTGACGCATACAAATGTAGGTTGTCAGAGAACTTTTTGATTTGCATGGGGAAATTTGGGTATTTTGCTTATAAAGGAAGTAATCAATAACTTGAAATGATTGAGGAATAACAGTGTAAGAAGTATGTTAATTGGGTATTAGAGTTACTTGAAAACCAGTAAGGGCGAAAAAAGGGGGAGAGGGGGGGATGGATGCTCTCGTTTTTAGAGAGATAAAATTTTAGTGATGTGTGGTTGTCTCTTGAAAAAGATTGAATTTCAAATTTTATATCTCAAATAATATTTGAAATTTTCCAAGGAAATCTCCGGCTATCGTGAAGAGCCTTTATGACACAGATTATCGCCTTCTATAATGAGTTTTGATATTCCTAAAAAATTTGCTGCCAAAATGCCTTCTTTTAACGCAAGGGTTTCAGTAACAATAACACTATTAGAACCACATGATTTAGCTCATAAAAGAATTAACATTGCCATTGTAATCTCTTAATCAATATAACCCTTGGTTTAGCGTATATGTTGGTACTCCCTTGGTTTCTGTCTTTCTGAGATGGACACCGTCTAATGTGACTACTCGAAAATTATAAATATTAGCTCAATCTTTTTTTCTCTCAATTTGTGTCTAGATTAATTAAATGAGGGTTTTTTTGGTCAAAACACACCTAACATTTACGACCTTTTGTGAACACACACCTAAAGTTTTTTTTTTTTTTTTTTTTTTTTTTTTTTGCCCACACACATAAAATTTTCCTTTTCTTTGTTAAAAGGCACCAAACTCAAATTCCGTCAAAAAAATCTCACATTTCCGTAAAATCTAACGGAGATTGCACATTGGTTCACTTGTTCTATAAATTAGGATATTAGAAGATGACATCTTAATGTAAGATGTTTTTACAAAAGTGAAATGAGTTGTTAAATTAAAAGAGATCGAGGTTAAATAAAGTGAAAATTGAGTTTTTATTGGAGGGAAAATTGAGTTTTCTATTGGAGGGAAAATCGAGTTTTTATTGAAGGAAAATGGACGTGGGTGAATAGCGTTTAAAGAGCAAGTGAACCGATATGCAATCTACGTGATATTTAACGAAATTGTGAGTTTTTTGATGGAATTTGAGTTTGGTGCTTTTCAACAATGAAAAATAATATTGTAGGTGTGTTTGGGCAAAAAAAAAATTTAGGTGTATGCCCACAAAATACTGTAAATGTCAGGTGTTTTTTGACACAAAAAAAACTCTAATTAAATTGACAAAAAAAAAAAAAAAAAAAAAAAAAAAAAAAAAAAAATTATGCTGACGTACTTAAGTTGTAACGGGCAAAAAAAATCAAAAATATCTCCCCAAAAACATTGAACAGCACATATTAAAAAACAAAAAAAACAATAAAAAAAAAACAATAAAAAAACAAAAAAACAAAAAAAAAATAGACAAAAATTGCAAATCCAAATAACAAAAAGGTGATTGGATATTCACCAACACTACCAAATAGTTTTTCTAGAAATTAGAGATAGACAAAATACAAAGTAGATGACCATGAATAAATATGGATATACATTGACTTAATAATGTGCATAAGTAGCAGCAAGTGATTTTTCACCATAACAACAAACAATGTTTATCAGTGATGAACCAACTCTGTACTTTTTTTGGCACAATAAACCTACCACAGTTTCTACTATTCCACCTACAAAGGAAACAGTTCCTGACTGGCCATTCGTCCAACAAATCGCACACGAGATATGCACGTTTTCGGCAAAAAGACCGCACTAGGTTATCACCGACATAATCTAACTGACAGCGGTGGTCTCATTGCAAAGACGGAGAAGCAACTGTTGTGCCTTCTCTCCAAACACTGAACATCAACAGCTTTTCATACAGCGGGAACTAAATATGCAGTATTAGAATGAAAGCAACCTGTACAAAATATTGTATGCTCTGCTCGAAAGCCTGGAGAACTGATGCGGTTTTACATTTGCAACACTGTGTCACACATTTTCTGGCCAAAATTCTCTAAAGAATGATCGTTCAAGTTCCTTCTCCTGCTGGCGCTTTTCTTCTTCCAGCATCTTCATTATCCTCTTCGATAGTGCTTTCTCCTTTTTGGACTTTTTCTCCTGACACAAAAGCCATACTTATTACATTAACAAAAGTCTCGTATGACCAACAACGGACTCAAACTTGTACATTGACGTCGATATTTACATGAGTATGATTGTATCTACAACATAAATACCTTCAAACTTAGTTTACATATTCCCTTTGTTTTAGAGAATTAGGTTAGGTCCCTCCATTTCCTTACGGTTCGTTCCAAAACAATTCGCCCACTTTTGGTTTACGATTCCCTATCCTAAGGAAAACGACTTTGTTCAATACAGATCCAACAATAGCCTCCTTACATTAATTTCTCTAAAATATTACTTCTACAGTTGTATACATTCCTCCAAAGCCCCTTTGCATATTATGAGAAACTCATACAATTACATCTCCTAAATTTTAATGCTAGTACATAAGACTAAGTTATACGAGTATATGATGGCAGAAAACCCAGGAGGTGGGATCATATTTAATTAATAAATTGTTACGTTGTACCGCCAATCTGTCTAAACAGTCATACACACTTTACCAACAATACGCTGAAAATACTTATAATACTGCTTAAAGTTCAAAAAAAAAAAAAAAAAGAGAATTATAATCGTCAATAACTCACTGTTCTTTCCGTCTCGCTTGGAGTTGAGGTTTTGGCAGGTCGCAGAGTCTTCGTTGTACGCTTTTCTGCACCCAAGCCTCTCTTATTCTTTTTGACACATGTTTCTACAGGCTCAAGTCTACCCTGTTTTCCATCATAAAGCACAAAGAAAGAATGAATTATCTATAAATAATAATGAAGAAAAAGAAGAGCTAGAGGAAAAGATCAACTAAGACACTTGATAAATGCTATCTAACATCACAAAGTTTCTTCTTCCTCTGTTCATATAGCCTGTGAAGCAACAACCACTCGCCCTCCAGATAACGCGGCACTTGAAGAGCTTACTCACTGCTTGCTAGAATCACATAAAGAACCCATATATATCTTACATAGCAAGTGTTTAAAAAGGCGCAAGGCACACTGGGCAACGATGACTCATTGAGATGAGGCGCTAGACGCAAGGCAAAAGTGCGAGCCTTATATATACTAGGCGCGCTATTTTTGGAAACAAATATGTATTCTTCGAATAACATAGTAGGCAACAATGCCACTTTCTGGAGTCTGGACATTTAGGGTGTGTTTGGATTGAGGGAAATGAAGGGAAAGGAAGGGGAGGGAAAGGGAGGGAAAGGGAGGGATTGAGTTTCCATCGTTTGGTTACAAAAAATGGAAGGAGGGAAATGGAGGGGGAGGGATTTGGAGGGATCCATTTTCCCTCCTCTAAGCCTAATTGGAATCCCTCCAAAATAGGCAAGATTTGGAGGGAAAATGGTATCCAAACACCACCATTTCCCCTCCCCTCCCATTCCTTCCCCTTCCTTCCCCTTCCCTCATTTCCCCTCCCCTCCCTTTCCCTCCTATTTTACTATCCAAACACACCCTTAAGTCCAAAGGAAATAGATAGGTGACTGACAAAATTAAGCATCTAGACTAAAAGCGGACAAGGTATATGGAATTTGCATTGTTGTATACCTTGCTAGTGGGGGCTTGTCCAAATTCTAAAAGAAAGTGTGATGAGGCGTTTTGCTACTGCTTCAAATGACCACTGTTACAGTGTGCGCCTTTTTAAACTAAGTTGGCTAAGGCCATTGTTCGCCTACAACAAGTCATTGTGACTGTCTTAAGGGTTAATGTAACCATCAAATTACTTGAATTCTACAAATAAGCCCATTGTGTATATACAAGAATCTCACAAAGGTTACAAATCATGCTCGATTCTACGGAGCTGTGTTTTTTTTTTTGGGGGTTTCATAATCTACCTCTAGAAAACTAAATTAAACTCAACGCTCACAGGAATTGGCGACATATCAACTTGGGTTATATACCATGTGTGATTCTACGAAGTCGTGTATAGCTAAAAACCACAACACTAACACTTGACAATTGTAAGTTCGTAACCATCAACGACATAAAGTTAACCATACTACACTTAAACTCATTCTTTTTCAAAAGAAGTGCATCTAAGATGTGCCTAACCACAATGAATTGTGGCTCACAAAGCAAAACTCTTACGGCACCTTAAGCCCTCGCGCGAGAGATTGGGAAACGAGTCAAGTAAACTCCCTTCCAAACTCTCAAATCAGCTTCTCGGACACACGAATAAATTTCTTTCAGAATCTAAAACGTTCTATAGCAAAGGCAGAGAGTCCTTGTGTCGCATAAATATGCCCTTCTTCTGGCAACTCCACGAAAGACGACCGATGAAAACAAAAAAAGAAAGACAATATCCAGAGAGTTGGCTGTCTACGGAACATTAAAGCTTCATTCGTAATTCAACTGAACAACTTGACAATGAATCTACTACAAGTAAATTGATAGAAACACCAAAACTTTACATTAACATTCTAAAATTGGATACGAAACTCATATTTTAAACACATCTGTACAAATTGAAAATTATGTTGCGTTTTAATTAAATTTAGGTTAAATCAAGAAACAAAAAAAAAAAAAAAAAGTACCTGCTGAGAAACACCAAGACCAGTACCTTCCTTCCAACCATGCTTCTTCAGCAACTGTAATTGGATTCAATCGAATTAGATAGATATATCAATCAATTTGATTTAATAATATTAATAAAGTTTTTAAAAAAAAAAAAAAATAGAAAGTGAAAGGTGAGATGTACTTGAAAACCGATGTTGGAGGAGTCTAGAGCTGATGAAGATGATGAAGCTGCAGAAAGTGAAGAAGATAAAGAAGAAGAAGAATAATCACGCGAATCGTCCCAACTCTTGTCTCTTCCATATTCCATACCCTTTTTTCTTTCGTCTATTGCCTCCCCTTTAAATTAATTTAAATGAACCCACTAAAATAAATAAATTAATTAAGAGGGAAATATGTAATTTGTCTCTTAATTTTGGAAAATTCTAAAATGACTTTAATTTATACGTGAAATGGTCAATAAAATTATCAACCGTAGCATTTTATGTAATGTCTGACTATCGGTGAATTCGTGATAAATCAAGTCTCAACAATGTCGAGTAATTCTATTCTACCAACACAATGGTTTTCTAATGTATGGAGTATATTTTAGAGGCCCGTGAATGTCACGGGCATCTATAAATCATGTTTTGATATTTCACTTATTGATTTCATAAGCTTGAATTTTCAAATACAAATTGTTTAAAATCCTTCAAAGTTATTGAGACGTTTAAACAAGTATTGTAATTTTTGAGATCAACAACATATAAATAATGTATCGCAAAACCATGAACATCGATTTAAATGGGGTCCAAGCATCCTAAAATTTCTCAAAGTGTTGTTTCATCAAATTGAAAAAATAAATTCTTATGTTAAAATAAAGTAGTTCAGTTTTCTAAAACCCCTCTGTTTGGAATACTGTTTTTTCTTTAATTACGCGTTTTTATCACTACTACTGTCGCAGAGTTGCTGGTGTCATTGCTAGTGTGGTCGTTGCGTTGTCGTTGTTGTCGCTGTTTGGTTAAATAAGGTACAAAAAGGCGATTTTTGGTTCTCCGAGATAGCCCGAGGGTTCTGCGCTTGCAATAAAACTGTTGAATCTAGGTTTCAGTTTCTCTCTCTTTCATCACTTCCTCTTTCCATTCCATCAAAAATGTCGATTAATTTTTTTTCCGAAATTCCTAAATTTTTGTTTGAAAATTCATGTCTAAAATTATCTAATTTCATTCCTAAGTCTTTAAATAACCATTCTCAAAGTAATTTTTCACAGTTTTTTCCTGACGATTTTCTTTATTCATCTAAATTTTGGTGTTCCAATGATTGTGTTGCTCGTGATGAAATTTGTGAGACAGTTACCGATACTTACTGTGATCCTATCTCTCCTGTTGTTGTTGTTGTTGTTGTTGTTGTTGTTGTTGTTGTTGTTGTTATTAGGTGTAGATGGGGTCGGTTGAGAGGGGTTCATAAGGTTCCCATTTTTATTTTTTTTGGTAAAATGTAAATTCCATTAAAATCAAGCTCTGTTTACAACTTATAGCTCCTATTGTATCCCTCTCATTTACATAACATCTTGAAACCAAGTCGTATCACTCAGTTTCAGATTAGTCGCTAATCTGTTAACTCTCATCTTGATCTCATCACATAGTCTTCTATAGAGTACATGAGGACATATGACATGACCGTAAACTTTACATTCATTTCTAGCTTGCCATATAAAATAGATAAGACCTACTATGTGCGCAAAAATCACCTGCTTCTGAAATTTCGACTTCCTTCGCATCTTGTGTAGTAACATCCATCTTGCTTTCTGAATGACTGTCACTCCAACTTTAGCTTGTACGTAAGCCATACACGCTTTGCTGAAGTTACACTCAAAGAACAAGTGCTGCACAGATTCCTTATCAGACATACACAAATAGCACAGCTCATCCGTGGAGATCCCAAATCTTGCCAATCTATCCAAAGTAGCCAGACGTTCCTTCACTGCCAACCAAGCTATCACACAATGTCGTGGGATGTTATACCTTGACCATATAAACCTTGCCCATCCTTGCTTTTCAAAGTCCCCCATCAGCCATTTATAGCCACCTTGAATAGTGTACACCTGACCACTATCCAACCAGCCATCCGCAACCTCCCCAATTCTGAGTTTGTCTTTGACTGAACACACTTTCCTCCAACACCAACTAGTATTCACACTAGGACTATATGACCTCCACTCAACTCCTTTAATATATATATGATGAACCCAACGCACCCAAACATGATCCGCTTTGGTATGAATCCACCAAGCCAGCTTACCAACAGCTGCCTGGTTCCACTTTCTACTGTTCAACAGACCTAGCCCACCAGCTTGTTTCTCTGTACACACACTGACTCCCAAGCTACTGGGCACCCCCTACTATGATGGATTTGTCCCTCCCATAAGTAGTTCCTATAAATACCATCCACTTTTTTGATCACACTCACAGGTAGGATAAATATTTGAGCCCAATAAAGATGTAGTGTTTGCAACACCGATCTCACCAAGACCAATCTCCCTACATATGACAGCTTCCTTGCACCCCAACCTCTGATTCTAGACACTATTTTCTCAGTCAGTTTCTCACAATCCAAAACTGAAAGTCGTTTAGATGATACAGGTACCCCTAAATACCTGAATGGGAGAGACCCCCTAACAAAGCCTGTCTTCCTCTTGAAAGAATTAATCACCTCATCAGAAATACCATTTGCATAGAATTCAGATTTACCTGTGTTCATTTCCAACCCAGAAGTCTCTGAAAAGATACTAAAACCATGTATAAGCAACTCCATGGAAGTCTGCTGCCCTTTACAGAACATGACTAGATCATCAGCGAAGCATAGATGATTTAGCTTCATTGCAGAACACATTGGGTGGAATTTAAACTCTTTACATCTTCCTATCCTTCTCAAAATCCTGCTAAGATAATCCATGCAAATTGTGAATAGCAAAGGAGATAGTGGATCTCCTTGTCTAAGCCCTCTCTTCCCTTTCATAAAGCCAAACTGAGTCCCATTGACCACAAAGGTATAAGTTGGAGTTGTCACACAAATCATTATCAGAGACGCAAAATGCTCAGGAAACCCCAAAGCCTTCAGGATTCTATTCACAAAAACCCATTCAACTGAGTCATAAGCCTTTTTCAGGTCTATTTTAAATAAACACCTAGGTGAACAAGCTTTCCTCTTGTATAGTCTCACCAAATCTTGGCAAATGAGTATGTTTCCAAGTATTGATCTACCTTTGGTGAATGCACTCTGATTCTCACATAGCACATCTGGTAACACCTTGGCCATCCTACCACAAATAACCTTCGAAATAATCTTGTAGAGCACGTTGCAGCAGGCTATGGGTCTGAACTCAAGCACAGACTGAGGATTGTCGTTCTTGGGGATTAGCACAATATTGGTGGCATTGATCTGCTTTAGTAGCATTCCATTAACAAAGAACTCTTGCACTGCCTTATAGACATCTTTCCCTATGATATTCCAAGCCTTCTTAAAAAAGGCACTAGAGTAGCCATTAGGGCCAGGTGCCCTATTATCATCAATTGAGAAAACTGCGACCCTGACTTCTTCTTCACTCACTGGTTCCCATTTTTAGAATACATGTTTTAGTTAGAAAACCTAAGGGTTTGGCTATGGGTAATCAAAGTCCCCCATAGGGGCTTCTAAAGCCTCCGTATCAGTCATAGCTTCTAAACCTAAGGGTTTGGCTACGAGTAATCAAACCCATAGCGAAATGACAACGAAAAAATCACAAGAATCTTATTCCGACCAACATAGTCAACCTCCCATGTATGTTCCCTGGTCAACCAGCATAACGAAAAAATCACAAGAGATTTAGCCTTAAGCGGGTGTTAAGCTCCACGTTATAACTGTTCTGGTACGCCGGCTTTAAAAGCCCACGAGCCAAAATAGGCACAACAGAAAGGAGTCAGTGACCAGTCGAAATTTCATCACCTTTGGGTGATATGTATAAGAAAAAGAGATGAATTGAAATTATATTGTGTTGTATTCAATTGCAATAGAGTTACAGGGTATTTATAGGATACATATTCACAGTTGTAAGGAAAGTAGGAGAACAACTACCATAAACTATAAGCTAAGAATTAGGAAAAATATACCAACGTAGAAATATACAGAGACTAAAATAAATATACATATACTAAATTTAGGAAACACAATCTAATGACTGACACGGCCCCACAAGATGGACGTCCCATGAGACAGGCCAATCTTGGAGCACAGACGATCAAAACGGCAACGAGGCAAGGCCTTCGTGAGAAGATCAGCGAGTTGATCAGCACTAGAAATGTGTTGTATACGGAGTTTATTGGCACGAACACGTTCCCGGACAAAATGGAAGGCAATGGCGACATGCTTCATTCCGGAATGAAAAATGGGATTCGCAGAATAATGAGTCGCCCCGAGATTGTCACAATAAATTACAGGCATTGGAAGTGAGGACAGCCCGAGGTCAAGGAGAAGGGAATGAACCTATTCCAGTTCAGTCGTAGTGTCAGCAATCGCCCGAAACTCCGCTTCCGTGGAGGACCGAGCAAGCGTACGTCGTTTGCGAGAAGACCATGCTATGGGATTCTTACCAAGATAGACAACGTAACCCGTAGTGGATATATAATCATCTTTGTCACCAGCCCAATCCGCGTCACAGTACGCATAGAGAATGAGATGAGTATTACGATGAAGTTGAAGGCCAACATTCTGCGTTCTTTGTAAGTAATGGAGTAGCCGTTTGACAGCAAGCCAATGGATATCAGTTAGGGAAGACATGAATTGAGCGAGTTTGTTTACTGTGAAGGATATGTCAGGCCGCGTTAAAGAGAGATACTGCAGGCCACCGATAATGGAACGATAGGTAGACACATTATCAAGGGGAGCACCAGAGTTGCGTAGGAGAAGCGGTGTTGACACGATAGGCGTTGGGAGAGGCTTCGACTCATGCATTTTGTGTCGTTCAAGAAGATCAAGCAAGTATTTTTTTGCGCGAGCAGTAGACCAGCAGCATTGGGAGTGACTTCAACCCCGAGAAAATAAGAGAGAGGATCAAGATCCTTTAGAGAAAAACGAGTAGCAAGACGAGATATAAAGGCCATAAGCGTAGTGACACACAGTCCAGTGACAATGATATCGTCAATATAAACAAGTAAGTATATAGGGTGAGAAGAGTAAGAACATACAAAGAGAGAAGGATAAGTAAAAGGTAATCGAAAACCATAACCCAAAAGAGCGGATTTCAGCTCATCATACCAAGCTCGAGGAGCCTACTTAAGACCGTAAATAGCTTTGGAAAGCAGACATACGTGGGATGGAGATTGAGAGTCAACAAAACCTAGAGGCTGATTCATGTACACAGTTTCATTCAGAGAACCATGAAGAAAGGCGTTATTAACATCAAGCTGACGGAGTGGCCAACCACGACTGACGGCCAGTGGCAGGTTTTATCACCGGACTAAACGTTTCAGAGTAGTCAACACCGTGACGCTGATGAAAACCTTGTGCGACTAGGCGCGCTTTGTATTTGTGAATCGTATTGTCAAGATTGTATTTAATCCGAAAAACCCATTTGCAACCAATTGTGTTTCGGTCGGGAGAGGGAGGGACAAGGGACCAGGTTCGATTATGTTTGAGGGCTGTAATTTCATCGATCATGGCTTGTTTCCAGTGAGGGGTGGCCAAGGCTTGTTTCACAGAGGTCAGGAGATCATGAGGAGATGAAAGAGCAACAAGCTTGACGTATTTTGGGTTCGGTTTACGAATGATATTTGAGAGGCAAGTGGTTATAGTACGGGTGGACTGAGGTGGTGGTGGTGGTGGTGGTGGGGATTGCTCGGAGGGTGGATTTACGGGTATAGCAGGTATGGGAAGAGCAGGGGACCGAGGTGGGATAGATGTACATGGAAGAAGGACACTAGAGGAAGGGGGAGGAGGCAGGGACATAGTAGAGTAGGGTATCGCAGCGGTAGCAGAGGTGAGAGGAGAGGACACGGGTGGTGGTGGTGCCAGGTTTTGTGGTGGTGGGGCCACGGTTTGCTGGGAGGCAGCAGCAGAGGGATGAACCATAGGGCACCAAGGTATAGAAGAATAATCAGGGGAGGTAGGGGTAGTGGTAAGACGAGGGTAAGGGTATTCATTTTCAACAAACTTAACGTGACGAGAGGTATAAACATGATTAGTTGTAGGATCCAAACAGTGATAAGCACTTTGTGTTGCGGAATAGCCAACAAAAACACAAGGGTGTGATCGAGGGGCAAGCTTATGAGATGTATAGGGACGGAGCCAAGGATAACATAGACAACCGAAACTACGTAGCTTGGAGTAGTTAGGCTATTTCTGGAAGAGTTTGAGGTAAGGCGAGAAATAGTTTAAAGTCGGAGTAGGAAGACGATTGATGAGGTAAACAACTGTAGAGAAAGCATGAGGCCAAAGGGTTAAAGGTAGAGAAGCATGAGAGAGTAGTGACAAGCCAGTTTCGACGATGTGACGATGACGACGTTCAGCGTAACCATTGTGTTCGGGAGTGTGAGGAGGAGATGTGAGGTGGAAAATGCCGCTTTGAGACAACTTAGGGGCAAGTTTAATGTATTCGCCCCTGTTATCGGAAAAAAGTTGGAGTATTGGACGGTTAAAATTTTTTTCAACAAGAGCTTTAAAACGTAAAAAGGTTGTGAGAGAGTCAGATATATTTAGAGAGGATATAAACATATATATTTACTGAAGTGATCGACAAAGATGATATAATATTTGAAAGCATCATAGGAGACAACGGGGGAGGACCAAACATCAGAGAAGATTAATTCGAGAGGAGCTTTAGAAGACAAAGAAGAATAAAAAAGGCTAATTTGTGACTTTTAATAATATCGCAAGCGTTACAATTTGAGTAATCTAAGCTAGGAATATTTAAAGAAAATTGCTTGCGTAAAGAAGAAATAATCGCTTTTGATGGATGTCCTAATTTGTGATGCCATAAAACTGAGCTAGATAGAAAGTTGAGGTGCACTTGTGGAGAGGGAGGATGCCATAAGTAAACTACGTCTTCAAGTGTGCCTCGAATGAGAATGTGATCCGAGTTGATTACCTTAATAAGAAAGGAAGAAGATGAGAATTCGACAACGACATTATTATCACGACAAAATTGAGAGACTGAAAAAGTTTTGCGACAGATACGAAGGACATATAATACATTAGTGAATTTTAGAGCAGAAAAAGAATGAGGGAGAGTAAAGGAACCGATATGAGAGATATAAAGTGTTGTACCGTCACCAATTATCACATCGTCTGAACAGTCATAGGGTGTATGAAGAGAAAGGTTGTTAAGGTCATTGGTTATGTGATGACTGGCTCCGCTATCGACTAACCACGGGTCAGGTGTAGAGGGTATGCCAGCTGTGGCAGTATGGGCTTGTGCACGAGGAAGAGGACAAGTGTCAGGCCGAGATGTGAAGGGAGACTCTTGAGTGGGTTGAGTAACACTGGGAAAATCGTGTTAGAATTTACGACAGATAGAGAGATAGTGGCCAACGTTTTGACAATACTGGCATCGGCCTTTGAAAACTGGCTTATGGGCAGTATAGCAGGGGAAGGGTGGGAAGAAGGAGCAAAGCAGAAGAGCTGCTGCCAGGGAAAGGTCGGGAATAAGAGGGTCGAGAATGGCAAGAGGTAGCTCGAGTTTGGGCAGCATTGACAAAGGCGGAAAGGTGAGAGGGAACGACAGCCTGTTGAAGGGAGAGTTCATGAGTAATGAGCTTTTCGTGAAGGGCTTCAAAGGTGATCGTTGTGTCACGAGCACGAACAGCTTCAATAATGGGGCGATAGGTGTCATCGAGGCCACGTTGTATTTTGGCTACAATGTCCTCGGGATCCATAGACTTACCGAGAGCGGCAAGTTTGTCAGTGTAGGTTTTGATTTGAGACATATAGTCGGATATAGAGAGATTCCCCTTAGATAATGAGTCGAGAGACTCCATAATAATTAAGATATGTCCTCGAGAACGCTTAGCATAGGTGTCGGCTAAAATTTTCCATGCTTCTTGGGAAGTTTTAGCATTATTGAGGAAGGAATTAATGTTGTTTGGGAGGGTTCCAAGTAACGCACTAAGGAGAAGGTTGTCCTGTCGTTGCCAAGCATGGAGAGCAGGGTTGGGCTTCTCGGTTTTGGTAGCCTCATCGAGTATGGTGGCTGGTGGTGAGGGATATGAGCCATTGACGTATTTGAGTAGGTCATAGCCAAAGAGTATGTGGGAGATTTGAGTTTTCCAGTTGAAATAGGTAAGCGGGGTTAGTTCTTTGCATTGAGAGAGATTGACATCGATAAAGGGAGATTTGGGGTCATCGGGATTGGGAATTAAGTTGGAGTAGGGTGCCATGGGAATGGGTAAGGGAAGAAGAAGGAAGGGCTGACTGAAAAAAATTGGTTGCAAGGGAAGGATCAGATCTTACAAGCTCGATACCATATAAGAAAAAGAGATGAATTGAAATTGTATTATGTTGTATTCAATTGCAGTAGAGTTACAGGGTATTTATAGGATACATATTCACAGTTGTAAGGAAAGTAGGAGAGCAACTACCATAAACTATAAGCTAAGAATTAGGAAAAATATACCAACCTAAAAATATACAGAGACTAAAATAAATATACAGATACTAAATTTAGGAAACACAATCTAATGACTGACAATTGTAACAGCATAATCACAATCAAATGTGATGACATTCAACTCACAAAAAGTCAGAAAACCTAGGGGTTTGGCTATGGGAAATTTAAGTCCCCATTGGATACTACTTTTTGTGAGTTGAAGGCTATTACAACGGGTGTTTTTATACACATTAGGTTGTTTTTATACACATTGTCACTGATTCAGCTCAAATCTAAAACGTGTTAAAAATATATTTCGCCTCGAGAAAAACTATTTTAATTTCCACGGGAAAGATTCATGCCACGAAATAAACGTTAACATTACAAATAATCGATTGCATAACGAAAAGATTTCTATAGCCATGATTTGAACCATACATTGGGCAAAAACATAAAAATAGTCACGAATTATGTCCATATTCGTGGCAAAAATATAAATATAGCTACAAATTATGTCCATATTCGTGACAAAAACATAAATATAGCCACAAATTGTGTCTCGAGGCAAAAAATGTTATTAAAGTCAAAATAACACGTTGAAGTTGGTGATTGTCAAATATCATTGTTGTCTCTTTTATATATTTTTTTTAATTAGATTGTGCTAGTATATTTTGAAATGATGTTACTTACAATTTTGATGCGGCTGTGTACCTGTATAATGTTCAGTCAAAATGGTGTTCAATTGTGTTATAATAAAATCGTCAAAAAGTGTACTCCCTCCGTTTTGGTGATTTGTTTATATTTGCTTTATATACATTTATCGATGTGAGGAGAAAGGTAGAGGAAAAATCTAAAAAGATAATAATGTAAGTACAAATTAGGTTTTAGTGACTTTAAAGTAGGTAAAATTAAAGAATGTGATTAGGTTAGTAAAGTTGGGCTCACTCTCTACGTGGGTCACCAAATACATTTAAGGAAATGTAAACAAATGACCCGTACACTGACAAGGCTAAAGTCGTGTCACCTATGTTAAGATAAATCTACGGTCCTACTAACTGATAGCTAGTGGCAAGCAGGGTGTCGAATTCACTAGGAGAAGGTCGCAACTACTATAAACTCAAGGCTTCTAGTGTACTTAAGGTAGAAAAGGTTTGGTTTTTGAGTTACTAAACTAAGGATAGGCAAGAATGAAAAGGTTTGTAAGACAATAAAAGGAGAGGTCTAGGGTCGCAGGTTCACGATGATGAAAGTACTAAGGTTATCACGGAATAAAGGTACTAGTAATGGTTCGTGCTAATGGAAGAAGACAAGTCCTCTCGGATCAAAGTCAATCCTAAAGCTCGATTAACGGGCTCTCGCTACGTATTAGTCTCGCTCTACTAATTCTCACGCAAGGCTCACCTTAACCAGGCTTTCGGTCTTAGGTTTAGACTTCCTAGGTCAAACGATCAATCGTGGCCTTAGATTAATCGGATGTAAAATTAGGGCAAGAGGGAAGATTAACAACGAACGATCAAAAGATAACCAATTCCAATAATAAAACCTAATTACTAATCATCGATCCCCATAAACCCTAGAAAGGGATTAGTTACTCATAATTAGGGCTAAAAAGAAATTAGACATTAAAGTAAAAGAATTGAGAATAGCAAACATGAATTACCAACGATTAAATGCTTCAGATTAATGCGTAGAACCGACGATTACAAAGTTAATCCAATCTTCAATGATGAGTTTTAGTTTTTAGAGGAAAAGACTTAATAATATTCTAAAGCTGCTAATATAAAATGAAAGATAGAAAAAAGTTAAACCCTACTCGAGTCTATTTATACAAGCACGAATATCCGGAGAATAAAAGAATCAGAACCGACCGGTTCGGGGGCGAACCGATCGGTTTTGATGTGGAACCGATCGGTTTAGCTTGGAACCGATCGGTTCTAGCTGCATACGTAAATTTCCAGCAACTTTACTTCAATTAGCCACCTCCTGAACCGGTAGGTTCACTTTGAACCTATAGGTTTAGCGTCCCGTAACAAAGTATTGCTTCCGTATCAGCTCTCAAGCTTGAGTTCTTCCGTTTCAAGCTCCGTTCAGCGCTCCCGAGCCCTTCCAGCAACTACTGGGCTCGTGCAATCAATACCGCCTCCACGAAATGCTCCGTAATCAACACATAATCAACCAAAACCTGTAAAAATGACATAAAAAGGCGGCAGTACCAACATTCACAACAAATAGCTCCTAAAATACATACATACTCAACTAAACGCGAGCTAAATGTGACAAAACGGGGGTATAAAAATCAATATAAAACGCACACATCATACACCCCGAAATGGAAAGGGTAAACAAATGATCGGGACAGAGGCAGTACAAGAAAAAGGAAACAAACTCAAAAGTACCCTATATTTGTGAACTTATTGAGTCAATTAATTAATTATTGTGTTTTGAATTGATAGCGAGAGCAGCTTAATGCTCAATTTTTTGCCTTTCTCGAGAGTAAGTGTTGCTCGGGATTGCCCGTTTTTTGGTCTTCTTCGAGTATAAGCGTTGATCGTTGGAGGTGTAGAAAGTATTTGACGCGAAAAATTTGTGGTACGTTGTGGATGTAGCATAAATTTTGTGGGGTTTGACTGAGGTGGCATAAGGAGCAGTAGTTTTAGTGTTTGAGTTTAGTTTACTTAAATACATGAACAATGCAAATGTTACCAAACATCCATAGTGTTAGTTTATACCTAGTTAACAATATATAGACATTTTTAGTTTGTTATATTTACCTTTGTAATTTACCACCTTTCCCGATGTTATGTTTATAACTTTTTCTACCATATCGTCTGCTGTCGTGTTCTCGTCTGCAAGGTCGGCCACATTTCCATACAATGTGACTCGAAGTGGTTGCTTCCTGGATGTTTTTCATTAACAATGACGACCATTATAACCAAGCTATTCTTGCGAAATCCTTTAATCCCAAACACGTTTTTCCTCTTTTCTAGTTTTTACGCAATAAGGCGGCAAAAATAATAAGAATATCTCGATTTCATTAATTTACAAATTTCCACATTCAGTCAAAAGATAAGATCAATTATACCTTAATATTGTTTATGCATAAATCTATACTTATGATAAGGCTCCACATGATTTAAGGTCATCCCTTTATCACACCAAAAAAAAAAAAAAGTCACGCAATAGTATTGTCACAGTAACAATAGTTTAATTGAAACAATTAGAAGAAACTTAACCACATTGTAATCAAAAGTAAATAATCAAAACGCGATCTTTGAAACTATTAACAACCTTTAACGACAAAATATTTGTGAATTTGAACAAATTGATCGTAAATTTTTCTGAGTCAATTGCATTGCATTCAAATTTTGACAAAACCTAATATAGAATCAAATTAGTCAAGCTCAATAACACTTTATGAGACATACTATACATCCTCTATCAAGTGACTTGAAAACAAAATCGACGTCGAAGAATTTCGACAAATCATACCTGCACATCGTGAAACACCTTTTTGGTCTACACGTCCACCCATAAACCTCATTGTTATCGTCTTTATAGCGCACCGAGACCTGAATAGTTGGAAAATAACTATATAAGCAAATAACAGGAGCAACTATTTTCAAAAGACAATGATATCTGCAGAAATTTGAATAACATTAAAAAGAGAAGAAGTTTGATGCCATGGTGGAGAACGTGAGGCATGGTTACGACAGTGGTGTTGACTCTTTTTCAATTGGAAGTGGTGTTGCGCGGCGAAGAAACGACGGCGTGTAGATGAATTGATTTGTGGTGTATATGAAAGGAGGCGTGTGGATGACTTGGTAGTAATAGTCAAAATTAATTGCAAGATCAATTCAATGTTGGACTTTTCATTTTCTCTTTAGCAATTAATGTAGCAGTGCATCAGACGTGACAAACTTATATGAGATTTTGATGAGGTGGCAAAACCATGACTTATCTTGTATTGCTACTAAGCGTGATTGCATGCCTCAACGCGCAACGATACCGGCACGCTGCTAGGTAATGATTATTCACAATGCTAATCAGCTTATTTTCATGCAAATCACTTGCATAAATAATCCGCTCGAGTCGATGTTGCACTTGCATTATGTTTAGAAAGTTGTCAACGATTGTGTTGTAGCAACTCCTAAATCGTAAAACGGAGAGCACGTATAGGAATATGGTCGTGGTTTGATAGAACGGCCTTAGTCATAGGTGAAGTCTCCTGACAACTTCTAATAGCTTTCGCTTCCTAAGCAAACTCGTCTGAACTATGAAGCAATGTGCAGATCTTTCATTAGCTCCTACAAGTTCGATAAAAATAATTAATTAAGTGCCACCACTCAGGACATGTTCTCATTTCAAATTGTCTTAATTATAAAATCTGAAATTTTTTAAAGTATTTGATTCTTTAAAAGAATATTAGGATGTCTTAAATCATCTAATAACGTAAATGGAAGCTCAAAGCACATCATATATAACCTCAAAAATGGGGCATATGTCAACACCTGCATATGTTAATTGAAGTATATATAGGTAAGCTTGGGCACGAGGCTTTCATCGGTTCGAGAATCTGCCACAAATCGAACTCGAGATCAGAACAATTCTTTCGGTTCATGTCGTAGAACCTCAAAGTTATGCAAGTGAGCTATTGAGCCTAGACAAAAGGTCAATCTCTAGTACATGGGTCTAAGCTAACCAACTATCTAGAGTACCTTTTGCTAAATCGTGCTCCACGTCATTAACCCGATCTCCAAGGCTGTTTATTCCGTCAATGGCCATAATAAGATAATCCCTAACAAATAAAAGTCAGACATCAATGTGAGTTCTCCGGTGGAAAATAATTTGGGGTCCGTGTACGTAAAGTGCCCTTTGGTTGAATTGTGAATAACAACGTAGTTTGCTCGCCTGAGGTCTTGCCGTTAACGACCACGCAACAGAAACAAAAATTGTTGAGCTTGCACACACAATTGTCGGTGAAAAGTACTTTGAGAGTGTTAAGTACCCATGTATAATGCACAGCTAAGTCGAGTTTAATTGAGGAAGATCAGGGCAGAGCATACCTCGGTGCCTATGCAAATTTTTGAACGTAGTTTCCTTGAAAGCTTGACCAAAGAATGACATAATATGATGTAGATTTCATTCCTCTTCACGAAAGAGTAAATGTCGATCATATCAATCATACACTATCTCAATAGAAATTGTAAGCATTTCAAGATGCAACCAATGAAAAAATTGTACAAGAAATCGGAATGTTTTTAGTATAGTTGAGCGACAATAGCTTGTAGCATTCCCATTGGCCACGTACCTGAAATCACATGCCAAATGAAGCACCTATTATCAGAAATCTTGCGCAAATGACCACATTTAGCCGAGAGAAATAAATTGTATATGAAATCATGCATTCATGCCAAATTCCCCCTACAACACATAAGTAACCATTGAAATTGGCTCATTTTGTTTGCTTTAACGCTATGTTTGGCAATCATAATTCTAATTCCAAATCCAAATTTAGCCCAAATCTCATATTTCGGAACCTAATAAATTCGAGAATTCGATTTCAAGAAAATCCTCATGAATTCGACAGAAGTTCTTGAAAGAGCAAACCAAATACCACTCCTAACACTATCATTTGTAAATTCATCTATCTTCACTCCTAATCTCTTGTTTCATATGCTCATTGTATGATTTATGAGCTCTCTTTTCGTCTTTACTACTACTACATTTTTGTATTCAACTTTCCCTCATTTTATTACTTTCTATAACTTTTTTATTAATTATCTTTTGGCTAAAACACTCCTTTATATCCTCAAATTCATTTTTTGAGATAAAAACTAAAGCCGATTAGAATGATTTCGGAATGAGGAATTATTGTCGAAATCCTAGATTTGAGAAACTTATGTAATGCCAAACAATGTATTTGGATATGAAAATCGTGATTCTAAATTGTTGATTTTCAAATGTATGCTTTAAGAGGAAATGTTGGTTTTCAAAAGCAATCAAGAATTAGAAATTTTGGTCTGAGTTTACTCAAGAATGGGAATTCTATTTTAGTGTTGGACTTGAGGAGTAGTACATGAATGTTACTCGTGATAATCACTAGAAGGTTGTGTGCGTACTAAATCTATGAATGCATATATTTGTGCAGAGAAATTGTATGAAGTAGAAGTTAGGGCAAAAAAATAGTGTTTGATTAATGAGAGGAGAGTCGAAACTAAATTTTACATGCCTGCAATCCCTATTTTCAAAAACATGCTTCGAAATATTGGCTTGAGAATAATGACATCTCACGTCCAGAGCCAACTCATCTTTGTCGTCATCATTAAAACAACAAAAGTGCAGTAGCTGATCAAAATCACAATAGGAAAAAAAAAAAACAAATAAAGCAATTAAGTTTTACAACTGTGATTAAGGCATGAATTTGAACGGTTCGTCCAAAATTCTCGGAGATGCAATATTGATAATGACTGTGCATCGATCGAAGTATGAAACATGCAAGCGCAAAACACTCGGGCTATCTCGGAGGACCAAGAATTGCCTTTTTAAACCTTATTTAACCAAATAACGACATCAACGGCAACGCAACGGCAACACTAGCAATGACACCGGCAACAACTCCGCGACAGTAGCAGCGATACAAACACGTAATGAAAGCAAAAACAACATTCCTAACATAGGAGGTTTAGAAAACTACAACTACTTTATTTGAACATAAGGAATAAGAGGATTCTAAAAATAACAAATTTGCCAAAAAAATTACCTTGGTGTGTATTACAAATCATATTTGTAATTTGTGTTGGCTTGAACGTTTAAACTTTACAGGTTCCTTGAATTAGTTAGCTGCTTCTAAAAGTTTGTAATTTATGTTTGGGTTTGAGTTTTGAGTTTGTCATGTGAATGTCCATAGAGATCTTTTATTGTCATTTGTTTTGTATTCTCATATATAAGCTTAATGTCTGATAAACATGGTTTGAATGTTCGATACATTAACCTTATATGTATGATTTAACTTTCATTCTAAAACCTAAAATCCCACTACTTTTGTCATTTGTTCACCGTACTATTTTGCGTAAATACAATTCGATCAAATTATTGGCCAAAATTATATCACGCTAGCTTCTAACAAAAGGGTTCAACTACTACATTTCAAATCAGAAAATAAAATACACCTATTAACATAAACTATAGTTATCATACTATTTTACTGAAATTAATCTGCAACAAATAAGAGAAAACACCATTTTTTATTGTTTACCCGCATTACATTGAATAATACTACATCGGCATAAAAAGCCAAATTTCGTACAAAGCTTAGCCAAAACCAGTTTACCTTGCTAATTTCTATACCAAAGAAGAAATTTTGGTTTTTCTACCAAGATGATTTATAAAGCATGCTACTAATAACAAAATCCAAACAAATACTACTAATTGAATCTGATGGACAATCTATTTACACACAAAAAGTGGAGAATTACAACCTCAATTTGATGAATTTCAATATTGACCCAACAAAGATACAAAGCCAAACAAATACAACTTGAAGAATGAACATGTGGTGCCTAATTAGCATTCAGTGAAGTAGTAGACTCGTAGGGTTGCTGTCGCATTTAAGAATTATATTTGTTTTGTGTCACGGTTACGTTCGTGTGTTTTCGAAATGCACACTTAATTACAGGTTAGAAATATGATTTATCATTTGGTACCCATATATAATCACCTTTACCCCAATTATTCCACTCATCAAATGTAATTTAATCTCGCTTTTTCTCATGAATTGAAACAACGTCATTAGAAAAATTTTAAAAAAATAAGGATATGATACCTTGGGATTTTTTTGGAGGGAGCAATATTACATTGACCTGCATTTCAAAAGAATTCACACAAAATTAGATTTTAGATCATTAAAAAATGACTCCAATGATCAAAATGACATCGTTCCATTAACTAATCAACTACTTATGTAAATCAAGATTAGAGTAGAGAAAAATAAATAACTGGGTTTGGTGAATTTGGGGAGAATAAACAGGAATGTTAGTAAAACACCCCAAAAAATTATGTGACCATCAATAAAATACAGCTCGTCAAAATCAACATCATACATAGGGATGTCATTGGGACGAGGCGGGGGAATATCTCCACCACCGCATCCACCAACAAAAACCTGTTGGAGTATGTGTCCTCCACAATAGTGCGATTACTTAATAAATCTCAATTAAGGAACACATGGGGATAATCCTGTATTATAGTCAATTGATTAACGTAAATCAATAACGATTGGCTGACTAGAGTTTGACGTTATTGTCGTGAAAACGGCGGTGATCAATTGATCCCTTTAAGTCACACCTAAAGGAACATACTTCAAATATTTAAGCTAATTAATTGTATGAGATACGATTATATTAGTGACTTGATAATTTGACTAACGGTTAGTCGGTGTATTAATTTAGAGAGAAATCGAGTTGTGAACTCGGATGATTTAATTTTATATCGATAAAATTATTAGAGGAGATGGGAATTGGTGATTAAACGTTAATTCACTAATTACGTATATTTTACTAATGAGATTAGTAAAAGTACATTTTTAATATATGTGTAAGTGTACATGTATATTAAGGAAGAGTTTAATTAATTTACACTTTATTATATTAGATAATTAAGTGATAAATTATATCTTTTTGTGGGACAAATATTGAAAACAAAATGGACCCACATAAGGTCACATGGATCAGTCCAAATAGAGCAAGTGGAAGAGCTTCCATTTGTTTTTATTTGTTTTGTTTTCTTATATTTGTAAATGCATGTGTAAACATAATCATTACAATGCATAAGATTTTTCTACCCAAGACAAAGCTCTTTCTCTCCTCTTTTGGACCAAAGTGGCCGGCCCCCTTCAAGTGTGCACAACACACTTCCTTTTTGTTTTTGCTTATAAAAACACAAGGCCTTGAGAGAAAAAGTATTCATGCATTTTCTCTCCTTTCTCTCATATTCTCTCTAAATCTTATATTCATATTATTGTAACATTACTAAGAGTTAGTAGTGATAATAATATCTCATAATATCAAGTTAAATACTAAGTGTTTCTAGATCAAAATACTTAGTGTTTTTGGAGTGTGTTTTTGGGTGTATCTCAAAGGAGGTTTCCTTGTTTGGAAACTCGGTTTTGGAGGATCATCCTAAGCTTGTATTCAACAAACAAAACTAGAAAGGAGTTCTAGTTTTGTGCCCTTATTTCCTTTAAGAGAAAGGTATAAATTTCTAAACTTGTTAACAATGTAAATTTGTACTACATAGATCTTGCTAAATCAAATTAGAGTAATTTGATTTACACTAATATTTGATTAGTGAATGGGATCCGATCCCTACAAGTGGTATCAGAGCCAAGGCTTGTAGTTACAAATTTATTTTGTTGTTTTTGGAGTTTTATGTATTTATTGAGAATAAATAACATAAAATCCGAAAATAGTGTTAAAAATGGTTTTAACACGATATTTTTATTGCATGCAAAGTTTCTGGTCTCATGAAATTACTGGTCAAATTTCGTAATTTTTGAAATTTGTTTGCTAATTTAAATGATTTTTATACAAAACCGAGTCAAAAAGTGTGTTTTTGGCTAAAATAATTACTATAAATAGTTATAGTTCGAATCTGGTCACGAAATTTTTACACAGTGATATTTCATATTTATACATTCTGCATGTAAATTTTCAAAGTCAGATTTTGAGTTTCGAATATTTATTCATATTTTTGTTTAAAATCGGTATGGTTTGCATTTTATGTCCAAAAATATAGTAAATGTTGTTTTCTGGACATGAAATTTATACCAATATTTTTACACATTATGAGGATGCTCTCGTATAAAGTTGGGATTTTTCCTCACTGTTTTAGACGTTTTCTTGATTTTATGAGATAAAATCGATGAAATCGTATGTTATTTATTATAAAATAAATTCGTAAATTTTTCTGACCAAACTTTTCTTTTCTGATATTTTGGAAGTGTTCCAGAATATACAAAATTTCCTCAAAATAAATTTAATTTTATTTTATTTTATTTTGATTTTATAAAGCTTTATTCATAAAAGGGTTATGATTAAAGTACTTCTAATTAGCAAATGACCAAGTTTATGAACTAAAATCACCTTAAGTTAGTATAAACTAATGTTGGGTGTTCTAAAATCAGTTTAGAAGTTTTAGTTCAAGCTTAAAAGGTGTTTTAAGCATTATTGGTTAATATAAGATTAATCGATTAAAAATGAGATCGGTTTGAAACGTATTAATGCGATTATTGTTTAGGGCGATTTTGGCATGTATTTATTTATAAGCTTTACATTATGCATGTTTGGATGAATGTTTATTGTTGAATGAATGTTTGTCCTTACTAGTATGGCCATAGTTGTGATATTTTTCTGGATATTGCGTAATGAAAGGGAATATCGTGTAGTTTTGTAATTAAATGCGATCTCGTATCGCGGTTTGTAATTTTTAATAGTTTATTTCATTTATAAATGTATAATAGGATTGCTATGTATTCATTTGTAAATCATACTTATGTATTTGTAAATCGAAGGCCATTGATGGGGATCCACTTGGAGCCTTAGAAGAGTTCTAAAGCTTGCAAGGAGGAGCCTTGGATGAAATCCATTATGAAGAGGGACCAAAGGAGTTGGTTTCTAATTTGTGACTCCTTGTATTTTAATTATTTTAGGTGGCCATACTAGGTTTATCTTGCTTGCTTGGTTTTGCTTGTTTGTTTGCTTATTTTTTCCGCACACATGCCAAAATCGCCATGCATACCACGATATCCCACTATGATTGTCGATTTAAGTCACGATTCCTAAATTAGTTCACTTATAAAGGATTTAAACGACCACAAATTGACAACATCACCCAGATTTTAATAAAAATGAATTGAGATTAAGCCTTCCCAAATGTAGCGACTATGAACCCCATGTTCGTGAGGACCTCCATGACGTGGAAGCTTGTTACCATGGGTAAGTAGTGGGAGGAGGTCCCGTGCTAATTTGGTTTGGACTCAGCCGAATAAGAGTTATGTGGGGCTAATCGATGCATTTTATAAGAAAATCATCAACGAAGCATTCTAGTGTAGAATTAGTCAAGTGTTGACTTATCGTTTCTATATAAATGGAAACATCAGATGTCTAATTTTATATGGAAAGGGAGACTTGGAATCATTTATATAATTTGGTGGGAGATCATTATATAAATGGACATATGTTTTAAAAATAAGTTTTAGCAAATGTTATAAATGAACAATGAATGCTTATATATTTCCTCATATTTATTGTAGAATCGTTTATCGCAATGGCATCATCATCAACAACTCCCGCGCCCATTTTGGGCAAAGATTCATGGTTGCGAACCGTGATGGATAAGTGTATCCTCAAGGATGACGGTAGCAACTTCGTCGAATGGGATTCGACAATGAAGAGCGCCGCTACATCCAAACAATGTGCTCAAGCACCTTACCAGATCAACCACTTGAACCCACTTCTCGATCCGGCGCGGCTCGTGCCGCCTATGATGAGTATGTGAAAGTGGACAATGACGTGAAAAAGGTCTTAATTTGGTCCATGTCACCCGCTCTCAAACTCCGAATGGTTACTCAAAAAAGTGCATATCACGATATTCACTCGGTGACAACCATGTTCTCCAAAGCACCGCAAATTAGGCTTTATGAAGCGCGTGCGGTTTTTCGATGCAAAGCTTGAGAGGAACCAAAAAGTTGGTCCTCATGTGCTCAAAATGATTGAGCAAATAGACACTCTTGAGCGTCAAGAGTGTGCTATACCCAAGTCTCTTGCGATCAACCGCATCCTCCATTCTCTTCCTAACAAGTTTGCTCACTTTCGAGTAAACTATAACATGAACAACATGGATAAGAGTTACCATGAACTTCATGCTCTCTTGGTCCAAGCCGAGAGGGATATGGAAGTGAATGAGGTGGAGAAGAAAGATGTTCTCTCCATGAAAATGAAGAACATGAACTTGGGAGTGAAGAAGGGGAAGGTGGCCAAGAAAGGGCCATCTAACATTGGCAAGGGTAAGGGAAAGGCTATTGTGGAAGGTGTTCCACATAAGCCTAAGCCCAAGATCAACAAGGGAAGACCCCTCAAAGACACTTGCAAATATTGCAATGAAGTGGGTCATTGGATGCATCTTGTCCCAAGTACAAGAAGGATTTGAAAGATGGATGTGCGACATCCAAAGGTATTCTTCCTTCTAATCTCTATATGATTGACATCAATCATGCTTGCATTTCTACATGGGTATTGGATACCGGATGTGGATCTCACCTTTGTAATCATTTGCGGGGGATGAAAGCGTGCGGGCCCTAGCCAAGGGTGATGTAGATCTCAGCGTGTGATGGAGCTAGAGTAGCGGCCGTTTCCGTGGGAACTTTTGTACTCGCTCTTGCTAGTGGTTTAGAGTTGCTTTTGAATAACTGTTATTTTGTACCAACTCTAACTAAAAACATTATCTCCGTCTCCGTGTTAGATGCGGAAGGCTTTTGTTTCAAGATTAAGAACAACCGTTGTACTTTTTCTTTTAATGAAATGGTTTATGGTGAAGCTATTTCAATTGGAGGTATTTATGTTTTAAATGATGTCAATGATGTTTATCATGTGGAGAACAAGAGGCTCAAATCGAATGAATCAAACAAATCCTACCTTTGGCATTGTCGTTTAGGTCACATAAACGAAAGACGCATAAAGAGACTTGTTGCGACCAAGGTTCTCAAACCATTTGATTGCGAATCATATGGTACATGCGAAGCTTGCCTTTTAGGCAAGATGACTCGTCAACCCTTTAGCGGTAAAGGGACACGAGCAAGTGAAGTTTTAGGACTCATACATACCGATGTGTGTGGTCCATTAAACATCACCGCTAGAGGAGGATATCATTACTTCATTACTTTTACCGATGACTTAAGTAGATATGGTTATGTCTACTTAATAAGGCATAAAAGTGATGCTTTTGAGAAATTTAAAGAATTTCAAAATGAGGTTGAGAACCAATTAAACAAAAGGATAAAAGCACTACGATCGGATCGTGGTGGCGAATATCTAAGTAATGAGTTTGATTCACATCTAAAGAATTGTGGTATAATATCACAGTGGACTCCTCGGGCACACCAATTGAGCGGTGTTGCGAAAGGAGAAACCGAACCTTGCTTGACATGGTCCGGTCTATGATGAGTCAAACTGAGCTTCCTGGATCATTTTGGGGCTTTGCGCTATTATCTGCTGTATTTTCACTAAATCGAAGTCCGACTAAAGCGGCCAATAAGACTCCATATGAGATATGGACGGGAGCAGTTCCTATTTGTCATTCATGAGAATTTGGGGATGTGAGGCATTCGTCAAGAATAAAGCGGCGATAAACTCGCTCCAAGGTCGACAAATGTCTATTTGTAGGTTATCCTAAGGAAACTGTGGCTATTACTTCTACAACCCTCACGAGAACAAAGTGTTTGTGGCTCGTGATCTTTGTTTTCCTAGAAAATGAATTTATTTCTAAGAAGCAGTGGGAGAAAATTTGAACTTGATGAAGTTCAAGAGCCCAAACCGAGACAGAAAATGAGGAAACCGTTCCTCGTCTGCCGACACGGTTATAATCCCTAGGAGGTCGTGAAGAGTTAGTCAACAATCGGCCGTTACCTCGGTAACATCGAGGAGGAGGGTGATTTGTTGTTATTCGAAAGCAACGAACCCTCAACCTACAAGGCGGCTATTAGTAGCTGACTCAGAAAAATGGCTTGAGGCCATGAAATCGAAATGGATTCTATGTACGAGAACCAAGTTAGGGACTTGGTAGATTTACCTGAAGGAGTGCGACCTCTTCAGTGTAAATGGATATTCAAAATCAAACTCGGCATAGATAAACATATTGATGTTTACAAAGCTAGATTGGTGGCAAAGGGCTTTTCACAAGTCCAAGGTATTCATTATGATGAAACCTTTGCACCGTTCGCGATGCTTGATCCATAAGGATAATCTTAGCGGTTCTTGCATTTCATGACTATGAAATATGGCAAATGGATGTAAAAACCGCCTTCTTGAATGGGATTCTAGAAGAGGAAGTGTTTATGACACAACCTGAAGGTTTTATAGACACATCCAACCCTAAGAAAGTATGCAAGCTTAAGAGATCCATTTATGGTCTTAAGCAAGCATCGAGGAGTTGGAATCACAGATTCGATCATGTTATCAAACAACATGGATTCGCTCGTAGTCTTAGGAACCTTGTTTGTACATGAAGTTTAGTGGGAGTAAAGTAACCTTCCTTGTTTTGTATGTGGATGACATACTACGATCGGAAATGATATTCCAAGTCTCAACTTCGGTAAAGGTGGAATTGGGAAACCATTTCCAAATGAAGGACTTGGGAGAGGCCTGGCGCATCTTGGGTATCAGGATCTATAGAGATAGATCCAAAAGGATACTAGCATTAAGTCAAGAAACTTATATCGATAAGATTCTTGATAGGTTCAATATGAAAGACTCCAAGAGAGGCTTTCTTAGATGAGTGTGGGAATAACATTGAAGAAATCTCAATGTCCTCGACTCCTGCGGAAATTGAGCATGAAATTGATCCCTTATACTTCCATTTGTTGGATCAATCATGTATGCTATGATGTGCACTCGTCGGATGTCGCTTTCGCCTTGAGCATGACGAGCCAGTATCAAGCTAATCCCGGTGAGAATCAGCTGATATTGTAAAGAACATCCTTAAGTACTTGAGAAGAACTAAGGATTCGTTTCTAGTGTTTGGAGGAGAACTTGAGCTACGTGTAAAGGGTTACACGGATGCAAGTTTCCAAACTGATGGGGTTGATCTGAAATCCCAATCCGGCTATGTCTTTATGTTGAATGGAGGAGCTGTTTGTTGGAAGAGCTTCAAACAGAGTGTCACTGCGGATTCTACAACCGAAGCTGAATATTTGGCAGCATCTGAAGCTGCTAAAGAAGCTGTGTGGATTCGGCAATTCTTGGATGGACTAAAAGTAGTCCCTAGTGCCGCGGATCCCGTCACTGTTTATTGTGATAACAGTGGGGCTATTTTCCAAGCGAAGGAGCCCAAGTCTAGCAACAAGTCTAGACACGTTTTGAGGAAATACCACGTTATTAGAGATAATGTGGAGAGGAAGGAAATAGACATTTGTAAGGTTGGGACAGACGATAATATCGCTGATCCTTTAACCAAGCCTCTTTCGAGGGCTAAGCATGACGCGCACACCGCCTCCATGGGGTTGCGGCGTATGCCAGATTTCCTTTAATTTCGTAATATGTAATTGAACGATGTATCTGTTTACATATATGAAATTAACATTCATTGTTTTTATCTTAAGTCATTGTGAATGCATACTTTGTTTATCCGAATATTTGTGTGACAATTTTGAACGTATTCAAGTGAACGGAATAAACTAAGTATTTGGTCCCTAGTCTCTCATATGAGGTGACGTCTCCGAGAGACTAGATTGCAAGTCGATCGATGGTGAGGTTCAACACCATAGGGTCATATGTGATGGTGATCGTTTGCATAGGCAGATTTGTGAAAACACTCTGTCGAGGCGTGGCGCTTATAAATTCCTTTTCAATGAGATTGAAACACAGTCGTGGTGGGAATTTCTATAGTATTCCTTTGAGTCAATTCTTTGGCTGGGTGATTAATGCGAGTCGAGTCACGGTTTAGAGTGACTTTCGTTTTGTCCTAAGCCATGCCGTGAAAGGGGTTATAAGGGCATCTTTGGGGTCATGGTGATCTGCATTATACTGATCTGATCAGTGGAAGGAAATGTCCACCCTCGTCAGGGTAAAACATCTTTGGGCCACTCGAGGAGTAGTCATTTGAAAATGCGTGGCCACGCTCGGTAAGAATCTACGGTAGATTCCCGGTCAGGCCAATTCTCTCCTTATCGAGGAAACCACTCACGATATATATATCTCAGGATGCAAGTACGACCTGTAAGACACCTTGCATCGAGTGGGAGATGTGAAACGGACATGAGAATTGGTAATGCACAACTTGTCTCGGACAAGTGGGAGATTGTTGGAGTATGTGTCCTCCACAATAGTGCGATTACTTAATAAATCTCAATTAAGGAACACATGGGGATAATCCTGTATTATAGTCAATTGATTAACGTAAATCAATAACGATTGGCTGACTAGAGTTTGACGTTATTGTCGTGAAAACGGCGGTGATCAATTGATCCCTTTAAGTCACACCTAAAGGAACATACTTCAAATATTTAAGCTAATTAATTGTATGAGATACGATTATATTAGTGACTTGATAATTTGACTAACGGTTAGTCGATTGTATTAATTTAGAGAGAAATCGAGTTTTGAACTCGGATGATTTAATTTTATATCGATAAAATTATTAGAGGAGATGGGAATTGGTGATTAAACGTTAATTCACTAATTACGTATATTTTACTAATGAGATTAGTAAAAGTACATTTTTAATATATGTGTAAGTGTACATGTATATTAAGGAAGAGTTTAATTAATTTACACTTTATTATATTAGATAATTAAGTGATAAATTATATCTTTTAATGGGACAAATATTGAAAACAAAATGGACCCACATAAGGTCACATGGGCCAGTCCAAATAGAGCAAGTGGAAGAGCTTCCATTTGTTTTTATTTGTTTTGTTTTCTTATATTTGTAAATGCATGTGTAAACATAATCATTACAATGCATAAGATTTTTCTACCCAAGACAAAGCTCTTTCTCTCCTCTTTTGGACCAAAGTGGCGGCCCCTTCAAGAGTGCACAACACACTTCCTTTTTGTTTTTGCTTATAAAAACACAAGGCCTTGAGAGAAAAAGTATTCATGCATTTTCTCTCCTTTCTCTCATATTCTCTCTAAATCTTATATTCATATTATTGTAACATTACTAAGAGTTAGTAGTGATAATAATATCTCATAATATCAAGTTAAATACTAAGTGTTTCTAGATCAAAATACTTAGTGTTTTTGGAGTGTGTTTTTGGGTGTATCTCAAAGGAGGTTTCCTTGTTTGGAAACTCGGTTTTGGAGGATCATCCTAAGCTTGTATTCAACAAACAAAACTAGAAAGGAGTTCTAGTTTTGTGCCCTTATTTCCTTTAAGAGAAAGGTATAAATTTCTAAACTTGTTAACAATGTAAATTTGTACTACATAGATCTTGCTAAATCAAATTAGAGTAATTTGATTTACACTAATATTTGATTAGTGAATGGGATCCGATCCCTACAAAACCCACCTCCACCTTGCCCCATCACCCATGGCGGGTGACCACCCGCCCTCCACCACCCGCCTGACGGGGAATTTTTTAGACCCACCACCGCCCCACTAGCCTCAGACTCACCGCATAGAATCGCATTATCGCAACGTAAATTTCAATAATTTTTTTACCGAAAATTTTCTAATAACGACATAGCCACATAGAATACACATTTTAAATAACCAATCAAAGTATTGTGAGTACCATACTAAAATACATAAGACACACATTTAAAGAGGCTGTGCTATGGCTGCAGTGTATGGACTCATGTATGAGGTATGGTGTGCACGTAACAAATGTAGACTTGAAGGTGTGTTGACTCATCCACGTTTTCTGGTTAACAAAGTGAAGATTTTGCTGCTACTTAGATTGAATACATTACAGATGGGTGTCCTCTCTCACAAAGATCAAGATTGGTTATTACATTTACAACGTATAATTGTATAGCCTATAATCCCTCTATTAGTGAATACTTGATGTAAAGTGCAAACTGACTTGTTTGGAGCTTCAAATTAATATACTTACCTTTTACCAAAAAAAAAAAAAAAAAAAAAAAAAAAAAAAAGTTTATGAATTAAAGAAATATGGAGTATTAGTTGTATTCATATTTCAAAATCTTAAAGTAAAAAAAAAATTAAAGTAAAGTTTTAAAGTGTTAAATATTTTTCTAATTTATATTCTTAAGAATACAAATTAGAAAAATATAGACGGTGCGGGTATAGACACGACGGGAAGTGCGGGGCGGGTATAGGCGGGGCGGGGGCGGGCACAGGGGCGGGGGCGGGGTGGTGTTTGGATGAAATCCACCTCCGCTCCACGACTCGCGGCGTGGATCACTTTTAGGATCCACCACCGTTCTACGACCCACTAAAGTGTCTTCTACCTCCACCCTTACTAGGGCGGATGCGGAACGGTATCCACATTGACCCGTCCCAGTGGCATCCCTAATCATACACAAAATCACACAACTTATATCAGTAAAAAAATTTAATTTTCTAAAACCTAATCAAAATCAGAATTAATCATCAAACAAAAACTAAAATCAAAAATTATGACACAACATCAATTCATCATCAAAATAAATATTACATTTTCAGGAATCATATCATTCGCGAAACGATCAAGAGTAACATCAGTCTGAGCTCTCAAAAAATGAGGTCGGAGCAAGTTCAGAGTTCCTCAACTAATAATGTCTAACCATATCATTGACTAGGAATTGATTGGTTTTGATTGATGGATGGTTCGTCTTCTTCACATGTAAGCGTTGGAGAGATATGTGAGTTTATTATATAGTGAATGGCCAGTAGATTTGAGGCGAAGAGTTTGGCGTAGCAAGTTTAATTGGAATTTGGCTGAGGTGGCATAAAGGGAGACTCTTTAATTTTGGTTTGCTTAGACAATGTTTCTGTTTTAATGGCCATGTTCATGTTGATGTTGAGATGAGGGTTGTTTAGTAGGGACAATTGATTGCGAACAATTGAATGTTGGTCTTTTCAGTTGGTCTTTTCAATTGCTTAAAATAATTACAAGGGAGGGATGAAGAGGTATTTTGACGTGGGAAAAAAAGGATGACGTGGCGGAAGGAGAAGGTAATTGGTGTTTGTTTTTTTTGGCATTTTTGAATAACATATATATATATATATATATATATATATATATATATATATATATATATATATATACATACATACTTACATTTATATATATATATATATATATATATATTTATATATATATATATATATATATATATATATATATATATATATAGAAATAGGATCCGGTGAGACCACCCCCTTAAAATAAGACCATCCTACAATTCACATGATATCAACGGTGGAGATTAATCCCCCTTATTCATGTCAATCCTCAACTAATAAAAAACCACCGCCAAGTTTCTCTCACTCATTTAGAAAAATAAAATTTCTCTCTCTTATCTCTCTCTTATAATTTCTTTGCAAAATCACTTTCAAAATCAAACGCAATTATTTCGACCTAATTTTCTCGCCTCACTTAATTCGACCTTAAATTTCAGTCAATTCGACCTCAAAATTTACTCAATTCGACCTCAAAATTCACCGAATTATTTCGCTGCTTTTTCTTCTATAATTTTCTCTGTTTTTCACATATTTGATCAACTTCCTATTTCAATCGTAAGTGTTGTAATTGATTAATTTTTCAGTTTAATTGTTTAGTAATTGTGTAATTGATCATTTTAATTGTAATTTAATTGTTGTAGGTTGAATTCTCTGGTTTTTAATCTCGTCGTGTGTTTTTGGTTGAATTCTCCACGAATCGATTTCATAGATAATTGTTTACTGTGATGATGTTGATGTTGATGTTGATGTTGATGTTGATGTTGATGTTGATGTTGATGTTGATGTTGATGTAGGTGTTGATGTTGTTGATGATGATGATGATGATGACGAATTATCGTTATGAGATTTCTGTCCAAACTCTTTCAATTTTATTTTATTCGTTTGTAGATCTGTCTTTGTAATCTTCGTCAACATCATGTGTTTGTTTGTATAAGTTACGTTTTTTCGTTGTAATTCTATTTTGGTGTTATAATAACAATGTTATAATAACATTGTTACAATAAAATTGTTACTATAACAATAGTGGTACTTTATAAAAACACCTCCATATGCGTTGTGAAAGTGTGCAGCGAGTTTACGCCTACTAAGGGTAAGATATTTTCTCTATTAAAGAATGGGATTGCATTTTACAGAGTATATGTTTCCGCATGTGGTTTTACACCAAGATTGTACACTACCAAAACAAGTAAAGGTGGTGTTTTGAAAACTAAATGTGTGTGTGTAATCGTTATTTGATAGAAAAGCCAAAGAGATTAAAGACTATTAGCTCAAATATGGGAGAGCAATGTGCAAATTTTGCACAAAGATATGGGTTCGAATCCCATATAGCCTGGTTAATTATGTGTGTGGTGACTTTAAGTGGTAAAACAACGTCATGCACATATAAATCAAAGTAAGATTTTTAAGTTTGTAGCCTTACAAATCATGACTTGCAAGTTGCAATAGTTGGTAGTAAATGTAATAATGGTTTGTCGTCAGAGTAAAACTGATAACAATTAGCCAACATGGGAGTCGAACCCATATCTTGTGCATTGCACAATACTCTACCATTTGAGCTAATTGGCTTATATACTTTACAAAATCTAAATGTTCAACATGTTTCGTACATAAGCGAATTCTGATAACCAATCATATGTGTAACAATAACCGAACTTGTGTTACAATAAAAATAATCAAACTCGTGTTACAATAACTAAAAGATGTGTTATAATAACAAAAATAAATGTGTTACAACAACCACAAATGTGTTACACACAGAGTGAATATGTGTTATAATAACAAACAAATTGTGTTATAATAATATCAAGTTACGTATTTGTTCATACTACGCATCAAAATACATATAAAAATGGAACAATGAAAACTAGCAGCTACAAACAACGAAATATAATTAATTGAATATTCAAATCTGCTTATTGATTAGAATCCTAAAAGTTAACACAATATTATTCAAATATCAATCAAGATTACACAAATTCAAAAGTTATAATAGCAATATACCACAAATTTCGAAACCCTAATTTTTTCAATTAAAAGATCAAAGACATGTTGTTACACAAAATTAAATCACCAATATTAGATGATTGATACATTATTTAGAAAAATTGAAACTACGACATCAAAAAATCAAACTTTAATCATGAAAATCGCAAAAATAATAAGAAAAAACGAACAAATCATCACTAAAATTTTAAACCGTGTAGCAAAGTAGAAACTTACCTCTTTATTTTGATGAAAATCAGAAACGTCGTTGATTGAGTTTTGCTATTTCGATTTCAGAAGTTTATAGGGTTTTTATTGTTGTTTTTGTGGTTTTTAGAGTGAGAGAATGAGGAGGGAGAAAGAGTTATGCTAAAGTGAAAGGGGGAGAGCAAGTTCAGAAGGGAGGGGGAGGGGGGGTTGTCATTAATGACGTGGCTCAATCTGAGCTCTTAGATCGTGCTTCATCCAACGGCTTAGATTCACGGGACGGTCTCATTTTAAGGGATGGTCTCACCGGATCCTAACTGTTAATATATATATATATATATATATATATATATATATATATATATATATATATATATATATATATATATATATATATATATATATATATATATATATATATAAAGCAGAAACCATGGTCTCTATGGTCGACATTTGTCACAATATAATTGGTCTAAAAAATTAATATTAGTATTATTTATAATTCTACTATTGCTAGGATTTTATATGAAAAAATATTAACATATGTAACTTAAAATATAAAACTAAATCTACAATTGAAATCTTTACCATATTAGAACTTTCCAAAAAAAAATTTAATTGAAGATGTTTTTAATTGAGAAGAAAAATAATAATTTCAAAATAAACAATTATATGACACATAATTACCTTATTTAATTTTTAGGTAAGTCCTCATCCCTTTTTGTATATATATACATCAAAAACTTTAGCTAGATCTTTTTAGGTACGTACTATGTTAAATAGTTTTACTTTATTATATTTTAATTATGATTACAATTTGTGTTAAATTTATTTTTTACGGTGTATTTGATAAGAGTGTTTAAAATTTGAATATTTTTATTTCTTAATTACTATGTTTAATACTTAAACATAGCTTGATTAAATTACTGCTGAATTTTTTTTTCTTTGTATGTTGTAGATTTATAATTTACGTTCAAGATTTGATGTTTTTTATTGAACAAACTTGATTATAACCCAATAGGAAAACTAATGAATATGTAACATGAAAGGTAAGAATATGTAACATGAAAGGTAAAAGTGATGTACAATATCTATCGATTATCTTATTTTTAAATCAAGTTATTAGATATGGTTGTATAATAATATTTGTAATGCTTAATGCATAATCTTTTAGTTAGTTTAATAGTATTAAGTTTTGATTTGATTGTTAATCTCAATTTTGTATAAGAACATCTGCTAATTAAGAAAAAAAAAAAAACAAAAAAAAACATGTTTAGTATTGATAGGGTAAAGTTTGATTTAATGACAAAATTCCAATTTCTTTATTACCCCATTTTAACGTAACAAAGAAAGAATATATGTAATTAAAAAAAAAAAAAAAAAAAAAAAAAAAAAAAAAAAAAAAAGAAAAAGAAGATGGGGTAGTATAATTAACATATGTAATCTAGAATATAATACTAAATTTACAATTGAAATCCTTAAATTGAAGGATAGCAAAATTGAAGAATACATATTTTGCCTTAAATATATTGGATTAAATATTCAAGTTAAGGGAAAAAAATATAAGTAAGTTATATTTTAAAATATTAAAAAAAAATAAAAAAATGAAAGAGTAAAAGAAATATGGTAATTCATAAAATTTTAAAAAGTCAAATAATATTTGATTTAATAAATAAGATAAAGGAAAAAAAAATAGTATTAGGTAAGTATTATAAAATATAATTAGCAAATAAACGAAAAACAAATATGATAAATCATAGATTTTAGAAAATTATCATATTAAATACGATAAAAGCCGAAAAGAACATGGCCTTATTATTTATATTTTAGAAATTTTGTCATATTAAATATCATAGAAAATTATATCATAATTGGTAAATATATAAACTAGAAAAAATATATAAAAATTACATTTTATACTTATTTTTAAATTTTAATAATAATGATAGATAGCCCGGACAGGGACGGGCACGCCAACTAGTATATATATATATATATATATATATATATATATATATATATATATATATATATATATATATATATATAGAGAGAGAGAGAGAGAGAGAGAGAGAGAGATAAGTTATTTTGAGTCAGCTATATACAGAGTCAAGTTCAGCTAAGTCCGCAAATATTGGTAAGTCCGTAAGTCCATGTAACTGTTAGTACCATTCTATGAAACTGTAATTCTTTGCAGATGTAAACATTTTACAGTTTCATTTACAAGTATTACGATTCTGATTACATTTACAAAGAATGAAGTTTAAAGAAATGTACTTGATTCAGACTTACCTGGACTTACCAATATTCATGACTTAAATGATCTTCTTTCTATATATATATATATATATATATATATATATATATATATATATATATATATATATATATATATATATAAGTAGGATCAAATGAGTCCATCCCACTTTTTTGAGTCCATGAGGTCTAATATGAGCCATTAGATCAACAAGATCTAATGGTTGAGATTAAACAAATTAAGTAAGGGTATCTTAGTCATTAACGACATAATACATATACCCAAATTATCAGTCATTCATTCATTCCACTCATTCATTTTCTCTCTCTACTCCCTCTTTCTTTCTCTCTCTTCCGCTATTTTTTGCGCCGACTTTAATTTCTAAGTTGATCGATCATATCCTTCCAATGTTTTCATCTGAAATAAGACTCCAATTTTGGTTCTTCATCTTAAAATCAGCTCCAATGTCAGGTATCTAGCTTAATTTTATTTTGTTCTAAATAATCATAGGAAACTTCTATAAATTCATGTGTTTTGATCGATTTGTTTTGAATTCATGTTCTTCGTAATTGTTTTTCATGTAATTCTTCCTAATTGATGATTTTCAACATCGTTTTGTTTACTTTCCTTTCAATTGATTTTTTTCATCATTGTTATCAATTTTAATTCTTGTTTTTCATAGTCTCTTTTTCGATTTTTGTTTCAACTGATGTTTTTCATCATCATTTTTACTTTTGCTTCATGTAATACTCTTGCCTCGTGTGATGTTCAGTGTTAAATGATGTATTTCAACATATTATCGATTTAGTTGATGTTTTCACTTGAAAATTAATTATGTTTTCCAGATATTTCATGATGTTTTGTCTATCTATTCATTACTTATTTGCAGTCATCACTATTTTTAGTTTGCTTTATTCAGATTTGTATTTAACTCAAGTTCTAAACCTAATATTGACATTTTTTCCCTGAATCTATCTCCATTAATGTCACTTTATAACACAACTAATGGTTTATTATGTCACACATCATTTCTAATCATAACACATGCTCAATTTCACTTTACATGTGATTTCTTAGCTAAATGATATCATATATCAATCACAATATCTTTCTCCGTCTCATTTTCCACAAACAATATCATATATACGAAGTAATAAAATCATACATACAAATTAACAATATCACTAAGTATTTGTTGGTTGTTATTCTGTTTTGCAGATTTCTTCAATTGCCGATTTTGATTAAGACTGGGTATGCACGTTGAAGACAGTTTTATCTCATCAACTTTGGAATTTCTCTCTTTTCTCAAATGTCATATAGAAAATCTTTTATTCTTAGATGTCAATCCAAATGGCAACACTTTTGTACTTTTTCTCCAGTGTTGTTTTTTCTTTTCTGCAGCTTTTCTTCATTTGTGAGCAATGTTTAAGAGTTTATGTGCATGTTGAAGAAGCCGATGATACATTAACTTAGAAAAACTGTCTCATTTTACTCATTTTATTCACATATCATATATAAATTCGACTACTATTGTATGTCATTCCACATGTTATTACTTCTTTACTTTTGATTAACAAATATTTGCCATTTGTGTTTACCGTGTCTCAGGTTATTATGAACAATATCATACTTCTTATGAAACAATATCATCATTATTCTAAAACAATATCACAAAATCCCACTTAATTAACAATATCCATGTAGCGAGATTGATAAACAATATCACACACACTCATAAACAATATCACCTTACATGTTAAAAAATATCATTTTTACGAGTATTTCAAATAATTCATCTATTGTATGCAAACAATAATTAAGTCTATGTATACTACACTTCAGTAGACACATAGTCAAACTTTGTCAATACATTATCACACTGTGTGCAAATTAATATCACATTGCATACAAAACGCCTCTAATTAAAAGCAACGTCATAATTCCATGGTTTATTTTAGTTTATTTCAACTCCAACAGACTACTAAATTCAATATCTCTCATATCCTTCTTTTATTTCAACTCCAACAAACTACTGCTCCCTTTGACTTCTTGGTTGATGTTGTTTAACCCCATCATTTGTCGCTAGATGCATGCGTCTTTATACCAGTGGTTTTCTTCATTTAAAACTTTACACTTGCTTCATAACTGGTGTTAGTTAATATCTGTAATAATACATAACACGTTATCATAACAATTGAAAAACAATATCACCAAGTTGTATTAACATTATCACAGCGAATAATAAACAATATCGCAATGTTTTCGTAGCAACATCGCTACCTGTATAATTAAATTGTCATATTGTACGATAATTGATTACCACTTTTCACATATACAATATCATATCATACAAATATTATTATCACATGTATTCATTATCATAGCAAATATATAGATTGAAATACTGATCTTTTTACTAAATATGAACTATCAGTTACTCTAATGCGTTGTTAAACAAATTCAATTCTAGTTGTAATAAGAAATATTTATTTTCACAATTAAACATTGTTGAACCGTAATTTTTCCGATTAAAAAACATATCAAACTTAATTCTGAAATTTAAACAATTGAACAATGTTAAACCCTAATTTTTGCAATTACACAGTAAAAAATCTATAAACACCTACATCGTACAATTGAGATTCATAATTTGTTCGATTTGATGATATAATCTTCAAATCGTTTGAAATCATCTATTTTGAACATATTTGCAACTTTTAAGGCATAACATTAAAATAACTCATATATCTCAACAATTATATTGATATTTTGATTTAATTTTATGTTTTTATTTCTAAACCAATATACAAACAATGATTTCAAAAAAATCATCATGCATAATCAATTAATTAGAGCATAAGTCAAAGAAAAATAGCTTAATTTAAAAAAAAAAAAAAAAAAAAAAAAAAAGATAAAAAATAAAATAAAATTACGGAGTACCTGTGTGATGTAGGAGACAAATTCACCGAAATTATTGAATTGTAGTGGACGAATTAATTTGACAAGATGAAATGAAGTTAAATTCTAATGCAACTATCAACTTTTATCGTTGTATTAAACATGATTTCAAGAATTGCTTTTTTAGAGAGAGAAATAAAGGTGTGTGTTAGATTGGAAAATAAAACCTGATGTTGGGTTCTTTTTTTTTTTTCAACGTGCCTTAATCTTGACTCTTCATTATTTTTAGATCCAACGGCAGCTGTAAAGACTCATGGACTCAAATATTTAGATGGACTCACCGGATCCCACCTCTATATATATATATATATATATATATATATATATATATATATATATATATATATATATATATATATATATATAGAATTAGGATCAATTAAGTCTCACCTAATTCACTAAGTCCCTAAGTCCTTATCTACACCGTTGGATCAAAACAAAATAAACGGACCAGATTTAATTAGATTAAACCCTACCCCCCTTCCCCTACCCACCCTCATTTCACTGATGTTCCCCTCTCTCTCTCTCAACATTTCCCACGCACTCTCCAATTCTCCCTTCTCTCTCTGAACACTCATACCCACAAACTCCACCACCACCACCACGGTACCAACCTACCACCACCATCGTTGCATCCACCACCGTAGGAGCCCACCACCACCACCACCGTTGCATCCACCACCACATCCTGTTTTACCGCCACCACTGACCGCCGCCGCCGGTGCACCCTCCACCACCGGATCCACCATCACGACCCCCAATACACGCCACACGACTATCCACCGCACCCACCATCACCTACCACCGTACCGTCGCACCTAACCTCCACAAGGTTGAGTAACTTTATAGATCTATTTTTTTAATTTTTCAAATTTTCAAATTCTTTATTTTAATAATTTTTATGGTTATTTTTTAAAATCTTTCATTGTTTTTTCAGATTTGATATTTTTGAGAATTTTTTTTCCAGATCTAGGTATTTTAAGGATGGTGGCGGCGGTTAGTGGTGGCGGCTGGTGATTTTATGGTGGCAGGGTGGTTGTGGTGGCGAGAGCGGTGGTCGCAGGTGGTAGGGTAGGCGAAGTGGTTTCATATTTTGTAATGTAAACAGACTTAAATTTCATTTTTTATAAGTTAAAGTTATAGACTTTAATTTCATTTTTTATAAGGTAAAGTTATATTTTTATTAGTATACAGTTTCATATTTTATAATGTACAAGTTTCATATTTTTATAAGTTGTAGTTATATTTCTTTTTGGTAGTTTTTATTTTTAGTTTTTTACAATTACGTTTTAATTAGTATACAGTTTCATCCGTATTATAATAGAGTTTCATTTCGCTTGGTGTACAACTATATTTCTTTTGAGTTACAATGTTAATCTAAGAACAATTAAAATTAGTTTTAATGAATAAAAAAGATATAAATTGATGGGATCCAATTGACTCGGATTTATGGACTTAATAGATATAAAATGATTAAGTGATGTAATATTCGATATTTCTAAATGTAACTTTACAGTTATAGAAATGTATTTGCACCCTTAATTTTTGTAAATTTTAACAGTTTCATTTCGCAACTCAAAGTTATTCGTAAATTTATATAGTTTATACATTTTCATAGCTGGAAGTATATATTTTTGAAACTGCTACGTATAATATATGAAACTCTATGTTACTAAAAATGAAACTGTTACATTAAAATTAAACTGCTACACAAAGAAAATCAAAAGAACCCTAGATAAAATTCAACCACCCTTGCCACCATCATCAGCCGCAATCAGCCTACACCACCAGCCGCCACCATCAGCCACCACCTACACCAACCGCCACCACCGCCAACATCCTTGAAAACCCAGATCTGGAAAAAAAAAATTCTCAAAAATATCAAATCTGAAAATATTAGAAATAACAAGATTCAACAAAAAAATGAGTCTTAAATTTGAGTTTTCACATACCTAAATAAATCAAATTTTAGATGCACTGAAATTGAAAAAATGGTGGTTAATGGTGGCAGATCTGATAGTGGTGGCGGCGGCGGCGGCAGTGTGCTTGGTGAAGCGATGCGTGGGATCTTTGCGGTGGTAGCAAGTGGGCGTGCGGTGGTGGTGGTCTTGGCCAGGTGGTGGGCGTCGATGGTGCGTCGGTGTTGGTCTTGTGACTGGAGTCCTGGATTGGTGGTGGTGGTGGCCGGTGGGGCGCCGAGGGAGGTTGGTGGTTTGAGGAGGTTTGCAGTGGTGGTGGTGGAAGTTGTGGTGGTGAGAGTATTTCTAGGTTTTCAAAGAGAGAGATGAGAGGATGAGAAAGAGAGAGAGAAGGAGGGAGAATATTTAGTGAGAGAAAAAAAAATGGCTGAGATTTGATTATGAGGGGGTAGGATTTAGCTTTTAATCTCAACCCTCCATTCAATTATAATCCAATGGCTCTAGATGAGACTTAGAGACTTAACAAATGTTAGGGACTTAATAGAACCTAACTCTATATATATATATATATATATATATATATATATATATATAAACAAGATCAATTAAGTTGACAAATATTGGTACGCTGGCTACGGTGGTGAAACTGTTATTAATATTTTGTGAAACTGTTGTTCTTTGTAAATGAAACTGTATTTACTGTATTTCTCTCTTTATTAGTCTGGTATTAAATTTACAGTTTCATTTACAAAATACAACAGTTTCACAAAACATTAATAACAGTTTCACCACCGTAGCCAGCTTACCAATATTTGTCAACTTAATTGAACTTGACTCTATATATATATATATATATATATATATAGAAATAGATTCAATAGAGTACTACCTATTAGGGAGAGTACTAAAGTACTAATCTCAACCGTCGGATTGAGATTAGATCAATGGCTCACAATTGTTTAACATTTAATACAAAAGATGATAAAAAAAAATAAAAAAAAAAAAAAAAAAAAAATACCGGGAGAAGCAACCTCCCACCCAACTTCCCAAAAATCCTACACACTTCCCTATTCTAATTCATTTCTACTATTCAATATTCATTCATTCCTCTACCAAAAAAAAAAACAATTCAATTTCTTTACATCAACCAATTCATTTTCCTCATATCAATCGTTTTTAATTCCCAGTTCATTTTTTTTATTCTTTACGTATGATGAATATCACCTGTCATTGATTTATCACTCTCCGTCGTCGATTGAACGATCTATTCATCATCGTTTATCATCATTAATATTCAATGGAGGTAACTAATTTTTCTGGTAGTTATGATAATTGTTTTCATTATTTGTCTGCGTAAAACTTTAAAATTTACAAACATGTCAAAAACAATTGATTTAATTTTGTGTTCTTCATAGTAATTGATTTTTCCCATCAGTTTTTTTTTTGCTTGTTTCTAAGATTTGATATTATCATTTTCCAGATTTCTAAAGTTATTGATTTATCACGTTTTTGTATTTGTTTTAATCTTATAGTGTTTTTTTTTTAATGTTTATGTATTGATTTTTATTTATTTATATTTTTTCTTTGATTTCTCCATATATTCTTACAGTTATATTTTTATTTTGATTTCCCAGATTTGATATTATCATTTTCCAGATTTCTAAAGTTATATATTTTTTTTTAATTCAATTATTTTATTAAATTTATAAATCTTAGTATATTGATAATCTTTTTTGGTGTTTTGTTGTATGCAATAAGGAATGACATTATAAGTCGACAAAGAAACAGTCGACAGAAGACGACGGTGCAGAGAAGAGCCACATGAGAACAAAAGTTCGTGCAATTGGAAAACCGATGGTTGGAGTTCTAAAATTATATGTTAAAATCTTATTTTGGGATGTTTAAGTTTCATATCAGCTTCAAGAAAGTATTTCTCATCCTGAACCGTCCTCCAATGGTGTCGTAGATAGCGATGTTAATGTGAACTTAGAGAAACCTAATATGTCAATGTTTTTAGTCAACTTTAAAAAAATTCACTCATTAATTCTTTTCAATGTTGTTGATATTTCGAGTGTACGTCTTGTTATTTCAAATTGTTATTCCTGAAATGAGATATCATATTGGTATTGCTTAACTGTTAAGTATTTCGAACTTTACAGATGAAATTCTTCATAAACAGGTTGTTATTTCAAACTCCTATTCCTCTATAATGGAATTCTTGTTTATACATACTAAGTCTGTACATTAATAATCAGAATATAAAACAGATTTTGAAGTTAAGTTCATACTTTTTTAATTAATATTATATTTTTTAACACTTAAATTTAAAACTCCATCATTTGAAATTTTAACCAAAACATAAAGAATTTCAACCCCGAATATTGAAATATCTATAATATTATCATTTAAAGGAACTGCAACACCAAATACTGAAAATTGTCTACATCATTATCAATAAAAATAAATCCAACAACAACGAATATTGTGTAAACATTTTCGAACTCAATCACCAACATTACAAAATGAGTTACAAATAAATAAAGCAACTTAAACTCCATCACCAACATTACAAAATGAGTTACAAATAAATAAAGCAACGAATATTCGTGGAGTACGTTGGATTGAAAGAAACAGCATCACCGAATAATTCATAATTCCTCTTCGCTATCCCATCACCCCAAATGGCACGCCGTAAACTACCATCGTCGTTAACGTCGTAGTGAAAGTAGAAATCATCCCTACTTTCCTCCATTTCTTTAAAACGGTCAATGAACAGTTGTCAAAGCCGTTGAAATATTCTTTGATCATCCGGCATGTTCTAGTTGCTCCAATGTTCAACTGTCAATACAGAATACGTAAATGAGAATTACAAAATCAACAAAAAAAATCGTAGGAAATATATTTGAAATACCAACCTGTTTATAAAGAATTTTAGCTGAAAATTAAGAAATACTAAACAGTTCAGCAATACCAATACGATTTCTCATTTCAGGAATGACAATTTGAAATAACAAGATGTACACTCGAAATATCAAAAAAATTTCAAAGAATTTCAAGTGAATTTAGAATATTCAATTCTTAAAGTAATATTAGAAAGTAAAATTTGTAATCTCAACACCATTACTAAGAATTTTAACTGGAAAATTAAATATATTCAATACATGACCAATATCTACATCAAATCAAAATAATTACATTTGAAATAACAACCTTGTTTATAAGAATTTCAACAGGTAAATTTAAAATATCAGTATACTTAAAATATAAGTATACTTAACAGAAATATCAACATTGTGAACATTGTTAATAAGATATATAATTTTAAGCTCCCTATTTGAAATATCAGTATACTTAACAGGAATTTCAACAATGTATTTACACATTTTAAATCCGAAAACATCAACAAATTAATTAACATGAAATATCAACGACTTCTGATAATATTCCAAGCAAAACAAATGAAATTTCAATTTAAAAATTACCCGTAAATTGGAAACAATGAATGACTTATGGTACTGTGACAAATTATTTGACAATTTCAGGATTATCACTTTCTCTGTCAAAACATTAAAAAGATTAAAAAAAAAATAATAATAAATAAAATTAATTGATTGATTATCACTTTCTCTGTCAAAAAAAGATTAATTGATTATCACTTATTGTAAACTGAACCTGTTTTATTATTAAAAAAAAATTAATTGCTTATCACTTTCTCTGTCAAAACATTAAAAAAGATATACTACAATTTTACCTTCATTGAAATTGATTATTTGCATATCATCCATCTTCCCCATATTTCTCTTTAAACAATTTCACCAATTCAATCAGAAATTCTAAATCAAAACCAAATTTTTCGAAACATATATTAAATATTTGATAATAGTAACATAAGATTTCTGTAATTTTGAAGATTTCTGTAAATTTAAAGACAACAATAGAAGATTATAGAAAATGAAAGATGAAACAATTAAAATAATTTTCAGAATTAATTTTCAGAATTTTGAAATAAACAATCAAAACTAATGAATAATGAAGGTAGGAATTTACAGGGGATATTGGAAGAGAAAGAGACAACAACCTTGAAAAGCAGAAGAAGAAAAAAAAAAAAAAAAATAGAGCATTGGAATTAGATTACATCGTACAAGCAAATGTCAATAACTGCTTTTGATTTTAATTTTTTTTTTCTTTTTTTTTTAAATATCCTAACTCTAGATCTCAACCATCCATTTCTAACACATCCAAGGGTCTAGAATGGTACTTTAGTACTCTCCCTCCCCTTAGTACTCTATATAACTCCACTCTATATATATATATATATATATATATATATATAGATAGATAGATTATTGATTTTTCTGACGTGTGTCTTACGGTCTACGGACATAGGTCGAAAACCTAATCAAAGAAAAATTAAAATTTACAAGCTTATTTTATTACTCAAATTAAGGTAAAATTAAGTGTGTTCATCAATTTCTCATGTTATATTTTTAGAGTTACAGAGTATTTTTGTAGATTACTTCTGTAAGTGCATATGTAGATACTCGTATCCGCACCCCCTAAAACAAACCCCATGATAAAATGGATTTTCAAAAAAGCATGTTTTATAGTGTCAAAACGGTACAATATGTTTAAAACAATTTAGTCATTTAGCTCACTTAATGTCAAAATGCATGTCATGTAATTCAAAGCAATGAATTCTCATTTATGTACATTTTCTACAGCAATATGTCATAGTTTTGACGATTTACATTTGTTTTTACGCACATTTATCGAGTTATATTCGTATTTATACGTAACATTTTATTAGCTCAAACATCGACATTAAACGTTTTTTTTTTTTAATTAGTAGAGACTACTTTTACGTAGGCTTTTCTGATTACAGTTTTTCATAACGGATTTTGATAAACTTTCGAAAGGTAACTTCAAGTCCAAGACGCATTGAACGGTAACCAAATTATCTCATAATTTTCTCATAATTTAGTGGTGGCGACTGGCGACTCCTAAAACAGCTTTTAAAAGAGTTATCGACATTTCTTTAAAAGGTTTTAAGCAAATTTAAGCAATGATATCCTCCATAGTAACTCTCGCACCGACTTGTCAAAATCTCTCGCGCGAGCGTACTTTCATGCCCACGTGCGCGAGGCGTCGAAGAGGGGTTCGATTCTCGGTACCTTCAGCATAACACGTGTGCTTCCACGGGAAAAACTTATAAAACAATAGACATGTACCCTCAAAGCACATGTCGAAAGAAAAACCAACACAAATTCTCATTTAAGACCACTAAACCCGTTTTAAGCTTAAGACGGGTCGGGTCAACCCGTTTTTCCTTTTTTATTATTTTTATTTTTTTGAAATTTTTTTTCAAGACCCAAAATTTATTTTTAAAAACTTTTGTCGAAAATCGTGTTTATAGGGTTATTGAAAATAGTAACAAAGTAATGTAAAATGGTAACATATTATATTATTATGAGTAATTTGACAGTTACACCCACTGATTAGTGTGTTTTTCAAACTTACACCCACATCATTTTCGACTTTATAACTACTACCACATTTATTGGTTCGGTTAATGGCTACTACCATGTACGGACCCGAACCTAGCAACTATCGATCTCAGCCGTTGATCTTAATTTGAAGAGTTAGTTGATGTTTTTTATCCCCATTTTACCCTTGTTTTAATCTTAACCAAACTTATGTTTTCTTCTCCATTTTCATTGTTTATTTCCCCCTTTTACTGAAATTTCATTTCCTACTCTCACCATTTTCACTCTTTATTTTCATTCTTCCTCATCTTGCTTTTTAATTTTTTTTCCAGTTTTCAGAAGAGTAAGAGTAAGATTACGATTTTTTTTTTCTGGGTATTCCTCAATACGTCCCTTACCTGTAAGAATTAAACATCTGCTTATTTGCTATCATTTTGAACATTGGACCTGACTTTGGTGTTTACATGTGTGCGCTTTAGGACAAGCTCTTAGGTTTGTTTCATTTAAGTTGAGTAGTAGCCATGAACTCGATTTACCTGAACATGGTCAACACCAGTCTTAGGGAAAGACCCGTTTTTCACTTTCCTAAAACACAATAAACAATTAAACGTCACACATTCGATAATTACACAAACTTAATAAAAGACAAATAAAATCTTGAAATTTTAGGGTTTCTAGGGAAATTTGGGGAAATTTAATACAATTGATAATTACTTTCCCTATAACAAGTTAATCCCACTATTTAAAACGAAAATTAAACTTATTTACAACACAAACGAACAACCAAAAAACTAGGGTTTAAACTAATTCAAATAAAAAAATCGATATCAGTGAAACCCCCAATTCATTGCTACAATAAATCCAAAAAATTACATACCTCAATTAGGGAGAACCAACGTGATGACGGCGTCGATAGCAAAGCAACGTGATGAACGAGAGGAAGAAGACGTATGAGCTTCAGTAAATTTGATGTCAACAGTAAAAAAAAAAAATAAAACCCTAACTAAAGAACATCGGTAAAAGTAAAATAGAGAAGGTAAGTAATTTCAATAGTCAAAAGCAGCTATGTAAAAAGAAAAATAAATCATAAGGAGGGTTACTTAAAACAAGGGTATTTTAGTAATTTCATGTGCCTTTTTTAGGTTCGGATGAAAAATGGTAGTAGCCATTAACCGAACCAATAATTGTGGTAGTAGTTATAAAGTCGAAAACGATGTGGATATAAGTTTGAAAAACACACTAATCAGTGGGTGTAACTGTCAAATTACTCTATTATATTTGTAACATATTATAAAACATAGAAAATAAAAAATTGTCATAACATTTGTTTAATATGTTACCATAATTGTATAATATGTTACCAAAATAGGTTAATTATGTTTTAATTTTTTGAGAATATGTCACCAATATAATATAGTATGTTACCATTTTTATCAATATTGTTACCATTTAAAATTTGTGTTTTATTCGTTATTTGAGTTAAGTTTTTTTTTTTTTATTTAAAAAAAAAAAAAAAAAAAAAAAAAAAAGGTCTTAAAAAAAATTCGAAAAAAAGAAGAAAAAAGGTCAAAACGGGTCATATTTGACCCGTCTTAACTTAAAACGGGTTTGACCCGTTTTATAGGAGATTAATTGAAAAACCAATGACTACCCTAGTTTTTTCATTTTATTCATTCGGATGACTTCCTTTGCATTAAAAACACAAATGCCTAAATGAATGAACAATAAGTCTCCCTTCATTTAAGACGGATATACCACTTGAATATATGAGACAATTCTTTTGCTTTTACCTATCCAATTTGTTTTTGTCTTATTCTAACTACAGGACCCGTCTTAAATTAAGGATATATCCGTCTTAAACGAGAATGTGTGTCCAAGGAAATAGAGGGAGTGGAGTATATACTAGAGGATGCTTTTTCCTAACTTTAGATCAAATGTATACTAAAAGCAGAGCAAAGGCACATACATATTGCAAAAAAGACTGATCACTTAATAAAGTAGCATAACACCACTTAACCGGCAACATCTCTGAATCTCCGCTCTAATGCCTACTACCTCGAAAGCGGGAACGACACTACTACCCAATAACTAAATAGTTACTATCTCATGTCTACTACCACGAAAGCGAGAGAAAGACCAGTAGCCAAAGTCCTAAACCGAACGATGGGAGCGCAAACTTGTACGCCCCTGAAGCACCCCAAACCTTGACATCGTCCAAAACGGGCCCACAGAGGGAGCTTATATGATCGCTCCTAGTGTTGTAGTACACACTATAGAAGGCGATCCTTGTACGCTCAGCCTTGGCTGTGAAGTTGAGGCGAGCGCTTTTAAATGTTGAGTTTGAGTCGGCCATGTAGTGGAAGTTTTGAGCTTGATCGCCTGCAAATGCCATCACTGCCAGAGGCTCCTTGCACTTGTCTCCCCCCTCTCCCATCGAGAAGCTCAGCGTGTATTCCTTCTTTGGTGTCGTCTCGACCATTTGAGATATGATGCCTTCTTTGCCAGATAGCAGCTCGATTGCTCTCTTTCCTTCGGGCACGTCGTAATGGTTTGAGTCGACGTATCGGACAGCTCTATTTGATTCAACTATCCACCCAGGCAATGGTGTGGTTTCTTCGTCGAGGTTTGTAGGAAGTAGAACACCTAGCGACTCATTCTTGTACACGAATGGGCCTTCTTCAAAGTCGCCATTCAGCACAACATTATCTGTTCACAAAGTGAACATAAGTAACTATTTATTACTGCGAAAAGGAAATAAAGATAGCACAATTATTAAGTACACATTTGAACCGAGGGTCTTACCTTTGGGCCTAACTGGAACGAACATCTTTTTAATCGCAACATCGTCAATAATGGGCCCACAAGTTGGATCCTCCTCCATGCCGGGATTCATCAACCTCAGTTTGACATTCTCATCATCATCCGCCTCAAACGCCCAAGCATACGAATCCCACCCTTGATCAGTATACACTGTCTGCAGATCCACGGTGGAAGACGCCAGGGTGGGGCCCACCGACACGTTGAGTGACTCCAGCTGCGCACAGGTGCGGGCAGCACTAAAAGTAACAGCGTAGACCGTTCCCTTCTCGACCTTCAGATCTTGGGTTATCTGTGCCTCGTTGCCTAATCGTACTGCGTGGCTTCCTCCAGGGATGATCAAGATCATTGCTCCTTGCTTTTGACCCGCTGACACAAGCTCCACCGTGCCATTTACTTGCCAGCCTGGAATTGTTGTAGGTCCATCCCCTAGCCCGTCATTTGTGCTCGAGAATCCTCCTGGTGGTGGGGTCTCGAAGTCCCCATTTATTAGTAGGCCTACATGATTGATTGGAAACAGATAAGAGTATTGCCAAAACACATTTAACCAGTAAATTTTGGACAAGACAGTTCATATTTCAGAGTTTAGGGTATTTCAGTGAATTTCCATTGGTGTAAAGTTATTATGTACTACGGAGTATGACCTTAATTTAAACATACTACGTGAGTATTACGGAAGCTCAAAACAATTTAGGATTGACTCGTCCTAGAGGTATAACAGCAGGGACAAAATAATCTAGTTCCAAATTCATCTATGCTGTTAAATACAAACTACTGTAAGTCGGTAACTAAGGCTTACAGGGGCAATTAATTATCTTTTTCGAGCTCAATGACATAAACCCTCTCGGTACTAGCGTATTCTGTATCGTCCCTTTGCTGAAAGAAATTGCCTTTAATATATTTTATTTTATTTTATTTTTAATATATTTTATATTTGTGAAAGGTTTGGAATATAAATTAAGCGGGAAATTATATCAACATAGAGTAACTTTTGCCCCTTTTATTCTTACTACTCTGGCCCTACTTCAAAAGATGATTGCCAAGTTCTTTTCTTGAGCCTGCTGTTAAGAAAAGCAAGACAAAGTGGAAGACTTTTTTTTCCCTTCCATCATCAGGAAAAAAATACAGTACCGATTAAAAAGCATTTCCGTTCAAAAATAACGTTGAAATTCCGATAATTGTGCACATAAAGTGATCCTCTGTGGTTTTACAGCATAAACAATAGTGGCATTTCCCAATCACTTTCCATCAATAAAATACGGAGAACAATGTAGCACCGATTTATATCATGATAACCCTTCTATTTGCAATTTTGAGTGAAATTTACAAAGTAATCCATTACACGTAAATGAACAGTGGAAAGGTAGATGAGGTTTATTCACTTTACTTTCGAAGGTGGGTCTCCTAGAGCCCACAGGATATCTATTCCAGCACATTGCCAGCATTTGATGCCAAAATTACGATTATATTTCGGGATAAGCAGAAGGAAGACAGAGGTAGCTAGTTCGTCAAACACGTGCAAGGAATTAGGATCCTTACAGTATGAGTGACACCTAACAAATGATCAATTCTTCAAAATGCCATTACGTCTACCAATATCAAACATTCAATTGCACACTGACATTTTATTTACACCTTTAAAACTAGCTCTACCTACTTTTATTTTGGTCCTTCTACGCTCGTTAACAAACCCAATCACTCACTTTTAGTACATGGCTCACTTTTAGGGGATATTGAACTATAAAATGAGTATTTGAGTCCCAAAAATAAGCTAAACTATTTGCCTGCAAAAGGTTCAGAATTTGAAAAGGAAACAACAGCATACTTGAATGCCCACCAATTCACCGTCACACATTCATAACTCGTTAGAGTTCTCAAATTATACTGAAGAAGTAATAGCCCAAAGTTACTAGTCAATAGCCATTACGCCCTTTCATAGATAATGGATGAAAGTCTATTAACTAAATCATTACCATAATAAGGAGTATGTTTTTACTATACAGCAGCTTTCCGTAAGTAATAACGTCTTCAAAGATGGCGAGAAAGGAATAGAGTCGAGAGTAAAATAGGTAGGCATATCAGAGAAGGTAGGACAGACCTTTGCCCCACAGGCCATGACTTAAAAAAATTGAAAAAACAAAAACCTACTCGATTCTATTTACTAGTAAGAAAAAGTGATAATTTATGTTTTGACATAAAGAAAACAGGGGTAATAGCAATTTATTTGTACTAGAGAGTATTAGCTAGGACGAAAGGGAGCTCCGACCCATCTGGTTTACGGGATACTTGTGACCGGCAGTGGCAGATCTTTTCTATATTGGAACTAGGCCCGGCCCGGCCCGGCCCACCCTAAATATATACTCCTATTTGTGTATTATGAAATCCCCATTCACTCTTTTTTTTTTTTGTAACAAAGTCCGCCACTTGTGACCGAGATTTCACGGACTGAGGTCCTACAGCGTCCTCTTGCCAAGAATGGCAAAGGAAGGACTTGCCCTGTTACACCTTTATGGTGAGACCCTTTCTCGAACCCAGGGATGCTAATGTGCACCGAACTGCCCGTAGAGGGAGTTCTAACAGTGTGGGTCAGGCCCCAGGATGAGTTTGTGGCGGGCCTTTGAGACTATCACTTTTAGTTTTTTCATAACTATAGGGCCATCCATCCCCATGACAAGCTTTAGCACAACGCGGTAAGGAATGGTAACGCTCCCAAAAGTGTCATCCTTGGGTTGAGCCAACTAGGCCCGGCCCTTGGCTACCTCTATGTGTACTAAAATCATGAAAGGACATTGAATAAATTTTAAAACTTGTTTTTATCCTTAAAACCCTACAGATGCAAGTACAGGCCCACCCATACCTAGCGAGATTTGAACCCATGATCTCTAATCACAACTCACAAGGCTCCTATAGTCTAAAACCATATCAAGTAGCGTTCAACCAAAAGTTTAAGCCGATGGTTGAAGGCCCAAGAACGGTTTTATATTTTCACTAACAGTACATGTGATTAATCAGTATTTATCTGACTCACAGTCACAAAGTGACATGAAAATGGGTAAGCTGAAAAAGGAGCAGATAATGCAGTGAAGTTGATCAAGTTAACAAAAAGCGGATCTAAGTTGGAATGAGGGAACATTGAAGAGAAGAGAGTAGAAAGTATAAACCCAGAAATTTAAAAATAAATAAAATAAAAGCAACAAATATAAAAGAGTTAAAAAGTTGCATAGTGAAAAGAAATAGAGGAGAAGGTTGGTTAGAATAACATAGTAGAATACCATCATCAACAGCAGAAGCCAAGAATGAAGAAACAAGGAGGAGGATGAACAGGAAGAGGAGACTGCTGTGCTCACGCTGTGTTTGCCCCATCACTCACTCACTCACTCACTCACTCTCTCAGTCTTTACTTTCTACTCTCTCTACACACGACAAGCCTTCTTTTTGCTCCTCATTTATATTGATTCTCTTTTTCAGGCAAAATAATATTAATAATATATGTAGTACGGAGTAGTCTGTTCGTGTCACTACTCAGTAATTATTTACACCGTATTTGTTTAATTTAATGTATTTACTCCTAATTAATTACTCGTATTTGTTTATTATTAACTATTACTCCCTCCATTCAATTCCATTCACAACATTTCACTTTTTCACATTTGTCGAGGCAAATGTCGGAACGAAAATATCTACAATTTCACTCGATAAAAAATTCTAAAAATTGGATATAATATTGTACCCATAAAGACGAATCAAACAAGATCACACACGACTATATTTTCATTTATAGATTGTCGGGAATTTCAAAGATTCCCGACATAGTTGAATAGTGTCAATAAAGCAAATGTAGTGAATAGAGTTGAATGGAAGGAGTATTATAGTTACCCGTACAATTTATTTTATCATGGGAAATGTATTTTTTGTAGATTTTAATGCAATAGAGTAGTACAAGTACTAAACTAGTAATGACTAAACATGTCAAATGGGTCGGTTGGGCGAGTTTTAGTTTCGGGTAGCATACAGGTCGGATGTATTTCGAGTTCGGGTATTATACAGGTCGGGAGTATACGAGTTTCAGGTCGGGTTAGGGTCAAAATACGAGTTAATCAACGCCTCTTTATCAGTATTTTCTTTTCTATGTTTTTGGTATAATGATTTAATTTTAATAAAAAATACTTTAATTGCAATATCAAAGAATTAACACTTTTACCAACAAGGTCTTGGCTTACAGTGGTCTTGCTGAAATTTGACTTTAGTAGGCGATCCCCGCAGTTGGAAGGAGTTTAAAACCTTAACCTCGGGACACGCTCCGAAACCGAATTAGTCGGCCCAAATGGGTTCGAATATCGGTTGGGAAACCAAAAAAAAAAAAAAAAAAAAAGAATTAACACTTTTAATTATATAAGTTTCAAAATTGATAATTCCAAAATAAGTTAATCACAAATTTTTGTGTGGGTCGAGACTTACAATAAATTATTGTAAATCCGCCTCATTTGTAATTAGGGATGTCAGTGGGCGGGTCAACGCGGATACCGCCCCGCACCCGCCCCAGTTAGGGTGGAGGTAGGAGACCCTTTAGTGGGTCGTGGAGCGGTGGTGGATCTTAAAAGTGATCCCCGCCGCGGGTCGTGGAGCGGTGGTGGATTTCATCGAAACACCGCTCCGCCCCCGTCCCGCCTTCTTTCCCGCCCCCGCCCCGCCTATACCCGCCCCACCTTTACTCGTCCCGTCTATACCCACCTAATTCATATAATCATACTCATAGAAATATAAATTAGAGAACACTTTTACTTTTAACTTTTTCTTTTCTTTATATTTTCAAATATGAATGAAGTATACAACATTTTTTTTGTTTATATTTAGTGTAGGGTGTCGGATTGATTTTTATTTATTTAATTCATAAACTTTAAATGTGGGTCGTATGTATTTTTATTTGGTACTCACAATACTTTGGTTGGTTATTTGAAATGTGTTTCAGTGGCTATGTCGTAATTAGAAAATTTCGGTAAAAAAATATTAAAATTTACGTAGCGATAAATCGATTTCATGGGCGGGTCTGGGGCGGGTTTGAGGCGGGTGGGGCGGGTCTGAGGCGGGTGGGGCGGGTCTGGGGCGGTGGTGGGTCTAAAAAATTCCCCGTCAGGCGGGTGGTGGAGGACAAGTTGTCACCCGCCATGGGTGATGGGGCGGAGGTGGAGGTGGGTTTTTATTGGTGGATGCGGTGGTGGAGATGCTTCCCCCGCCTCCGCCCCGCCCCAATGACATCCCTATTTGTAATCGATTATAAACTTTTTGTACCATATGATAATTATGATTAATTGTCACAAAATCTTTTAATACCCTACAAGTGACTTTAGTGGAGTAGATTTTAAATTTGTACTTTGATGTCAATCTCACGGGATTTTGATACCCTTGTGCAAATCTTTTAATACCCTACAAGTGACTTTAGTAGATTTTAATACCCCTACAAAATCTTTTAATACCCTTAACTTGTTCATTATTTTCATACATTCTATGTAAATTATCGTGTATTTTTTTTATATGCGACTCTTCCCACAATTTTAATGAAAGGATACTGAATCTGGGGTGCAACATAATCTGAATACCTTCCTTCGAGTTTTTAATTTCTTTAAGATTTGTCTTTAACTTTCTTTTTGTTTAGAAAAATAAATTAGTTATTAATTATTTGTTTACTTTATAACTATCCATGATGAGAGTGTGCATCATTTATATTTTCAATGTGAGTTTAGCGTGAGCTGTATTTTATATATGCGAAAAATATGTAACCTTCCAATCCAGAAGGAACATATGTGGAGATGGGTTGTGCGAACGAGAAGGTTGATTGGGTTCAAAAGAAAGTAATTTTGGCATTTCTTAATGCCATTATTTATCACATTAATAACAGTAACATTAATAGTAATCCTATTCGTTTACGTCATTTTACTCTATTTCATTTATTTTGCAGGTTGTTTTACCAAAATTTTAAACTAACTAATCAATATCTTATTCTCATTTATCTTTTCAGCAAGTCTTTCAGTATCAGTTGACTTTTATGTTTTGAGTTAGGATGTCAGTTTTCAATTATTTTCTTAGTTAGTTTTCACGGACGTAACCTAGATACGGAATACGGAGTATAATTTATCAATATGCAAAAGAGTGATTTATTTTAGCGTATATAAAAGGAGTGAGCAGTTAAAAATTACTCCGTTAGAATTAAGAATTAAGAATAAATATAAATATAAATTAGGTTTTTTTGTTAGATAATACCTTTTATTTAGGGTCATTTGTGAGATGGTACCTTTTATTTTATTTTTTGTTTTCTAGTACCTTTTATTTTTCAATTTTGTGAAAAAGTACCAAATTATGAATTCCAGTAAAAAAAAAAGTCAATTTTCCGGGAAAAGAAGTCAATTTTCCGGTGAGAATTCTTGTTTGGCACTTAGAACCTATTCTTTCAGACTTTTTAGAAATTAATCAATCGAATCAATCGAGCCGAATCAATTGAATCAAAATGAGCTAAACTAAATCGAATCAATCGAATGAATCGAGATTGAACTAAACTGAATGAAGTTCAATTTAAATAACATAGATCAGATGTGGTGAATCGAATCGAATCGAAATGAAATGAATCGAATCGAATCGAATGAATGGCTGAATCGAATCGAATTGAAGTGGTGAATGAATCGAAATGTCAAATGCATCAAAATAAGCTGGAAAGAACAGGTCCTTAAACCTAATAAATTTTGCCTCTATTTGTTAAAACTTACATAATCTAATTCTAATTTCCCCAAAACATAACCCACCTAAAATTTTTCCCTCTAAATTCACTCTTCACCCCCAAATTAAATATTTTCCTTCAACTCTTTCTACCTAAAATTAAAGTTGTCAAGTAAAATTAGTAATTGAAAAGATCTTATATGAGGATGATGAGAAGAAGTTTAAGAAAGTAATGTAAAAGTTAATTGATGTTGGCTAATTTGGAAGATTTTAATTGAAAGATGGTTAGAAGAAGAAGAAGAAGAAATGTCAAATTAGGTTAATTTAATGATAATTATGTAATTGATTGAAGAATATAACAAATTAAGTTTAGGTTAACAAAATAAACTAATTGAATGTATGCTTTAACAAATACGGAGTAAAAAGAACAAAATGAAGAAAATTAAAGGTCAACAACCGGAAAGTTGACTTTACTTACCGGATTCCGTTATTTGTTACTTTTTAACAAAATCGAAAAATAAAAGGTACTAAAAAACAAAAAATAAAATAAAAACCACTATCTCACAAATGACCCTAAATAAAAGGTACCATCTAATAAAATTATACACTAAAAGTTTTAAAAATATACGAAGGGATGAAAGTAGTGGGCAAAGAGGGCAACAAAATTTGGTTTTTAAGCGGACAGTTGTGTTGTGGCAAAGGAATCTAGGGATTTGGAAGCTTATGATGTGAACTAGGAAAAAAGTCAAAGAAGTAGTCCAAAAAGACAAAAGAAAAAAATTATTTGTGTTCCCACATTCACTTCGTAAGTACGGAGTAAATTTTAGACTTGGGGCCTACCCGTTGTGTTAACGGAGTTGAAAGATTAAAATTAGGATTAATGGATAACATGAGTTTTTTTTTTAGGGTATTGATTTTTCGTATACAAATTTTACTTCTGTCATATATTTTTTTCATTTTGTTTTCCACACCTACCCTTTTCTTACTTCCACAATATATAATTTCCTCTCTTTTTTTTGTCTCAATTTTTTTGAATCAATTTGTCAATAATTTAATCATGAATTACGATAATCAATTCAATCACTAATAATTTGTTTCAATTTCAATTTTGGTCTTAACTTGTTAATATTTTTATAATTTTTTCTAATAGATATAATTGAAAGTAGGGTTAGGAATTTAAGCGGTGGTGGGACTGGTGGGTTGCTAAGGCATGGTAAGGTCGAAGGTGGTGCGACAAAGGCGGCCGGCCGGCGGCTGGTACAGGCAGGAGGTCGGTGGTGGTCATGTGTATGTACAAACTTTATGAATAAAAAAAATTAAATAAAAAAAATAAAAAAACCAAAAAAACTATAACAACTACTCCGTAATAACGTAGTGTGTACTACGTACAATCCCACCCAACCCCTTTGTCCCACCATTACACCGGGGACCGAAACGTACCTGCCACCAGCCAGGCTCCATTGTCGGCGCGCCTCCCAGCGTACCTTTTGTCACCCGCCGTCGACAACCTCCCAATTCCCAACTTTATTTAAACCCTAATTCAATTCTAAACTTAAATTTGTTAAAATTAATAAATTTAAATAATTTTATAAAAAAATTGAAATTGAATCGAATTACTATTTTGTTAAATTTATTATTGAAATTAATAATTTAAATAATTGAAAAATTGCATGAATTTTGGCTAAGAAAAGTTAGAAAAAAAAAAAAAAAAAAGAGAATTTTGTATACAATGTGAGTAAAAAAGGGTAGAGAGGGAAAACTAAATTAAAAAAAGTATACAACGTGAGTAAATTCCGTATACAAAAAATCATATACGTTTTTTTATAACATGAGTTTTTCGAGTGATTCAAATGCGCAAGATCAAAATGTCATATTTAAACACGTAAATTATGTCCACATTGGAACAATTTGGTCTTCTACTAGGTTAGTGTCCGTGCAAATGTACGATCAAGGGCGGATCCAAAATTTTATTTTGATGTTGGAATATATAATATATACGGAGTATGTATGACGTATAAAATTAAATTATCCGACTAACGAAAAATTTATTTCATCATATTAAGGTAAATACTACATAGTACTATTTATGTTACTCGCAAATAGCCTAATTTAACGTAAATACTACTATTTTATACGGAGTAATTCAAGTAAGAAATAGCAAACTTGCAATGCAAGTTGCATAGCAATTTATTATTCATGCACCCGGAGTGATACTCGTACTATTTTATACGGAGTAATTCGTATGATATTTAGCGGACTACTACACTGGCCTATTCTAATATGTGTATATTTAAACTAGTATAATACCCGTGCATAAATGCACGGGATGTATAAAAATAAGTTAATAGTTAATTGAAATTTTTGATAATTGAATTAAATATTAAATCAAAATAAGAATACTTTGTAGTAATAATATAAACACAACCTAAATAAACATGTATTTTCAGACCCAAAATACAACAAACTATATCTACTTGACCGCGTATTTATTTAACATGTAACCCGGTTATATGACTTGTTTGAAACAATTAAGTATTATGAAAATATTTAAAATTCGACCCGTAATAGTCTTTGAATTAACCTGTTCAATAAGTTTAAAAGTGTTAGTTTTAATTTTTTCTTAATTAACTATCAAAATTTAGATAATTGAAACGTTGAAAATTGTAACAAAAATATAGTTAAAGAGATAAAAAGAAAAAATTTACTCTGTTGTACATAAAAGATATTAACCTACATGACATAATTTAAAAAAGAAAATAAAATGAAATAAAATAAAGGAATAAAAAAATAAAAAATAAAAGGGATAAAAATATGTAAAAGTTGGAGGGAAAATTGGAGGGAAAATTTGTGTAGAATGGTTTTTGTTATATATAATTAATATAGATTAATATAGATTATAAAAAAAAGTTATATATAAAAGTATAAAGAAATAGAATGATTTGATAAGTGGCGTCTTATAGGAAAATAATAAGAATATTGGGTCGGAAATAAAAATATTAGGACTTACTAACGTAAGCTCCGATTATTTTGAATCATAAACCGCCAATGTGCGTAACGGTTAATCGGATTTTGAAAAAGAAAAAAAAAAATTAATAATAATAAAACAAAAACATCATCTCAAATGCCGATCCAACAAACTAGAAAATTTTTGGGGATCCTATTTTGATTTGAAGTGTCACCATGAGTAGAGATGGAAGTGGGCGTCTTTGGCCACGCGTCTTGGCGCATGGCGTCAAGTTAAATTTTGGCATGGCCCAGGCACGGTTAAGCATGCCACGTGCCTTGCCGTGCCCGTGCCTTGTTTTCAAAATGAAGGCCCAGGCACTGCGTGGCCCAGTTCGGCTCAACGTCTTTGAGTCGTGCCTTGGGTCATTGGCGTGCCAGCCCACGCGGCCCACTCGCCGTATTTGTATATTTTGAGTTTTTTTGGACCCGAACGATTGAAAATTTGAACGAATTTAATTTTTTTAAGCTTAAAATAATGCAAATACAAAGTGAATTTTTATTATTAATCATTTAAAAATTAAAAAAAGTTAAAAATACGAAACGATCTGACCTTACAACAACCATTGTAGTTAATTAGTCTCACAAAACGTGAACCCGATATATATTGTATAATATCAACACTCATAAATCTCAATATATTATATAGGGAAATTCTCATTTGTGCCCCTGAAGAAATGACTTTTCTCACTTGTACCCCTACAATTATCATAATCTCAATTATACCCCTGAACTTTATTAGTGAATATCAAGCATGACCAAAATTGATTTAGACGTTAATTGGAGTAAATTAATTGCCTTCTTGGCACTAATTAAGCACATGACATGGATTCCAATTATACTTCACCAATTAAGAAACTTGTTTTTATGATCTTTTCCCTAATTTTCGCCAAAATTAATTGGATTTTAAGATGATATTTAATAGCTCCAATTAACATTTAAACCAATTTTGGTCACAAATGACCTTCACTAGTAAATGTCAAGGGTATAACTGAGATTAAGAAAATTGCAGGGGTACAAGTGAGAAAAGTCATTCGTTCAGGGGCACAGATGAGAATTACCCTTATAACGGAGTATAATAAAAGAAAACTTACAAAAAATTAATTATTATTCACTAAAAATAAGGGCTAAGACGTGTCAGTAGCGTCTTTCAAGACGCTGCCTAAGTTGGGCCGTGCCTAAGTCGGGTCGTGCCGTGCCAAGGCACGCCATTTTCATAAAAAACAAGGCATGAGGTTTGAACCTTGGTGGCTTGTATAGAATTCATAGTTCTTACCAACTACTCCGTATACTACAAGATTTTGTTACTATGTTTATTTTCATTTTTGGTTTTAATCATTATTATTAGTTTTAACAAATTTGAATCCTTATTTTTTGAAGACTATGTTCTGAAAACCGAATAGAACACTGGCCGGCCCTAGTAGTGATATCATCATTTGTGTTGGTTATGCAATGTAAAGCACATTCCATTGTTGTGTCCAGGTTGCTATCCAAATTTATGTCATCTATGTTCCCTTGAATGGCCGTTTCATGTATTTCTTGTTCAATGTTTCTGCGCACTAAACTAATGACCCTGTGATTTTGTATGACATGTTTTCCAGATATGAGGGGTACTATGTTATGGGAACGGTTATTTGCATGACAAAGAAATGGAGAGATAATGCTGGGCCTATTTTATGCATTGTGGTTTTCCTAAGACATTTGCAAAAAGCGTGAACTCATTACTCATCTAAATGTGAAGTACTGTAATTTTCTTAAGTAGTACGGAGTGTATTTCTTTTTGAAAGAAATCATAAGAACTTCTTACCATTTGGTGGATTTGACGTCAATAACCTTGTAGGTGTGTAAGTATCGATGGCGCCCGTTGTCATTGAACTTGATGGATGCATGTGTTGTTCTTGCGGACACAGGAGGTAAAGCGAATAATTAAAAAAAATTAATAATAATAATAATAATAATAATAATAATAATAATAATAATAATAATAATAATAATAATTATAAAACTTGAAAAAAATAATAAAACAAAAGAATATTTGGCAGGAATAATCCGAACTGGTTCTCTTATTTTATAAATAATTCGAACTCGAATTAGTCTACGAATAATCCCAACTATTGAAAAACCATTCTAATAATGTACTTTGACCAATTTAAATCGATTCTAACATGTTAAAAAATGGTAAATCCGACTCTAACTTTACCTCACTCTCATTTTATGTAAAATTCAAACCAGGTTCACCTTTTTTTTTCCCCCGATTAAAGCAGGTTAAAATTGGCCAAAATACATTATTGGAATGCTATTTCAACAATTGAGATTATTCGTAGATTAATTCGAGTTCCGATTACTTATGAAATAAGATGATCAGTTTGGATTATTCCTGTCAATTAATCCTAAAACAAAAACATCATCTCAAATGACGATACAACACACTGAAAAATCAGAACGCGACTCTGAAAGGCGTGGCGTATTAACCTGAAACCACCATCATATATTCATATATGGCGTATTATGGAGGTCAATAAAGTTAAAGTACACATTTTGCCATTCCTTTTGAATCCCAACGTTATAAAATGCCTTCTAAGGTGGCGTTTTCAGCATAAACCACTATCTGATATAGCGTTTTACAAAACGCCTACTGATATTTAGTTATTATAAACTTCACACATGCACTTTCAATTTTATGGAATAATCCTCTCCCCTAACCTGTGTACTCACAATTTAAAGCGGTGTTATTTACCGTAATTACTTAACATTTATACAGCGTTAAATTGACATATTCATATTTCTAGTGGCTTATTTAAACTACAAAATTTAATGTATTCATAAAATAAAAACAAATGTTTGCATATTCATAATACGAAGCTAAAATATTCGTCAAATGATAATGAATCTACTTTTTTTTTTCTTTTTTAATGATAATGAATCTATTCCCAATTACATTGTGCGCAAATTCCAGAAGTTTGAAAACATATTAATAAGATTTACGTACGAATAAAACAACTATTCTGTTTATTATGAATAATAGGTTCGAGTATTTATAACACACAGGACTCTAGGTTTAGGAAAGACGAGGTTTTGGAAAACTCCAAAGCCCAGTACAACGAATACAATGATATAGAATATTTTCCTTATTAACCCAAAGCCCAATAATAATAATAATAATGATAAAATAATAGTTAAAATAATATTAATATTTTGTGTTAAACTTAATATAAAAGAACTGAACTGAATGAAGCTGAATTGAACTGAAATGAAGTGAGCTAAACTAAAGTGAAATGAGCTTGAACTAAAGTGAAATGAGTTTGAAAAGATTAGGTTTTTACCCTGGATATGAAGCATTAGTTTATGTTTTAAAAATATGAATAAAATAAAATTATTCTACGAACTTACGGAGTACTCCGTAACTTTTAATGGCATTTTAAATGTGAACTTTGTGCTATAAATATAGGGGCGCACAAAACACCAGTAAACGACTACTAAAAAAAAAGACAAGTGAAAATGAATCTCTCTTTTAATTTCTTCATGGTATTCATGGTGACAATGACTCTGTTCCTTAACTCTATGAGTAGTAGCTCCAGTAGTTATGTGGATTGGGAAACCGTTTTCCCCAACACTTCCTTACCAGAAGCCGTAAAAGCTGTCGTCTCCCAGAATGCATATGCCATCGAAAGTATATTTTCTTATATCTTTCTCGTTCCAGTCATCGTTGTTGAGGTATCATCTTTATGCACTTAATGAAATCAGATTAATAACACGGAGTTTTGTGCAGGTAACCAAGGAAACTGGGAGGATGCATACGACGTCGTGGTTCCCAATTACGGGCCTGGTCATTGTAAAGTCGACGGAAAACGTCCCCTCGTCGCTGCTATACCACCGGTAGTAAAAACAAGTTTCTTGAACTTAAAAAACTTCAAAGTGGGCGCCGAAGTGGCGGTTCACTTGAAGTCGGATGAGTTAGGAATAACAACAACATTCCCTTCCGCCGATGAAAATGAACTGCCAATTTTTCAATCATCCCATCTCTCCAACAATCTTGCCTACTTCTCTATCAAACCAAACACTAAAGCTTCTAAAATAATGAACCTAACGCTGCATATGTGTGAGTCAAACCTTCCGATGAATGGAAACTTTCAGTATTGTGCAAGATCACTCGCAAATCTGACCTCGTATGTCAAGATGACCTTGGGGCAAATGGGTGCCATAAAAGGGGTGTCCCTTGTTGCCCAAACAGACGCACTCATGACCTATAATATAGTGAGGATTGCGACTCTTGCTACCAATCGCCGTATTTCAGTTTGTCATCATTTAGGCTTTCCTTACACCGTCTTTTATTGCCATCAACCACATTCCACCACAGCATATGAAGTGGTTCTCAATGCGAAACACAACCATGGTAAAGTCAACCGGACTCAGCAAGCGTTCGTGATATGTCACTACAAGACTGGGGAGTGGGATCCCCAGTACATTGGCTTTATAATACTGTCTGTTGCACCCGGAACCCCCATTTGTCATTTTATTCAAATGCACGATGTACTCTGGTATGTTTAGCTATTTGAAGTCCTGTTTGCTGTTCCTCCAACTTAACAATAGTCCTACCTAAATAATCTCAGTTGAGAGTCTCTAATGTATGTCATGATCAGTGGTATACTTGTTTAATGTGATGAATCGTCGAAGGATCTGTCCTCTATGAATGAACGGGCGTGTCTGTTTAATAATTTTAATGTTTTAGTTGTTTGTAATATGTAATAAATCATCGAAGGATCAATCCTCTATGAATGAATGAATGAACAAACGTGTTTGTTCGTTTGTGTTAATTTGATGTAAGTGTTCATTTCACTGTGTTTCTAATATTCTATTATCGAAGTAGCCAATCAATCCGAGTTATCATATGATGTAACTGATTGCTAGCTGCTGTATTCTTCCTGTCACTTACTAATTTTCTTGCTAATAAAAAAAAAAATTACAAACATGGTACTTGCCGATGAAATCTCGACACTCTCAGTAAGGATACAGAAGTTATCTGACACGGTCAGATAATTTGTAATTAATAACAAGAGTTTCTTGAAGTACATTCCATGAAACATAACTGTTAAGGATAATTTGCCTACATAGTCAGTCATCTTGCCGTATACTCTTTAACGAGCTTCGAAAAGGCCGATGACGGATTTGCTAGCTGCTAGCAAGCTTGGAAGGCGTTCACTTTCCTCAATAACTCCATGGTTCAAAACAACGGCCTGATCACTATTGATAACTGATGTAATTTGATGTGCTACTGTAATAATCATTGAATCCCAAAAGTTCTCGTTTAAGGTTTGCTGAACCCGATTATCAGTTGCCATGTCCACAGACGCCAGTTGCCTCGTCAAGCACTACTACTTTGCTTTTCTTTAAAAGTACCCGACTTAAAAATAAGCTGTCGTTGACCAACGCTCCAATTTTCTCCATTTTCACTTACTGTTGCAACAAACCAATCAGGTTAAGTCGGTTTTGATAACGTAAATGGTACAGACAGAAAATACGATACTAGTCTTGCTATCGGCTTCTTATTATCGACTACCCATGCGGCCACAAGTTACATATAAGGAAACACCTGAAGCATACTTGAACTGAAATTGACTTAACCCGTACCTAAAGCGGATGACCCATTTCTAGGTATCCATCCAAGTGAAGCATCAACTCAAAATCGACTAAATCAACCAGATTAAGGTTGTGCATGTGTAGTAATTAAATGCGATTGAGAACATAATCCTCATCGTGCCTCAACTGATAGGTGGTCGTTGGGTGGAATATCAGCTACGAGCAAGATGAGACACTGTATGTATGCTGATACGAAGAGATAATTAGTAGACGTTTATGGATCGAATTTACGTGTGCCTTCATACGATGACGAGTATTACGTCTACAAGGAAAGTAGCCTTGATCAGCAATGGTGTTTTCCGCGGGTTCTGCTGCTCACTTTAGTCTTGACGCCTTCTTGGTACTTGATGAAGTGTATCTAGTAGGTGTTTATTCAGAGTTTTTAGGTACTGAAGATGTCCTAGTTTAGTGGTTAGGATGGAGGTATCGTGGGAATGTAGGTCTCGAGTAAGAATCCTCTCACCCGCTGAAATGGCCTTGTATCTCCTCATGAGTCATGAACCAGAGAAAATTATGAGTTTTTAGGTGAATAAGTCAATTAGAGCAGGTTTCAGAGTGGTTTTGAGAGCTTTATGATGAAACTGAGTTACTAATCATTTTTTATTCAAATTATCATTGAGCCTGAGGAGACTGAGGCAGTTGCGCCCCAAAAGTGTGACATCCGTCTTATGGGCGCAGCATGACACTAGCTGTTTTGTTGCCTGAATGCCTACGTTATCAGCAGACTGATTTCGTAGCCCGTGAGTCATGTATGATGAGAAGTGTGTTATCAGCAGACTGATTTCGTAGCCCGTGAGTCATGTATGATGAGAAGTGTGTTATCAGCAGACTGATTTCGTAGCCCGTGAGTCATGTATGATGAGTAGTGTATTCTCTCCTCAGACCTATTCTTTGACACAAAAAAATGTTCGAGTGTTTGATCAACATTTTCGCAATTCGAACATTATTATTATTACATACTTGCATTCATGGTTTCTCTGAATGCGATTGAATTGGGACGACAGAAGTTGGTGTCCATCAGATCTAAGAGCTGGCTATCATTAATGCAATTCATGAAGTGTCTGCATATTAATGAGGGGTATAACTCCTTAAAAAGATAGAACTAACATGTAGATATATACAAAGACACGATGATTCTATGACAGTTGTTGCAGGAAACTGAGAAAAGAATCTGAAACTAGTGACTAGTAGAGTGCTGAAAATGGTGAGCGCTCTCGCTTTCGAGATCAGAAATTGGCACTTTGAGAGACCACCTGTTGCAGACGCTTGAACATTTTCTTGTAATGAAGGAACCCCATGAACCAGAACTCAAACTCGTCTGTGGTCATGACTTGTACGTACTTCTGCTTAGGCTTCTTCACATTCTCGGTTTCCATAGCTACCTTGATTTTCGTTATAGGTATCACTATCTGCAAGCATTTCAGCATTTCAACATTAACTTCATTCGACTCACCAGTATTTTAGCGTTTTTGGGGTAGAAATAGTACGCGAGGATTGCCGAGGATTGATGAGTGTACCTTGTAATGAAATCGAGAGATTCTCCAGAGGGAACCGACGCTGTCGCTATCGCTCGGTAACTGCAGAAAGCAATTTTGTCGGATGAGATGAAGAGACAGTCGGGTATTGGACCAGCTGCGTTGTAAAAACAACACCGAGAAGCCATACAAAGCTGCTCATGTTCTCCGACAGTAAATATTCATCTGAAAAGTTAGTCGACTCCTCCTATTTGTAGAATCCTTGCTCCTAAACCCAGCTTTCCTTTCACTTTCACATCGAAACAGTCATTTTAGATCATATATACTATATGTACATGTTCAGACTAACAAGACTGACGTAACTGGTAACGTACCTAGCTTGTTCATTGTGCTGGTAAGTGACTCCGCTCTGTACTGACGTTTAGTCGGATGCTAGCCGTTGGGATCAGGATTGTAAATCATATTTCGTTCGTTCCAATCAATTTTATATTTTGTTTTATACGCGTAGGTCAATGTTTATATATTATTTGAAAAAAAAAATGATATTTATAATATACTTTTGTCGTTTCATTTATTTGTTTACATATTAATTTGGCACAAAGACCAAAAAACCCAGTAAAAGACACAATTACGCCTTGGACAAATATTTAATCACAAACCCGCTAAAGAAGTTTTGAATTTTGATTCTGTTAATTTTTTTTGCCTACATAGTCAGTCATCTTGCGCTATACTCTTTAACTAGCTTCGAAAAGGCCGATGACGGATTTGCTAGCAAGCTGGAAGGCGTATCACTTTCTTCTATAACTCCATGGTTCAAAACAATGACTTGATCACTGTTGATTACTGATGTAATTCGATGTGCTACTGTAATAACCGTTGAATCCGAAAAGTTCTCGTTTAAGGTTTGCTGAATCATGTTATCAGTTGCCGTGTCCACAGACGCAGTTGCCTCGTCAAGCACTACTACTTTGCTTCTCTTTAGAAGTACCCGACTTAAACAAATTAGCTGTCTTTGACCAACGCTCCAATTTTCTCCATTTTCGCTTACTGCAACAGAACAATCAAAATAAGGCGATTTTGATTGCGTAAAGAGTACAGACTCAAAATACAATGCTAGTATTACGTGAATTGTTTCCGAAGACATACCTACTGAATCGAGTTTTCCTTCCAGGTTCTTGACTTTGTCGCTTAGCTGACATTTATCAAGAAACTGCAGTGAACAAAAATGACAATTAAGAACTTAATATAATGTTTCTCCCCAAATAATCAGCTTTTGAGAATGTTGGTTCAACCTCCCAAATCTGTTCGTCACTGTACTCGTCGAGGGGGTCCAGGTTGCTTCGGATAGTCCCCTGAAACATGGTCGGGTCTTGGGGAATGATGCTTAATCTTTTCCGTAAATCATGGAGTCCAATGCACGAAATGTTGGTTCCATCAATGATGATCTGACCGGCTGCAGGTTCCACAATGCGAAACAGCGCCTGTATCAGGGTTGATTTACCGCAACCTGTTCTCCCCACAATGCCCGTCTTCTTCCCTCCTGGAAAACTGCATGTAATTCCACGCAGTACGAGTGGCAATCGCAAAGCATAACGTACCTGGAAAGATTTTTGCTCAGTCAATATGTACACGTTTGTGAAAAATGTACAGTCGTCAATAACAACGCTATCACGATACCTTCAGATTGTCGTTCAGCTTAGTCAGAAACACATAAGCAAAACTTGTAATGCTGACATTGTCGCAGATTGAATTTACCAGATGTTGGAGTACTTTATATTATAAGACGGTCTTGATTATTAAAAGTACGGAGTAATGCACGCAGAATAGTGGCTATATCGAAAACTCAAGGGGTTTATATTTTCCCTCACCTGAAGATTTTTAACATCGACTTGTCCACCAGATGGCCAAGATATGTGTGGCCTATGATTTTCGACCTCAAAGGAAGCCTCGCTTGCAATTCCTGTATACTGAAGGATTCTCTCAACTGAGACCATTCTGTTCTCCATCAGTGAGAAATTCATTATCACCCGTCTTTGTAGTTCATTTAGATTGAGCGCGTAGGTCACTGCTAAACCGGCAATGACTGAGTTGAAGAAAAACGAGTAAAATTACGTCAATGTTCTAAATATATATTGGTGATGCCAAAGACTAAAGAGTGCTAAGATCTGTGGACATGTACCAGGATCAAGCGATTCCACGGAAATGAAGATGAACGAAATCAGAGTACAGCTAAAAACAAGTGAAGACAACATGTCAAGGCGGAAGTTAAGCCATTGTATTGCAGCTGCTCTGTAAAAGTCGGGCCTCAAATGTCCATTTATCAGGCTTTGGCTTGTTTCACAAAATCTACGCTCATGACCGAAGCACCTAATAATGGCAAGTCCCGACATTGTCTCTGTAAAGTGATGCATGATTGGAGCCGTAGCTATTCCAGCCAGTCGAATAAGCTCTCGCGAAGAAGGTACATATAATTGCTGCGCAAAACCAGACAAATAAAGGCTATCATACAGAAACCAACGAAAACATTGTACAAAAATCTAACGTCTGATTGTTTGGAAGTCACGATTTCACCTGGTACCACAAAGAGAGAGCGATAATGGGAATGAAAATGATATAGACCTGCCATACAACCATTGACATTACGGCAATAATTCCCAAGAGTGTGATACACGAGAATACAAATCCAGCAACTCTAACGGGAGTGTACAGGTCCACTGCGCTCTGGTCTACGGAAACCTGAAATAAACACAGTGTGATCGTGTATTATTATGCAGTGAGCAAAAAAAAAAAAAAAAAAAAAACGCTTTCCTGTCAGTATGAGCAAAAGTTGAATACCCTATTTAAGATGCGTGCATTTGGGTTGGCGTCAAAGAAAGACATCGGGGCGCTGAATATCGACAAATGCATCTTATGAAAGAGTAAAGACGCCGTCTTGTACCCGGCTGTCACCAGAAGCATCGCTCTCACAAGAATGAACAAACTACTCGCAGCTCCCAAGACAATATACACAAGCAACATATTATATCCGTCCACAGTAGGTGCAGGGCTACCATCACGAGACACACGAGTCGACCAAGATATCCAGTAATTGCTGAGGGTTTGAAGAAACACAAAAAGAATTTGAGATAAGACTATGAAGGGTACTAGACATCCTTTGTAAGCCGTTGTAATATATTTCCAATAAACGCCTCCACCAACTCGTCCAATCTCTCGTTCTTCTTCCTCCACGAGCTGTCCTTCAGGCCTTGCCGCTTCACCATTTGCTTCTTTGTCATCATCATCATCAGTCTCTTGTTTTGAGTCTGTTTTCTCAGTGTTTTCTTCTAAGTGCGTACTAGCTTCGCTTGTTTGAGTCTCAATTTGATTAAATAACGACAAGGCTTGTTCGTTTGCTACCACTAGCTTCATGAAATCCGTGCCTGATTTTGAAATATCGTTGTAATTTCCGGCTTGCTCTATACGTCCTTCTTTCATGACCTTGTAAGTGATGCGAGTTCTGTAATTAAGATACATCCACAACGAGAAAGGACAAGAGAATATATATAGATACATGTTCTATATGCTTACCAAGATTACATCTGCAGCAGGTAAGAATTCCATTTGGTGGCTTACGTAAATGACTGTTTTCAATGCCAAGATCCCCAAGACGCATTCCTGCGATAGCAAACAAATCATAAAGCGGCATGAGCATAGGCTAACTAAGTCAAGTATACAACCAATCTTCAGCCTCCAACCATCAGAATTAGCTTTTGGTTGAGTTGCTTTTAAACGTAGGCTAATTGAGTTAAGCAAAATACAATGAAATTTCGGTATAACCTTGAATAGATGAGTTGAAGTATGAGCATCAAGTGCACTAAAAGGGTCATCTAACAAATAAATGTCAGCCTCTTGGTACAATGCTCTTGCTATTTGTATCCTTTGTTTCTGTCCACCACTCAAATTAATGCCTCTTTCGCCGATGATTGTTTCGTCTCCAAATGGCAAGACCTCGAGATCTTTGTTCAAGGAACACGCTTCTAAGACCCGCTTGTATTTTTCTACATCCATTTCCTTTCCAAACAATATATTATCGACTATCTTTCCACTTTGTATCCATGGAGTTTGAGGAACATACGCTGTCAGTCCCCTCACCTTTACGACACCACTTATTTTTGGTACCTGTCCAAGTATACACGAGAGTAGCGTTGATTTTCCGGAACCAACTGTCCCACAAACGGCTATACTCGTACCACAATATACCCTCATCTCAATATCTTTTAATGTAGGATTTGGAGTCGAGGGATCCCAGCTAAAATTTCCACCACTTATCTCAACTGCTACCTCATCATTGACCACAGATCTCGGAAGTTTCTCGACATAATCAGGATCCAGCTCATCAAAGGAGAGGAACAAAGCAATTCTAGAAAGAGAAACTCTTGTCTGTGTTAGCGTAGTTATCATGATCGGCAGGAAATGGATGGCGTCCTGAAGAATCCCGAATGTTGCAATTGCAGACAAAATCTTCCCAGTATCAAGAGGAACACCGATTATTATGCACGTGCTGAAAGTGATGACAGACACAAAAATTGGAGCAACCCAAAATATGCAAGTTGTTGTCGCCGTTACATGAAGAGACTTTCTCAGCCATTTGGTCTCTTCATCTCGTAGCTTAACGATCTTGGACAAAAATTTCATTTCCCATGCTTGAAGCTTCAGAATTCTCATGTTTTTCAGTATCTCAGTTGTAGCCTTCATTCTCTTATCTTTGGACTTCATTATGTTGTCATAATACTTGTGGGACAAGTTCGACAAAGGGTAATTGGTCAGCATTACGAGTACAGTTGCGATTAACGCAGCAACTGATGCAAGTTTGAGATTTTTATATAGCAGAAACATAGCCAATACAACCTTTAAGGCGATAATCCATGGATCATGAAAGAATGCACTGAAACTACCGACTCTGTCAGCATCGACTGACATCAAATTGATCACCTCCCCACTTGTACATCCTTCTTTCGTTAGAGAGGAAAGTTTTAAGGTCTTCTTATAAATGCCATGTTCTAGGACAGCCTTGGTTCTAAGTTCAACTACTCCAACCCTAAAGTTGTAATGCATCTCACAAACGCATTCCACAAGCTTTGCAACCAAGAATGTGAAAACTAGCACAAAACCTTCGTATTTGGATCCCGTACCACTAAGATAACGAACCAGGGAACCAATGAGGTATGGACCTACATATGCTGCCATTGTTTGTAAGAGGGATAAAATAGCCATAAACACGACGTCAGACCATGCCGCATAGATCAAGGACTTGGCAAGCTGCGAAATAGAGACGGTAACAGAAGCACTACCCTTAGAAGACTCCAAATGTTTTCCGAAAATCAGGTATGATTCAGTAACATTGTCTTTACCAGAGAGTGGAGGGAGGTCACCAAGGTCCAACCTTTTGTTATAGCCCTTAGATATAAGAGACCCCACCCATGAGAAGGTCACGCTACTAAAGAAGCCGACATTTGAATAAGGACTGACTGTCGGAGATATAGAATGAACAGTTAAAAGGCTTTCTCGAAGATCGTCCTCATCATAAATTATCATAGAATTCCCCACAGAGCATAAGAGAATTCCTAATATGATACACACAATATCTGATCCTACCAGTAGAAAGCTCATATATTGACGATTCCAGCATTGAAGCACTTGCGAAGCAAGGCAATAACCCGTAACAACAATGTATAAACCCCACCAAATCTTCAATAGTAAGGGAAATCTAGAAGTATCATACGGATTAACCTGACATTTCAAGTGAACGTAAACAAGCAACCAAGCAAGTGCCCTGAGAGCTAAATCGATAATTGTGGCACTCCTTAAGTATTTGAAGCAACATAACAAGGCTAGATTATAGATAGATAGAACTAGAGACGTAAACACGATAAATCTATGAGACCGATGATCTCTATATTTGGGACGATATAAATCAGCTCCGTTAAGCAATTTCATTAGAAATGACACGAATAGACAAAGTATCAACAATGTATGCTCACAGATAGAGGATTCTCGTACGTACATGGCGTTTTGGAGGAAATTCAAAGGAAATGGTTCGTGAGTTTGAAAGGCCGCCATGGGTACAATTAAGCCACAATATAATGGACAGAATTTGCAATAATCAAATTTAAAAACATAATATATAATTTGGAATAAGTGTTATATTTAATAAGTGTTCTATTTCTACTCAAATATCTTCAAACCCTTTAATTATATAAAGATATTTTCAAATAAAATTTGCAATAATCATAATTAGAGGTGGCAAACGGGTCATTTCGATCGGTTTCGGATCAGTTTATTTCGGATCGATTTCATTTGGTTTATTTGTGTTTTCGATTTCAATTCAGTTCAATTCGATTTTGTTTCGATTACGAGTCTCTATAGGATGTAGATAATTTCGATTCAATTCGGGTTCAAGTCGGATTAATGTCACATCAGTTGATAATCGAGTCGAGATATGATCAATTCAGATATTATTCGAATCGGGTCACGTTCGGATAATATATGAAAGAGTTGTATCGTTGTCAATTTTGATTTCATTTTCCACTTGTGTGCTTCTAAATTTTTCGCATATAAAAGTTATGTGAAAAAATAAATATGTTGCAAAACACGGAATAAAAGTTTCAAGGTCTTAGATTTTATATTATTTTACAGTTTCGTGTTTTGATGACTTTATCCGTCTCATACTAAATTCTACGGAGTAATATTGTTTAAAAATGCGACTTTAACTTGGAATACTCTTATTCTATCAAAGGTCCACATCAAAAAATAAGAATGTAAATGTGATGAATTTAGTATAAATAGTTACAATATCCCACATCGAAAGATTACCTAGATATGAAGTGTTATTATGTTATAAATAGGAGTCATTTTCAATATTTTCAATTATCAAAACAATTAATACTCTTGAGCACTACTTGGTTAAAGAGTTAAGAAGTTAATTTTGAACTTGTATGACAGTTATCATATAAAGTAGCCTTTAATATATATTTATATTTATATATGAGGTAAATAGCCTTTAATATATATTTATATATGAGGTAAATATTTTTTTGGTTTTTCAGTTCAGTTGTCTTCGGGTTCGAGTGAAATAAATTCGGATTTAAACAGTTCAAGTTTATTCGACTATGGGTCTTTCCAGATATGTGTTGAATTTCGTTCAGTTTCAGTTCAGTTCAAGTCATATCAGGTTACAGATTAAGTTCAAATTAAACTTTTCAGATGTTCGGTTGGATGTCGATTCCAACAATTTCAGTCGGATTATCTGGTTCGGTTTCATTTTGCCAGGTCTAATCATAATCATAATCATATCATAATATTATATTATTATATAACAATTTTCGAATTTTTTTAAGCGATTTTAGAGAATTCAAGTTTTTTAAAACACTTTAATTCACATCAACTAGATTTAAGATAATGGGTTATTTAATAGGAATAATACAAACTATCACTATTCTTCTTCCAATTATCCATACTATCAATAATCCCGCAATAATCTAAACTATTATACCTATATTCTCGCAATGGTCCATGGTAACCTACTACCTGAAAACCCGGTAATTCAAACTCTTCTTCTCTCAATAATCCATACTATTATTAATCTTGTAATAATTCAAACTATTACACTTATATTCTCAAAATGGTCCATCTAAAAAAAAAGGGTAAAAACAAATTTAATTTTTTTAATCAATAAAAAAAATTAAATAAAGGAAAAGTCTTATTTCACTCATTATGTTCTTCATTCTAAAACTCACACTTCATTATATTATTATTATTATTGTTGTTGTTGTTGTTGTTGTTGTTGTTGTTGTTGTTGTTAATTTTGATAATCATTTCTGTTGCAACAGTTACGAATTTGGGAGCTCGTAATAATGTATACATGCTGACGAAAATAGTGGGCTCTTTGGTTGATGATCATGTTGCAAATACATGAATTTGGGACTTCGTATTAACGTCGACATGCTGTCCAAATTTTAATCGACAAACACATCCGTCACAAATTACCACATTAATCGTTTTACGTCTTACATCCAACCCCATTACAAAATTACTACATCAGTTTATCATCTTACAAAATGCAAAAAAAATCTACGACATAATTAATCCGATCAAAGCCGCTTTCTCCCCTTTAGCATGTTTATTCATTAAATTCTTCAATTCCATGTTTTCTTCGACCAACTTCTCATTCTTCATCTTCAATTTTGAAATCTTATTTGCAAATTTCTTCTCAAAATCCGATGGCGGACATCCATGGACTTTTGAATCATTATCTGATTCAATATCTTTCATCAACACGAAGAACCCACAATGATTGTTCTACATATTCAACATGTCATTACCACAAAGATTTAAACCAAAACAAGAGGAAAAAAAAGGTATTATAAAATACATCGACATTACCGGCCATAAAGGACAACCGAAGAATTTTTTGCCCATATTTCGGCCATTCTTTAATTGTCCTAATAACAGCGCCTAAATTGTGGTCGCATAAGACGCCGGTTGATATGTTTAAAATCCGTGTATTTGAAGACGATGAACATGACATACGAGATTTCATTTTTGAATTAATTTTTCAATTTTGAAGCTTAGTTGGTATAAAAATGGAGGAGTTGTAATAATGAAGAAGACAAGATGCTACAACGTCTATATTAGAAAATATAGGGGTCCCTCAACATTTACCGGAACCAAAAGGTAAGAAAACGGTCATATTTTATGTGGTACTATTTTGAGAATATAGGTATAGTAGTTTGGATTATTGCGGGAATAATGATAGTTTGGATTATTGGGAGAAGAATAGTGATTATAGTTTGTATTATTCCTGTTAAATAACCCTAAGATAATTATATATGAATAAAATGGATATATCTATTTGTATTTTTATTACTCTATATAAATATAGTGATAAGTATTGATGATTTGCAAACCTAAATCAAATAAGATACGGAGTACTATGTAATACGGAGTATATAGCAATTAGTATCGTATATACTCATATGAATTAAATGTAGTATCGTATATACTCATATGAATTAAATGTAATACGGAGTATATAGCAATAAGATACGGAGTACTATGTAATAAGATACGGAGTACTAGGAGATTTAAGAATTAAATGTAGTATCGTATATACTCATATGAATAATCATCTAAGAGTAAGTGCAATGGAAGAACTATTTATAAAGTTCTTCATTTGACATGTCATTTTTAACAATTATTAGAAGTAAGAACTTTTTTACCACAATGAAAAACCTTTAGTCAATGTTTTTTCATAAGAAAATATAAATTATTTAAAATTAATGATTGATTAAGTAATCAAAATGTTCCTTGATTTTTTAAAGATTTTGGTTCTTATAATAAAACTTAATTTTTAGATTGAAGAACTCAATGAGCTCCACAATGGCAAGAACTTTATTTTAAGGTTCTTATTGAAAACCTCAAGACTATAACCACCCATTACACTTGCTCTAACTATTTTCATTTCCAATTTATGGTACTTTGGTTTTTGTATATAAAGGTTTGTGAGGTATTTTTTCAATTTTATTTTGCGTTAATTGAAACTTAAAACTTTTGCTAAATACACTATTTTTTTTTTCTTTTTTTTTTTTTTTTTTTTTTTTTTTTTTGTTGTTTTGCACGAACATGCTATATTCTTAATTAATTTCATGTTCTGTAGTCAAGGTAAATACATTTATCAGAATTGGTATATAATTAAAAATTATATATTTATAAGGGTTATTTAACAGGAATAATACAAACTATCACTATTCTTCTCCCAATAATCCATACTATCAATAATCCCGCAATAATCTAAACTATTATACCTATATTCTCAAAATGGTCCATGGTAACCTACTACCTGGAAAACCGGTAATTCAAACTATGAGTCTTCTTCTCTCAATAATTCATACTATTATTAATCTTGTTATAATCCAAACTATTATACTTATATTCTCAAAATGGTCCGTCTTTAAAAAAGGGTAAAAACAAATTTAATTTTTTTAACCAATAAAAAAAATTAAATAAAGGAAAAGTCTTATTTCACTCATTCTGTTTTTCATTCTAAAACTCACACTTCATTATATTATTATTATTATTATTATTATTATTATTATTATTATTATTATTATTATTATTATTATTATTATTATTATTATTATTATTATTATTATTATTATTATTATTATTATTATTATTATTATTATTATTTATTATTATTATTATTATTATTATTATTATTATTATTATTATTATTATTATTATTATTATTATTATTATTATTATTATTATTATTATTATTATTATTATTATTATTATTATTATTATTATTATTATTATTATTATTATTATTATTATTATTATTATTATTATTATTATTATTATTATTATTATTATTATTATTATTATTATTATTATTATTATTATTATTATTATTATTATTATTATTATTATTATTATTATTATTATTATTATTATTATTATTATTATTATTATTATTATTATTATTATTATTATTATTATTATTATTATTATTATTATTATTATTATTATTATTATTATTATTATTATTATTATTATTATTATTATTATTATTATTATTATTATTATTATTATTATTATTATTATTATTATTATTATTATTATTATTATTATTATTATTATTATTATTATTATTATTATTATTATTATTATTATTATTATTATTATTATTATTATTATTATTATTATTATTATTATTATTATTATTATTATTATTATTATTATTATTATTATTATTATTATTATTATTATTATTACTACTACTACTTGCAACAGCTACGAATTTGGGAGCTCGTAATAATGTATACATGCTGTCGAAAAAGGTAGGCTCTTTGGTTGCTGATCATGTTGCAAATACATGAATTTGGGACCTCAGATAACGCTTCGACATCTTTGTCCAAATTTTAATCGACAAACACATCCGTCATAAATTACTACATTAATCGTTTTACGTCTTACATCCAACCCCATTATAAAATTACTACATCAGTTTATCATCTTACAAAATGCAAAAAAAATCCACGACACAATTAATCCGATCAATGCCGCTTTCTCCCCTTTAGCATGTTTGTTCATTAAATTTTTCAATTCCATGTTTTCTTCGACCAACTTCTCATTCTTCATCTTCAATTTTGAAATCTTATTTGCAAATTTTTCTCAAAATCCGACGGCGGACATCCATGGACTTTTGAATCATTATCCGATTCAATATCTTCCATCAACACGAAGAATCCACAATGATTGTTTTACATATTCAACATGTCATGACCACAAAGATTTAAACCAAAACAAGAGGAAAAAAAAAAGGTATTATAAAATACATCGACATTACTGGCCATAAAAGGACAACCGAAGAATTTTTTGCCCATATTTTTTGGCCATTCTTAATTGTCCTAATAACAACGCCTAAATTGTGGTTGCATAAGATGTCGGTTGATATGTTTGAAATCCGTGTATTTGAAGACGATGAACATGACATACGAGATTTCATTTTTGAATTAATTTTTCAATTTTGAAGCTTAGTTGGTATAAAATCGGAGGAGTTGTAATAATGAAGAAGACAAGATGCATGCTACAACGTCTATATTAGAAAATATAGGGGTCCCACAACATTTACCGGAACCAAAAGGTAAGAAAACGGTCATATTTTATGTGGTACTATTTTGAGAATACAGGTATAGTAGTTTGGATTATTGCGGGAATAATGATAGTCTGGATTATTGGGAGAAAAATAGTGATAGTTTGTATTATTCCTGTTAAATAACCCTATTTATAATATGATATACTTACCTATGAAACAAGTAAATCATTCTCATTATTTTAATTGATTAATAATGATATTTGAGCCAAAGTAATTCGCTACGTACAAGTGCGATATTGTTTGCAAAAAGAATGTATGAATGCATATGCAAAAATATTGTTTAAAACCCTTAGTTAAGCATGCTTAAACTTGTTAACGAAAACGGTACAGTTAATGTCGAATTCATTATTAAGTTGATTTAATGCAAGAAGAGGATTGCGAATGCATAAACTTAAAATAAAGTTCGTTTGATTTATTTTAAGGGAGGGGCATTGCTTACGCGACTTTGGAGAGGATAAAACGAATGGAATGCATTCGAGTTGCAAAACCGCCTTATGAAAAACGGACTCGCGAACCAAAGCCGAGTTGGGCACTAATGTAGACTCTTTGTTAGTCTAAAGCAAAGAAAAAAAAAAAGACCTAGGACCAAGCTAGGACCAAGACATAGTTGTCTCGAACTTCAAAACCGGCAGAGCTTCGTTTCAACAAAAGGGGATGAATTCAACACGGGACGTGTGAAGAATTCAAAGATTTGGTGCGTGAGGCTTTTGTGAGTTTTGTGTGTGTATGCTGTAAGGAGCACGTAAGAATTGATGTTGTGAATTGTGTTGGGGGTTGAGGGTTATTTATAGTAGAGATTTCGAGGAAATTAGAAAAAAACCCCGAAAAAAACCAGGCAGGCAAACCGCAAGGCACCTTGCGGTATAACCACCTAACCGCATGGCATGTTGCGGTTTAACTCTCAAACCGCAATGCTTCTTGCGGTAAAGGTGGTCGGGCAAGATGTTGTATTTCCTAAATCCGGTTTAACGTATTTTGGAAATTTTTTTTACTGTACCTCAAAAATACCGAGTATAGTGTTTTAAGGAGCTATACAAGATATTTTGTAAGAGCTCTGGGCCTTGGGAAAAAGGGCCAAGAACGGGCCAGACTCGGTTTTTGGGCCGAGATCTGAAAATGTGAAAAGGGTACATTTGGTTGTATCTTTTGTAATAGGAAGACTCGCGAGGTCGCATTGCCCAAATGAAAATGCAAAATAGCGGTTTTAGCTATCGGACCTAAATGTAAGAATTTAGAAAAATTGGATTGGGTCTTCCTTGTTAATGTAAAAAGGGCCAATTAAATTGCGAAAGGGGATGCTCATGCCGGTTGAGCCGAGACGCGAATCAAGCTAGACTCTAAATGAACCAAGTGGCATTTATTTAAGCGTCATGACACATTTCAACTCATTTTGACTGTTAAAACGACTTAATTAGAATTCGACATAATTAGTACCGTCTAAGTCAGTGTTAAAGCATGCGAATAAAAAGTCCGTTACATCACATGGCTTGTTTCGGGAGGGTATGGATACAGGTATCTACAATAGGATAATGCTTGACGCCAACGGTTGGAAATAATTGAAACCACTCATGAGTCATGTAAGCCTTATCCAATCTCTCATACACCCTTTTATTACCATCCCTGTTGTTGCACCATGTGAATTAAGGGCCGTTAAATGGTACTTTTAAAAGTTGTAACACCTCTCTCCATTCTGCAAAGAACCGCGCCTCCTCAATCCTACCATTTATGTTACTCAGCTTGTCCTAACTATATTCGACTTGATTGAAATAACCAATGAGCAGTTTTGGCCCCTTTATTCCGTTTAATTTTTGTCCCAATTCATTCCACACCCTTTGTCTATTAGAAACAGCAGGTTCTCCATATACCAAGCACAAGTACCAAATAAGATTATTGCATTGCACTACTTGACAAATAATGAAATTACAGCGCTTGTGCAAGCATACAAAATGATGACCATTTCTCCATCCCAAAAACAAACCCCCACTACTCCCTACTTCATCTACTCCTACATACTTATCATAACCCAAAGATCTTAATTTTTGATACACTTTTTCCACATTACATTTGGTTTCCATTAAAAAAACAAACTCATACTTATTTTTAAAGATCAACGCTGTTAACTTAGGAATTATAAGGGTGAGCGGATCACAAAGTCCCCTACAATTCCATACAAGACCCTTCATGGCTTCTTTGGAGGTTGCTTTGGGTCAATCTCCCAACCCTCTTCAACACTTATCTTGCTTTCTTCAGAAGATGGAGCCTCAATCTCCTTAATGTTCATCTTGAAAGTACTATCTCCTCTCTTAGATGTCCCCTTAGAAGTTTGTGCATCCATATAGAACCCGTTCTTTCGGACTTTTTAGAGTGAATCGAATCGAATCGAATCAATGGCCCGAATTGAAATGAATGAATCGGCCCAGAATCGAATCGAATGAATCGAATCGAACTAAAGCCGAATAAAGATCAATTAAATAATATAGTCGTCTTTGAACTAAAGCGAAGCCCAGGCGAAGTGGTGGCCCGAATTGAAGTGGAATCGAATGGAGCTAAGCGAAGCCCAGGCCCAGGCGAAGTGGTGAGGCCCAGCGAAATGGTGAAAATTAGCTGGGAAGAACAGGTCCATAGTCCATCTCCTTCAGTCTCTTAGCTAAAACTCTGAGATAGTTTTCAGCCTCTTCTAAAGTCATCAAACAATCATCTAGTAGTAGAGCTTCCTTTGGATCTATTCCTGGTTTTTTCTTCCTCACCAATTTTGTTTCGTTTCCCATGACATCAGCAAGATCAAACAGTCCATTATATTGCATGTCATGTCCCTCCCTTCGCTTCCGGGTTTCCTCTTCTAGTTCCCTTTCTTTTTCCTTCTTCTTTCCATCTCAGAATCTCCAATCTCCTCTACGCCTTCTTCAACAAACTCTTTCCCCTTTTCCTCTTTCCTACCCTCTTTCCCAAAGAAGTCTTCCAGAGCATCCCTTATAAAATCTTGGTCCTCCATAGCATCCTTAAAATTTGATGAACTAGCCAAAACTGAGTAGCCTAGAAGCCAGCAACATTCATAGATTATAGAAACATTATACCAAAGCTTCAATTTAGAATACAAACATCATCTTTATTATGGATAGTGTAATCCTCCTCTAGTTGGCACATCGTAAGACCAACAATGCTAAAACCAAGTCACTTATTTAATTTTAGTTTTATTTTGGTGCACCAATTGCATGATGCAATATTCAACGTAATTTCAATGATGAGTATAAAAAGAGTTTTCTATATGATTTATTGTTACTTGAGTGGGCAGAGAATGGTGATGTATGGCGATTAACCCACAACAAAACTACAAACTGGACTCTGTCTGACGAAGCGAGGCTTCAGGACTCTGTCTGACGAAGCAAGGGTTCAGGACTACGACGGAGGACTTGGCAAACAGTGGCGGATTTTCATTTACCTGGGCCTGGGCCAGGCCCCCCTAACATTTGGGCTGAGTTGGCTTGTGCTTAAAGAATAGCCTCAAGCTTATTTCATTGGCCCCCCTCAGACTTTTGTTATTCTTGGGCCAAAGCCCACTAATCTCACATTACAAAGACAACTCATGCAGATTAAGCACATGTCTCAAGGTCATGAGTCTTTGCGGGTCCTAATTTTAATTTCTACTCCGTATTTGTACTTTGTAGTATGTGTTGCACTAAAATGTTACACCGTACAAATGGAAAAATCAAACTAATTTGCTTTTTTTTTTTTTTTAGTTCGTCAGTACATATTTGAATTTTATTATTTTATTATATTTTGTCAATTTTTATTAGAAATTAAATTAACTTTGATTTAATTTAATGATAATATTTGTTAATTTTTATATTTTATAACCACAATTTTAAAACTCTCACTTTTTGTATTTTTTTTTAAAAACTCTCACTTTTTGTTAACATTATCTTAAATATGTAAAAAGAGGGAGAAATTTAATGTATTTATCACTCAAAATAAATATTTATTTTGTTGAAAATTGGATTTTTGTTGAAGTTTTTAAATAATGTTTAGAAAAGGTGAGATATTTTAAAAGAAAATTGAAAAGGTGAGAATTTTAAAAATAAAAATTAGAAAAAGAGGAAATTGACAATAAATCCTAAATTATTACACAAAGTACTCCGTAGGAATTTTTTTTTTCCTGTTGCTCACTCAACTACATTAATTTTGGTGGGTATTACTCATATATAGTCTTATAAGGCAATAATTTATACAGTGTAATACGAAACATGGGATTTTGTACGATAAATAACATTGATTAATTTTATGTATAACTAAAATTATATTCGTTTAATACTTCGATAAATAATATTTTTCAAGTATTGTAATATGATTTTCTTTAAAACCGATATCATGATTTAATCTCATTCGCAGTTGTGAACTCATTCTTTCGAATTTTTCGTCATAAATCTATTCGGCCCCCTGGAAAATAATTTCAAGGTCCGCCACTGTTGGCAAATGTTAAAACGAATCAAAGAAACCAGGGGCGGACCTAGAAGTTTTAAATTGGGGCAGCATAACTAATTTTAATTAGTTAAAAAGTCGTAAAAAAAAAAATTCATATGTACAAAGTGGTGATTTAAGCATTAATGCATAATTCGTTAATAACTACTTTTTTTATACTGTTTACTATATGTTGATTATATTTTACTTTGTACCATATACTATATATTGTAAATATATTATGATTTTTAGGTGTTGCTATTACAACTTTCTATTTTTTCTTCTGTATGGGGTAGCAGCTGCTACTACCCCATAGCACTACCTATGTCTGCCCTTGCAAGAAACACGCCACAATGACAACTACTTTCTTCAAAGAGATGGACTTGTTATCTGCTCTTAAGATATTAACTGTGCATTTAAAGGAGGGCATTGTTGGTGGTGTCAAGACATGATTTCCTTCCACCTCCCTGATTCACACAATGCCACCACTCAAATTGAGCCACCTTATCGACAATATTAAGTTTTTCAATTTTGACTCCATCTAATACACAACCATGCTCATGAATCTCACCCTGAATACTTGTGTGCATCCCAACCCCATAAATGAGAACAACCAGCACTATTCGATGTCACTACATGACTTGGTTACCTATGTCAGTTCAACCCTCGGCACTAGCAAATTGAGCCCTATAGGGTCTCTTAAGACTGGCTCACACCGAAATGACCTTGTCTCGTAAAAGGTGGTTGAGGTTCACCCGGTTGCTTCAGGGGACAAGATGCTGGCCTGTCATAATTGGGTTTCCCTTATACTGTGTATTATTGCCATCAGCCCAAGGGCACCGCTTCGTACCGTTTAACTCTGGTGACAGCACGAATGGTGTAAAGAGTGATGGTTATGTTGTTTGCCACAGAGAAACCTCTCTGTGGAGTCCCAAGTACTTTGGCTTCAAGGTTATTAAAGTTATGCCAGGAACTTCGGTTTGTCACTTAAATTTCTCAAATTTAAATGATACATCAAATTAACACAAAGGAACAAACACGTCTGTTCATTCATTCATTCATAGACGATAGATACTTCGATAATTCATTATATATTACAACCAACTAAAACATTAAAATTATTAAACAGACACGCCCGTTCATTCATATTCATTCATTCATAGAGGACAGATCCTTCGACGGATTCATCACATTAAACAAATACACCACTGATCATGACATACATTGGAGACTCTTAACTGAAATTATTTAGGTAGGACTATTGTTAAGTTGGAGGAACAGCATACAGGACTTAAAAAATGTTAAACATACCAGAGTACATCGTGCATTTGAATAAAATGACAAATGGGGGTTCCGGGTGCAACAGACAGTATTTTAAAGCCAATGTACTGGGGATCCCACTCCCCAGTCTTGTAGTGACATATCACATACGCTTGCTGAGTCCGGTTGACTTTACCATGGTTGTGTTTCGCACGGAGAACCACTTCATATGCTGTGGTGGAGTGTGGTTGATGGCAATAAAAGACGGTGTAAGGAAAGCCTAAATGATGACAAACTGAAATACGGCGATTGGTAGCAAGAGTCGCAATCCTCACTATATTATAGGTCATGAGTGCGTCTGTTTGGGCTACAAGGGAGACCCCTTTTATGGCACCCATTTGCCCCAAGGTCGTCTTGATATACGAGGTCAGATTTGCGAGAGATCTTGCACAGTACTGAAAGTTTCCATTCATCGGAAGGTTTGACTCACACATATGCAGTGTTAGGTTCATTATTTTAGAAGCTTTAGTGTTTGGTTTGATACAGAAGTAGGCAAGATTGTTGGAGAGATGGGATGATTGAAAAATTGGCAGTTCATTTTCATCGGCGGAAGGGAATGTTGTTGTTATTCCTAACTCATCTGACTTCAAGTGAACCGCCACTTCGGCGCCCACTTTGAAGTCTTTTAAGTTCAAGAAACTTGTTTTTACTACCGGTGGTATAGCAGCTACAAGGGGACGTTTTCCGTCGACTTTACAATGACCAGGCCCGTAATTGGGAACCACGACGTCGTATGCATCCTCCCAGTTTTCTTGTTTACCTGCACAAAACTCGGTGCTATTAATCTGATTTCGTTAAGTGCATAAAGATGAGACCTCAACAACGATGACTGGAACGAGAAAGTTATAAGAAAATATACTATCGATGGCATATGCATTCTGGGAGACGACAGCTTTTACGGCTTCTGGTAAGGAAGTGTTGGGGAAAACGGTTTCCCAATCCACGTAACTACTGGAGCTACTACTCATATAGTTAAGGAACAGAGTCATTGTCACCATAAATACCAGGAAGAAATTAAAAGAGAGACTCTTTTTCACTTGTCTTTTTTTTTTTAGTAGTCGTTTACTGGTGTTTTGTGCGCCACTATATTTATAGCACAAAGTTCACATTTAAAATGCCATTAAAAGTTACTCCGTAAGTTCATAGAATAATTTTATTTTATTCATATTTTTAAAACATAAACTAATGCTTCATATCCAGGGTAAAAACCTAATCTTTTCAAACTCATTTCACTTTAGTTCAAGCTCATTTCACTTTAGTTTAGCTCACTTCAGTTAGTTCAGTTCAGCTTCATTCAGTTCAGTTCTGCTATATTAAGTTTAACACAAAATATTAATATTATTTTAACTATTATTTTATTATTATTATTATTATTATTATTATTATTATTATTATTATTATTATTATTATTATTATTATTATTATTATTATTATTATTATTATTATTATTATTATTATTATTATTATTATTATTATTATTATTGGGCTTTGGGGTAATAAGGAAAATATTCTATATCATTGTATTCGTTGTATTGGGCTTTGGAGTTTTCCAAAACCTCGTCTTTCCTAAACCTAGAGTCTTGTGTGTGTATAAATACTCGAACCTATTATTCATAATAAACAGAATAGTTGTTTTATTCGTACGTAAATCTTATTAATATGTTTTCAAACTTCTGGAATTTGCGCACAATGTAATTGGGAATAGATTCATTATCATTAAAAACGAAAAAAAAAAAAAGAAAAAGTAGATTCATTATCATTTGACGAATATTTTAGCTTCGTATTATGAATATGCAAACATTTTTTTTTTGTTTTATGAATACATTAAATATTGTAGTTTGAATAAGCCACTACAAATATGAATATGTCAATTTAACGCTGTATATATATTAAGTAATTACGGTAAATAACATCGCTTTAAATTGTGAGTACACAGGTTAGGGGAGAGGATTATTCCATAAACTTGAAAGTGCATGTGTGAAGTTTATAATAACTAAATATCAGTAGGCGTTTTGTAAAACGCTATATCAGATAATGGTTTATGCTGAAAACGCCACCTTAGAAGGCATTTTATAACGTTGGGATTCAAAAGGAATGGGAAAATGTGTACTTTAACTTTATTGACCTCCATAATACGCCATATATGAATATATGATGGTGGTTTCAGGTTAATACGCCACGCCTTTCAGAGTCGCGTTCTGATTTTTCAGTGTGTTGGATCGTCATTTGAGATGATTTTTTGTTTTAGGACTAACTAGTGTAGCTCCCGTGCAATGCACGGTTTTTATAGTTTTTTTATATATATATTTTTTTTTTGGTAAATGGTAAATATCATTAATATCAAAACTGTTTATGTACAAGTCACGTGTTTCTGGACATGTACCTAATTACAAATCTGTCGAAACCACATGCTATCGCTCATTTTCAAATTGGAAGCTAAACTATAAACCCTCAACTTAATCTCATCTCTAAGTTGCTTATGTAACACCCCGACTTTTCCTAATATTTATTATTTGTCTCATTTATATTCGTAAATTATTTCTCTTGATTCTCTCATTTCTTTTAGCTCGAGAAAATCAGTTCTCTTGTCGCGTGGGTAAGCTACTCTGTAGTCGGAATTTAAATACGGAGTAATTTAGCTAAAAACAGTGTAACTTCCTCATACGAACTCCGATTCAAGTGATTCAAAAGGCTAAACTGCGTATTTTTTCGACGCCGTTGCATCTGCCAAATTTTCAGAAGCTAATTTGGACCGGCCCAACTTGGACCGAACCAAATCCTCCTTTGCACGGATAGGAGTTAGGGTTTTGGTTAGATTCTTGAGCAAGGCATTATCATATCTTGTGATCTCCTAATCTAAGCAACCTAATAATCTGATTTCACTCCTTAATCTCTCATTCCTCATTCCCATACACATTCATTTCTCCTTTCTCTCTCAAAATATCTCTCCATTATCATTCAAACTCCATTGATTCTCTTGCAAGCTTCCATCCGATTCATCCTAAGGCTTTCCTAACCTTTTCCCTTGGTATAGAATCCCTTTTATCTCTTTTATTTTTCTGTTATTATGTTATTTTATGTGTTGTATTGCTTTGTATTCATTATTTGTGTGTTTGGCTTGGATTATCAAAGGAGAAGAGGGCTTTGAAGAAGGAGATACTATCCTTGTCGAAGAGGAGGAGGGGTAGCACGATTTTGGTTCTCTACAAAGGTAACTAGGTGTGATCTAGTTATGTTTTAGCATGTATGAGGCCTTGTTTGTCATGTTGTTGTTGTTTACATTGTTGTTGTGATGATGGTTGATGTTTTGGTCATGATTTCATGCTAGTTCCATTGGCCTCATACTAGGGTTTGTCCTATAATCATATATTCATGCATAATTCACTTGTGGTATCATTATTCATGCTTGTAGATTGATTAAAAATTGGTTTGGTGGTGTTGTTGTGTTGATGCCGTGTTGTGGGTGAAGGGGCCGAACCCCCTTACTCTTGTTTCCCCTCATGTTTCTTCTTGATTTGGCTTAAATACGATTAATCTTGATGTTTACATGATCCACCTAATGATGAGTATGAGTTAAGGTGGTTTTGATTAAGTTTAAAAGTATATGTATGCATGTTTTAATGATTTGATCACCTAAATCGATAATTGGTCACATGAGAATTGAGTTTGATGCATGAAATCGTGATTTTGAAGTGTTGGCCGTGTGGTGTGGGTGTTGGCCGTGAGTGGGTGCTCAGGCCGTGTGTGGTGTGTGTGGGTGTTGGTGTAGGTTTATATCCGTATATAGACCATTAACTTCACAGGATTATAATGAAAAACTTTATAAGATTTAAGGTTATGAAATAAAATTGCATAATAAAGTATAAAGATACAAGAATTAACCTTTTAATCCTTGAATAATGGCCTATGAACAATACCAAAAGGATGGTATCTCCTAATTGTAACACCCAAGATGTATGTGAGATATGCCCTTTGAATTGCTAGAAAGATTAGAAAGAAAACTGCTTTTCTTTTCTTGAGGATTTTTGTGTTGTAGAAGAAGTAGTGAATTAGGAATGAATTAAGGAAATATATAAGAACCAAAAATCCTCTAAAACTCATTATGGTGGCCGGCCTCTTCTAGTTATTGGGGAGATTTAGTTCTCCTCAAATACTCCACTTGTTGACCAAGTAATTCATAATGTATCGGGACACTACTGTACTTGGTCATTTTAGCTTTTTTATATAATGCATTATATTAATCATATCATCTGAATGGACCGACTATAATATATTATAAATATCCATATATTTATAATTTACTAATTAATTATAACGGTTTATATTTAATTAGCTTGCATTATACACAACAATTAAATATAACATTTTATATTCAATCCACGAATTACATTTAACTCGTATCAGCTAATATTATTTAATCAGTATTAAATAGCCGTACCAACATTACACTGACTAACATTTTAGCCAGTAACCTCATTACACTTGACTAACGTTTTAGTCACATTTGACTAACCTTTTAGTCAACAACACTAACTAACTGTTTAGTCATTAAGTAAGGCATCAATATGATCATTTTGTCAAATAATCATATCTCTCAAACACATCCTTTAGGTGTGACTCTTAGGGACCAGTTGATCACCGCCATCTATATGACAATAACGTCAAACTTATCTAGCAAGCCAACCGTTATTGATAAACGTTAATCAATTGATTAAATACAAAATGTACCCTGTGTACCTTTAGAGATTTATTTATGTTATTGCACTCACTGTGGAGGACACTAACCCCAACAATCTCCCACTTGTCCGTACAAGTGTAAGTGCGATAACCGATTCTCATATCCATAATAAATTTCTCCCACTCAATGTAAACCAATTTGCAAAGTCCGTACTTTCAAAGGTCGTAGTTCACAAGCGATCAGAATCAAGAGTGGTTTCCCCGACAAGAGAGTAACTTAACTGATAAACGAATCAATATTCGAGCATGGCCATGCATTTTCAGTTAGAGCTCCTCGAGTGGCCCTGAGAATAAATATTATAACTCGATAGAAGTTTGGATATTTCCCTCAACTCGAATCCTGCAGATGTAAGCGCAGCATGAAATGACCCAGTGAAAATCTGCTTGGCCTCCTGTTACGGGCCGACCGTGAGAAAGAAACCAAAGTCACCCAAAATCGCTTTAATCTCAAGAGGCGGTCGATAGTCAAAAGAATCGACTCTAGGAACACTATGGATGTCCTATCCACGACCAGGCACCTAATGTTACGAAACATTTAGGACTCCATGTTGTCGCCACAAACATGTCTGTAGCGATTTCAGTAAACCCGCATCTGTGATCGATCAGTCAACAGTTTGACTTATGGCTCGTTGAACCCACCATCAATCGACGTCACAAAATGATTGCCAGAGTTATCAGCTCGTGTAGGCGACCACGGACCAAAACAAAATATATAGCAATTCAGTTCACTTTGAGGTGTTCAATGTTGTCTGCACAACCCTCATGAAAAAAATATATATAACAAAACGATGATTTTATTAGAAGTTTTAGGAAATACAAGTGTCAAATCCATACAAACAACTAATACAACTCAGGGACACGCTTAATTCCCATGGATTTAACGTGCCCTTCATGCTTATCTTATCTCAACGGTTTAGTGAGAGGATCTGCTATGTTATCATCCGTAGCAATCTTGTCAATCACTATCTCCTTCTGCTCCACGTAATCTCGGATCATGTGAGCCTTCCTTTGCACGTGCCGAGACTTGTTGCTGGACTTAGGCTCCTTCGCTTGGAAGATGGCACCACTATTATCGCAATAGATGGTGATCGGGTCATTCGAACTCGGAACTACAGTTAGTCCTTGTAAGAACTGACGCATCCATATAGTTTCCTTCGCGACCTCAAGCAAAGATAGTACTGACTCGATCGTTGAATCTGCTATAATCGCTTGTTTGGAGCTTTTCCACCGGTGGCAGCCGCCATTAAGAGTAAAACGAATCCAGTTGAGATTTCGAGTCATCTCGATCCGCTTGGAAACTAGCATCTGCAGAATCTGTCAAGATAGCTCGGTGTCTCCTCCATAAGTCAATACCCAATCTTTAGTCCTCCGTAGGTACTTAAGAATGTTCTTCTGACCATCCGATTATTGCTTCACCTGGATTGCCTTGGTATCGACTTCGTCATACTCAATGCATATGCCACGTCTGGACGTGTGCATATCATGGCATACATGATCGATCCTATTGCTGAAGCATATGGAATCCGACTCATGCGCTCGACCTCTTCCGATGTCTTTGGTGCTTGAGCTTTACTCAAGTGCACCCCTAAGATCATTGGAAGGTTCCCCTTCTTGGAGTTGGTCATGCTGAACCTCTCAAGAATCTTATCTATATAAGACTCCTGACTGAGGGATAACATCCGTCGTGATCTATCTCTATAGATACGGAGCCCCAAAATACGCTGTGCCTCACCCAGATCTTTCATCCGGAAATGGTTCTTTAACCATACTTTTACCGAAGTTAAGAGAGGTATGTCATTCCCAATCAAGAGTATGTCATCGACGTACAGTATTAGAAAGAAAATCTTGCTCCCACTCGACTTGATATATAGGCATGGTTCCTCGACTGATCGAGTGAATCCATTCTCCTTTATCACTTGGTCGAAGCGATGATTCCAACTCCGTGAAGCTTGCTTAAGTCCATAGATGGAACGCTTAAGCTTGCAAACCTTCTTAGGATTTTCAGGATCGATGTAACCTTCGGGTTGTACCATGTACAACTCCTCCTCCAAATAACCGTTTAAGAAGGCGGTTTTCACATCCATTTGCCAAATTTCATAGTCATGAAATGCGGCAATCGCTAAGAGAATCCGAATGGAACGAAGCATGACTACGGGTGCAAAAATCTCATCATAGTGCAACCCTTGCACTTGAGTGAAACCCTTTGCAACTAGTCGTGCCTTGTATATGTCTGGTTGTCCTTCTACAGATCGCTTTATCTTGTAAAGCCATTTGCACTGAAGAGGCCTAGCCTTATCAGGTAAGTCAACCAGATCCCATACATTGTTCTCGTACATCGAGTCCATCTCGGATTGCATGGCTTCTTGCCAAAGCTTTGAGTCAGAACATGTCATGGCACCTTTATAGGTTACGGGTTCGTTACTCTCAAGGAGTAAAACGTCGTCTCTCCCATTCTCCTCGACTATACCGATATATCGATCTGGAGGAATGGAGAGTCTACCCGACCTTCTGGGTTCCAAGGGAATATCAACCGCAATCGTAAAGGCAGTTTCCTCCATTGGTTGCTCGGTTGTTGGTTCAGAATCTCAAACGGATCGAAGGTTCTATTGCCTCTCTTGTCTTGGAGAAACTCTTTCTAAGAACGTCGCACTAGCCGCAACAAAAACTTCGGTGTTCTAGTGGCGAATAGAAGTAATGACCAAACATTCCTTTTGGATAACCAATAAAGTATGTCTTGACCGATCGCGGGCCGAGCTTATCCTCGTGTCTCCACTTGACATAAGCTTCGCACCCCCAAACCCGAATAAAGGACAAGTTAGGGACCGTTCCCTTCCATAACTCGTATGGAGTCTTGTCTACAGCTTTAGACGGACTTCAGTTAAGTATAAGAGCAGCTGACAAAAGAGCATAGCCCCACAATGAGTTAGGTACAACCGTGTGACTCATCATGGATCGAATCATATCAAGTAATGTTTGATTCCTGCGTTCGGACACACCATTCAGTTGTGGTGTTCCGGGTGGAGTTAACTGTAATACTATCCCGCGGTCTTTCAGGTGTCGATCAAACTCAATTGAAAGATATTCGCCACCACGATCTGAACGTAGTGCTTTTATCTTTCTATCCAGTTGGTTCTCAACCTTATTCTGGAATTCCTTGAACTTGTCAAAGGACTCACTTTTATGCTTCATTAAGTAGACATGTACATATCTACTCAAATCGTCCGTGAAAGTGATAAAATACCTATAGCCGTCTCTAGCGTTGATTGACATAGGTCCGCACACATCAGTATGTATGAGTCCTAATAGGTCAGCAGCGCGCATTCCAACACCTTTGAAGGAAATTCGAGACATTTTGCCTATAAGACATGATTCACACGTGCCAAAAGTTTCATAGTCAAATGGGGCAATTGTCCCATTATCAATGAGCTTTTTCACGCGTTTCTCATTTATGTGTCCCATACGGCAATGTCATAAATACGTTTGATCTTTGTCACCAACCTTTGCTTTCTTGTTACTCACATGCATGATTTACGTGGTTTGATCTAAAACATAAATTAGTTCATGGAAACAAATTTTACCATAAATCATATCGTTCAATGAGAATACAAATTTATTATTCTTAATTGAAAATGAAAATCGTTCTTTATCAGGAACAGATACTTAAATAATGTTTTTAGATAAACTAGGTACATAGTAACAGTTATTCAGAAATAACTCAAAACCGCTCGGGAGTTGGATTACATATGTTCCTACTGAAACGGCAGCAACTCTTGCTCCATTCCCCACTCGCAGGTCTACATCACCTCTTGCCAGAGTTCTGATGCTTCTTAGGCCCTGCAAATGATTGCACAGATGAGAACCACATCCAGTATCAAGTACCCAAGTTCCGAAACTTGCATGGTTAATCTCAATCATATGAATAAAAGAAGACATACCAACAGGAGCGACGCGGCCTGCTTTTATGTCCTCAGCATACACGGGACAGTTCCGCCTCCAATGCCCAGGCTTGTGGCAATGGTGGCACTCCATGCTCTGCTTGGCTTTTGCCTTGCCTTGTGAGCTACCGCTAGCCTCACCAGGCCCACTCTTAGCAACCACTGACCCCTTGAATTTTGGCTTACCTACAATAGGTTAGCGGAGCCTTACCCTTACCCTTCTTGTTCCCAATCATGAGAACATCTTGCTTCGTGCTCCCACTCAACTTCGTGATCACTCCGCCTGCACGAGGAGTGAATGTAGTTCATGCGCACTTTTCTCGCATGTCATTCATGTAATAGTTTGCCCTAAAGAGGGCATACCCATCGTGAAGAGAATGAAGGACTCGATCAATGATGATCTTCTCATCGATCGGGCAACCAAGCTCCTCCAATTTGTCAACGTTCTCGATCATGGCGAGAAGCTGTGGACCACCCGATTGGCCCTTTCGGAGGCTAGCATCAAAGAAACGAGTAGTATACTCGTAACTCTTAATTCTGAGCTTTCGAGAATTCCTTAGTAAGTGGTGAAAATCTTGTTTGCACCTTGGGTAATGAAACGCGTCTTTGCAAATTGGGTTCCATTGCATAGATGAGTACGTTACATGAACGCACGCGCTTCCATCATGAAATGGTTATAAGCAAAGGTTTGACTTCTTCGCATCGGAGCTGGTAGAGCCGGCGGTGGCTCAGTCAAGTACTTGAGCTTACCGTCAGCGATGGCAGCATTCCGTAATGCGGCCTCCCAATCAGAAAAGTTGGACCCATCATGCTTCAGTCGAGTAGACTGATTCATGCTGCCCATGAAAATTCTAAGCCATGATTCGCGCATTAGTGTGGCACTTGGCATTGGTTCGTCAGTACGGACAGCCATTTGTTATAGTAGTTATATCTGTATATAACGTATTCGAAACTGTGAAAAAGAAAGAAGAAGAAGAGAAAAGATAAGAAATCATGGTTTTAAAAGTTTAAGTCATAAAGCAATAACGCTTTAATGCAATGACTCGTGCACTCATATAATCGACCTCCCTCGAGAATTACATAAGCGATCCCAAGACTCAATTTCTTTAAATTGATAAGCCAACCTCTTGGCTAATTCTACTGTTAGAATTCTTGGTCGATAGATTTCAGTAAATCCTATCTATTAGTCCACTATAACTACGAGATATTACTCGAACTATAGTGTTGAGGTAAACTAAGTTGACAGCCACTACTTACCCAACGTAGAAGGGGTCATATTATGCCTACCGACGAAGAAGGGATTCATAGTGGTTCGACTTATAAAGACTAATTCTCAATTTCAGTTTTAGAGGAAGATCCCATCAACTCATTTTAATTCATTTTAAGTGAACTAATATCTAGCATTATCGTGAATGATTAAATTGAGGTGATAGCTCTAAACAAATGACATCCGTATGTCTATGATCTAGGATGCAACTATATGATCCAATTTCATGCATATTAGGTGGTTTGGTTTAGTTTAGGCGGAATATGATGCTACTATCTAACGTGAATGCAATGAAAAACGGTAAAGAAAAACGCAAAAAGGAAAAACACCTAGTGTGGCCTAACCCTATGAAAATAAAGACAAATACAAATTGGAATCCATCCATGGACCCTAAGCAAGTCTTCATTCTTCATCTTGGGCTTTAAGTGGGAGTCCATCTTGAATCTTCATCTTGAATCTTCTCAAAATTACATATTTGAATTACAAAATAAACCTATTTACATTCTAATTCAAAACATGCCAAAATTAAAATATTACAAAATGGGAGATTCGAGATCTCAAAATACAACCAAAATTGTGTTTCCTTCATTACGAAAACACAATTTTCTAAGGCCACACTAGTAAATTACAACCGATTGTACATTCTTTAATGCGTAAAAATAAACCATTCAAAACATTCAAACCATTCAAACACAAAATAGAGCATCAACTAAACAAAATAAAAACAATGCATACGAATTGATTTTAATCCAAACCACCTCTTTATAAATGATTAAAATTATGCAACAATTCCTTAATTGTTCATAATATCTTTTAATCAAAATATAATCCAAATCAATTTATATTATCGGTATAACATAAATTCAATCTCAAGATATTTTAAACTGCTTTAAAATATTAGGTATCATATTTATTATGAACTGCTTCACAATAAAACAAAATATATTATCTTTATAATATAACATAAAATTTGGTAAAAACAATAATTTCCAAAAATTAAGAAAATTTCGGCCAATCAATATAATAAATTGAATTTTTTTTTTTTTTTATATTTTATTAAAAACATACGGCCATACATCAAAAATTACCAAAAACAAATTTTTTTTTTTTTTTTTTTTTTTTTTTAATTTTAAATACGGCCAACAAAAAAAAATTAATAAATTAATAAAAAAAAAAACAATTTTATTCGGCCAAAACAAAGAAATTGGAATTAAACTGTTTTAATTCGATTAAGCTAATAATTAGATCAATCCTAATTCAATTTTAATCCGTATTAAACATTGATTTAAGAGATTCAAACTAACCTTTTAGATTAAACATCTTAAACTGATAGATCTAATGATTAAACACCATGATATGTTCATTAACATACATAAAATATGGTCCTTTTAGTTTTAATTCAATCGGTATTAAATCAAAACTCATTCAAAATCATATGTAATCGTTTTAACATCTTAAAACATTAATAATTATGAATCAAATAGACCAAACCAAACCAAAAATTGAAACAAAACTCACGGCCAAAAGACCATACAATTCGGCCAACTTAAATTTTTGATTTAAATTTATACAAAATCAATTTTTATGAAAACCTTATAAAAAATTTCATGTGCCCAAAGGCTCTGATACCACTTGTAGGTTTATATCCGTATATAGACCATTAACTTCACAGGATTATAATGAAAAACTTTATAAGATTTAAGGTTATGAAATAAAATTGCATAATAAAGTATAAGGATACAAGAATTAACCTTTTAATCCTTGAATAGTGGCCTATGAACAATACCAAAAGGATGGTATCTCCTAATTGTAACACCCAAGATGTATGTGAGATATGCCCTTTGAATTGCTAGAAAGATTAGAAAGAAAACTGCTTTTCTTTTCTTGAGGATTTTTGTGTTGTAGAAGAAGTAGTGAATTAGGAATGAATTAAGGAATTATATAAGAACCAAAAATCCTCTAAAACTCCTTATGGTGGCCGGCCTCTTCTAGTTATTGGGGAGATTTAGTTCTCCTCAAATACTCCACTTGTTGACCAAGTAATTCATAATGTATCGGGACACTACTGTACTTGGTCATTTTAGCTTTTTATATAATGCATTATATTAATCGTATCATCTGAATGGACCGACTATAATATATTATAAATATCCATATATTTATAATTTACTAATTAATTATAACGGTTTATATTTAATTAGCTTGCATTATACACAACAATTAAATATAACATTTTATATTCAATCCACGAATTACATTTAACTCGTATCAGCTAATATTATTTAATCAGTATTAAATAGCCGTACCAACATTACACTGACTAACATTTTAGCCAGTAACCTCATTACACTTGACTAACGTTTTAGTCACATTTGACTAACCTTTTAGTCAACAACACTAACTAACTGTTTAGTCATTAAGTAAGGCATCAATATGATCATTTTGTCAAATAATCATATCTCTCAAACACATCCTTTAGGTGTGACTCTTAGGGACCAGTTGATCACCGCTTATCTCAGATGACAATAACGTCAAACTTATCTAGCAAGCCAACCGTTATTGATAAACGTTAATCAACTGATTAAATACAAAATGTACCCTGTGTACCTTTAGAGATTTATTTATGTTATTGCACTCACTGTGGAGGACACTAACCCCAACAGTTGGATGGTTTGTCGCTTGTTTGAGTCTTGGCATGTCCTAAAATGTTAACTATGCTATAATGAATCATGTTATACTTTGGTTGATCACTAAATGATTATTTATGAGCATGTTAAACGAATGTATGACTTGTAAAGCATGTTGATCATTTTGTACTCCGTATGTATGGTTGGTTATGATGATATTGTGACTTGTGCGTGTGCGAGTATGGATGTTGTGGTTGTATGGTTGTGTTGGAGTATTGGAAACAGGTTGACAGGTTAACAGGTTATGCTTGGGTTAAGTTTGCACATGGGTACTGTTCTGGCACATGTGTGAGGAGATACAACGTCCTAGGATGGACGGATACCGCTCATGGTCCCCTCGGCTATTCTTGTTGTTTAGCTAGAGCTATCAAGGGTTCTCAACCAGAAGGGTTAGAGACTATGGTTATATTTATGTCGTCACCGTTCTTGTTGCTCGGTGGAATTTGACCAAATTTAGACTTGTGATTATTGAGGAACTTCTTGTTGCTGTTCCGCCATAGGGTTTGGGTGATTCTTGTTGCTTCACCCGGGGTGATTCTTGTTGCTTCACCCAGTTCTCCGCGCTTACTCTCGCAATTGGTTGGAAGATGGATCGTCGTGTGCGCTCAGTTGGTTGGGTCACAACCTTGGTTGTGCCGTGTGGTTGTGCTTGTGATTGTATTGTTGTTTTATTGTTGTATGATTTGTTGTACATGTATTTATACTTTGGTTTAGGCCGTAGGCCAGGTGAGCTTGTTGCTTTGTTGTTGTTTGCATTTGTTATGTTAAAATATGACTGGGGAGCACCTAGTTACTCCCCACTGATTGTGGTTGTTGCTTCCTTTTTTTTTATAGGTATGCGCGTGACGGGAATCGAGTGAAGATATGCGAGGATATGACCGTGCTATACCTTAGAAGAGATGTGTTTTTGTTGGACTATTCGGATTTGTATTTTGGATTGTTTTAGACTTTGTTTCGGACTTTGGACTTTGTTTTGGATTTGGTTGTAAGGGGTATTTACTCCCCATGTTTTTGCTAGGCCTTAAGGCCTACTCTTCTCTTTCTGTTTAGTTTTAGTAGTTGTTTGAGTAATAATCCGGGCTACGGTGTTTCCGCCACCGTGATTTCAGTTTTAAAACCTTTATCTTTCCTAAAACCTTTTTAAATCGTATTTTAAAAACCTGGTTGTTACAGCTTATATACGACCTGAGGATGCATGACCCGACCATATAGTCAACACTCATTTCTAACATGCTATATGTGATAAATCAGTCCAGCTATAAAGGCGAAAACAATCTGCCTTTGAAATTTGGATCCACCCCTGCGTTTACACAACCTCATCCAATCATTTCTGGTGACCAACTGAACTCCGACGTTTGCTTGGATCATCCCCATACACTCTCTGCTATATTTGCATTCAAAGAAAAGATGCGTAGTAGTCTCTTTCTCGGCTAAGCATAGGTAACATACCTCATCTGTTGTGATCCCGAATCTCACTAGTCTATCCAATGTAGTCAGTCTGTCTCTTGCAGCAAGCCACGCTACCATCATATGACGCGGAACATTAAACCTGGACCAAATAAAACTGGTCCAACTTTGCTTTTCACAAACCCCCTGCAGCCACTGATACCCTCGTTGTATGGTATACCCTTGGTCCTGTTGCATCCATCCTCGTGCCTGAAAACCTGCTTTAACCTTCTCCTTGACGTTGCAAATTTTCCTCCAACACCAACTTGAGTTGACACTCGGAGTATAGCTCAACCAATCACTGTTTTTGATGTAGATGTGGTGCACCCAACGAACCCAAACATGATCAGCCTTGGTGTGCACCCACCAGGCCAACTTTCCAACAGCTGCTTGGTTCCAGATTCGGCTATTCATAATACCCAGTCCACCTGCTGATTTCGACGTGCAAACAGATTCCCAGGCTACGGGACATCCTTTAATGTGGTGTATTTGACCTTCCCATAGATAGTTCCGGCACAGAGCATCCACTTTCTTTATCACACTCACCGGCAACACAAAGATTTGGGCCCAATATAGGTGCAAAGTGTGGAGAACTGACTTCACCAAAACCAGCCTACCCTCATAAGATAGCTTCCTAGCTCCCCATCCTCTGATTTTCGCTACGATCTTATCAGTTATCTTTTCGCAATCCAAAACTGAAAGCCTCTTTGATGAAACTGGAACTCCAAGGTACTTAAATGGCAGAGAACCCATGGCAAAACCAGTTTTCCGTCGAAATTCAGCAATAATTTCGTCCTTTACACCATTTGCGAAAAATTCAGATTTGCCTTGATTCATTTCAAGGCCAGAAGTTCGAGTAAATATAGTGAAACCATGCATCATCAGTTCCATTGACGGAGCCTGCCCCTTGCAAAACATGACCAAGTCATCCGCAAAACAAATGTGGTTCAACTTCAGAGGTGCACACATAGGATGGAACTTAAACTCCTTGCACTTCCCAATTCTCCTCAACAGTCTGCTCAAGTAGTCCATACAAGTTTTTTTATATTTAGGAATATAGAAATTCAATATAATTATGTTGTCGAATTTTTTTTTTAATGAAGTTAGTTTTCTATTCATCCATAAAAGGAAAAGTAGAGTTTTCTTACAAAAATAAGCACAAGATTAAGAATTAAGACTAATCAAAACATCATAAACCCCACTATCCTTTGACCCATTTATGTTGCCGATTATTAGTTATAAAGACAATTATTTTTTATTTTGTTACTTATTTTTATTCATGTTGTAATTATAAATATATTAAAACATAAATGATATTTAAATTTGACTGTAAAAGAACGTAGATTGATATTTAGAAAACTAAAATTGAATTAAAACTAAAATTAAGAATAGACTACTTAATATGCGGTATCTTTATTATGAGTGACATGCATAATTAAAAAAAATCATATATAACAGTTTTTAAGGATAACTATTTTCTTATTAACTAGTACACTAATTTTCTTTTTTTTAAATTATATATAATAATTTTTATAGATTGATTAATTTTACTCCATATTTTGAATAAAATTTTAATAAGATATAATATAGAAAACAAAATTATTCTATTATACAATAATTAGATTTTCTGACAAGTAAAACACAAAGAAAATAAGAAACTACAAAAACGGTGAGTAATTCTCCTGTAAAGCTGAACTTACACTAATTTAATGTGAGACCAAGGTACAAATTGCAGTTAAAATGGTACAAAACATGAAACAAATCTACTAAAGTTATTAACAGAGGCACTAAAAAGATTTAGTAACAATTAATCATAATTATCACTTAAATAGTACAAAAGCTATATAATCGGGTACAAATGAGACGGACTTACTTGTCCCTAGTAATCCTTTGGTGCTTATTGACCATTAATTTATAGCATGTAGGATATAGTGGTGATTTTAAGCATCAGATATTCAGATTAAGAAAAGTTAAAATAATTGAAAATTGTATTAACTTAGGTTAAGAAAAGTTAAAAAAATAAAAGAAAGAATTTTGTATAGAAGGTGACTAAAAAAGGGTATGGAAGGGAAAAAAATTATATAACGGGAGTAAAACCCGTATACGGAAAATCAATACCCTTTCTTTACACGTAAGACATTGTAAGAAAAAAAAAATAATTTCCATAAATTGTGAAATCTTAAAAAGAGTATAATATGATACTCTATAAGATATGTATGGTAAAAAAAAAAAAAAAAAAAGTATAAGAGCATTTTCTAGTTTTAATAAAAATTTAATCAAAGTAACAAATGTTTTAGATTATTTTCATAAATAGCATAATTATTTTCTAGGAAAAAGTTGGTTGAGTGTTTTCTAATTTAAGTAGAATACATAATGATACGATATGATATAATTTGACATTGTGAATTATTGAATTCCATTTTTTCCTAAAACATACATTTTTTTTTTTTTGTTTTTTTTTTTTTTTTGTTCTTTTCCAAAGATATATTGTACTTAACTTTTTCCAAAAATTCATCATATTTTGACATAATTGTGCATATGTAGTCCTAATTTTGAGAAATTAAATTTGATTTCCTAAATTGTTTATTATGATTTCTTAAATTATTTATTCTGATTTTCTAAATTATAGGTTCTTAATTTTTTTTTTTGGAGCACAATTGGTGAGGATAGAGAGGAAGTTTTGTGGAAGGTAATTGGAAAATTGGAGGATTTGGGGTTATATTTGGGCCAATAGGATTTTAGTTATAAGTTTGTTATTTTACTGTCGAAACCCAACGCCCATTAAGTTGAGCGGGAAAATTTTAAGAGGTGGTCTTTGTTTTAGTATAATTAAGATTGACAGGAATAATCCAAACTGATCATCTTATTTCATAAGTAATCGGAACTCGAATTAATCTACGAATAATCTCAATTGTTGAAATAGCATTCCAATAATGTATTTTGGCCAATTTTAACTTGCTTTAATCGGAGAAAAAAAAAAAGTGAACCCAGTTTGAATTTTACATAAAATAAGAGTGAGGTAAAGTTAGAGTCGGTTTTACCATTTTTTAACATGTTAGAATCGATTTAAATTGGTCAAAGTACATTATTAGAATGGTTTTTTCAATAGTTGGGATTATTCGTGGACTAAATTCGAGTTCGAATTATTTATTAAATAAGAGAACCAGTTCGGATTATTCCTGCCAAATATTCTTTTGTTTTATTATTTTTTTCAAGTTTTTATTATTATTATTATTATTATTATTATTATTATTATTATTATTATTATTATTATTATTATTATTATTATTATTATTATTATTATTATTATTATTATTATTATTATTATTATTAATTTTTTTTAATTATTCGCTTTATCTCCTGTGTCCGCAAGAACAACACATGCATCCATCAAGTTTAATGACAACGGGCGCCATCGATACTTACAGACCTACAAGGTCATTGACGTCAAATCCACCAAATGGTAAGAAGTTCTTATGATTTCTTTCAAAAAGAAATACACTCCGTACTACTTAAGAAAATTACTTCACATTTAGATGAGTAATGAGTTCACGCTTTTTGCAAATGTCTTAGGAAAACCACAATGCGTAAAATAGGCCAGCATTATCTCTCCACTTCTTTGTCATGCAAATAACCGTTCCCGTAACATAGTACCCCTCATATGTGGAAAACATGTCATACAAAATCACAGGTTCATTAGTTTAGTGCGCAGAAACATTGAACAAGAAATACACGAAACGGCCATTCAAGGGAACATAGATGACATAAATTTGGATAGCAACCTGGACACAACAATGGAATGTGCTTTACATTGCATAACCAACACAAATGATGATATCACTGCCATGGCCGGCCTATTGGGTGTTCTTTTCAATTTCCAGAACATAGTCCTCAAAAAAATAAGGGCCCAAATTTGTTAAAACTAATAATAAGGATTAAAAACAAAAATGAAAATAAACATAGTAACAAAATCTTGTGGTATAGTTGGTAAGAACTATGAATTCTATACAAGCCACCAAGATTCAAACCTCCTTGGTGACATTTCAAATCAGAACAGGGTCCCCAAGATTTTTCTAGTTTGTTGGATCAGCATTTGAGATGATGTTTTTGTTTTATTATTTTTTTTTCTTTTCAAAATCTGATTAACCGTTACGCACACTGGCGGTTTATGATTCAAAATAATCGGTGCTTACGTTGGTCAGTCCTAATATTTTAATTTCCGACCAAACATTCTTGTTATATTCCTATAAGACGCCATCTTATCAAGTCATTCTATTTCTTTATACTTTTATATTAACTTTTTTTTTTATAATTTAAATATACACATATTAGAATAGGCCAGCGTAGTACTCCGCTAAATATCATACGGAGTACGAATTACTCCATATAAAATAGTACGAGTATCACTCAGGGTGCATGAATAATAAATTGCTATGCTACTTGCATTGCAAGTTTGCTACGGAGTATTTCTTAGTATTTACCTTAAATTAGGCCATTTGCGAGTAACATAAATAGTACTCTGTAGTATTTACCTTTGCAATGCATCTATAAAATACAATTTTCTAAAAACACAACTCATGGGCCGGCATGCCCTTAAACGTGCACATTCCATAAGCAAATTCATGGGCCGGCATGCCCCTAAACGTGCATTCTCAAACACAACTCATGGGCCGGCATGCCCCTAAACATGCACATTCACCACAAAAAAGCAAACACAACTCATGGGCCGGTATGCCCCTAAACGTACATTTCCCGAACTACGCCGGTTTGATTCCATTTTTCATGGATACGTAGGCAGCTTTGCAAAAAGCACAACCGATATTCAACACAAAAATGACGCGTCCAAAGCTTAAAAAGGTTAAGGACATAGTCACCACAAAATTCGCCTCATAACCTAAAAGGTTAAAATAAGGCGGCATTCAACACAAAACGACACGTCTAAAGCTTAAAAAAGCTAAGGATATAGTCATCACAAAAACGTTCCACCACCCAGAGGGTAAGAGGAACAACATTCAACAAAACATGACAAACCCAAAGCTTAAAAAAGTCGAGGGAATAGTCAATACAAAAATTCCTGAAAACAAAAAACCATGCTTGCATTCTAAACTTTGAAAAAAAGATTAGAGCCAAGGAATTTCACACAGAATAATAAGCAAAATGAGGCAAAGTCGTAAATAAAAAAAAACCTGATTTTTATTAATCTTAAAAAGGACGGTTACATTTTGGATTTTTCAAAGTAGGAGCATAACTACAACCTTAGAAATACACTAACAACACTACAATATATTACAATACTTATACAAATCCCAGCATGTAGCTCGGGTTTAGGATAGACATAATACAACATAATACAACATAGTATAAACATAATACTAACAAACAACACACAAAAACTACACCAGATTATCTTCATTAAAAGCAGACTCGAAACTTTTCAACTGAATAAGGGAGCACCAACCCTTAACCCCTACGGCGACCCACAGCCGAACACACATTCAGAAGTCTGAGGAGGCCCGTTTGAGCTCTAGGGCGCGAAGGCGTGACCTCTTATGAGGGCTCTGGGCAACAGTCCACCTAGTATAGGCCTGTGATACCCGAATCGTCCTAGGAATGCCAGCCACAGGCCACCTGGTGCGCATAATCCAACCACTCGCCCAAGAGTCGGTTATATCGCTAGTCAGCATAAGCACGCCCTGCACCTTGGTATCCTAGCCGGGAATGAACTGCGCGTACCCTACCAGTCGCCTCACCCGCAGGGGATGGATGTAAACACCCATATCAAACCCGCACAAGAGAACTCCAGAGGGGCCATCGCCTACTGCGCTCGCCGTCACGTCAATTACTCCCCACCATGGTACCGACCAGCGGATAGCAGCTGACCTCACAAACTCAGGGAAATAGTCGTTAGGACGGTCATCTGGACCCAACCACCGCATATAACGGTTGGTTATACCTCCTGCGACGTACTCGTCATCAAAGCCAAAGTTGTTCAACACATTCAGCCTCTCCATTAACCACACCTGGAGAATCAAGGGACATCCCCTATACGCATGCTCCCTATTACATGCCCGGTCATCCAAGCCAAGGATCGTCTCTGCCAGGATTAAGGCAGAAGGATTGCAACCCAGCTCTATCTGCTGAACAACGGCGATTAAACGCGGATCACCTAACGCTCCCTCATGCATTGAGTCCGGGAACATGTAGCAGTGTACCAAGCAAAAGGCCAACGCCCTCTTTCTGGGCACGGCAGAGATATTCCCGTTCTCATGATTCCTAAACCACTGACACAAGCGATAGAGGTTGATACGGCTCCCAACAAATAGCTCTTCCACCTCGTCTCGGGTCATCTGATGATAATTCTGTACTTGCCTCTTATAGCCAAGCTCCTGCCTAACACATACGGGCAGGCTAATACGCACCCACCCGCCGATTGCCCCAAACTCCTCAACTAAAGGGCAAACTTCTCCGCAAGGAAAGCGGAACACATGCAGGCTCGGGTCCCAATATTCAAGACAAGCATCCAGGAACTCGTACTCCATTCGAACCTGCCTTAGCCCACGAAACACGCCAACGCCACAATCCTTCAAGTTTTTCTTCTCTATACGACAAGGACGCACACCAGCGACGCAAGTTTCCTTCAAAATTCTCCATATTTCGACAAACGTTCCGAAAATATTTTGAATATTTTTGGAATATCGAGAATGGGAAGATGAAAGGATGAGTGAAATGAGTTAACCTAGCCCTCCTTTTATAGCCGAGATTTGCAAAACAAAATACAACACAAACATAAACGCTAGTGAACAAGCGATTAAAAAGAAATCGAACAAAAACCACAAAACAAAAACTTAATCGCCTGTAAACAGGCGATTAAATTTTTATTCGCCTGTTTACAGGCGATTTTATTTTTCTTCCCTGACAAAATTATTCGATTTCTTACACTCTTACACACCTACACCCTATACTTTTAACTTATTACCACAATTACTCTTTTTACCGACCTCATGGCCGACGTTTACGGTCCCGTCACGTCGTCTCGATTTGCGGGATCAACTCCCGTTTTTCAAATTTTCCACATTTACAAAACACGATAATCACACAAAAATTAAAAGCTACACAAAACACGACTTTCGCATTCGCAATTTTCGTCTCAAAAACGTCATTTTACCTCACATTTTTATAATGTCAAAAGCGTCTTTTTACGAGTCTAAAATATTTTCTAAACAGCATTTTTCAAAACTCTGCATTTGCATTTAGTTTAATCATAAACGAGTCGGTCTCAATCGAGACGCATGCATATATTTACGACTAACGACTTTTTGCAGGTACGCTCGCAAATACGCAAGGATTTCAGGCCCAGCCACAAACTGAGCACGCATTTTTCGCGACAAGACAAAATAACCTAAGTTTAGGACGCCGTACGTAGAGCCTTTAGCCATAAGCAAAGCCCAAACAACCACTTATAAACACCTACAAAACACCAAAACCACATACAAATCCATATACTACATAAAAAGTCACGAGTACAAATGTACATGTACGACAAGTCCAAAACACAAGAGTCCAAAACTACAAAACAAACCCAGGTCACAACTAGAGCCTACGACGACGGGTCACGACGCTCGAGCGCCGCACGCAACGACTCGATCTCCGCGCGATAACCAGCCATCTCTTGCTCACGCTCAGCCCCTAGCTCTGCCCGGACTCTCGCCAGCTCCTCGGCATGCGCAGCCTCTAGCTCGGCCCGCGATCTCGCAAACTCCTCAGCCCTGACCCTGGCTAACTCTCGTCGAGCGTCGGTCGCCTGCTTCTGACCCCTGCAGGCATCGACAACCTTCTCGTTCACGAGCGCCCGCCACCGGTTCGCCGCCCGCCACAGCCTCTTGTGCACATCGGCCGTCACCTGCACAAACACGAACGAATTACACTTAGCTTCCAAACCTGGGGGCTGTCAATCAAAAGCTGCTTTTACAGAGTTTGAATAATGATTTTACAATAAAATCTAACTCAAACTGGGGGCTACAATCAAAAGCTGCTTCAACAGATTTTGAATAATGATTTTACACTAAAAATCTAATTCAAACTGGGGGCTATACTACATAATACTCCACGATAAACGAAAACAGAAATTACCTTTTTCACGCGTGGGTCCCAACTCTCAAGGCCCGCATCGGTCACCACGGACATGCACGTCGGCAACACGATCGAATGCTGACAACCCTCGTGCTCAACCAGCAGATCCTCGACGAACGGAGGAGGCTGGAACTCAAGGTCAGGGTCACGTCGCAACAAAATAAAAATAACAAAAATAGGGTAAATTTTTGCTTTTTAAAAAAAAACACAACATATACAAGCAAAAAGGACGATGAAGCATACCTCGATCACAGCATCAGCAAGGGCATGCTGTGCCCACGTCACGTAATCCTCAGCCGGCCACAGCAGGGAGTCGGACTGACCCTCGTGATACACGTCACGACGCTCGTTAGCGTCGGGCGTCTCCACAAACAAAACCGAGGGCGGAGGCGCAGGTACGATGAAGCCGCCGCGACCCGTCTGCGCACTCAGACGCTCATCCAAGTGCCAGTACGAGCCATACTGAGTCGCAATATACAGCCGCCGTCCGTCAAGGGGACCAAAGCGGGCTGCAATCGACGGGGAACGCCGGTAAACCTCCTCCATGGGTCACGAACGAACTGCGAAACAAAATCAAGTCATGAACTACAAAAACAAACATAAACCCAAACACAAGCTACAAAAAACCAAAGTACAAAACACAACCACCCTCACCTTATCCATGGTCATCCCGTTGAAGAGCACACGAGCCCTGTCATAGTTCAGGCCAATACCCCTCCGATCCGCTGTCGCGTTGTGGATACCCATATCCGTACCCTCCCAAACAAAACCCTGTGATGTAACACGGACTTTTATTACGCATGCTTTAACGTTGACTTAAACGGTTCTAACTAATGTCGAATTCATTTTGAGTCGTTTGAAATGTTAAAATGACTAAGGTCGCTTTACGTCGCTTTAAATAAACGTTCATTTTGTCCATTTGGAGTCTAGCTAGGTCCTTGTCCCGCTTCATTTGGCATGAGCTTCGCATTTGCACTACAATTAGCCATTTTACATTAACAAGGTCTAATTCAGCATTCCTAAATCCCTAAATTTAGGCCCGGCGGCTAGATCTTCCTTTTAGCCTCCTCTTACATAAAATACAACCTCACGTCTTACCTTATTTCACAAAATTCATGCAAATACACCCTTTTCATTTTTCCGGGTCTCAGGCCCGAAACTCAGCCCAAACCCAGCCTTTGGCCCGCACTCCAAAGCCCTAAACATCAAAATATCTCAGAAATATCCTAGCCTTTTCCTTGACGTGCAAGTAAGGATTATACTAAATCTTTTCGAGATATAATCAAACCGGAACTAGGAAACTACGCAAAAAAAACACACCTTCAAACCGCATAGTCTTATGCGATTTGAGGTGGCAACCGCATAAGCTTATGCGGTTTGCCTGGGCAACCGCATAAGCCTATGCGGTTTCCTGGCTTGTTTTTATCCCCGGATTTCCTAATTTCTCCGAGGTTTTTAGTATATATACACCCCTATACCTGACCTCGAAAAACACAATTTACACCCAGCTTTCACAGCAAACACACTACAAAACTCTCTCAAAGCCTCAAGCACTCAAATCCTTGAGTTCAACACACCATCTCGTGTTGAATTCATCCTCCTTTTAAGTTCAAGAAGCGAAGCTCTGCCCAGATCTGAAGCGTCAGGACAAGGTAGGTACCGATCCACTTGGATCAAAACTTTTTCTTATTTTCTATGGACTAACAAAGGGGACTACATTCTAGCTCCCCCCACCTCCCCCCCCCCCCCGGCTTTGGCACCCAGCGCGCTTGCACTCCAAGTGTTCTATTTACTTCGGGTACACTCCATATCCGATGACACGCCAAAGTCGCATAAGCAACCGACCCTAATAAAATAAACCAATGGACAATTAAACTTTATTTTATTTGCATGCATCTTGCACCTTCTTATTTTGCATTAAAATCAACTTAAACAATGAATTCGACCTTTAACTGAACCGTTTTCGTTAACAAGTTAAACATGCTAAACTGAGGGTTTTAATCAATCTTTTCGCATCTGCATTCTTTTACAAACTTTTTCGCACTTGTACGTAGCGATAACATTAGCTCAAATATCATCTTACTTGGATTGTTCTAGGTCAGTAGAGGCTATTTTTACATAGGCTTTTCTAAAAAGTTTTCATAAATCATTAATTGAATTAACTCTTTTTCTAAAGTACCCTCACCCCGAATCCAATCTGGTTTCACAAGCCTTAGATCTAGGGGTGTCGGCGTGCTCCAAAATCTAGGACATGTCTTTAGGCTTAGGACATGATAGCAGGTTCCTAATTTCCACGATAATTAGGTGGCGACTACAAAACAGTTTTAAAGGTTTTTGTAAATTAGTCTTTTTAACTTAATCCGCCCTTAAGCAAGACGCCGAGTTGGGTCCCGTCCGATCCCCGGGTTCCACAGTTTGGCGACTCCGCTGGGGAAATTTTATTTTTAAAACTTAAAACTAGCTTTTTCTTTTTAAAAATAAAGAGGTGAAACTTGAAAGCCTTGAACAATCCAAGTATACATAATTGAGCTATGCACATTCGTTTAGAGTCCATTCCTTGTGGAATCTAGGCACCCTTTGCACCCTCGAGAGGTGGTTCCCACATGCAGGCTTGTCCACTCGATAAAGCACATGCCGGACTAGCTTTCCTCTCGCCCCTCCACGGCTTGCCGTAAACGGCTATCTCGACCGCCCCAGTGCTCCCTTTAGAAAACCTATCGCCCCGGCGTAAGGAAATAAAGGGGTTAAGTATCTGCCAAAGCGTACTCGAGGTAGTTCGAGGTGTACCCGACTGACTCATTTTTCACCCTTATCGAGTCATACGTACAAGTTCGAGGCTATGCACTCCATGGTCTTTTTCAAAATAAGCATTTGCATTCATATCTTCGAAAACTCGCTTAAACGTTTCAAAGATAAATGAACCTAACATCTAACAAACTAACGCTTTTCAAACAAAACTATCGCGAATTTTTAAAACAAACTTTCTCAAAATTCTCCTTTTTCACTAACAAGCAAAAATCCGAGCAAGGAACAAAACCCGAGCTCGGGGATTTCAATCTTCTAGGTCTTACGGCCTAGACTCCACTTTTAACATCCTCGACTCGATTTGTTAACCACTCTCGAGTCGAATCCTTTCTCTTTTACACATCCGAATTCGAGCTCACCTCGGCAAATTATCGATACTAGTTCGACGGATGCAAAGCAAAACGTTTTAACATCGAGGCGAGATGTGCGCACACATCCTCGTCTCAAAAGCTTCCTTTAGCTAAAATCTTTTCGAAAACCTCCCCTTTTCAAAACATAAAAGGTCTTTCTAAACAAAGAAATGAGCTAAAATGAATGCTTAAAAATGAATGTGAGTCTAGTGGGTCGAGTCGTGTCCCTAATATACGAAGTGAAATGCAGGCCTCAGCTGGATACTCGACGCACTAAACAACGTGTAATAATCCCTTACAAGAAACGAACCTACACCCGCAAAAGGGCCGGCAACAACGAAGAAGTCAACGCACTCCGTGACCAAGTTGCAAAGCTGACCGCTGACCTTGAGGGCCTTTTGACCCACCATACAGTCGAGGTGGAACGTATGGAACTCAAGATTAAGGAGGAAGCCGATAGGCATGCTAAGAAACTCCAAGCTATGGAGGAGAGGCTCTATGTCTCGAGCACTTACTCTATCCACAAGGAGAATGAGAACGTACCTACTAGCATTAAGGACGAGCTCCCAAACAAGCTCGCCCTTAGTGATCTTCCTATCTTTCAAGGATATGAGAGCCCGATCATTCACATCCGAGCTTTCAAATCCCAAATGGCCATCAAGGGGGTCGATTCCAAGCATTGGCTCACTCTCTTCCCGCACTCCCTTGCGGCAGTGCCGAAAACATGGTTCTACTCACTCGACCCACAACGGGTCCCCACCTTCGAGGAACTCACAGTCGAGTTCGACCGACAGTATCGAGACAATGAAGACACTCAAGTCTCAATTCGCACCCTAGAAGTCCTATCTCAAAAGGACAATGAAAGCTTCACCGACTATCTCACTCGTTGGAAGAAGTTAAGCGCTCAAATCCCCAACCGTCCCCGCGAGGACGAGCTCGTACCGAAGTTCATAAATAACCTGCGATCCGTGTATCAATTCTACATGAGGTACAGCAACATTCAGAACTTCAAAGAATTAACTAAGGTCGGCACTCAAATCGAAGATGACCTTAGGACTGGCACCATGGCTAAATACACCGGCCATGCTTATCAAGGGAGCTCCTCTAAGTCTTCCCGCGCGGTCAAGAACGACGAAAATCGCACCGTCGGTAACCTCGACGATGACACCCTCGACGCCTTTGCAACTACCTTCTCGCCGCCTCCCAAGGCCAAGCGAAGTTTCGACCCTCTCTTTATGTCTTACTCCAAGGCATTTCAAAGGTTGGTCGAGAAAAACTACCTACAACCGATTGAGCCTACTAGCGAGCCGCCCGTAGACAAGAAGCCTAAATCTTGGAACCCCAATGCCTTCTGTGCATACCACCGAGGCAAGGGGCATGACACCGAGAACTGCTTTAGGCTCAAGAACGCTATCCAAGATCTCATTGATCAAGGAAAGGTTAGCAAACCATCTCAACCCACCAAGCCTTCAAACAACGAAAACCCGCTTGGTAATCATGCAATCTTCGTGGGGTCAATCCCTATACTAGACTGCTCTTACCTCATCACGCCCTCTGATGACCAAATCAATGCGGTTTGGTCTAGTGATAATGAAGACGACGAATACTGGCTACCCACCGATGAGGTGATAAGCCACATCAATCAACTCGCAAAAGACATCAATCACCAAAAAGCTTTGCATCGAACCGCAGTCGAACGTTTGGAACGACGCATCGAGAAAGAACTAGCTAACCCATCCTCTCTTGATGCCCTCGAAGCTCTTCATCAAAAGGATAACGAAGGCTTCGTCAAACATCTCATCCGATGGAGGAAACTACTCGCCCGAGTGCCGGACTACCCACACGAGGACGAGCTCATGCACACCTTCCTTTTCAGTCTACGACCCGCCTGGCGATATTACTTCCACTTCTGCAATGCTCGTAATTTTGAACATCTCGTCGAAATTGGCACTCACATCGATAAGGATCTCACGTCTAGCTACGAGGATCCCGCTTATCGAGAACATGCTCACAGTCACAAAAGCCGAAACAAACTCAACTCAAACGACTCTACAAGGAATTTCGACAAACTCTACATGCCTTACGCCGTAGCACTACAAAAATTGGTCGAAAAGGATTACCTTCAACCGGTCGGACCTATAAATGAACCGCCCATGAAAAAGAAATCCAAATCATGGGACCCCAACGCCTTCTGTGCATACCATCGGGGCATGGGGCATAGCACTGAGAGTTGTCTTAAACTCAAACATGCCATCCAAGATCTCATTGATCAAGGAAGAATCAATAAACCTCGAAGGAAAACCACACTTTCCTCCAGCAACGACGCAATCTACATCACAACTCAAGCATCTCAAGCAGCTCCAACGGCACAGAAGACGACGAAGAAGAAGAAGAGATTCTTTTAGCCTCTAATGCTCTTAGTGTCGGGTCATCTGTCGACCCATCTATCCTAGACTCTAGCTTTAGTTTAGATTTCCTTTTTACGGAGGCCAGCTCCAAGCAATTTTTCGATTTGTCGAATAATTCTCTTCAAAATAATGAAATGAATAAATTTGCTTACGTCTTGTCTCAAGCTAAAACAAACAACAAAATACAAACAAACAAAAATCAACAAGTAACAAACAAAACGCAAAATACAAAAGACACTAACTCATGCGATGAAAATGAACAAACAAATGAATCATTAAACAAATACATTGCAAACATTGTTTACCCAAAAACACAAGACCCAATCATCGAGGAAACCATAACCATAAACGTGGGAACCCCCGAAGAGCCAAGAGAACTACAACTAGGTGCCTCACTAGACGAACACGAGCGCGTCCAATTCACACAACTCCTGAGCGAATTCAAGGACGTATTCGCTTGGTCGTACAAAGATATGCCCGGAATCGAACGAAGCATAGCCGCAATCGCATCCCCATTAAACCCTAAGCACAAACCCATCAAGCAAAAGCTAAGGAGACTACGCCCCGAGTGGTCCCTTATGGTTAAGGAAGAAATCGAGAAACAACTGCAAACCGGTTTCATCCAAGTCATCGAGTATCCTGAATGGGTCTCAAACATGGTACCAGTCTTGAAAAAGAATGGCAAGATTCGAGTATGCGTTGACTTTCGCGACTTGAACAAAGCTAGTCCCAAAGATGACTTTCCATTACCCCATGTGGACGTCCTAGTCGACAACACCGCCGATCACGCCCTCCTATCCTTCATGGACTGCCACGCAGTTATAATCAAATCAAAATGTCCTGAAGACATGGCAAAACAGCCTTCATTACACCGTGGGCACATATCGCTACGCCATGCCCTCCGGCCTAATCAATGCCGGCGCTACATACCAACGCACCGCTACAACCCTTTTACACGACATGATGCACAAAGAAGTCGAAGTCTACGTCGACGATATGATCGTGAAGTCAAAAGAGAGGAGTGGTCACATCACTAACCTCCGCAAGTTCTTCACTCGCCTACGACAATACAAAATGCGCCTCAACCCCCAAAAATGTACTTTTGGAGTAAAGTCCGGTAAACTACTAGGACACGTAGTGAGCCAAAGAGGTATCGAAGTCGACCCCTCGAAAGTCAAAACAATTCTAGAAATGCAACCCCCGGAGAACCTCGACGAAATTCGAAGTTTCTTGGGCTAAATCCAATACACCTCGCGCTTCATTAGCAAACTCACCATGATATGTGAACCAGTTTTCAAGAAACTCAAGAAAACCGACCACGTTGAATGGGACGAAGAATGTCAAAAGGCATTTGACACGGTCAAAGAATTACTAACCAACCCGCCAATTCTACGACCACCCCAAAAGGATGTGCCACTGTCCTTGTACCTCACAACAACCCCTACCGCCATGGGCGCCATGCTCGCTCAAGAGATAAACGGCGAAAAACATGCAATCTACTACATAAGTAAGAAATTTCTCGACTACGAAACTCGATATTCACCCGTCGAGAAGAGCTGTCTAGCGTTGGTATGGTCATCCAAAAAACTCCGTCACTACATGCTAGCACACCAAACGAAGGTCTACTCAAAAATGGACCCCATAAAATACCTTTTCGAGAAACCTGTGCTTAACGGACGAATGGCCAGATGGACACTACTCCTAGCCGACCGACCTTGGCACGCACTCTCAAAGCAATCAAGGGACGAGCAGTCTCTGACTTCCTAGCAGAAAATGCAATCAACGAAGAGCCAATCATCGACACGACATCCCTTCCAGACGATGGGATTTACAATATCAATCAAGAACAATGGGAGTTATACTTCGACGGCTCCTCCAACTATCGAGGATGTGGAGTAGGAATACTTCTCATATCCCCGAATGGAGAATACACCCCCTTATCCATCAAACTGGATTTTGACGTAACAAACAACGCCGCAGAATACGAAGCATGCTTGCACGGTCTCCAAGCAGCGCTTGTACTCAACGCCCGCAATATAAGAGTCTATGGGGACTCCTCTCTCATAATCAACCAAGTATCCGGAGAATGGAAGATACTTAATGAAAACCTAGCACTATACCAAAACAAAATACAAGAGCTCATAAACGAATTCTATCACGTCGAATTCATAAACCTCCCTCGCGAAGAAAATCAATTCGCCGACGCGTTATCCAAGCTCGCGTCACTAATCAACATACCCCCGGGCATTGAAACGCTACCCATCGTCGTAGAACGACGGAACGAACCCGCCTACATCTGTGACATTGAAACCGAGGAAGAACAAACCAACCCTTGGTACCAAGCAATCATCTACTACAAAACAAACGGTGAATACCCACCAAACATCGACAAACGAGCCAACGAGCCCTACGCCTATTATCATCACAATTCGTAATGGAAATGGGCAAACTACTCAAAAAGACACCTCAAGGCACACCACTCTTGTGCGTCGACCACAAAAAGGGACACGAAATCATGTCCCAAGTACACGACGGCGAGTGCGGACCACACATGAACGCACGAGCCATGTGCAAACAAATCATAAGGCTAGGATGGTACTGGACCACCATGGAAGCCGATTGCGCAAAATATGTCAAACATTGCCATAATTGCCAAATTTTTCCAAACGTACAACACATACCCCCTTCACCACTATACAGTTTAACCTCGCCATGGCCTTTCTCAACCTGGGGAATTGACGTCATCGGCAAAGTTCAACCCGTAGGAGCAGGAGGACACTGCTTCATCCTCGTGGCCATCGACTATTTCACCAAATGGGTCGGCCGCATCATACCGCACGCCTAGGCACAAAAGAAGTTGCGAAATTCATACAAAACAACATCATTTGTCGCTACGGATACCCCACGAGTTTATCGACCAAGGCACACACTTCCAAGGAGAAGTCGAACCACTTCTTCTCAAATACAAGATACAACGACATAAATCATCACCCTATCGACCACAAACTAATCGGCGCGGCCGAGGCAAAGAACAAAACCGCTGCTTCAATCCTCAAAAGATGATCGACACCGCCACGACCGCCCAACAAAATCCCATTTGCATTATGGGGATATCGCACCACTATCCGCACACCCACGTGCATGACACTTTTCTTAACCTACGGGATGGAAGCCGTCCAACCCGTAGAAATCGAAATGCAATCCCTTCGAATTCTTATGGAAGCAGACATTCCTGAAACCGAATGGGCACGCGAACGATACGAGCAACTCATCCTTTTAGACGAAAGACGGTTACATTCACTAAGTACAGTCCGAATGTACCAATCTCGCTTACAACGCGCCTACAACAAACGGGTCAAGCCACGAAATATCAAAGTGGGTGACCTAGTACTCAAATCAGTCCGAGCACCATTACCAGTCGACCCAAGAGGAAAATTCAAACCCAATTGGGCCGGACTGTACTTGGTCAAGGAAATCCTCCCTGAAGGAGCCGTGAAGGTAACTGACCTTGACGGCCAGGACTTCCGATTGCCACCAAATCTTGATCAACTCAAGAAATACTACCCCTAAAACACAAACAAATTTGCAATGTATTTCAAAAAAAAAAAACTCACTCTTGCATGGGTGAACTACGCTCGGTTTGATTCCACGCACTGTGGATACGTAGGCAGTTTTGCAAAGAGCTCAACCGAATCACACGAACTACGCCGGTTTGATTCCGTGAAACGCGGATACGTAGGCAGCTTGTCAAAAGCACAACCGAACTTCCTAGCACGCAAGCCTAAAGCTTAAAAAGGTCAAGGGCGATGCACTCACAAGAAGACACGCTCAAAACTTAAACAGGTCGAGAGCACAGTCAACACAAAACAAAAGAATCCAAGTCCGAAGCTTAAAAAGGTCGTGGGCTTAAGAACAAACGAATCAAACAAACAAATCCAAAGCTTAAAAAGGTCGAGGATTTTAAGACAGAATACGAATGTTCAAAGCTTAAAAAGGTCAAGAACATTTCAAAACAAAAGAAAGCAACGAGACAAGGCAAAAGCAAATTAATTCTATTTTATTACTTTATTTAGAATTTTTCGCAATTTAGAAATGAGTTAGGAACAAGCCTCCTTAACCCTTTATTCGAATCTAGAACATGTATTTGAATAAAGAAAATTTCTTTAAACAAAGCAAAACAAACTAAGCCATCTTCTGTCGCTTCGGATTAGCCTCTTCATCTTCAAGAGGCCGATCCGCCACAATCTTCGAACTGATCACGGAACAAATTTCTCTCAAATCCTGGGAGCTCGATCGGATCCTCGTCCTGCTCGACTGGGGGCTCCTCGATCCTTGACCCTAGACGATCCTTAGCGGTCACCCTTGCTCCAAGCCTTTCCCGCGCAGGCCTCGAAGTAGAAGCATCCACATTAACAAACAAGAAAGATCACCATAGTCTCTCCTTTCAAGACCACCTGATACGCCAAGGAGGGCCTTGGCCCCCTCTTCTCTCTCCTGCTCTGATCCTCCCGTTCCTGAGGATCATTGGAACGATACCATCGCGTGTAGAAGTCCGTAACACGAGTAGACTCTATATGCTCCTAAATGCAAGTAATACGGTCCGACCATCCTCTGATCCAAGCATCAATCATCCGGTTGTTTAGGACAACAACCCTCCAACCTCGAGTATCCTCGCCGGTATGGTCCGAGCAAGCCCGATTTGCCTCTTCAAGGCGAAGAGGATGAATCCACACCCCTCGCTCAAACCCGCACAACATCAACCCACGAGCCGCGATTCGCAATGCATCGCGCCAGAATCGCCGTAATATGCCACCATGACACGCACTCAACGAATGGCGCTCTTCTTCACAAACCCCTGGTAGTAGTTTAGCTTAACGCCTCCCGGTCGGCCCGCCACTCCATCTTTCGCGACGCCGTCGCCGCGTATGAAGACACCACCAAGGGGAAGGGCTTTATACACACTTAGCCTCTCCATGAGCCAAATGTTGAGAATCCTAGCGCAACCCCGGTACGAGCTCAGACGATTAGCAGAACGGTCGTCTAAGCCCAGTATGGTCTCCGCTAGAATCAAAGCAGAAGGATCATATCCCCTCTCCATCTCTTCGACAACGCGAGCATACCTCGCGCTCCCGAACACCCCATCTGGCATGGACCCCGCAAAAGCATAACGATGAACCAAACAAAAAGCAAGGGCCCTCCGCCTAGAACGGTCCGAAATACTGGTGTCCACCTTATTCATGTAACGTTGACACAAAAGAAGCATATTCACCTTACCTCCCTCAAACAAACCTGCAGCCTGAGCATTTGTCATCCCAAGGAAGTTTCGCAACATCCCGTTATAGCAAAGCTTACTCCTTACAACCACAGGTGTAGTCCGTTTCGACCACCCCGCAATGGCCGCAAACTCCTCCATTAAAGGACACACTTCTCCCCCGGGAAACCTAAACACGTGCAAGCTAGGATCCCAATAATCTAAGCACGCATCAAGGAAGTCAAGATCGACTTTCATTTGGCGAAAGCCAATGAAAACGCCCGCACCATCATCATACACCGCCCTCTTCATTGCCGGACTTAGTGAGGAAGTCCACCTCTTCAAAAGAGCATCAAAATGCTCAACCATTTTTCTTGAATACAAAAAAAAAAAAACTTTTATAAATATACCTAATATATTTATGAGAGCAAAAATTTGTACTAAAAGAAAAGAAAAGAAGTGTTTGTGAATGAAGATTATAGCACGCACCCCCCATCCTTATATACAAAACATAATACGGAATATGGAAACACAAATAAGAGTCAACACGCCGCCAAACCGCATAGCCTTATGCGGTTTGCACCACAAACCGCATAAGCCTATGCGGTTTGACCCCTAAACCGCATAAGGCTATGCGGTTCAAGGGGCGGATTTTCTCGCAACTTTCCTAATTTCGTTTTTCCTAAACACTACAATCTACATTAGGCTACGACATTCTTTTGCTGTTTCCCACGCAGCAACATTACATTTCGCTTCAGCATCCACGATTCCTACCACGAGTCAAAACATAACATTTTCGACACTCATGCAAGCTCATTTCGCATTTAAAATGAACTTTTCGCAAACGCATTTTCACAATCTAAATCAACATCAATGCATCCCACTCGGGAATCATTTCACTTTTCAAACAAGCTTACCAAACAGGTTCACAACAACAATCACAGTTCACGTTCAAGCTACAACATGTACACAAAGGTTCATACAATCTATGTTACACAAATTCACTCCGGATGACGACGACGATACTCACAAACTCGCACTGAACTGAGCTGCCTCAAATCTCGGCCTCTCGACATTAACCGGGCAAATTTCTGCCACCCAAGCCATCCTCCACCTGTTGGCTATCCGCCATAACTTCTTATGAGCCTCCTTCGCCACCTGCGATACATAACACAAAACAACACTTCAAATTTTTCTCCATTTTGCCTTAATTTCACTCAAATTAAGCCAAACTTAGGGGAAAATTTCAAAAACAAAAGCAGTCAACCCCACTTTGCCTTAATTTCACTCAAATTAAGTCAAACTTAGGGGGAAATTTCAAAAACAAAAGCAGTCAACCCCACTTTGCCTTAATTTCACTCAAATTAAGTCAAACTTAGGGGGACATTTCAAAACAAAAGCAGTCAACCCCACTTTGCCTTAATTTCACTCAAATTAAGCCAAACTCGAGGGGGTAACACAAGAACATGACTCTCACAAGTTTGATCATCGCTATAACTCATACCTCGATCAAACTAGGGGCTCACTCACATATACAAAGACAAAGATACATACCTTCTTCACCCTGCCCGTCCAGCTGTCCATGCCCGCGTCGGTAGTCACCGGCAAGTACGTCGGCAAAGTGAAGGTACGACGGACATCCGACTCGTCATACTCAACGGTGGTAGGAAAGTCGCCAGGCTGCTCCGCCATCTCAGGATCAAACAACTACAAAAACACACGTCATGCACACATCAGGGAAATTTTTCGCAAAAATTACCTTACGCACCCTCAAAGAAGCAAGCATACCTCAATCGGCCCACAAGCAAGCCGAGACTGAGCAAACTGGCCATAGTCTTCCCCAGGACAGAGAAGACTCACCGACTCTCCTTGTCTACCTCTGCCTCTAAAACCACCTCTGAAATTAGAGCCATACTTCATCTTGAACCAATTCTCCTTAGCATGTCCTTTCCTCCCACAATGAACACAGTCATTGAGCTTAAAGCATTCAGCCCTGGTGTGACCTAGATGATGACAATAAGTGCATTCTTTGACTTTAGAAGATTCACCAGAAGTAAATCTGGCCTTCTTATGAGAAGAAGCAATATCCATGGGCTGGAAAGAGTTAAAAGCAGTGATGTCAGAAGTAGGATCATTGGACTGTGGAGTATGTTTCTTGGATTCCATCTTCTGCTACAAGGCAAGAGCCTTGTTGAGAACAGGTAAAGTATCAGAGGATAGAAGATGATTGGTGACAGAGTCATAAGATTCATTTGGCTCCATCAGAAAATGAATCAATTTAGCATTCACTTCTCTAGTAAACTGCTTCTTAAGCATGTTGCAGGTGCAACTATCAAAGGCACCACAGGTGCAAGAAGCCAAAGGATCCAAGTCATCATGAAGTTCCTAGGATAGTTTCAGTTTACTGTAAAATTCAACAAGAGATGAATTTCCTTGGGAAAGAGAACTGAGATGCTTTTTCACTCGATAAATTTCAATATAATTCGATTGACCATAACGATCAATGATCTCTTCCCAAAGAATCTTTGCACTTGCAACAAATTGAAGAGAATAACGAATTTCTTTGACGACGGAGTTAAGAATCCACTTCTTCACTGTAAGATCGACTCAAATCCATTGATGATATTTCTTATCAGATTTGTCAGGAAGTTTGCATGATCCATCAAGGAATCCTTTCTTATTCTTCGCAAGAAGCGTATGATAAATCTCACGTTTCCAGGTAACAAAATCATCACCATTAAACTGAGGAGAAACAACCTGAAGAGTAGGTTGATCAGAGGAAGAAAGATATAAAGGATCATCAAGATGATCATAAACCGAGGAAGAAGTAATTTCAGAAGTCGACTTGATGAAAGGAGAAACGAATTGTAAATCGGCGAAGAAGAAGAAGAAGAAGAAGAAGAAGAAGAAGAAGAAGAAGAAGAAGAAGAAAGCAATCAATTGAAGCAGAAAACCTAAAACAAAATCAATTTGGGGAAAATTGTTCGAAAGAAGGAGAGAGTAGAGAAAACAGTGATATCGAAGCGATAGAGGTAGCAGAAGAACGAATTGAAGAAGAAAACCAAAGAAAAACGAAGAAAATACCGACAAAATTGGCGATAAACGAAGGAAGAACGCAGAGAAAACGACGACGCAGCGGAAATTGAAGCGAAGATCGACAACCTATGCGAATGATACCATATGAAACCTAGGTATCAATCACCATGGAAGTGTAGATCACCATTGATGTAGTATTGAAGCTTCATGAGTTAGTTATTGTGAGAGAAAATCAGAGATAATTTGTTATAGAGAGAGGAAGCTAAATAAAGTGTATGTATTATTAATTAGAAGATGATATACAAAGAGAATTTATATGTACAAGTAGCAGCTATACAAGTATACAAATATGTTATCCACAAGTATATACAAGTATATATTCACACAACTGCGTCTGTGGACACGGCAACTGATAATTGACAGCAGACCTTAAATGAGAACTTTTCGGATTCAACAATTATTACAGTAGCGCATCGAATTACATCCGTTATCAACAGTACGTGATCAGGTCATTGTTTTGAACCATGGAGTTATAGAGGAAAGTGATACGCCTTCCATCTTGCTAGCAAATCCGTCATCGGCCTTTTTGAAGCTCGTTAAAGAGTAAACCGCAAGATGACTATGTAGGCGAATAAATTAACAGAATAAAAACTTGTTTAGCATTTTTATGTGAATGTCATTACTGTTGGTCTTGTTGGATTTGAGATTAGATGATTTACAAGGCCTAAATTAAAAGCTAAATTGATAAAGAAAAAATTGCGTTACCTTTGACAATTCATGAATGAGGATTCAATTAAACTCTTTGTACCTCCACTCACAGACTCATGAAATACTACTCTTTGTACCTCCTTTTCGTTAATTCAAAATTGTTCCAATGATTTAGGAACATATCAAATTCGCTTCTTAGTGCAGCGAGTGAAGCTAAAATGTGTGACATGAGCCTAATCGTTGGATGAGCCCGCGACTAACTTTATGGACTCTACTTTTTTAAAGTTCATAGTTAATGTCGCAAACTAACTACTAGTGTACGGAGCATAAATAGTACTTGTAACTGTTGAAATTGAATAATTAAAATCTTGTACACCATTGATGAATTGATGTGATAATGAATCTTTAAGTTTCTTCCAAATAAGCAGATACAGAGTATAAATAAATATTACTCCCTCCATTCAAGTCTATTTGCATCATAGAGAAATTTTACACTATTCATTCAAGTGAAGCGTTTTTGAAATATCTTTTTATCTATAAATGAAAATATAGTCATGTGTGATCTTATATGATACGTCTTCACGCGTACGACAACAATATGAATTTTTCATAATTTTTCGTAAAGCGAAACTATAGTTATTTCCATCCCGACATGTGTCTTGACAAACGTGAAAAAGGTAAATGATGTGAATGAAGTTGAATGGAGGGAGTATGTTTTAAGAAACATTATCTTTTCTTATTCAGGTCTTCTACAAGAGTCACTCATTATTATGTGGTATCTGTACTAAAATTTATGTGTACATAATAAGAAACATAAAATTACTTCCTCTATTCCATTTGATTCTATACATATTCCTTTTTCGGAAATTCCAATCAATTCTATACATTTCTATTTTGGTCCGTACTTTATTAAACTAAAAGACCAATATACCCTTCATTACCCCACCCAACCCACATGCAATGTCCTTTTTTAAAGAATAAAGTAGGGGTAGTTTGGTAATTCTATTGTCTACCCCACTTGATTTTCTTCTACCTTAATTACCGTGTTTTAGTCAAATGTATAGAATCAAACAGAATAGAGGAAGTATTAATTAGTCTCCTATAAAACGGTTTAACCCGTTTTAAGTTAAGACGGGTTAAATATGACCCGTTTTGGCATTTTTTTTTCGATTTTTTTAAGACCCCTTTTTTTAAAAAAAAAAAAAAAGAAAAAAGAAAAAACTTAACACAAATAACGAATAAAACACAAATTTTAAATGGTAACAATATTGATAAAAATGGTAACATATTATATTATATTGGTGACATATTCTCAAAAAATTAAAACATAATTAACCTATTTTGGTAACATATTATACAATTATGGTAACATATTAAACAAATGTTATGACAATTTTTCATTTTCTATGTTTTATAATATGTTACCAATATAATATAATATGTTACCATTTTACATTACTTTGTTACCATTTTCAATAACCCTATAAACACGATTTTCGACAAAAAATTTTCAAATTAAATTTTGGGTCTAAAAAAAAAAAAAAAAAAAAAAAAGGTTGACCTGACCCGTTTTAAGCTTAAAACGGGTTAAGTGGTCTTAAATGAGAATTTGTGTAAAACTATACGGAATACATGATAAAACAAAATGCCATCTAATGACGGTGTTTAATTTATTTCCTCATTTTATTTAAGGAGCTTATTAAACCATGAGTGAACTAGCAAGTTTGAGAAGTGCCATCGGAGAGATGAAGTGTGCAACCTTTAGTAGTCATACAACAATTGCACCGGCGGGTAGCTGTTGATTCCCCGTCGAAGGGCACGTTACGTAAGCCACGTCTAAACAAATTTGTGGACATGGCACCACTCTTGAACTCCCGCTTTTTGGATTTCCCATCATTACGATAGCTGCATAAACATTAAAATTTTATCTATATTTATTGTATGATTACGAATAACATATTATGAAATGTCACTGGAGTCATTAAACATTGACACAACATAAATATACGATAGGAATTCCGATGCGGAATTTAAATAAGTTGAATTTGAATTCATTTATTTACACACATGGATTGAATAAGAAAACTAAACTCCGTATTTAGTTAGAGGGTCTATCAAGCTAAGTAAATTGACACAATAAACATATTTCACAAGATTAATAAAAGGGGTAAAACGGAGTATAATAAATTAATCGTGTCATACAATAAATTAGTCCTGTGGTGTAATTGAATACTTATGCTAATTAACAATTATATAGCTCATGTATGGCTTAATTGGACGTGCGTGGTGATTTACTTACTTGAAATGACGAGAAGAAGCATCAAACGATTATTTAAAGTGGAATTCATAGTGTGTAGTTATATTAGCTTACTTGGGTTCAATATAATGTAAATGAGCTAGTATCTATTTATAGAGCACACAACTAATAAAATTTTGAGATCAGAGATTATTCAACAAGAAATAAAGATTATTTATTAAAGGCTGTGCATAGAAGTCAACCAAAGCAGCAATTTTTTTCAACAATGGCGGATTTAGAATTGAATCTTATTAACTCGCACCAATAATGACATGAAATTTGAGCTAATTCGGATCCGAGTAATCTCAATTATTACCCGTCTTTTAAAAATAATCACAATTCAAAATAATTTAAATAATCTTAAATATTGAAAAATCATTCTAAAATAACCGACTGTAATGAATTAAAAAAAAACTTTTGTTCATTCTGACAGGAAGGCATATACTCTTTACGGAAACAGTTCCCACTGTAATGGATTACCCGTGCGGGTATGTTTTCGGAAACAATTCACGTAATAGTAGTATTGTATCTTGTGTCTGTACTCTTTACGCTATCAAAACCGCCTGATAAAACACATTTTTACGATGTTAAGACCGAGAATTTAGCCCTCGATAATCTTAAAATTCCCACTTTTTAGATGGATTATGGTGCTTTTGAGGTAAATGGGAAACCGAGTCTAAATTACAGTTACAAGAGAAGTCAAGGTCAAAGTCAAGTCAAGGTGAACTAAAGTCGACGCAAGGTCAACTTCAAATGATTATATCTCAAGTTTTAGACCTCCAATGGATGCAAGACCAAGTGTAGATGATAGTTCGTCTCGATAGCTTTCCAACGGCAGGTCACACGCTTAATTCTGCCAAGAAACGAGTGAGATATGGCCTTTACAAAATCGGCTTCCAGCAGCCATGCGCCCCGGGCGCCAGAAATTCGCCCGGGCGCAATTGCGCCCCAGGCGCCTCCCGAATGCGCACCAGGCGCAAAACTCAAAACTGCAGCGTTTAGTCTAGTTTTTGACGAGTATTCAAGTTGTTTTTTTGGGGGATTTTTCTCATTATCTTCTACCTTATTTCGCAAGACATCTTTTAATCTTAGAAATCTCTTAATTAGTTTATCATTAGCTTTTCATTAAGTGAGTAATTAATGGGTAATTAGTGGGTAATTAACATTTCTCTTGAAGAATTTATGGGAATTAAGCCAAATATGGGTGGCTAATCTCTTTTTATTGGTTTGTATTGATTGAAGTCATCTAATATACATTGTGAGCCAAAGTTTCTCTCTTTTAATATTATTGTTTAATCTCTCCTTGTTATTAATGTTGTTTATGATTACTTCATTGATTTTTATGTTTGATCATCATTTGATTAGTGAATTTATCTATTGTCATTAGGTTTTTACCTCTAGATTGTTGGTAATAATCTATTGTGTGACATTGTTGATACAATTTTCTCATGGATTTGTGGATTGTTTTGTTTATTAAGGAGGTGATTAGTGAACTTTATGAGGATTAGTTTATTTTTTTAAGTTCATGCTCTTGTGTATCATTTTTAATGCACAACTCATGTTAAATTCATTCTAGATTGTTATGGATTGCATGATTTTGTAGTAGTTAGTGAAATTGGATGTTTTTTTTCACTTCCTGAGTTTTGTCGATAGAGAGCAACAATGGTTTAATCGAGTTTTTGGCTATGATCGATGCTATATTATGATGATGGATGTCAATATAAATCAATACCTTTAATTCATGAACTTTTAACTATCTTTCTTTTATCGCTTTTACTTGTTCAATTGTTAGTCTTCGATCACAAATTCAAACACATATCCCCCCCTTTTTACGAGTTCTTGCTTGTCTTATTTCGTTTAGGATCACCTAGCTAGCTTAAATGAGTTCAATACTCGCCCTTCCCTTGGGTTCGACCCTACTTAATCGCTATACTACGTTTTTCGAGTGTGATTGAATAGCTTTATAAATTGATTAATTTTGCCGCTTTATTAACGACGTATAAGTGCCCAATTAAATTTTGGCGCCGCTGTCTTGGTGGAAGGCAATTGGCTAGGCTTAGGGTAGAGTAGAGTAGTGTACTTTAGTTTTTAAATATTTTTGTTTTTAGTTTACCGTTGATTTTCATTGAAATATTTCTTGCTTGATGGCTCCATTTCATTTTCCTCAGTATGAGAATGAGTTGTTTTACCGTTATTTTGATCGACTTTATGCTTATATGACTCATTCTTGTCGTTCTTATGATCTTTGGGAAATTTGTCAAGTGATTTATGATGGAATGAACTATGAGACATGGGGACATGTCCACTCTTTGAGTGATGGTCAATTTTGTGAGACGAACTATGGTTATAATTGGGAGTTGTTTGAATACTTGGCACATGACACTAAGGAGTGGGAGATGCACAAATCACTCTCGAGCCAATCTCAACCCAAACACTTTGAGACCTCCACTTTTAATTTCATGATGACTCATATATGTCGACGGAGGATATGATTAAGGGTTTTGCTACCAACATGTCTAACTTGCATGACATAGTTAATCAAACCCAAGTTGAGACGAGGTATAGCATTCAAAATTTGGAAGATCAAGTGAGTACCTTGTCTAGGATAGTTGGTGAGCTAGTGAGTCGAGAAGAATGTGAGCCTAATTTGCAAGAGTCTCAAATTGATGATTTGAATGTTTCCGATTCCCCTATCCCTCAAAATTTTCGATGGATGTTCTTTTTGACATATTTGATGATGAGGATGGTGAACATGAATGTCATACATGTCCCTTACAATCCATTTGTGTGTTTGATGACACCCCTCCCTTGACTAGTGTTGAGACCCCACATTGTGGTGATGATTTGCATGAAAACATTGTCATGAGTGATGCATCTAACCTTGGAGACACATTAGATGTCATCAAGGTGGAAAAGCAAGGAGAGATAGTACTAGAAGGGTCGGTTGAGAAAATTGAGAGACTTGACCATATTGATGAATTGACTTTGATTTCTCTTTTCCCGGTCACTTCTAGAATAAAATCGTCTCACAAAGAAACATACATCGACATTAGCTATATGTTTGAGAATGATGAGTTTGATTATCAATTGTTGTATATGCTTGTTCTCACATTAGCGATGTTTGGTTCTACTTGATCTATATTCTCAATTGTTATGTTCATTTCTCATCTTTCTTTTCAAGTGAGTATGATAAATTACTTAGAACTTTAAATTGTTTTATAAGGTTTGAATTCTATTGAGCTTTGATAAAATAAGTCGAGCCAACGACAATAAACAAGTGCGCTTGCGAGAGACAAGTCGTATTTTCTTTTGCTTTTAATGTTTCTTTGAGTGTGTAGGTAATAAATCAAGATCAAGAAATGGCGTAATAAGGAGGTATTGGGTGAAAAAAAAAATGTTGATCCATGGGACATGGAAGCGTTGTCCTTGATGGCCTAGGGAGGCTATATCTTGGACAAGGACCGAAAAAAAATGAAAAATCGTCCACGTTGTAAGTATCAAAGAACCAATTTCTCCTCCTATGTTTTCACCCATCATTGCATTTCTTACCTCTTCATACACTCTATTTCATTTCTTCTAATCTCGTAACCTTTATCTCTACACCTTTTCATCCACATTCTCTTAGATATTGATACTCATTTTCTTTTGGTTTTCCATTATTCACAAAAACTCCACACTCCTACTATTAAACATTCTTTTAGTCTTTCACAAGTACATACTTCGTTAACCTTTTTTCTCTCTCACCCACTCACCCGATTTACATTGTTATACTTATATCTTTCTCTCATATATTTGAGATCATGTGGTGGTTGTGTCGTTTTAATGCTCAATTTAAGCATGTCGGAGAGATTACCTCTTTTTGGGTGTGATATCTTCATTGTCTTGGTGTGTGTAATTTTGAGTGACATTTGCATTGTGAGGACTTGTTTTCCATGTAATAGTTAGTTTTCTCCCCGATTTTTACTTGTCCTAGTCGCATTGAGGACAATGCTCGATTTAAGCGTGGGAGAGGAGTTAGGTTACACCTACCTCTTGATTTTAATTAGATGTCTTTTATCTAGTTTTATGTCGCATTTCATGCATATTAAAAAAAAAATGAAAAAAAAAGTGATAAAAAAAGGGAGAAAAAATGAAAAAAAAAAAACTAAAAAAAAAAAAAATACCCCGAGAAGTTGAAAACCCGAAAGGGCGGCTTATGCAAGACTTGGGGGGCCTCGCTTTTGGAAGCTTTAGTATGCGACCATGAGTAAGAAAAATTAAGGTCAAAAGAGCCTAAAAAGGGCCATAATTACCCCCTAAGTATGGGGCTAGTACTAATATCCCGTACTTTGGGCAAAATTTTTGTGGATTATTGTTATGACGCGGAGATATAAGAAGAGAAGTACGTAGGAAGGAAAGGTAGGAAGCACTTGATAAGGCCACGGGAGTTGAGAAGGATGTCGAGCAGTTTTATTGTGGCGCTTATTGAGCGAGGAAATATAAGGAGCGGGATTAGAGGTGTGCTTTGGATGACGGTGAGGCACACCTCCTCTACGACATGGTTTGTAGTGAATTTGGAGTTGGTTTGTCGAGGAAGTTTATGAAGTGAGGGGATAGGAGTTGGTTGCATCAAATGTGAGGATACGAGGGAGTTATAAGGTGGGTGAAGTAAGAATAGGTACGATATAGACGAGGGGGTCATAAGGAGGAAGAGGTGTGAGGGAAGAGTGCTATCTTTCGGTTTACTTTGCTCGGGACGAGCAAAGATCGAAGCGTGGGGGAGTTGATAAGACACATTTTTACGATGTTAAGACCGAGAATTTAGCCCTCGATAATCTTATAATTCCCACTTTTTAGATGGATTATGGTGCTTTTGAGGTAAATGGGAAACCGAGACTAAATTACGGTTACAAGAGAAGTCAAGGTCAAAGTCATGTCAAGGTGAACTAAAGTCGACGCAAGGTCAACTTCAAATGATTATATCTCACGTTTTACACCTCCAATGGATGCAAGACCAAGTGTAGATGATAGTTCGTCTCGATAGCTTTTCAACGGCAGGTCACACGCTTAATTCCGCCAAGAAACGAGTGAGATATGGCCTTTACAAAATCGGCTTCAAGCAGCCATACGCCCCGGGCCCGGGCGCAATTGCGCCCCAAGCGCAAAACTCAAAACTGCAGCGTTTAGTCTTGTTTTTGACGAGTATTCAAGTTGTTTTTTGGGGGATTTTTCTCATTATCTTCTACCTTATTTTGCAAGACATCTTTTAATCTTAGAATTCTCTCAAGTAATTTATCATTAGCTTTTTATTAAGTGAGTAATTAATAGGTAACTAGTTCAGTGGCCCGTGAATATCACAGGTTCTCTAATTAGTAATAATTTTTATATTTTGTATTCTTTTAAATTAAACCAGTTTAACCTTATTTCACTACAACAAAAAAAATCATTTAAGTGATCATTTAGCAACTAATTTAAATTAGGGACAGGGCTACTGCGACGAATTTAAGGCTTTTGCGACCAATTTAATAATCACTGAATCCGTTTTGAGACCAATTTAAGGCTATTAGCGACCAATTTAGTTGGTTGTTAAACTGACTTTCTCTTGTAGTACTGTTTGTACATGTTTGAGCCGGTTAAAATTGGTATTATTTGAATGATTTTAATTAGTTGCGATTATCCTGCAATTATTTTGAGTTGTGATTATTTTTAGAAGATGGGTGTGTTGGGGATTATTTTTAGAAGATGGGTGTGTTGGGGATTATTTCTGTAAATTTTTCCTTTTGTTTATTGGCTATTTATCAATGTGTCAACATCGTTAATGTTTTAATTTTTAGCTTGCATGCATATATTTCATTACCCGTTTTTAGTTGCCAGTACATATTATTTGATGCAATCGAATTATTATATGTACCATATTGTAATTATATGATTTCAAATAGTATACACTATAGAAAGTGTACCCACCAATATTACAAATTTTGTTTCACTGTTTAAATTTTTGAGGTAACAATGAAAAAAGAGTAAATTTAATAGTGCAAAGAGAATAGTACATAAAACACCTTCAATCTACTTTCGATATGTTTAAGTTAATTTAAAAGAAAATTGAACAAACCAATTAAACGATAAATCATGAAATAGTTCTTTTTTTTTCCCATAGCATAAATGAATAAAGTCTTTGTGGTAAAAAATTATACCACTATGATCATCCTCATTTTTGTTATTTTGAGATTCATCTTGCGACACATGTAAAAAAATATTGTGTCTTCAAATTAATTTAGGGGAAAAAAATCAAGAATATGAGTAAAACCCAAAATTTAAATATAAAATGATGACAGTTAAAGAGTTTATTCATATTGACTTGAAATTTTAAATAAAAAAATGCATTAATTTTTCCCCTAATAAAGAAATCCATATATTAATTTTATAAAGTAGTAATTATTCAGCTATTTTGGTTCTTCTATATTAAATGATTATTAGTTAAAATAAGCTAACATGAAAATAAACATGGGAATTATGAAAAAAAGCAAGGCACAAGATTTATCTACTACTTAAAAAAATATTATCCATTATTTTATAGGTTTTGTTTATTTAATGATGACTTTAAAAAAATAAAGATATAAAGTCAAAAAACTAATAAGAATGAGTTACTTGTTTCGTATGTAAATATATCATATTATAAATATCTAGTTTTTAATTACATACAATAAAAAGTATATAAAATAAAAATAGTTCTTATTGAATTTTTGATTCAATGAAAAAATAATAATATACATTAAAAAAAATACATTACAAACATTTTCATTCCCTTTTAAACATCAAATCGGTATGTCAAGTTTTAAAAATAATGAACCACGAAACGAAAATAAAGAAATTAAATAACTGAGCTTGTATTCGTTCCTCTTTTTCCAATATAATTAGATTTTTGATCTACTATATTATACCATGATAATCATCCTCATTTTTGTGAATTTTCAGATTGGTTCCTGCACACATATAAAATCTTAGTTAATATAAAAGAAATAGAAATATAAAGTAATTGATTATATTATAAAAATATGAGAATCCATAATTTGATCGATACATGCGATGACTTGTGTGAGTCGTGATTTTGTAACTTTTAAAACAGTGTATATAATGCATCGATTTTATAAAGTAATATCTATGGCTTTTGGTTCTCCTACATCAATAAATTGGCTCATAACAATTAATTCAAATAAATATGGATGTTATATGAATTAAAAAATTGAGTAGATGAAAGGTTTGCCTATTTTTTAATTAGGTTTTTTTTCTTTTAGATGATGACTAAAAATATAAAGATATACAATTAAAACAAAAAAGAAACTAATTAAATTAAAATTCATGAATTATTTTACTTGATTGATGAATGACTTTTGAGTTACTCTTAAATAAAATAAAATTGAAGTAATCTTATATAAACGCAGTACTATGTAGTAGTTTGTGTATTAGTCCATATGATTCTTCTATTATAATTGATTAGTTGATTAAATGTTAGTCTAAAATTTAATTCTTCTAAATTTTAATAACCATTAAAAAGATGTATATGTAAGAAAGTTTTAAAATTTGACATGTGATTTTTACGACTTAATTTAATTGTGAAGAATATATGATTAAAAATTTAACTTATGCATTGCAAATTTAATATGTTACTTTGTACTAAATAAATATTTTGCTTTGTAAAATTTCCATATGATAGTATTAAAATACCAACGATATAAAATCTAAAAAATATATAGCGAATATGGAATTATGAAAATTTTACTCTATGATTTAAGATGTGAATTTTATAATTTTAAACCTTGAAAAAAAATATATTTAAAATCATTAGTTTTATAATTTAATAGTTTAAGTTATATATATATATAGATTTAGGTTCATATGAGAAGTGGTGCTTATATGAGAAATATGAGAAGTAATCTGGGTCATCCATCTATTTTGATCTAACGGTATAGACTACCCTTTATTCTTTCGTTTTTGCTGCTTCTAATTTATCATGTTTGCTTTCTGCTTCATCCTCTTCACCAGACCAACCTCCTATTTCATCGACTTCCTCCTTTTCACCTTCATCATTCATTAATCTAACCTTCAATTCTTTAATTTAACTTCGATTTCACCTTCAATTTTTCAATTCAACGTAGATTCGTTCTTCATCAACTCACCATTAAACAACTCAGGTATAGTATTTGACTTAATTTTTTCATTTTGTGAACCCTAATTTTCAATTACGTTTTCAATTTTCAGTTTTCACTTGTGTAATTTTTGATTTAATGTTTATTATACTGCGATTTCAATGAAAGTTACATTAATTTTTCTTCTAATTTGAACTTGCTTTGTTTTCGTCATGAATTTGGTGCATCGATTTGAATTGCTTATTTCATGTTTTACTTCGAGTCACTTTTGATCAATGATGTCTTCCTAGACAAGTCTAATCGTGAGCCATGTCTATTTTTGAATTTGTTGTGTTTGATTTTTGATATGGGTGGTATTTGGAATGCACACAAGGTGTTCGTTGATTTGCCTAAGTGAGTTTTTTTTATAGTAACATGATCTATGCTTAGTACTATTGTTATGTACTCATGTTTGATGTAGAAATGTGGCTCATTTGTAACATTCACAGTCTATAATTTTGCCCCTTTATCAATTTACTAATATGTAACAACCTGGTTTTTCGTGACTTTAATTAAACTAAGGCGGAAAATTAATTAAGTCTATATATTACAAAACCAGCTGTTATCGTCTTACAAACTCAGTATACATAATACGAGTTTAGAGATAAAACAGAGTATTTAGATTACAAGTTCTCTCAGAGTAGATTACAAAATAAGGCCTTCAATCCCCAGATAGATCTACGGTCAAGACTCGGGGTACCTGCATTAAACTCTCATCATTTTCCCGCACACTCTTTCGATACATGCAATTCTAAAGCAATATGCGGTATAAATAATAAACAAACAAAAATGAATAGCAAGTAGCAAGTATAAACCAATCAAATAACACACCACGCTCACAAATAACCATACTCAACCAATCACATTCCAATAATCATCAAACAAACAAGGAAATGCATTCAACATGTGATAACAAATGAATCTTCGTTAGTAAGGCGGAAGCATGCAGACATAATCAGCGCGATGGCGGTGAGGCCAACATAACTTGGACGTGACTACCAGGCTTAAAGATATCTAAGGTAATAAGGATGATTCAATCCCTTGTCTAATGTATGCATACACTACCTATCGAGGATCATACTTATTCGCTATTCAAAAGGTATCACCGACGAAAGAGTTCGACTATCACCAGAGACGGGTACCCCCGGATGGGGTTGGCGTTTCCAATTACTGCTATATGGGCCCACGGTAATATCAAGTATGCCCCATCCCTGAGGTTGATACTCCGCGCCGAAAAGAAATCTTAAGATTGTTAATCGCCTTGGGCAACACAGGGAGGGAGCCCAAGTCCCCATATACAGCTACCTCGTTAACTTCGAATTTCAAGAGCCGCAACATGGCGAACAATCCTAGTATTTTATTCAAGTAGCTCGTTTTTCTCAAATTCTCATTCTCTCGTTCATAAATAATAATAATGACGAACTTGTAATATAAATATAACGTCGAACTTGTATAATGAAATTTTAGTAATGTTAGATTCTTCAGGTGAAACAGAACACATAGAAAAACTTAATTATTTATTTTGAGTCCGTTCGTAACTTTTAAATATTTTTCACTATTCATTATTTTACTATTCACCGTATCTACTATTCACCGTATTTACTATTCATCGTATTTACTATTCATCGTATTTACTATTCATCGTATTTACTATTCCTCGTATTTGTACGTATTCGTATTTTCGTATTCCGTATTTGTACGTATTTTTATACTTCGTATTTTATTCGTATTTTATTCGTATTTTATACGTACATGTATTCTTATACTTAGTATTTTATTATTTTATTTTCTTTTTACTTAGTGTTTTTATTTCACTTTTCTTTATACTTAGTATTTATTATTTGACTTTATTTATACTTAGTACCCTTATACATTTTTTTATTACTAAGGATATTTTAGAAAATGAAACTAAGCTTTTTATTTACTAAGTGTAAAATTCTAGTTTTAAAGTCGTTAGGTTCGTTTTGTATTTAGTGATTTGAAAAATGATTTCGGAAGTAAAACTTAATATAATCTAAGTACAAAATTCTAGGGTCAAGTTGTTAAGTTCATTTTGTACTTAGCGATTTTAAATAACATTTTGAAAGTAAAACTCGGTTTTATTTAGTCATATACTTAACTAATCTTTTAGCGGTTTCCATTTTTAGCGAGGTTGTCGTAGTTCATTTTAAATAGTCCGTATGTCCACATCCAAATTTAAGCATAGGTAGTAGCACTCGATTTCATTCATTTTAATACGTGTAACGTTTATTTTTATCGGTTTAGTTGATTCTTTTTATTAACGGTTCATTATAATATCTAATATAACCCTACTTATAAATCAATTTTAGTGACTAAGTGATAAATTCATTTTGACCAAAATTGACCCAAAAATAACACAAAAGCCGTGAGCCTCTATTTATTTAGCTATTTATTTCTTTTGTTGTTTTTATTAATAAATCATTACTTTAACTATTTTAATCACTTAAGTGATAAAAATAAAAAGTGACAAATTCATTTTTGGTCCAAAAATACACCAAATGCCGTGGCCTAACACACATAACAACTTATTTTCGTTTTCAAATTTTATCGGTTTTTAACTTAAAGTTTTTATATACTAATTATTTAGTTTATGCTAAAATGATTTAAATTAGTACTTAAAAACAATAAATAACTAAAACTTATAAAATTTATGAATCAAATTAATCACCTAAGTGAAGAACACATGAATGTGTGATGAATTTTAATGTTTTTCATATGAACATTATTTAGTCAAAATTTTATATGTTTATGAAATTTTCTCAAATTTTTCCTACAAGTCTATTTTAACTAGTCTAATCATAATATGTTATTTAGAAAAATTAAAACTAAAATTTGGTCCAAATAAGGCAAAAATGCCGTGTGTATGTATGTATGTATATGATTTTTTTGATTTTTGATTTTTATACTTCTAATTCAAATACTAAATTACTTTATATCATTTATACATTTAACATATGTGAAAACATAAGTAAACATTATCATACATAAATGAAAATCATTTAACACATGAATAAACATAAAAGTTCAAGAACACACATAAACACATTATAACATTTAAATTCATAACAAATTCATTTTAAGTCCTAAACATAAACTAATTATATTTTCATGTTCATTTCATTACAAGTATTTTAAGCATGCAATTTACAAAAATTAAAACGAAAAATTTAGTGAAAAATTTAGGGTAGGCCGTGGGTTAGTATAGTGAGCAACAAATTCTATTTTTCGATTTTTGTCTCCTAATTTAACATGTGATTACTAGGTGATAAAATAAATCATACAAGCATCAAAAATAATAACATATAATCAAATTCGAGGCGCTTATCACATAAGTGTGCGGGAAGCACCTTAGTTAGGTTATGAGTGAAATAGATTAGCAGTTGTCGGGATCAATGATATGATCGAATTGGCTAAGATCGACTCCTCCACCTTGCTCCTCTTCTTTGATTAGGAGTAGTACATAAAAATGAAATACACAAGTTAGTAATTTAATTTAAAACTAAACTAACTATACTAAAATTTTCAAGTGTAGTATTATTTAGTTTAGGTGATGTTTGTATTTAAAGTGATTTTGATTTATGTTCATTTTTAATTTGCATGTAAAGATAAGGAGTGAGTACTAAATATAAATGGTGAGGATTTGATTTAAGTATTCAAGTGAATTAGAGCAAGAAAATCAAAGTTTTAAGAAGAAATATGGAGGAAGAAGATGATGATCTTCCATGGAAACCAAGGAAGAAAATGAAGTTGCTTACTAACTTCTTGTGTTTGTGTTTTACTAGAGAGAAAATAAGTTAGAAGTTTTTGAGTTGTGTTTGTGTTTTTGGGTGGTTTGTGCGTGTGATATGTGTGTGTAGTAGTAGTAGTTTGTAAACTTGTGTAAGGAAAATGCATGCATGCTTGAGACAAGGGGACACAAGTGTGTAAGAGAGAAAGCATGTGTGTAAGGGTGGAAGGCATGCTTGAGACAAGGGAACAATTGTGTAGGAAAAGCAAAAGGAAAAAGGAAGGCAATGTTGAGCATTGTGAGCTCAAAATCTCGGCCAACATGGTCACTTGGCCCGATTTTTCGTTTTTTGAAATTTTCGATTTCTTGCGTGCATTGAAAAGTCTCGAAATGAAATATATAGTCTTGAAATAATGTTTAGAAGTGAGATCGAAAATAAAAATGAAAATAAACCTCAAAACGAATTCAAACAAAAATTTGGGTACTAGTTTGTCTCGCAACTTTGAAATAAAATTTTATTCGATCGAAATATATATTTTTTTCGTTGAATGTTATCGAATTAAATCATTATCCTCAAACGTCAAAAAGTTTATCAGTTTGGGCTTAGTGTAACTCAATATATCGAGTTTTAGTGAAAGTGTTAGTTAAATCAAAGTGGAATAGTAATTTGATATTATTATTATATGTTGTGTTAGTAATAATCAATATGATTAAGTTTAAGCTACTTTAATTAGGTTTGGATTATGAGTAATTACATTTTAGAAAAGATTAGGTGACTTAATCATATTTAGGTGGCTTGGCCATTTAGTCAACGTTTGACCTCGATTTGCGTGCCAAAATTTGTCGTTGAGAAATTTGTCGTGTGTGCTTCATTTGATTTATCGAGTTTGAAAATGTAAACATAAAGTTCAAATTCAAAGTAATTCAAAATGGTTTTAGTTTAGGTGCAAAAATGATTGTAGTGTATTGTTTTAGGAAATTCAGTGAGCGAGGATGATTAATTATTGATTTCCTAATTATAATTAGCTTAAATTAACACGGGGTGTTACAATCCTCCCCCCTTAAAGAAGTTTCGTCCCCGAAACTTAAAGTAGTCTGGGTGGTTAAGGTTACCTGCTAAAGCGACTCGGTACTTTTCCTTCATCGACGCCTCTGCCTCCCACGTTGCTTGTTCGGTCTTGTCCCTCCAGGAGGACCTTGACTAAGGGTATCGACTTGCGTCGTAGAACTTGGTCTCTCTGGCGAGAATCTCCACCGTTTTTCAGAGTAAAGCATGTTAGGCTCGATGGCGATCACATCGGGCGTAACAATGTGACTCGGGTCGCTTCTGTATCTTCTGAGTTGAGATACATGAAATACATCGTGCACTTTGGATAAGTTTGGCGGTAAAGTAGTCGGTATGCCACCTCGCCAATTCGTTCAAGTATTTCGTAGGTCCGATGTACTTTGGACTAAGCTTCCCTTTAGTCCGAAGCGTCTTACCCCTTTCATGGGTGAGACCTTTAAGAAGACCTTCTCTCCACTGTTGAACCCAATAGGTCGACGGTGCTCGTTTGCATATTTCTTTTGGCGATCGTGAGCCGCTTGTAGTCGCCTCGAATAATCTTTATGTGTTCAATCGATCCTGTATAACCTGGGGTCCAGCTCCCACATTATCACTAGCGTCGTCCCAACAAACCGGATCGCGACACTTTACGCCATACAAAGGCCTCAAAAGGAGCACACCCTAGACTAGCATGATGGCTATTGTTGTATGAGAATTCAACGAGAGGTAAGCTCTTTTCGATTCACGTTGAATTCCATCGTGCATGCCCTCAACATGTCTTCCGATTAATGCGGATAGTTCGCTCTGTGACCGTCGATTCTTTGGATGAAAAGCCGTACTCATTTTCAATTTACTACCCAAAGCCTCTTGCAATTTCTTCCGTAAATGCGATGTAAATCTCGCGTCCACATGCGATATGATGTCGAGGGAACGCCATGGAGTCGTATTATCTCCTTTTCGTAGCTTTGGCCGCCTCTTCCAATCCCCAAGTCTCCTTGATCGGAACGGTGAGCCGCTTTAGTTAGGCGATCCACAATAACCCATATCGCATCCTTGCCACTGCCGCCCTTGGTAACCCCATGATAAAATCCATGGATATGGAATCCCACTTCCCTTGAGGAATCTCCAACGGTTGGAGTAGTCCTCCTGGTCTCTGGTGTTCAAATTTTACCTTCTGGCAAATCATACATCTAGCTACATATTCGGCTATCTCCGCCTTCATTCTTATCCACCAGAAGCGTAATTTCAGGTCCTTGTACATCTTGTGCGAGCCAGGATGTACCGAGTAAGTAGTACTATGTGCTTCGTCAAGGATTTTGCGTTTCAAGTTCTCATTATCAGGTATGCACCACCTGCCATTGAAGCGTAGACTCCCGTCAGTGTAAACTTCAAACCCTTCTGTTCCTTCTGATGGAATTCTTTCCCTAATCTCCAACAATGCCGGGTCTTCCCATTGTAGCACTCGGATGTCATGATATAACTCTGGTTCAACCACCATTGCATTCAGGTCTGTGTCATCTGATTGTACCAGGTCTAAGCTCAGTCTTTTTAGATCCTGGACGATGTCTGAGGGAATCTCCCAAATATTGTTCAGAGTGTGTATTGTCTTACGACTCGGTGCATCTAAGAACTACATTAGCTTTTCCCTCGTGGTAAAGTAACTCAATCTTGTAATCTTTGATCAACTCTAACCATCTTCGTTGCCTCATGTTCAAATCTCTTTGGGTGAAGATGTACTTCAAGCTCTTGTGATCACTGTAGTACTTAATGCTGACCAGTAGAGATAATGACGCCAAATCTTTAGTGCAAACACAACCGCGGCAAGTTCTAGGTCGTGAATTGGGTAATTCTTTTCATGCACCTTAAGTTGTCTGGATGCGTATGCTATTACCTTCCCCTGTTGCATCAAGACGCAACCCAAACCATTTAGTGATGCGTCACTGTACACCTCATATTCATCCCCATCGGTTGGCAAGGTTAAAACTGGGGCCGTAGTAAGCCTTGTCTTTAGTTCTTGAAACGCTTTCTCACAGTCGTCGCTCCATAGGAACTTTGATTCCTTTTGTAGCAGTTTGGTCATTGGGCGGGCTACCTTGAAATCAGAACAAACCTTCGATAATAGCCACCAAACCTAGGAAGCTTCGACTGCGGACTGCTTGGTGCTATCCATTCCTTGACAGCGACTTCAATCTTTCTTTGGATCTACCATTACTCCCTCCTTGAGATTACGTGGCCTAGGAACGCCACTTGGCCTAACCAAAATTCACACTTTGAAAATTTGGCATACCATTTATGGTCTCTCAAGATACTTAGGATAATGTGTAGGTGCTCTGCGTGTTCTTCTTTATTCTTGGAGTAGATCAGGATGTCGTCAATGAACACGACCACGCATATGTCGAGATATTCATGAAAGGTCCTGTTCATTTGGTCCATAAATACTGCTGGGGCGTTGGTAAGGCCGAACGGCATTACTTTGAACTCGTAATGTCCGTACCTTGATCTAAAAGCGGTCTTTTGTATATCTTCTTTACGAACCGCGATCTGATGGTATCCTGATCTCAGGTCAATCTTGGAGAAAACTCCTGCTCCCTTAAGCTGGTCAAAGAGATCGTCTATCCTAGGCAGAGGATAACGATTCTTGATCGTCACTTTGTTCAATTCCTCAGAATCGATGCAGAGCCTCATGCTCCCATCCTTTTTCTTTACAAAGAGTACCGGTGCACCCCAGGGTGAAACACTCGGTCTTATAAATCCCAATTCAATCATCTCCTCCAACTGCTTCTTGAGTTCCTGGAGTTCGACAGGTGCCATTCTGTATGGTGCCTTTGATATAGGTGCCGTGCCCGGTATGAGGTCAATCGAGAATTCAACTTCTCGTGCAGGAGGCATACCTGGTAATACGTCGGGAAAAACATCGGGGTATTCATTCACGATTGGGATGTCTTCTATGCGTAGGTTGTCCTCGACTTTAGTAATGCTGCACAAATACACCTGGTGTCCCTTTCTCTCCATGCTTCGAAGCTTCAGTACAGACACTAGTTTCACTCCCCCTTTCCTCTTCAAACTCTGATATGATACCTCCTTCCCTTGGTTAGTTTTCAAAGTGATCTTCTGGTCGTGGCATTTAAATGTCGCATTATGACGAGCTAGCCAGTTCATCCCCAGAATTACATCGAACTCGGGAAGGTCAAATAATATAAGGTCCGACAGGAAATCTGTATTGTGAATTGAGATTTTTACATTGTTGTATTTTGAAGAACAAGGAATGTTTTTACCATCCCAGAGTGAGATGTCAGTTCTGATTGGTTCAGGATTTGTGAGTTTGGATTGTTTGATAAATTTTGAGGAGATAAACGATAAAGATGCTCCGGTATCAAATAAAATAAAAGCAGGTACGGAATTAACCAAAAATTTACCGGTGACGACGTCGACATCGATAATATCATCAGACCCTTCTTCAGACTCGGTCAAGACGTAAACGCGTCCCTGAACTCTAACGGCTGGCGGTGGCCCTGCATTTGTTTTATTACCAGCATTCCTCTTAGGGCATTCGTTAGCTTTGTGCCCCACAACTTTGCACAGGAAGCACACCACGGGTTCCCCATTACAACGCTTTCCCGGGTGAATAGGTTGTCGGCAGAAACGGCATTGATCTGCTTGGAAGGCCGGAGGTCCGGGAATTTGGGAATTATTCTTTGCGACGTAAGGAGTGGTATTGCGGTTGTAGAAATGAGTCTTGCCTTGGTTCTTATTGCGGTTGTCTTGATTCTGATAACCAGGGCGACCGAACATTGGCTTATGGATAAAGCTAGCACTCGCCACAGAAGGCGTAAATGTTTTCCTCTTCTTTTTCTCCTCAGCTTCTCCTTTTTGGATGGAGGCCCAGATACGCGTTGCCTTTTCGTAGGCTTCTGCAAAGTTCTTGCAGTTGAACCCGCACATATTGTTTCTCAGGCCGTTTTCCATGCCTCTTACGTAACGAGTCGCAAGTTCCTCCTCGTTAGTTATAATCCTAGGAGCGAACCGGCGCTTCTTGATATTTTTCCGTATGCCTGTAGGGACATATCGCCCTGTCTTAGGTTCCTGAACTCCTCTTCCTTATCCCATTTCAATTCTTCCCCAAAGTATTTGTTCTCTAACAGGGTCCTGAACTCGGTCCAGCTGTAGATTCTTAAGGGAAAGGTGGACCTGATTAAACGCCACCAACTGTTGGCCTCTCCTCGAGGTAGTAGGCCACCACGTTCACCCTCTCGTTATTGAGTCTTGCTAAGTTCTAGCAACTTCTCCATCTCTTCAATCCACTCTGTCAAACCGTGGGGTTGTGAGCCGAATATGGTTGAGGTCGATGTTTGGAGAATTTCTCGAATGCAGTCTGATTGTTTCCGCCACCCTGATGTTGGTGCATATTTTGTGCAATTTTTGTGATTGCATCTTCGAACCCTTTCCTCCTTGCTTCTTCTTCAGCAAAATGTTGGGCGAAGTTCGGGTTATCCATGTTGTTTAAGTTGTTTGCATCCATTCTGAAAATAAAATAAAATAAGGACAAGGCTGTATAAATTTTGAGTGGTTCAAAGATAGACATCATATAACATGCAAGGTAAAAGACATTTCATTGATAATGTAAAAGGTTTACATCAAAACGTTACAAGCCTCCTAATACATTCTCTATGAAATGAACTAAGGTGAAAACTTAGACATAAGTTCAGCAAAATAACATAAAAGTTTAGATACATTCTCAAGAGGTATGAAATTGAATCGAGAATGACAAAAGATTAGCCCTAAATCCTAGGCAAATTTTGAGTAGCGATGCTCCTCCTCCGCGAAGCTATACTTATACTTAACAGCATAAGTCATGTCGCTCAAACCGAGTTTGAAATCCTCCCACTCGAGGTAGTACTCACCCTCAAGTATAGCCGGGAGCGTAGTCGTCTCCACCATGCTTTGGCCTCCTCGCCTAGGCACGCACCGCTAGGGAGGTTTTCCATTCCTCTCTAACGAGTGTTCCAGAACCTCGCATTCATACTCCCGATCCATGGGTATAGTGTCCCACCGATCCCCTCAAATGTCTCAGGTTTTCCTCGCATGAACGCTTGATCACATCTGTATATTCCGAGGATCGGCGGAGATGATCGAGAATTGATGTTCCATATACGGAGTCTTAAGTGCCCTAGTCTTCCAGTCGACTTCCGCATTGCTCGAGTCCTGTGATCTCTTCCAGGACTTCAATTGTTGACGTCGCGCGTAGGCCTCGATGGCTTTCTTGCGGGCCTTCTCTTTTGGTGTCCATTCAGAGTACTTCTTACCGCACGGTAGTCTCATCTGAAATCAATTTAGATAAGGTAATTTAAATGAGATTTGGAAGTACAACATGTATGTAAAATTTTAAAATAATGAATTAAGAAAAGCACATGACTAGGTAGTAACATAACGTCTCCATATATATAAACATATACATGGGTAAAATATTACATTTTAAGGAATATAATACATAAGTTCACCAAACGTCACATCCGAATATAACACCCATAGCCGTAGGAAAAGAAGACGATATTAAGATCGTTCTTAGGATGGTTAAAGTTGGTTACATATATCTTACAAACTGGAGTCCAAAGACCCTAAATATGATTTGCGACCTCAAGAGTCTCCACGATAGGAGATCCTCTCCCATCGGGAGTAGTTCAACTGGCAATGGAGGATAGTCGTGCCTTAGTTCTTGATACATCAAGTTCTCAAGTAGTTCTTCGTGCTCCATCCACCCTGGTGGTTGCATCTCCCTTAGAAGTGGGTCGGGGTGACACATGCGATCCATATATCGATCGTAATCCAGGAGGAGTTGCCATCCTAGTGGTGTCCAAAACTCGTCGTACGGGTGGAAGCTCTCAATCAGCGTCAGGCCTAAGCCAATGCCCTTGGTGTGGTAGGGTTTGGTCGTCGAGATCCCATTAGCTTCCACGTATTGCTCTATGACGTGGGAATGGTTACATATATATGCATCTCGTGGCATCATCGGTGGACGTTGTGGTAGATTGTTACGGGAGGAACTGTAGTACGTCATCCTAAGGGCCTTTGTCAAACTAGAGTTAGCCATAGAGCAAATAGCAAGTAAGGAATCATAAAGTTAAGATTCTAACGCTCATCTAACTAGTTTATTATTATTTGGTCGGTCCTTAAGATTCTACCCTTCTCACATTTTAAAACTGATCTAAGTTATTATTTTAGCGATCTAGAGATTTCTAATTCATTATTTGATCCTATAAGTCTATGCCTGACATACTATATGAATGTCTGGCCCAGGTGTCGTCTCGCTATGTGAGATAACTTTAAGTCATTCACGGTCGCAAGACAGCTCTGATACCAACTGTAACAACCTGGTTTTTCGTGACTTTAATTAAACTAAGGCGGAAAATTAATTAAGTCTATATATTACAAAACCAGCTGTTATCGTCTTACAAACTCAGTATACATAATACGAGTTTAGAGATAAAACAGAGTATTTAGATTACAAGTTCTCTCAGAGTAGATTACAAAATAAGGCCTTCAATCCCCAGATAGATCTACGGTCAAGACTCGGGGTACCTGCATTAAACTCTCATCATTTTCCCGCACACTCTTTCGATACATGCAATTCTAAAGCAATATGCGGTATAAATAATAAACAAACAAAAATGAATAGCAAGTAGCAAGTAAAACACGTAAGGAAATCATGGTAATTCAATACGAGTATAAACCAATCAAATAACACACCACGCTCACAAATAACCATACTCAACCAATCACATTCCAATAATCATCAAACAAACAAGGAAATGCATTCAACATGTGATAACAAATGAATCTTCGTTAGTAAGGCGGAAGCATGCAGACATAATCCGCGCAGTAGCCGGTAGGGCCAACATAACTTGGACGTGACTACCAGGCTTAAAGATATCTAAGGTAATAAGGATGATTCAATCCCTTGTCTAATGTATGCATACACTACCTATCGAGGATCATACTTATTCGCTATTCAAAAGGTATCACCGACGAAAGAGTTCGACTATCACCAGAGACGGGTACCCCCGGATGGGGTTGGCGTTTCCAATTACTGCTATATGGGCCCACGGTAATATCAAGTATGCCCCATCCCTGAGGTTGATACTCCGCAATAAAAGAAATCTTAAGATTGTTAATCGCCTGGGCAACACAGGGAGGAGCCCAAGTCCCCATATCTGACTACCTCGTTATCTTCGAATTTCAAGAGCCGCAACATGGCGAACAATCCTAGTATTTTATTCAAGTAGCTCGTTTTTCTCAAATTCTCATTCTCTCGTTCATAAATAATAATAATGACGAACTTGTAATATAAATATAACGTCGAACTTGTATAATGAAATTTTAGTAACAGCAGTTCTTCAGGTGAAACAGAACACATAGAAAAACTTAATTATTTATTTTGAGTCCGTTCGTAACTTTTAAATATTTTTCACTATTCATTATTTTACTATTCACCGTATCTACTATTCACCGTATTTACTATTCATCGTATTTACTATTCATCGTATTTACTATTCATCGTATTTACTATTCCTCGTATTTGTACGTATTCGTATTTTCGTATTCCGTATTTGTACGTATTTTTATACTTCGTATTTTATTCGTATTTTATTCGTATTTTATACGTACATGTATTCTTATACTTAGTATTTTATTATTTTATTTTCTTTTTACTTAGTGTTTTTATTTCACTTTTCTTTATACTTAGTATTTATTATTTGACTTTATTTATACTTAGTACCCTTATACATTTTTTTATTACTAAGGATATTTTAGAAAATGAAACTAAGCTTTTTATTTACTAAGTGTAAAATTCTAGTTTTAAAGTCGTTAGGTTCGTTTTGTATTTAGTGATTTGAAAAATGATTTCGGAAGTAAAACTTAATATAATCTAAGTACAAAATTCTAGGGTCAAGTTGTTAAGTTCATTTTGTACTTAGCGATTTTAAATAACATTTTGAAAGTAAAACTCGGTTTTATTTAGTCATATACTTAACTAATCTTTTAGCGGTTTCCATTTTTAGCGAGGTTGTCGTAGTTCATTTTAAATAGTCCGTATGTCCACATCCAAATTTAAGCATAGGTAGTAGCACTCGATTTCATTCATTTTAATACGTGTAACGTTTATTTTTATCGGTTTAGTTGATTCTTTTTATTAACGGTTCATTATAATATCTAATATAACCCTACTTATAAATCAATTTTAGTGACTAAGTGATAAATTCATTTTGACCAAAATTGACCCAAAAATAACACAAAAGCCGTGAGCCTCTATTTATTTAGCTATTTATTTCTTTTGTTGTTTTTATTAATAAATCATTACTTTAACTATTTTAATCACTTAAGTGATAAAAATAAAAAGTGACAAATTCATTTTGGTCCAAAAATACACCAAATGCCGTGGCCTAACACACATAACAACTTATTTTCGCTTTCAAATTTTATCGGTTTTTAACTTAAAGTTTTTATATACTAATTATTTAGTTTATGCTAAAATGATTTAAATTAGTACTTAAAAACAATAAATAACTAAAACTTATAAAATTTATGAATCAAATTAATCACCTAAGTGAAGAACACATGAATGTGTGATGAATTTTAATGTTTTTCATATGAACATTATTTAGTCAAAATTTTATATGTTTATGAAATTTTCTCAAATTTTTCCTACAAGTCTATTTTAACTAGTCTAATCATAATATGTTATTTAGAAAAATTAAAACTAAAATTTGGTCCAAATAAGGCAAAAATGCCGTGTGTATGTATGTATGTATATGATTTTTGATTTTTGATTTTTATACTTCTAATTCAAATACTAAATTACTTTATATCATTTATACATTTAACATATGTGAAAACATAAGTAAACATTATCATACATAAATGAAAATCATTTAACACATGAATAAACATAAAAGTTCAAGAACACACATAAACACATTATAACATTTAAATTCATAACAAATTCATTTTAAGTCCTAAACATAAACTAATTATATTTTCATGTTCATTTCATTACAAGTATTTTAAGCATGCAATTTACAAAAATTAAAACGAAAAATTTAGTGAAAAATTTAGGGTAGGCCGTGGGTTAGTATAGTGAGCAACAAATTCTATTTTTCGATTTTTGTCTCCTAATTTAACATGTGATTACTAGGTGATAAAATAAATCATACAAGCATCAAAAATAATAACATATAATCAAATTCGAGGCGCTTATCACATAAGTGTGCGGGAAGCACCTTAGTTAGGTTATGAGTGAAATAGATTAGCAGTTGTCGGGATCAATGATATGATCGAATTGGCTAAGATCGACTCCTCCACCTTGCTCCTCTTCTTTGATTAGGAGTAGTACATAAAAATGAAATACACAAGTTAGTAATTTAATTTAAAACTAAACTAACTATACTAAAATTTTCAAGTGTAGTATTATTTAGTTTAGGTGATGTTTGTATTTAAAGTGATTTTGATTTATGTTCATTTTTAATTTGCATGTAAAGATAAGGAGTGAGTACTAAATATAAATGGTGAGGATTTGATTTAAGTATTCAAGTGAATTAGAGCAAGAAAATCAAAGTTTTAAGAAGAAATATGGAGGAAGAAGATGATGATCTTCCATGGAAACCAAGGAAGAAAATGAAGTTGCTTACTAACTTCTTGTGTTTGTGTTTTACTAGAGAGAAAATAAGTTAGAAGTTTTTGAGTTGTGTTTGTGTTTTTGGGTGGTTTGTGCGTGTGATATGTGTGTGTAGTAGTAGTAGTTTGTAAACTTGTGTAAGGAAAATGCATGCATGCTTGAGACAAGGGGACACAAGTGTGTAAGAGAGAAAGCATGTGTGTAAGGGTGGAAGGCATGCTTGAGACAAGGGAACAATTGTGTAGGAAAAGCAAAAGGAAAAAGGAAGGCAATGTTGAGCATTGTGAGCTCAAAATCTCGGCCAACATGGTCACTTGGCCCGATTTTTCGTTTTTTGAAATTTTCGATTTGCGCGTACGTGAAAAGTCTCGAAATGAAATATATAGTCTTGAAATAATGTTTAGAAGTGAGATCGAAAATAAAAATGAAAATAAACCTCAAAACGAATTCAAACAAAAATTTGGGTACTAGTTTGTCTCGCAACTTTGAAATAAAATTTTATTCGATCGAAATATATATTTTTTTTCGTTGAATGTTATCGAATTAAATCATTATCCTCAAACGTCAAAAAGTTTATCAGTTTGGGCTTAGTGTAACTCAATATATCGAGTTTTAGTGAAAGTGTTAGTTAAATCAAAGTGGAATAGTAATTTGATATTATTATTACATGTTGTGTTAGTAATAATCAATATGATTAAGTTTAAGCTACTTTAATTAGGTTTGGATTATGAGTAATTACATTTTAGAAAAGATTAGGTGACTTAATCATATTTAGGTGGCTTGGCCATTTAGTCAACGTTTGACCTCGATTTGCGTGCCAAAATTTGTCGTTGAGAAATTTGTCGTGTGTGCTTCATTTGATTTATCGAGTTTGAAAATGTAAACATAAAGTTCAAATTCAAAGTAATTCAAAATGGTTTTAGTTTAGGTGCAAAAATGATTGTAGTGTATTGTTTTAGGAAATTCAGTGAGCGAGGATGATTAATTATTGATTTCCTAATTATAATTAGCTTAAATTAACACGGGGTGTTACATAATATGTTTCATGTTCATTTCTTTTATCCAACGTGTTCATTTCTTCTCTGTGGTGTGATCATTTCTTTTTACCTATGTGTTCATTTAATCAATCATACTTTGTGCTAGGTGCCGAATTCACTAGCATCGAGATGATATTATCGCCATACAACCGTCTCATTGTTTTCAGGTTTGTTGTGGGTATTGATGTAAGCTTTATTTCATTATGTTTACTTGCGGTGTACATCATCTCAAAACTTCACTTTTGTTTCAGGACCCATGTTCGACACTCTGAACAACTTGACACTTCATTTCAGAATCCAAAAGCGTGAAACTATTTCGTAAAATGGTCGTTATCTTTAGGTGAGTTTGGTTGGATGTCCTCGATCTTATGTTGAACATAGCCTGTTATTCATGAATGAGATATACATTGGGTAGTTGTGAACAACAAGTGATGAATGCTTTTGTGATGATGTCTAGATTCTCCTGCGTATAGAAGCTCTAGAATGGTGAAGTTATACCATTGTTTTATACTTGCATTTTCAAGCTTATGTGACGAATTCTTTCACTGCAAAAAATGGTACTCTAGCTTATTAATTGTAGCTTCAACTTGATCTAACAAAGGTAGTCTTTGTTGGAGAGGTTATACTTCGTGACTCAGCCGTTTGACACAGATTATCTGTATGTTTTTATACTTATGTGACTGCGTTGCCTTTTACTTGTTTCATTTAAGATTAATCTATTACAATATACTCCGTAGCAACATATGCATGAAAACTGAGTGTTTCCCCTAAAACCGTCTTACACTAGACGTTCTACTTTTTGTTGTTTGACAGAGCTTGGAGGGACTGGTCATCTGGGTGAACGTAGACATAGATATAATTGGCTATTAGGTGTTATAAGTCGAGCGTTGTCACATTGGGAAGCGATATTTGGTTATTGGGTGTTTCATATAAGCTAGGAAACAACGTAGGTGGGATCCAAAATGAGTTTTTTTGTTTGCGTAAAACCGACGTAAGTTCTTGTATTTCCCTTTATTTATTCCTTGTTGTACGACTTGTGGTGTGAGTGAGGGAAGCTGACTGTTACGCGACAATGAGTTTTTCGTGCTGCAACTTGATTACCTATGCGTCAAAATAAACCTTCACCGAAATTTTTTGTCTTTCGTGTCGCAACCGCTCCTTCGCCGACAAATCAACGATGTTTGACTTGTGAATCGTGGTTACATCCGCCTTATGCACCGTAGACTTGTTTCGATTTTCCGACATGATGGTGAATATTTGTGTTTTATTATTTCGCTTTGCTTTTGTTTTATTATAATCGTTGTTTAAATGTAATATTTGTTTCATTTGTCGATGAAGTTGGCGGAATTGTTTGATTTAGTTGATGTTTTAAGCATCTTTTATGTGAATTCTATTTAGTGTTTTTGTTATGGTCTGTGAAGTGTAGTGTGTATAATTTTTTGTTGATTTCTTATTATTTTCATTTGAGTTTTGGACAAAATTTAGCGAATGCTTCTACAACCACCGCTACTTTGGCCTAATGTTCTTTGTAGTGCGTACGCCTGTCATGATCTTTGTTGCTCGTTGGTTTCCCAACTCATTGCTTTTGTCTACTAGATTTTACCGACAATGTCATAAAGGTGTGTTTCACTTTTGCACACCGTTTCATTGATCTTTGTAACATTCCCTCAACAAATTCTATAACGCTTTTGTTAGCTATCTCAATTCTAATACCTACTTTAACAAATATAGGAAATAGGCGAGAACGTGGCACCTAAGACTTCTTCAAGGTAGCTCGGCAAGTGAAGGAAATGTATTATTACAAGAGCTCGGATATTTTTAAGGCACACAAGATGCTGATGTAGATGGTGCCGATTTCGGAACCACGTTCCTACATCTTTTTCCTACAGCCATCTAGGTACTATGTCTCGAGGGTATTCGGCTTTAAGATCCACAGGCCATGATGTGTAGAGTTAAATAATGTTCTGTATCGTTCTTGATTCGTGTACGAATGCTTCGAGTTTTCGTGGTTGACCCAAAATGTACTTTTAGGGAACAATGTACCTGTATGATTTGCTAAGTTAGTCTTTAATTTTGTTAGTAATATTGCAAATTGAAGCAAAGTTTGTTGATCAAGTTCCTGTTAATGAGTAAGCTTTTTTAAAATATCATTTGAGTTACAAGCGAGTTATATTTTACTATAATAAATTGAGGTACATACGACTATAACACGAGATACATTCTACAATAACCTGAGGTTCATTATACTATAACATGAGGTTCATTTCGTTATAACTTGAGGTTCATTTTGTTATAACTTGAGGTTCAGCCTACTATAACACAAGATTTACTCTATAAAAATTTGACGTACATTCTACTATTACATGAGGTACATTGTGCTATTACATGAGATACATTCTACTATTACATGAGATACATTCTACTATAACTTAAGGTTCATTTCATACCTCATGTTCATTTTATCAGAACTGAGGTTCATTTCATTATTAGCATTGCTTGATTGACTTGAAGTTATAACTCCTTCCTGTGAAGACATAAAAATCAAAACATTAGCGAATAATTCAAGGTACATTTTAGTAACCATGAATGTTCAATTTAATTATACAACATGTGCATTATTTTACATACGAGGTATATTTTAAAATACTTTGAAGTTATGATATAGTAGATAAGCTGATGCATATATTTACATACGAGGTTCATTTCATGTACCTACGAGTTTCATTACATTACATGCGAGGTTCATTTGATTTACATATGAGGTTCATTACATTTACATACTAGGTTTATTTCATATACATACGAAATTCATTTGATGTACATACGAGGGTCATTTCATTTATATATGATGTTCATTTCATTTAAATACGAGGATCATTTCATTTACATACAAGGTTTTTTACATTTACATATGAGGTTCATTTCCTTTACATGCGAGGTGCATTTCATTTTCATACGAGATTCATTACATTTACATGCGAAGTACATTTCAATTACATGCGAGGTTCATTTCATTTAACTACGAGGTTCATTTCATTTAAATACGAGGTCGTAATGTACAAGTCTCACCTTTACATTGTAGTGTATATATAATCTCATTTACGCACTAATTCACTCAGGCATTTGAACAAACATTTGGTGTGCACCACAAAAATAAACAACCTTAACCTCAATTATTTAACCAAACTTACACAACAACAAGACCAAATGACAAACCAATTACTCCACGCCGAAAAATTTATCAATAAATTGATAATTTTACTACTTAATGATTATACATATGACTAATTAATTAAATCATTAATGCAATGAACCATGAACCAATTTTGGAGACAAATTCATAGATAAGTATGAGTTTACAACATGAACATCATTAATGCAATTGATTAATTTGAAATTGACTTGAATATGTACATTCAAACATAACAATATATGCATTCCTAAATATTATAACTAATTAGCAACTTTTCAAGAAAAACCTAGAAATTCAGTCAATTAGAACGCAATTGTCAATTGAATATCAAAATCAACAATCAAAGTAGTGAAATTAAATGCGAATTGGAATACAAATCAAAAATAAACAATTCATTATTTCAAATTAAAACACTGAAAATTTGAAAATCTTGAAATTGAATGATAAAAAGGACGAAATTTACCATTTTTCTTTTCGTTTTTGTTGTTGCTCATATGAATTCTTCATCAATTTCAAGTTGATTGCATCAAATTTTGCTGAATATTAAGTCGTTGTTGTTGTTTATAGTCGAAGAAAGCGAAGCAGGGGTATTTGTTTATGTTTAATGAAGAAGCCAGTATACTGTGTATTTTGTTGAGATGTGGGATCTATTTTGGAGCGTTAGATTAAGTGGGATGAAGGGTCTAGATTACTTCTCATATTTCTCATATAAGGGGGATTTCTCATGGGAACTCAACCCTATATATATATATATATATATATATATATATATATATATATATATATATATATATATATATATATATGAAACAAGTTCAAACGAGACACCTAAATATTGCGAGACACAAACGAGACACAACATTTTAGCCTTTTTGGTGAAACTTTAACATAGTTTCATGAAACTTCAAAAATTGTGAAACTTTAATGTCTTAAAGTTTCACAATTTTGTTAAAGTTTCACAATTTTTGAAGTTTCATAAAACTATGTTAAAGTTTCACAAAAAGGCTAAAATGTCATGTGTCTCGTTTGTGTCTCATAATATTCTTTGCCTTGATATAACTTTACTCTATATATATATTTCTATATATATATATATATATATATATATTTATTTATTTATATATATATATATATATATATATATATATATATATATATATATAAGGGTTTTAACAAGTCAAGGGGTAGGGGAGAGTCATCAAGTCGGAATTAGGGCCCTTGGATTCAAGCTAAATGGATGGCTGAGATTGAATCAAGTTAATAAATTTAATTAAAAAAAAAAAAAAAGAAACAGCCAATGAGAAATTATTGGTGTTTAACGAGGATGACTCCTGCTTCTTTTAATTTTTTTCGTCTCTTCCCCTTCTTCTCACTCTGTCATCTTTAATTTTTTGTCCTCCTGCTCTTCATCTTCTTTGTTCGTTTTTTTTTTTTTTCCAAAACTATATTTTTACATTCAGTTTTTTTGGTTGATTAATTTCATAATTTCGTTTTTTATTGTCTGAGATAATAAGAGGACAACGTAAACCCTGTTTTTAGTGAAACTTGAAGGACGTTTAAGTTCGTGATAAGAACTTTATTGTTTTTTAATGGAGGAAATGCAGATTGTTGCTCATAATAATGGTAAATTTGTTTTTTAGTTTTTTTGAAATTTTTTATTTGTTGTTTTGGGGTTGCAACCCTGTTTTTGAACTTTGAATTTTTGTTTTTTCTGTTGAATTATTATTAAATGTTATTCACTTATTTACGATTTTTTGTTTATTTTGTATGTGTAAGGTGTTAATTTTGGCCAGTTTAATTTTGGATAGTTAAAATCAATTATTGAAACGTTTTTTTGTTTATTTATTGTTTATTTTGTATGTGTAAGGTGTTAATTTTTTTTTTTTTTTGGGTAAAAATGTTAATATCATTAATAATCACCAAATACTTACAAATATCTCATCCACCCCTATTCTTATCTGGATACCTATACAATGCTATCGAGCCATCTTCTATCACTATACTTAAGATCTTTTACCAAACGTTTGACCCTACTTACAAGACCATTTCTGAAAAATTTATAGCTAATCTCAGGACGTGGGACCATATTAAGCTTATAACATACATTCCGAGCATTCCAAACATTATATATGACTCCACATACCAACGCAAACAGAAACTGTCGTTGAAAGCTAGAAAGCCTCCTGTTGTAAATGTTCCGTTGCCAAGTCTCAATCCCGCCAATCTCCAAGCCAACATCGTGGTACACCAAGGATACGTACTTTTGACTGTATGGACAGTCGAAGAACAGGTGCTGACTCGTTTCCTCGTTATCTTGACAGAGCAAGCAGGTAGTGTCTCGTAAGCAGCCAAATTTCTTCATCCGTTCAAACGTGTATAGCCTATCCTTCATTCCAAGCCAAGAAATAAATGAGTGCTTGGGAATGTTATACCTTGACCAAACCATCTTAGTCCAATTCGTGAAATCAAATAGAATTCGTTTTTTTCAATGTATAATTTTGGCCAGGTTTTTTGGCCAGGTTAATTTTGGATAGTTAAAATCAATTATTGAAACGTTGAAATTCGTTTTTTGACAATTAGAATTATTTTTTTCAATGTATAATTTTTGTTGTTAGTTAAAATTAAATATTAGATGATTGAAATTAATTTTTGAAGGTTAAAAAATATAATTTTATTTATAGTATTTGTTGTTTGGAAGAAACACTTATTTGAACAGTGGGTTTCGTTTGATTAATGATATTTGAGGATGTACAAGAGGAGATAATTTTGTCGGTTGGAAATTGCAGATGCACGGGGTATAAGGAGGATAATGAGGAACAGATTTCCTCAGTGGAAGATGCTGTAAGAGGTCGTGTTTTCGATGTTCATTACCATCCAGGTATTAAAATGAACTTGCAGCACATTGAAATTAATTTTATTTTCATTATAATCAACTTTTTTATAACTGTTGTCATTCGTGGTTAATTACAATGTTCTATTAATTGATTTTAACTACCATCGAATTGTGAACATGGACGTTAAATGTGAGATGCAGTTGTAGACTTTATGAGCGTCTAGGGATTTTATGCAAACACATTATATGGATATATACTGGTCATGGGGTTGAAGAAATACCAAAAATGTTTGTGTCCGACGATGGATGAAAGATTCGGTTTGTGATGTTGGCGAGAGTACGAAGGAGCAAGAGTTTGAGAAGTTCCTTGGATGTAAGGTGAGCTCCGAGATTTCAATTATGCCGCCGAAGAAGTCGAAAAACAAGGGCAGTGGGAAAAGGATGTTGTCGACCAAGAGTGTAGCTGTTGCGGAGTCAAGTAAAGCAAAGAGGTTGTGCAACAATTGTAAACAAATGGCACACCATGACAAAAGAAATTGCCTTAACACATTTGTTGAACGTGCTTCGATAAGAAGTGAATCAGCCGATGAACATGAAGAATAAAGGCTGAAGTGTAGATGTCATGTAATGACTTAATTATGTGAAACATTTTGCAAATCAATTATTGCATCTTTGGCTATACATGTTGGTTGTTAAAATAATTTTTTTTGACGTTGGAATTCATTTATCGACAGTTACAATCTTTTTTAATTTTATTTTGTTGTCCTGAATTTTAATGTGTGTTAAAATTAATTACTATTACATTAGAATTAATTTTCTTGCAGTTAAAATCCTCTTTTTTATTGATTATCGATGTTATTTACGGGCACTTTAAGTCACTTTGTATAAAATTGTATTTTTAATTTGTCGATAGAGTGTTGGACTTTATTGAAAAATTGGCATTTTAAGAGAAAGTATGTTGAAATCCAATTTCTGTTGAAATGGAAAATGTTTTGGTTAAAAGTGATTTTTTTTGGGTTAAAATCTAAAATATGAAATCTGAGTTCATGACATATAATAACAATAATAATAAAGTCAATAACAATAATAATAAAGTCAATACATACCAAATATTCATTACAAAAAGTGATAGATCAATAACGTTCAGAGAACCGAAAAAGAAAAAAATAAAAACAGTAGCATGTTTTTTTTCAATGACATAAGTTAACGGCGAGTTTGTTTTACCACCTCCTTAATCAAGTCACGGTGGTCCTTTATCTTTTTCCACATAGGATCTTTGTTTTCGATGAAGTCGTTCACCTTTTGGAGCAAGTTGTCTCGTACGTTATTAAAATCAGCTAATAAAAGAAGCGTATATGTTCAACAACAAGAACACGTCGGTTCGTCTTCAGACGAATATTTTCATCATCAAACGCGCTGCCTTCGTATATAGCCATATGCATCATGGTGAACAGCCCGGACTCGAAGTCGTTTGGTTCAGGAGTCTGCCATTTGAATTTGATCCACCTAGTTTTGAAATTAGGGATGAAACCTCCCTTTTCTAACTTCCACTTGTCCAAGTAATCACTAACCCCGTCGAACTGGAAATAGGAAAATACAAATTAAACAGAAGAAGCTGGCTTTTGTTGAAAGAGTATTAAATTTAACTTTTGAGGAAAGCTTCAAAAACAGATGGGTAAAAAAGGAAATTCGAAAAGAAGATTCTAACAGAAGACAGTTTATTTCAAGTTTAAAAAAGAAGATTCTAACATATATAAAATTAATTTCAAGGTTGTAAGAACGTTCAAACACATATATTTGTTTTTACTCATAAATAAAAATTAAGATTCTAACAGACAGAAAATTAATTTCAAGGATAGAAAAATTGATTTTAACTACGGGACATGTAAACTTCATAAAAGAAGAAGAGAGTGTGATAAACTTACAGCAGCAAACTGGCCAAAAGTGGTAACTTCAGACTCCTCAAGCGGTAGAACAACCTTTTGATTGTCGAGAATGTCGATAGTGTTGTCTTTGAAATTGATGCAAATAGCAGCGAAATGATTGTCGATCAAAAGCGGAACGAAAAATAGATCTGCATCCATATTAAAACTTTTCCCACAAGCGAAACCATCACTTTCTGATTTTCGTTCAAATTCGCCATCACTTTCAAAAGCTTTCGAGTGCGACACGTTATTTTTATTAGGCGAAATTGCAAATAACTACCTTTTAAAACCACTTTTTTTCAAATAACTACCTTTTATATTTTTTTTTTCAAATCACTACCTTAAAACGTATTTTTGTTTTCAAATCAATACCAGTTCCCCGGAAATCTCATTTAACTCAAAAAAATAAGGATGGAAAGTGCTGAAAAGTGAAAGAATCATTGTTTGATTGAATAATATGAGAGAAAAAATTAAAAACAATGGAAGAAATTTTAGGTAAAGAGGTAAAGAGGAGGAAATGAAGAGGTTAAGTTAAATAGAGGAAGAAGGGTTAGAAAAGGGTAGAAGGGTAGAATGGGTATTTGACATGGGTGTTTCAAATAAAAGGCAACAAAAATTTTCAAAGTGGTCGGAATTTGATAAAATATGACGTTTTCCGGGGAACTGTGACGGGCTAAAGTCGTATGCCGCAAATTACAATTTATAATCACTTAAATCCTATATACTAAGCAAGTAGTAAAACGGAAGTAAGGGTCGATCCCACAGAGAAATAGGCTAATTGTAATGAAGTAAAGCGTAAAGAATGCAATAATACGGAGTAATCAAGTAACAAGTAACAGGTTGGGGGGAGGTTTTGGTTCAGTAAATACTACTAATAGAACTAGCTAATGACAATAATAAATTAAGGATTGAAACAAATACGAGAAAGGTCTTGACACGATACGATATCCACGCATTTATAAAATCACCGATCATAGAAAACAATTAACCCACTCTACTTGAGTACTTTATTGTGAAAGCTAATACCGTTCAATAATATTAACTTACGTATTCCCTCTTTAATCAGTAATTAGGTCAAATCGGATGCCCTAAATTACCCTTTCTAAGACTAACCCAAATCACGCGAATTAAGTTCAAGTCTACAGAAGAATTAGCACGAGAATCAATAAAGATGACTAATACTAACAACGCTGTTAATACTCGAGTCACAAATTCAATTCCTTTTATGATTAATTCACGACAAACGGAGTACAATAAATCAATCACAATTGCTACCGCGATAAGATTAATAAAGCAAACTGAGCCAATAATCAAATCTAGCAAATTAATTAATAATAACCCTAATTAGTTGTACACCCTAATCAAGATTAAAATCAATAATAATAAGAACAAGGAATTAAATAATACTCAAAGAAAAGTAGAGAAATAGATAATCTCACGGATTAATTACCGACGCTTCAATCGATCGTATCAAGAATTAAAAGTTTAGCAATGCATAATCTCCTAATCCAATTCCCAAGTTTTTTGAAAGAGAAAACAAAACTAGAAAACTAATGAAAAGTGGCTAATGAGATAATAATAAACTAGGTTAAGTTCTAAAACTAATAATAGTATATTTTCCAAAAGATAACAAATAAAATTCGAAAATAATAGAAAAAGTCGGAAATAATAGTACTCGCGCATAGGTTGCGCGTTGGTTGCGCACAGGTCGCCAAAAACATCCTGCCCTTCTCTTTGCTTGAATTCAGCTCGCGCATGGGTTGCACGTCACTTGCGCGAGTTGCCGCTTCTTGTCATTGCTTACCTTCCTGGTCCCTTTCTTTCCTTCCGATTCCTCGTCCAAGTCTCACGAGCTTTATTAATATCGTCCAAGTGCATTAACGCGTTGTAAATCCAATTCATCGCAATCGATTACAAAGCACGAAAATCTTCATAAAACCACGCCTAAACCTCACTAAATGAGCTCAAAATCGTCATACTAACCTATACTAAAACCGACTCATCAAATTCCCCCACGCTTAAGCTTTTGCTCGTCCTCGAGTAAACTCAACGAACGCCATATAAACCTAAACGACACTAGCTCAAAACGAAACGTAGGGGATGCAATGACAATCTAAGTCGTGTTCTCAACTTACAACTCCTACTCCCTCTAATGGCTCAAGTAGTAGCCATTCGCACTCACTCTCGTTCTCATGACAACACTCTCGAAATTTAGGAAGCACATACCCATCGACTCAACGACAAACGATGACAGAAACCCAGCTACGCCCCTTATTTCTCCATCCTAGCCCGCTCGCCTGTGCTACTAACGTTCTCCTGTGACAAAAGACGTATGTCACACACACATACAACCCACACAAGCAAGCTCCTAAACACCTCTACTCCGGAAATAAGACAAACCCAATCGCAAGAGAGGTGCCTACGACTCCGTGCACCGCGATTTCTCCTCACCGTAGCCTCTAACCTACCCTTCCGACCTTCTTTGTCACCCTTCTTATGTCGCCTCGCCGGTAAAATAGGAAGTATTAGAGCATTTTTTTTTTTTTTTTCCTAAATCTCTCATTTTGCCTAGAGTGCCCGCCCTTGCGGGTTTCACTCTAGCTTTATTCACCTCACCCTAGCTCTCGTGGCACGCAACTCGTTTCTTCATTTTACTCGGAGCGCCCACCCTTGTGGGTTTCACTCCGTCCTCGGCCACATATCCCAATTTTGCCTAGGCGCCCTTTCGGGTTTTCACCTAGCCGGGATTCACTTTATTTCTTTTTCGTATCTTTCTTCTTTTTTTTTTTCTTTTCATTTTCTTTTTTTTTTTTTTTTTTTTCTTTTTTCTTTTTTTTTTTGAAACATAAACAAAAGCGCACTTTACAAATTTACAATACAATCGAAACGATTCTCCTCCCCCACGCTTGAATGAAACATTGCCCTCAATGTTGCAAAGGACACTAGAAAAAAAAAAGGAAGGACGAACATACCTCACCAAGAAAAATTGCGTCAAAAGACTTCACCAAACCATCAAGCACGCGACGATACCGTAGACATAGTCCAACCACACGCCTCACCTCCTCCCCCACGCTTGAATGAAAGTATCATGAAAGCACTACACATATAGTGTCAACAAAAGCCATACAAACTCCTAGCTCATGTGTAGTAGCGTGAGCTCCCCTACGTACTCCAAACCAAGTCAACTCGATCGTATAGACAAGGTGTCCACAACGATCTCACCATCAGTTCCACCACTCATGACGCCTACTCCATCACCGGAGCTCGAGGATGTTCCGATGATCTTTTTTTTTTCTTTTTAGTTTTTTTTTTTTTTTTTTTTTTTTTTTTTTTTGTGTTTCCTTTTCCAACAAACCGCGGGTTGCCTCCCGAAAGCGCCTTTGTTTAATGTCGTTGGCTCGACATCTCGCGGAGTGATTGATCACCCGACTTTTAGACTAGAAAAAGAAATTATTACCTCAGCTTACCTTTGAAGAGAATGGATACGATCGAAGGCTAGATTTAACATGAATTACTTGCGAGCCTTTAGCCAAACTCTTTCGATGAACCAACTTATCATACCAAGTTTCAAGCTTACCTTGGTTTTTCTCCGCATCTTTGCGATGGTTCCATAAGATCACAAGCTTTTGTGATTTAGGAGGGGGAACCTGCACGCTAGAAACAAGCTTGCTCGGAGATTTAACTTTCCGGCACTTAGGAGGATGGTTAGTAACATCAAGAGCACATAAGGAGTGAACATTATTAGAATCAGATATAGGATTAGCAATCAAAAACTTAACTACCGTCCCATCAAACTCCATAGTGAGTGATCCCTTAGGTACATCAATCTTAGTACCTGCAGTCTTTAAAAACGGTCTACCCAACAGAACGGGGATGACATCTACCTCACTTTTCATGTCCAAAACATAGAAATCAGCCGGGAAGACTAATTTATCTACTTTCACCATAACATTTTCCACCACCCCTTTAGGATTGACACTAGATCTATCAGCTAATTGAATCACCACATTAGTGTCTCTCAAAGGTCCAAGTTTTAAAGTCTCATAGACGGAAAAAGGAATGACATTAATTGACGCTCCTAAATCTAACATGGCCTTTTCAATCCTAAGGTCTCCTATAGTGCAAGGAATCGAAAACATACCGGGGTCTCCACATTTAGGGGGTAACTTCTTTTGAAACAAAGCTGAAACATATTCACTCACCTTACCCTTAGGCCCCTTACCCTTAGGTTCACTCTTTTTTCTCTTAAGGGTACAAATCTCTTTCAAAAACTTAGCATAACGAGGTACAATTTTAAGCAAATTCAAAAGTGGAATATTTACCTCACAGTTACGAAATGTCTCGTAGATGTCCTTGTCCTTCTCGATCTTCCGTGTGGACTTAAGAGCGTCGGGAAAAGGAACTTCTGGTTCATAACTTGGTAATGGACCGTCATCTATCTTGCCTTCATCTTCTATGGCCTCAATCTCCATCTCTTCACGGACCGCCGAATCATCCACTACCTTCTTCTTCATATTCTTCTCCACCTCCTCTAGCTGTCTTCCGTTCCTCAATGAAACAGCACTCACATTTTCTCTAGGAGGTATAGTTTGACTTGGCAGCACATTCGAGTCTCTAGCTTCCAACCGACTAATAGCAGTGGCCATTTGACCAATTTGAGTCTCCAAATTCTTGATGCTATTCTTAGTCTCCAACTGGTTCTGAGCCACGCTAGCTTGAAAGTTGCTTTGGTTAGCTACCAAAGCCCGAATCATCTCATCGGTGGACATTGATGAGCTTGAAGGAGGTTGTGAGCTAGGTGGTGGGTGTTGCGGACGGAGCACGTATTGACCACGGGGTGGACCCGATTGGTTACCTTGAGCACTTTGTGGGTTATTCTGATTATCACCCCATCGAAAAGCCGGATTCACCTTCCAACCAGAATTAAAAGTATTAGAGTACGGATCCCACTTACGTTGAGACGGTTCCATGGACCCAACAGCATTCACATCCGCCACTGGTCCCTCTTGCATTTGCGGACAACTTTCACTCGGATGTGATGGAGAAGAGCATATACCGCAAGCCATCACCGGCTTTCGACCCACTACTAAGTCCTTGACCAAAGATGTCAAGCTATCCACCTTCTCCTCAAGCATGCCATGACTCGATCCAACTGCATTAACCCCCCGTCTGGAAGGTTTTCTATCAAAGTCTCTTGAGCTCTCCGCAAGCTCAGTGATTAGAGCCATTGCTTCCGTGGGATTCTTATTGGTGATCCCACCTCCACTCGCCGCATGAACCATACGAGCATCCTCTTTACTGAGCCCTCCACAGAAGTACATGATGAGGTCTTGGCCTTCATACCCATGATACGGGCACATACCACACAACTTCTTGAACCGCTCCAAGTACTCATACATCGTCTCCCCATCACGTTGCTCAACATTTGAAATTTCCTTCTTCAATTGAGACGCTCGAGAGGCAGGAAAATACTTCTCAAGAAATGCCTTCTTCATCTTTAACCAAGTATCGATACTACCCGTAGGTAGATAATAGAGCCAATCCCTCGCCGCGTCCTTCAGTGAGAACGGGAATGCTCTTAGCTTCAACTGCTCTTCAGTCACAGCAGCAGGCTTCATACTCGAGCAGACGATGTGAAAATCCGATAAGTGTTTGTTCGGATCCTCACCACTTAACCCATGGAATGTGGGTAGCAAATGAATAAGCCCGGACTTCAACTCAAAATTCACATTCTCATCGAGAGGAGGATATGTGATGCATAGGGGTTGCTGTTGAAGGTCCGGAGCTGTGAGTTGTTTAATTATTTATTCACCATCTCGCCGCTTTAAATGAAATATCTGAAATGTCCGATGCGTATTCAGGGACGTCTACCTCAGGATCTTGCACGACGACGACTTGTCCACTCTTGTTCTTTCTAAACCTGAAAAGTGTTCTTTCAATCTCTGAGTCAAAAGGCTCGAGTGGATGGTTAGCAAAACGGGTATTATGCATACAACGTACACTAAAACAAGAAAACAATTAACGCCTAAGTCCCCGGCAACGGCGCCAAAATTTGACGGGCTAAAGTCGTATGCCGCAAATTACAATTTATAATCACTTAAATCCTATATACTAAGCAAGTAGTAAAACGGAAGTAAGGGTCGATCCCACAGAGAAATAGGCTAATTGTAATGAAGTAAAGCGTAAAGAATGCAATAATACGGAGTAATCAAGTAACAAGTAACAGGTTGGGGGGAGGTTTTGGTTCAGTAAATACTACTAATAGAACTAGCTAATGACAATAATAAATTAAGGATTGAAACAAATACGAGAAAGGTCTTGACACGATACGATATCCACAGACGATAAAATCACCGATCATAGAAAACAATTAACCCACTCTACTTGAGTACTTTATTGTGAAAGCTAATACCGTTCAATAATATTAACTTACGTATTCCCTCTTTAATCAGTAATTAGGTCAAATCGGATGCCCTAAATTACCCTTTCTAAGACTAACCCAAATCACGCGAATTAAGTTCAAGTCTACAGAAGAATTAGCACGAGAATCAATAAAGATGACTAATACTAACAACGCTGTTAATACTCGAGTCACAAATTCAATTCCTTTTATGATTAATTCACGACAAACGGAGTACAATAAATCAATCACAATTGCTACCGCGATAAGATTAATAAAGCAAACTGAGACAATAATCAAATCTAGCAAATTAATTAATAATAACCCTAATTAGTTGTACACCCTAATCAAGATTAAAATCAATAATAATAAGAACAAGGAATTAAATAATACTCAAAGAAAAGTAGAGAAATAGATAATCTCACGGATTAATTACCGACGCTTCAATCGATCGTATCAAGAATTAAAAGTTTAGCAATGCATAATCTCCTAATCCAATTCCCAAGTTTTTTGAAAGAGAAAACAAAACTAGAAAACTAATGAAAAGTGGCTAATGAGATAATAATAAACTAGGTTAAGTTCTAAAACTAATAATAGTATATTTTCCAAAAGATAACAAATAAAATTCGAAAATAATAGAAAAAGTCGGAAATAATAGTACTCGCGCATAGGTTGCGCGTTGGTTGCGCACAGGTCGCCAAAAACATCCTGCCCTTCTCTTTGCTTGAATTCAGCTCGCGCATGGGTTGCACGTCACTTGCGCGCAGGTTGCCAGTTTGCTGCTGTTTACCTTCTGGTCCCTTTCTTTCCTTCCGATTCCTCGTCCAAGTCTCACGAGCTTTATTAATATCGTCCAAGTGCATTAACGCGTTGTAAATCCAATTCATCGCAATCGATTACAAAGCACGAAAATCTTCATAAAACCACGCCTAAACCTCACTAAATGAGCTCAAAATCGTCATACTAACCTATACTAAAACCGACTCATCAAACTGGTATTGATTTGAAAACAAAAATACGTTTTAAGGTAGTGATTTGAAAAAAAAATTATAAAAGGTAGTTATTTGAAAAAAAAATGGTTTTAAAAGGTAGTTATTTGCAATTTCGCCTTTTTTTTACTAACATCTCCAGACTCAACAACCTCATCTCCGAAAGACTCCTCAACCTCAACCTCATCTCCGGATGACTCAACATCGGAAAGCTCACGGTCAGTACTACTGGACGACATCTGAAAAAGTAAAAACGTAGAGTTAACTTTTGACCAAAGCTTGACACAGTTAATTTTAACCTTCTAAAACTTAATTTCAACACGTCACAGTTATCATATCTTAAAAAGAGATTCTAAAAGATAAAAAATCAATTTTAACCTTCTAAAAATTAATTTCAACCCGCCACAGTTATCATATATTATAAACAACGATTGTAACAGACATGAATATTGATTTGAATCTGCGAAAGTTAATTTCTGTACAAAAAAAAAATAAAAAAAAAAATAAAAAAAAAATAAAATAAAATAAAAAATTCAACGAAAATAATTAACAGTTTAAAAATAACAAAAGGGTCAATACAAACTCAAAAAAATGGAGACTATATACTTAATTGATGATTTACTTGATACTTCAAATTAAAAGAGTAGATACTTCAAATTAAAAGACTTTATACTTAATTGATGAATGTTTTGTACTGTTAAAGAAAAAATTAAAACTACTATTACAAATGTTAAGTAGATAAAAAAAAAAAAAAAAAATACCTCGATTACAATATACGGAGAATGATATGCAACACCGAAAATAAGAGAAACGAAGGAATGTAGCAAAAAAACGAAGAAATTTGAGGAAGAAAAATGGAGGATTTCAGGGACAGAGAGGAAGACGAAGAAGATTGTGAATTAGGATAGTCGAAGGGAGAGAGAGAGAGATGAATTGAAAAGTGAATGAATGAATGTAGAATATCGGTGTAAATTTTTGGGGACACTAAAAATACGTTTTTTCCTTTTTTTTTTCTTTTCTATTTGTTTTTTTTTTTTTTTTTTTTTTTTGCTAAAATGTAAGCGTATCATTCAATTCAAATCATGTACAATCCTTTTTACATCATACGGTTCCACCATTCTTTGTCTACTATAGACCACTCATTCGACTTCTCGACATTTACATGAGATTTAAGAGTCGAAACAATCCTCCTCACTACAAAAATTGGTCTCTCAACCACACACTCACTCCACGCCTTATTACGTTGTTCCCAAACACAATAAAACGTAGCCATAATTGTTAAATTCACTAACCTTCGCTTCAGCTTGGGCCATCTTCGGGATATCTTCAGTTCCCATAGGCTGTCTCCTTCCACATAAGTAAAACCTAACCAGTCAGCCAAACATCGCCAAATCTGTACTACATATACGCAAAGCTGAAAAACGTGACTCATATCCTCAATTTGACACCCGCATATGCAACAAAACGGATCAGCTACAACACCAAACCGGTACAGCTTATGTTTCAGTTTCAATCCATCCTGACACATCATCCATGTCAAGAACATATGCTTCGGCACCCCTTTGCTATTCCAGACTCGTTTGTACCATGACACCCTATCCCCAACCGGAGATAACCAAACGTACCCTTTCCTTACCATGTATTCAGTTTGATCAGCAGACCACAACTCGCTCTCGAAACCAGAACGTAACAGATCCCTAACCTTCATCACCTTCTTCCAATACCAACAATCATCCGCTTTAACCGTATAGCTCATCACATCCCCTCCTTTCATATACACATGGTCAACCCACTTGATCCAAAGACTGTCAGCTTTACTAACAAGCCACCATACTAATTTACCCACAGCTGCATTGTTCCATCGACACTCATCCTTGAGACCCAGACCACCTTCCTTCTTAGGCCGACAAACTTTATCCCATGCTATAGTGGGAATTCTCCGTTGCTCAATATCTCCGTCCCACAAGAAATTTCTACAGATAGCTGAGACCCTCTGCAAGACACTCTTTGGGAGGATAAAAATGGAAGCCCAGTAATTAAACAAAGTACTGAAAACTGATTGTACCAAAACCAAACGACCTGCATATGATAAGGTCCTTGCTCCAATGGCTCTGACTTTGCTCACCACTTTATCAATAAGGACATTATAATCCTTCCTCTTCAAACGCCCTGCTGTAATAGGCACCCCTAAATATCTAAAAGGCATCTGACCCTCCACAAAACCAGAGATAGACAAAATCTCCCTTCTCAAGCCTTCCTTAACACCATTGAAATACACATTCGACTTAGAAGCATTCATTTTCAAGCCAGAAGCTGCTGAAAAGGACGCAAAGGCTCTTAACAGAACTAAAATAGAGGCTGCATCTCCTTTACTGAACATTAACAAATCATCAGCAAAGAGCAAATGAGTTAGACCCATCTCTTTACACAAGGGATGATATCGGAAGGACAGCTTCTCTGTAGCACATTGAATTATTCGACTCAAGTATTCCATACATAAAGTAAAAAGCAGAGGAGAGAGGGGATCCCCCTGTCTCAAACCACGTTCACCTTTAAAAAAACCAAAAACAGATCCATTAATAACCAAGGAGTAGGATACCGAAGTCACACAGAACATGATCAATTTCTTGAACGACTCGGGAAACTTGAAAGCCGTCAAAACTTGTTCGACGAAGCTCCAAGAAATAGAGTCGTAGGCTTTCATCAAATCCATTTTGAACATACATCGAGGGGAGACAGCTTTCCTACTATACAACTTCACCAAATCGTGACAGATGAGTATGTTCTCAATAATACTCCTTCCCCTGACAAAACCCGCTTGATTCCTACTAATCAGATAAGGTAGAACTAGGCTCAATATGTTACACACCAGCTTCGACAAGCATTTATAGATCACATTGCAACAAGCAATGGGTCTGAATTGAGTTACATTCACTGGATGAATGCACTTTGGAATCAGAGTAAGCAACGTAGCACTAATTTGTTTCACACAGTCCCCATTTCTATAAGCATCCATAATGGCCTCACTCACCTCCTCTCCAACAACACTCCAGGCATCTTTGTAAAAACCACTCGTGTAACCATCTGGTCCCGGTGATTTGTCTTCTGGAATAGAGAACATCACAGCTCGCACTTCTTCTCTTGTTACAGTTTTCAGTAAAATCTGCTGTTGCTCTACTTCACAGACCTTACCCCGCCTTATAATTGGAACATTAACCTGATCGGTACAGATAGCTGTCCCTAACAACGACTTGTAATAGCCCAGAAACGCAGCTTGAATCTCCAATGGGTCTGAACAGACTACCCCATCCGTATTCTGAATCGTAGTAATCTGGTTTCTCAGAGCTCTAACCTTCATCGAACCATGGAACAACTTGGTATTCTTGTCACCATCCTTGACCCAATCCAATTTGGCCTGCTGTTTCAAGAAACTCTCATAACTCTGTTGAAGCTCAAGATAATCTTTAGCGGCCTCCTTTTCCGTCTCTAACCACATTCTATCTCCAGGATGATTAACAATCTGCTGCTGAATGTAATGAAGATTCTTCAAAGCAATGTCAGCTGTAACACCAATATTTGCAAACCGCTCCTTATTAAAATTCTTCAAAACAGGCTTCAAAAGCTTCAATTTCCGTACACAAGTATGCATCCTTGTCCCGTCTGTCCAAGTAGGCCACCACTCTTGTATCAAATGAGAAAACCCCTCAGCCTTACCCCACATATTGAAATACTTGAAGTTTCCTCTTCTGTCCAAAGTCTGACCAGCCCTCTTTACCACACATGGAGTGTGATCAAAAAGACCTTCAGGAAGGAACTCTGCTATCATATTTCTCCTGTTATCCATCCACTCTTGATTGACCAAAACCCTATCCAACCTACTGTAGATTCTAGACTGTGCGTCTTGCTTATTATTCCAGGTAAAAAAGGATCCCATAGCCACACTATCACTCATGCCACAGTGCCCTACACATTGTTGAAACTCATCAATTTCCTGATCCGAGGTGGCACCACCTAGTCTCTCATTATGTGCAAGAACTGTATTAAAGTCCCCACAAATTACCCAAGGATCAGTAATAGACCCAGCCAAAGAAGCCAACTGAGCCCACAAAGTCCGTCTCTCAATCATACTATTAAAGGCATAGACCATACTTAAGACAAAACTACAGCACTCCAACCTATCATAAACTTTCATATGAATACATTGAGCTGAGTACTCACAAAAAACCACATCAAAAAGTGAAGGATTCCACACAATCCAAATCCTCCCCCCTTTATAACACGAGCTATTCGTAGACACACACCAATCTCTATTCACAATATTACCCATATTCACATTAGACAAGGATTGAATCCTCGTCTCTAGGAGTCCAAACAAACCCAAGTTCTGTTGATGTAAAAACCATTTGATAGAGCGCTGTTTACTTGGCTTGTTCAGACCCCGTACATTCCAAAAACTAAAACAACTCATCCTCCCCCCACTGGGAGAGGACCACTACCTTTAGTACCCACACCCACCTTAGGAGTGACAGTGTTGAGCACCTCCAAAAATGACTGTTGACCGAAAGTGGTCTTGCTAAATCCACCCTCAGTAGTCTCCTGTCTGGTCATACGTATCACAGGCCTAGCCGGGGTTCTGCCATTCAGCCCTGTACTACCCGAAACAATCACAGCAGGAGTAACAATATTATCTTCGTTCCTCATTTGTGGCGTTGGAGCTGGTAGCTTAATTGTATGCCCCACCTCCTTATGCTGTACTTGTTTTTTTTTTTTTTTCCCTAATTCACATTAAATGACAATTTCAATCTTGGCCATTGATTTAGATGCATCTAAGGGCTGAAATTTCTACTTGATGACTCTCTTAGGAGGGTATGACTCAAAAGAACTTATATATTTATATATATATATATATATATATATATATATATATATATATATATATATATATATATATATATATATATATATATATATATATATATATATATATATATATGACTTAAACTATTAAATTATAAAACTAATGATTTTAAATATATTTTTTTCAAGGTTTAAAATTATAAAATTCACATCTTAAATCATAGAGTAAAATTTTCATAATTCCATATTCGCTATATATTTTTTAGATTTTATATCGTTGGTATTTTAATACTATCATATGGAAATTTTACAAAGCAAAATATTTATTTAGTACAAAGTAACATATTAAATTTGCAATGCATAAGTTAAATTTTTAATCATATATTCTTCACAATTAAATTAAGTCGTAAAAATCACATGTCAAATTTTAAAACTTTCTTACATATACATCTTTTTAATGGTTATTAAAATTTAGAAGAATTAAATTTTAGACTAACATTTAATCAACTAATCAATTATAATAGAAGAATCATATGGACTAATACACAAACTACTACATAGTACTGCGTTTATATAAGATTACTTCAATTTTATTTTATTTAAGAGTAACTCAAAAGTCATTCATCAATCAAGTAAAATAATTCATGAATTTTAATTTAATTAGTTTCTTTTTTGTTTTAATTGTATATCTTTATATTTTTAGTCATCATCTAAAAGAAAAAAAAACCTAATTAAAAAATAGGCAAACCTTTCATCTACTCAATTTTTTAATTTATATAACATCCATATTTATTTGAATTAATTGTTATGAGCCAATTTATTGATGTAGGAGAACCAAAAGCCATAGATATTACTTTATAAAATCGATGCATTATATACACTGTTTTAAAAGTTACAAAATCACGACTCACACAAGTCATCGCATGTATCGATCAAATTATGGATTCTCATATTTTTATAATATAATCAATTACTTTATATTTCTATTTCTTTTATATTAACTAAGATTTTATATGTGTGCAGGAACCGATCTGAAAATTCACAAAAATGAGGATGATTATCATGGTATAATATAGTAGATCAAAAATCTAATTATATTAGAAAAAGAGGAACGAATACAAGCTCAGTTATTTAATTTCTTTATTTTCGTTTCGTGGTTCATTATTTTTAAAACTTGACATACCGATTTGATGTTTAAAAGGGAATGAAAATGTTTGTAATGTATTTTTTTTAATGTATATTATTATTTTTTCATTGAATCAAAAATTCAATAAGAACTATTTTTATTTTATATACTTTTTATTGTATGTAATTAAAAACTAGATATTTATAATATGATATATTTACATACGAAACAAGTAACTCATTCTTATTAGTTTTTTGACTTTATATCTTTATTTTTTTAAAGTCATCATTAAATAAACAAAACCTATATAATAATGGATAATATTTTTTTAAGTAGTAGATAAATCTTGTGCCTTGCTTTTTTTCATAATTCCCATGTTTATTTTCATGTTAGCTTATTTTAACTAATAATCATTTAACATAGAAGAACCAAAATAGCTGAATAATTACTACTTTATAAAATTAATATATGGATTTCTTTATTAGGGGAAAAATTAATGCATTTTTTTATTTAAAATTTCAAGTCAATATGAATAAACTCTTTAACTGTCATCATTTTATATTTAAATTTTGGGTTTTACTCATATTCTTGATTTTTTTCCCCTAAATTAATTTGAAGACACAATATTTTTTTACATGTGTCGCAAGATGAATCTCAAAATAACAAAAATGAGGATGATCATAGTGGTATAATTTTTTACCACAAAGACTTTATTCATTTATGCTATGGGAAAAAAAAAGAACTATTTCATGATTTATGGTTTAATTGGTTTGTTCAATTTTCTTTTAAATTAACTTAAACATATCGAAAGTAGATTGAAGGTGTTTTATGTACTATTCTCTTTGCACTATTAAATTTACTCTTTTTTCATTGTTACCTCAAAAATTTAAACAGTGAAACAAAATTTGTAATATTGGTGGGTACACTTTCTATAGTGTATACTATTTGAAATCATATAATTACAATATGGTACATATAATAATTCGATTGCATCAAATAATATGTACTGGCAACTAAAAACGGGTAATGAAATATATGCATGCAAGCTAAAAATTAAAACATTAACGATGTTGACACATTGATAAATAGCCAATAAACAAAAGGAAAAATTTACAGAAATAATCCCCAACACACCCATCTTCTAAAAATAATCACAACTCAAAATAATTGCAGGATAATCGCAACTAATTAAAATCATTCAAATAATACCAATTTTAACCGGCTCAAACATGTACAAACAGTACTACAAGAGAAAGTCAGTTTAACAACCAACTAAATTGGTCGCTAATAGCTTTAAATTGGTCTCGAAACGGATTCAGTGATTATTAAATTGGTCGCAAAAGCCTTAAATTCGTCGCAGTAGCCCTGTCCCTAATTTAAATTAGTTGCAAAATGATCACTTAAATGATTTTTTTGTTGTAGTGAAATAAGGTTAAACTGGTTTAATTTAAAAGAATACAAAATATAAAAATTATTACTAATTAGAGAACCTGTGATATTCACGGGCCACTGAACTAGTTACCTATTAATTACTCACTTAATAAAAAGCTAATGATAAATTACTTGAGAGAATTCTAAGATTAAAAGATGTCTTGCAAAATAAGGTAGAAGATAATGAGAAAAATCCCCAAAAAAACAAATTGAATACTCGTCAAAAACAAGACTAAACGCTGCAGTTTTGAGTTTTGCGCCTGGGGCGCAATTGCGCCCGGGCCCGGGGCGCATGGCTGCTGGAAGCCGATTTTGTAAAGGCCATATCTCACTCGTTTCTTGGCGGAATTAAGCGTGTGACCTGCCGTTGGAAAGCTATCGAGACGAACTATCATCTACACTTGGTCTTGCATCCATTGGAGGTGTAAAACTTGAGATATAATCATTTGAAGTTGACCTTGCGTCGACTTTAGTTCACCTTGACATGACTTTGACCTTGACTTCTCTTGTAACCGTAATTTAGTCTCGGTTTCCCATTTACCTCAAAAGCACCATAATCCATCTAAAAAGTGCGAATTATAAGATTATCGAGGGCTAAATTCTCGGTCTTAACATCGTAAAAATGTGTCTTATCAACTCCCCCACGCTTCGATCTTTGCTCGTCCTGAGCAAAGTAAACCGAAAGATAGCACTCTTCCCTCACACCTCTTCCTCCTTATGACCCCCTCGTCTATATCGTACCTATTCTTACTTCACCCACCTTATAACTCCCTCGTATCCTCACATTTGATGCAACCAACTCCTATCCCCTCACTTCATAAACTTCCTCGACAAACCAACTCCAAATTCACTTCAAACCATGTCGTAGAGGAGGTGTGCCTCACCGTCATCCAAAGCACACCTCTAATCCCGCTCCTTATATTTCCTCGCTCAATAAGCGCCACAATAAAACTGCTCGACATCCTTCTCAACTCCCGTGGCCTTATCAAGTGCTTCCTACCCTTCCTTCCTACGTACTTCTCTTCTTATATCTCCGCGTCATAACAATAATCCACAAAAATTTTGCCCAAAGTACGGGATATTAGTACTAGCCCCATACTTAGGGGGTAATTATGGCCCTTTTTAGGCTCTTTTGACCTTAATTTTTCTTATTCATGGTCGCATACTAAAGCTTCCAAAAGCGAGGCCCCCCAAGTCTTGCATAAGCCGCCCTTTCGGGTTTTCAACTTCTCGGGGTATTTTTTTTTTTTTAGTTTTTTTTTTTTCATTTTTTCTCCTTTTTTTTTATCACTTTTTTTTTCATTTTTTTTTTTTTAATATGCATGAAATGCGACATAAAACTAGATAAAAGACATCTAATTAAAATCAAGAGGTAGGTGTAACCTAACTCCTCTCCCACGCTTAAATCGAGCATTGTCCTCAATGCGACTAGGACAAGTAAAAATCGGGGAGAAAACTAACTATTACATGGAAAACAAGTCCTCACAATGCAAATGTCACTCAAAATTACACACACCAAGACAATGAAGATATCACACCCAAAAAGAGGTAATCTCTCCGACATGCTTAAATTGAGCATTAAAACGACACAACCACCACATGATCTCAAATATATGAGAGAAAGATATAAGTATACCAATGTAAATCGGGTGAGTGGGTGAGAGAGAAAAAAGGTTAACGAAGTGTGTACTTGTGAAAGACTAAAAGAATGTTTAATAGTAGGAGTGTGGAGTTTTTGTGAATAATGGAAAACCAAAAGAAAATGAGTATCAATATCTAAGAGAATGTGGATGAAAAGGTGTAGAGATAAAGGTTACGAGATTAGAAGAAATGAAATGGAGTGTATGAAGAGGTAAGAAATGCAATGATGGGTGAAAACATAGGAGGAGAAATTGGTTCTTTGATACTTACAACGTGGACGATTTTTCATTTTTTTTCGGTCCTTGTCCAAGATATAGCCTCCCTAGGCCATCAAGGACAACACTTCCATGTCCCATGGATCAACATTTTTTTTCACCCAATACCTCCTTATTACGCCATTTCTTGATCTTGATTTATTACCTACACACTCAAAGAAACATTAAAAGCAAAAGAAATACGAGTTGTCTCTCGCAAGCGCAGTTGTTTATTGTCGTTGGCTCGACTTATTTTATCAAAGCTCAATAGAATTCAAACATTATAAAACAATTTAAAGTTCTAAGTAATTTATCATACTCACTTGAAAAGAAATTGAAGATGAGAAATGAACATAACAATTGAGAATATAGATCAAGTAGAACCAAACATCGCTAATGTGAGAACAAGCATATACAACAATTGATAATCAAACTCATCATTCTCAAACATATAGCTAATGTCGATGTATGTTTCTTTGTGAGACGATTTTATTCTAGAAGTGACCGGGAAAAGAGAAATCAAAGTCAATTCATCAATATGGTCAAGTCTCTCAATTTTCTCAACCGACCCTTCTAGTACTATCTCTCCTTGCTTTTCCACCTTAATGACATCTAATGTGTCTCCAAGGTTAGATGCATCACTCATGACAATGTTTTCATGCAAATCATCACCACAATGTGGGGTCTCAACACTAGTCAAGGGAGGGGTGTCATCAAACACACAAATGGATTGTAAGGGACATGTATGACATTCATGTTCACCATCCTCATCATCAAATATGTCAAAAAGAACATCCATCGAAAATTTTGAGGGATAGGGGCATCGGAAACATTCAAATCATCAATTTGAGACTCTTGCAAATTAGGCTCACATTCTTCTCGACTCACTAGCTCACCAACTATCCTAGACAAGGTACTCACTTGATCTTCCAAATTTTGAATGCTATACCTCGTCTCAACTTGGGTTTGATTAACTATGTCATGCAAGTTAGACATGTTGGTAGCAAGACCCTTAATCATATCCTCCGTCGACATATATGAGTCATCATGAAATTAAAAGTGGAGGTCTCAAAGTGTTGGGGTTGAGATTGGCTCGAGAGTGATTTGTGCATCTCCCACTCCTTAGTGTCATGTGCCAAGTATTCAAACAACTCCCAATTATAAACATAGTTCGTCTCACAAAATTGACCATCACTCAAAGAGTGGACATGTCCCCAAGTCTCATAGTTCATTCCATCATAAATCACTTGACAAATTTCCCAAAGATCATAAGAACGACAAGAATGAGTCATATAAGCATAAAGTCGATCAAAATAACGGTAAAACAACTCATTCTCATACTGAGGAAAATGAAATGGAGCCATCAAGCAAGAAATATTTCAATGAAAATCAACGGTAAACTAAAAACAAAAATATTTAAAAACTAAAGTACACTACTCTACTCTACCCTAAGCCTAGCCAATTGCCTTCCACTGCAACGGCGCCAAAATTTGGTGGGCACTTATACGTCGTTAATAAAGCGGCAAAATTAATCAATTTATAAAGCTATTCAATCACACTCGAAAAACGTAGTATAGCGATTAAGTAGGGTCGAACCCAAGGGAAGGGCGAGTATTGAACTCATTTAAGCTAGCTAGGTGATCCTAAACGAAATAAGACAAGCAAGAACTCGTAAAAAGGGGGGGATATGTGTTTGAATTTGTGATCGAAGACTAACAATTGAACAAGTAAAAGCGATAAAAGAAAGATAGTTAAAAGTTCATGAATTAAAGGTATTGATTTATATTGACATCCATCATCATAATATAGCATCGATCATAGCCAAAAACTCGATTAAACCATTGTTGCTCTCTATCGACAAAACTCAGGAAGTGAAAAAAACATCCAATTTCACTAACTACTACAAAATCATGCAATCCATAACAATCTAGAATGAATTTAACATGAGTTGTGCATTAAAAATGATACACAAGAGCATGAACTTAAAAAAATAAACTAATCCTCATAAAGTTCACTAATCACCTCCTTAATAAACAAAACAATCCACAAATCCATGAGAAAATTGTATCAACAATGTCAAAAAATAAACTAATCCTCATAAAGTTCTCAGGAGGTCACCCATCCTAAGACTACTCTCCAGCAAGCACGCTTAACTGAAGAGTTCTTAAGATGAGCCACCAAAAAAGAAGATGCATCTTGTTGATATGAGTAGTACTTACAATCCTTTTAAGCACTAGGTCACTTGAGCAATTACATGAACCACTTCAATGGGGTACCCGGCCCGAATAACCTCGGACAACACCGGGTGTTACACACCCCCACTTGAAGAACGCAACGTCCTCGTTGCGCCTGGTAGCTACATACAATATAGCATTCCAGAATCCTCCCCAGCTAGGTGCGTACCTGGCCAACAAGACACAGGATTCGACCACACGGTCGCCGGGTTGCTCTGATACCATTTGTAACACCCCGGCCCCAACCAAAGGCCGAAATGTCATTCACGGTAGCTCGCCAGGCTGCGTACATCGCCCACAAACCAACACGGGCCCTTTCCAGCGCACTTTGTCCTCACTCGTGCGCATCCTGAGAACTTCCCAGGAGGTCACCCATCCTAAGACTACTCTCCAGCAAGCACGCTTAACTGAAGAGTTCTTAAGATGAGCCACCAGAAAAGAAGATGCATCTTGTTGATATGAGTAGTACTTACAATCCTTTTAAGCACTAGGTCACTTGAGCTATTACATGAACCACTTCAATGGGGTACCCGGCCCGAATAACCTCGGACAACACCGGGTGTTACATTAAATCTCAAAAAAGGTGTGGGACGGCCGGTCCAGACCGGCAGCCGGTTAACTGGCCGGCAAAATCAACAATTTCATTTTTTTCGTTGGAATTTCATTTTTTGTGGTGGGAATTTCATTTTTTTCGATGGCCAAAATTTGAACTCTAGGACTCTAATTTTTTTGTGGACTCTAATGATCCAATATATATATATATATATATATAGGAATAAGATCAGGTAAGAACAGTCCTTTTGGTAAGAACGGTAAGAACAGTCAAAATACATTATTAATATACATAAGGTACATTTTAAATTTAACGTGCGGGTTAGTCATGAATAATAGTTGATACGCATTTTAAAATTTAGAACGTAAATTGTCATTAAATTGAAGATTTCAATCAAATTTTAAGGTACATTTTCACTATACTAAAAGTACATTTTAGTTTTGAACTTGAAATGTACCCAAAATTTTCAAATATAACTCTTAATTTTTAAATATACCTAATATATATTTATAATGTACCTCAGAAAATGTACTTTATGTGTTAAACGAATGTATTTTACGTATATTTATAATGTACCTTAACTGTTCTTACCGTTCTTACCAAAGGTAGTGTTCTTACCGGAACTCAACCCTATATATATATATATATATATATATATATATATATATATATATATATATATATATATATATATATAGGCAAGATCCGGTGAGTCCACCTAAATATTTGAGTCCGTGAGTCCAGTTACAATATCACTGGTTTTAAGGAAAAATATCACAACATATAGGAAACAATATCACGAAAAAAAAAAAATAAATAAATAAAGGGTTCAAAAAAATTGTGCGGCCTGGCATAGTGTGTGATATTGTTAATTATAGTATGTGATATTGTTAGTTATAGTATGTGTACAGTTGTAAAAAATCTCAGATTTCTGTGATATTGTTAGTTATAGTATGTGATATTGTTAGTTATAGTGTGTGATATTGTAATCTGGACTCACGGACTCAAAAAGATAAGTGGACTCACGTGATATATATATATATATATATATATATATATATATATATATATATATATATATATATATATATATAGAGTTAGGATCCGGTACATCCTAACATCTTTTTACATCCTACATCCTAATCTAAGCCGTTAGATCAATGCAATGGAGGGCTGAGATTAATCGAGCAAAAAAAAAAAAAAAGTGTCAGTGCCATTCTAATTGTCATTCAGACAGTAGTACCAATATAAAATATGTGTGTTTTTTTTTTGTGATACTTTTAGCTCTCGGGAGTGATACTTTTAGTTATATTTAGTGATACTTTTAGTGATACGTTTAGGTCTCAGGAGTGATACTTTTAGTTTTTTTTTTTTGTGATACTTTTAGCTCTCGGGAGTGATACTTTTAGTTATATTTAGTGATACTTGTTGTGATACTTTTAGGTCTCAGGAGTGATACTTTTAGTTATATTAAGTGATACTTTTAGTTATATTCAGTGTTATTTTTTCAGGCTGTAGCAGGATGTAGGATGTATTTATTTACTAAGGATGTACATGATCCTAATTCTATATATATATATATATATATATATATATATATATATATATATATATATATATATATTGTAGATACCCGTATCCGTACCCCCCAAAAAGCAACCCGATGATGAAAATGGACTTTTATGCATGTTTTATAAATAGACGAAACGGTACAAAGTGTCTAAAACATTTTAGTCGTTTTTAACGTATTTATTTAAATTTGCATATTTCGTAAAATTGAACATTAATTTTGTCGCCTATTTTTAAGCTAAAATACGACACGATTATTCAGGTCCACAAAAGCAGCCCACAAATACGGCCTCACAAAAACAACCCACAACTACAAAAACACGCACCCAAAACGAGTCAACACGACTCCCGAGTCACATTTTCGTAAAACCAAATTTTACGATATTACAAAATAATACAAAACGAGACGATCTTATTTCAAGCCAAAATCGAAAAACACGACAAAAACCGAGACGCGAAACACAAAAATCGTAAAAGCATTTTTAGCCCAAAAGGGATCAAAATCCCTTGGACAATAGCATGCATCATCCTAAAAACCAGCCCAAAAACATCACACCCATCAAATTGAGAAAGGCGGCTCTGCAGACAACAAAAAAGAAGTCGTAAGTGAACAGACGACTCAAAAACAAGTCGTCTGTCAACAGACGACTTGTTTTTGAGTCGTCTGTTGACTTACGATTTGTTTGTGCCCCTGTGCCTGCTGTTTTGATTTTGGCACGAGCCTTTCCCTTCCCTTATAAATACCCACACTCACAAACACTCAAACACACAACTTACACAACAACAATTCACAACTCTCTATCTCCCTCTTACACTCACACTTAGCATTTTTCTAAAAACCGTCTTTACGTTTTAAGGTAAACCTTTTACCTTCGGACTAGACTTTTTAGACTCGGACAAGGGTTACACTAACCCAACTCAATATTGGTTTAACGAACCCGTATTCGTAATACGGTTGTAGTAATTCGGATTCCTAATCCGTCTAAACCTCGCCAATATTGCATAAACAAACGACTCATTTCCACTAAAGCAAACCGACGTTACATTTTACACTTAAGCAAATTCTCATGCATGCATTAAATTACGACTAAAACACGGATTCGACATTAATTTGTACTGTTTCAACTAGTCTTTTAAACATGCAAAACTGAGGGTTTTCAAAATACTAGAATTAGACAAAAGTCGGAAAATAACGTTTTATAATAATTCAAATCAATGAATTATTATTTTACGTATATTTCCTAAAGCAAAACGTCGTTAACTTTAACGACTCACATGCATTACTTTGCATTTTTATCGAGTCATATTCGCACTTGTACGTAGCGTTTTATATGCTCAAACATCGAAATTAAGCACTTGTTTTCAAATAAGTAGAGACTACTTTACGTAGGCTTTTCAATTTCAGTTTTTCATAAAACACTTTGATAAAACTTTTGAAAAGTAACCTTGCCCCGAATCCACTCTGGTTTCACAATAACCTTAGGAGGATAGGTATCGACGCGCCCTGAATTCTAAGACACGCGTCTTATAATTTAAGACGCATCGAAAAGGTTCCAAATTCCTTTAAATTTGGTGGCGACTCCATTTACAAAACGATTTTCAAGCAATCAAGCAATGATATCCCCCATAGCAAACTCACACAATATTCGCACACATTTGCACTCACGCAAATTTTCTCGCGTAGCGCTTTGCTCCTATTCGAGCAAGCTCGCGCGAGGCGTCGAGATAGGTCCGATCCGGGTACCTTCAGTTGGCGACTCCGCTGGGGACGAGCACGTTTTTTTATTTTAAAGAAAATAAACTTTTTCTTTTTTATTTAAAAACGCAAGAGGCAAAACTTGAAAATTTGAAAACAATTACGCTTTCGATGTTTGAGCAATTTAACGTTCGAGTCAAATCCTCCGGGATTTACGAGCCATACACCCTCGAGAATCGACCCCTAATAGCGCTCCCTTCATAAGCGAGACTATTCTGGACAAATCGAGTTCTCACCCCTTCACGATTACAAGTACGGCATCCGTACAAACGATCGTAACAGTCAAACTTGGACGCTCTAGGACCCGTATTGAATTCACACTTAAACGTGTGCAATCTTGCGGATAACCCTACACAAACGTTGCGGGAATGACCGAAGGGAACCTTACCCAAAAGCCAAAAACCCCGTGTCTATACGTACAAATACTATAGTCGTCTGTCAAAACAAAATCATGCAAAACATTTTCAAAGCATATGCATTCAAAAACGTCTCTTCAAAATACATTTTCAAACGTTTTTCAAAAAAGCATACTTTCAAAAGCATTAACGTCAAATTCATTGACCCATAGTCAAATGAACCTGACAAACAATACGCCACGGCATTCAAACTCGATCAGAAATAATCACTACATTTTTTCCGATCCTTTACAAAACATAAATGAGTTATACGACTGACGTATCGTCATAGTTCATTTATCGCACAACATTTCACAAAGCAAAACCCAAAATGTCAACTCATTTTGGGCATTTCATTAAAACAACCACTTTACGCTACACATTTTACACTATGCATTTGAAACAACTCTAGGCCGAATGACTCTCTAGTCGTCTCGACCTAAACAAACATCTTTTCAAAAACAAACAAACTGCGGGGTCGTTCAAACACGAAACCGTCACTTTACATGTCAAATCAGCTGACTTATCGTCATTTTGGTTCGACTTTCTATAGCACATACACACGTAAAAGGCAAGCAATATTTGCTTTTTACTCGTTTTAACATCCTCAAATCGAGTAGCCTATCGCTATCTCGTTTTGACTCCTTTTCATATCACAATCTAACGATAAGCCCCTCAGCGACATACTGCTAATCTGGGCTAATCAGATGTGATCATACAAAACATTTTATTACATCGAGACTAGAGATATGTTGACATATCTCTACCTCAACAGCCTCCCGTGTCTTTTCAGCCAAAAAACACGTGTCGAGTCCTTCGCATACTTTTACATTTTTTATTTGGGTTGCGAATGCGAGTTTGAGTCTTTTTCTTTCTTTTTTTGGGTCACTAAAGTTTGAAACTTTAACAGGTTTACCCAATTAAAGCCCCGGATACACGGCTCGCAGAAGAAACATGGATCCCCATTTCAACCTCCCAACCAATGAAGTTGCCCCTCCCTCGCACCTGCAACCACCCGTGACCGCTGAGCACATCCAGTTGCTCAACGACAAGATCACCAATCTCACGTCTCAGCTTGAACTTTTGGCCGTTATGCAAAAGTTCGAGGCCGAGAAGAACGCTAGACTCTACGCCAAAGAGTCTGCCCAGCATGCTAAGGGAATTCAATTCCTTGAAGACAAAATGCGCAACTACAAGCCGGCCAAAGCTACAGGCCGTGGTCACAAAGGCAGCACATCCCGAACCGCTAGCACTCGAGCTAGAGGCTCCCTCAGTCCTCGAGCTAGCACTCCTACGAGATTTCGATCTCGTAACACGACTAGAATCTTCTCCTGCAACCAAACACAACCAATACATACAGCTATAATGCATGCAAGCATACAACTTGGCATACACATACACAAATACACACAAATAATATGCACATAATACATATACATCCTTTTACACATTACACTATACGCCCCGCAGAGCATTTTTAGGCCTAATTCGCAATTAAGCCGAAAACCGTTCTCTACACCTCAAAATTACAACTTTATGGTTTCTATGCGCCATAATAGTCCCCAACAACAACCCATTACAAGCAATTGCATTTTGGTCACTCCGATCAAAAACCCCCAATTCGCCTTAATTACTCCGTATAACTACGACTTAAGACGGCGATTTGAAGGCCTTAACTCGACATTTTCGCAAAACTAACGCTATAGGCATGCTATACACGCTATGGGCATCCTACACCGAAATTTAATCGAAATTCCGGGCCGGAAAATCCGGGTTCGTTTTCGGGCCCGAAACCTAATTTGGACGTTTTTCACACAAAGACGGTCCAAATCACCATCAATTCACACACACACGTTCACATGGCATAATGCAACACAATGACGTTAATTTCAAACATCCAAACGGCAAATTTCAAGCAAAAATCAGGTTTTCATGCAAAACCCGTCTTTTCAACATTTCAAGGCAAAACTAGCCAATTACAACAACAAATAACGTAAAAGCAAGTTAAAATGGAGCATTACCTGGTTCCATAACAAGACAACGCAAGAAAAACGAGCAAATTTGGTTGAGAAATCGAAAAATGGCGTTTTTAGAGTTTAGAAACCGAAATGAGCAAATGAGTTTCACTCACGGCTCACTCGTGTTTTATACAGCCCCTACAGCCACTAAGGCAAACCGCATAACCTTATGCGGTTTGCACCACGAACCGCATAAGGCTATGCGGTTCCTGCCCTTGGTTTTTCTCGGTTTTTTCTCGTTTTACGCCTACTTTTGAATTCCTAATTCATCTTGGCCCTAATGCAATTCCAAGTACGTCCCGTGCTTGGGTTAAGGCGTCACCTACAGTCCGCCATACGCGTATATTAAGCATTTAATGTACGGCATGCGTATACACGAACGCTCTTCACGAGCATTACATCATTTTCCCCCCAACGGAAGGCAATCATATGCAACTACGACTACAACGACACTCCTCGGCGAGCCCAAGCACAAGCACTCTGCAGTATACACCTAACTCCAAGCACTTCACTCTACACAGACGCTCCTCGGCGAGTTCAAGTACGAGCATTACACGAACGCTCTTTCACGAGACCAACACCTACATAAGCACCCCTACTCAATTATACACCTCACACATACCCAAACATCTTACAAGCACCTGCACTCCTGCACTTTAGCCCCTTTCACATTTCAACACATGCAATACGAAGACGTTACAAGCGGCAGCCCCAGGCATCCGACGACACCAAGCATATACAAAGGCAACGACAGTACGACAAGCACGACGAAGACATTCAGCAGGCCGGCAGGCCCTTATAACATGCGCGGACCGCCAAGTCCTTAAAATGAGCACGCCCCTCCCCGTTCAGCCCGGTTCGAAGTCCTCGTCTCACCCATGGACACATGCTTCGTTCCGTTGACTGTATCGAGACTGTAATGGTCCGGATATGGTCGTGGAGTTTGACTAGCGCTCTAGTCCGAGCTCAGTCAAACTGGGGGCTCTGTGGATACCCATATCCGTACCCTCCCAAACAAAACCCTGTGATGTATCACGGACTTTTATTACGCATGCTTTAACGTTGACTTAAACGGTTCTAATTAATGTCGAATTCATTTTGAGTCATTTTAAATGTTAAAATAATTTAGGTCGCTTCACATCACACTTAAATAAACGTTCATTTTGTCCATTTGGAGTCTAGCTAGGTCCTTGTCCTGCTTCATTTGGCATGAGCTTTGCATTTGCACTACAATTAGTCCTTTTACATTAACAAGGTCTAATTCAGCATTCCTAAATTCCTAAATTTAGGCCCGGTGGCTAAATCTTCCCTTTAGCCCCCTCTTACACAAAATACGGCTTCACGTCTTACCTTATTTCACAAAAACCATGCAAATACACCCTTTTCATTTTTACGGGTCTCGGGCCCGAAACCGAGCCCAAACCCAGCCTTTGGCCCACACTCCAAAGCCCTGAACATCAAAATATCTCAGAAATATCCTAGGGGTTTTCTTGACGAGCAAACAAGGATTATCCCGTAATCTTTCTAAGATTTTATCAAACCGGAACTAGGAAACTACACTAAAAACCACACCTTCAAACCGCATAAGCTTATGCGGTTTGGGTGGGCAACCGCATAAGCCTATGCGGTTTGTCCTGGCAACCGCATAAGGCTATGCGGTTCCCTGGCTTGTTTTTATCCCCAGATTTCCTAATTCTCCGAGGTTTTTAGTATATATACCCCCCTATACCAGACCTCGAAAAACATCAATTCACAACCAGAATACATCTTTTCTTCACAATTTACACCCAGCTTTCATAGCATACACACTACAAAACACTCAAAGCCTCAAGCACTCAAATCCTTGAGTTCAACACACCATCCCGTGTTGAATTCATCCTCATTTTAAGTTCAAGAAGCGAAGCTCTGCCCAGATCTGAAGCGCCAGGACCAGGTAGGTACCGATCCACTTGGATCAAAGCTTTTTCTTATTTTCTATGGACTAACAAAGGGGTCTACACTTTAGTGCCCCGCTTTAGCACCCAGTAGCTTGCACTCCAAGTGTTCTATTTACTTCGGGTACACTCCATATCCGATGACACGCCAAAGTCGCATAAGCAACCGACCTTATAAAATAAACCAATGGACAATTGAACTTTATTTTATTTGTATGCATCTTGCACCCTTCTTATTTTGCATTAAAATCAACTTAAACAATGAATTCGACCTTTAACTGAACCGTATTCGTTAACAAGTTAAACATGCTAAACTGAGGGTTTTAATCAATCTTTTTGCATCTGCATCTGCATTCTTTTACAAACTTATCGCACTTGTACGTAGCGATAACATTAGCTCAATTATCATCTTACAAGGATTGTTCTAGGTCAGTAGAGGCTATTTTTACATAGGCTTTTCTAAAAGGTTTTCATAAATCATTACTTGAATTAATTCTTTTTCTAAAGTACCCTCACCCCGAATCCAATCTGGTTTCACAACCTTAGATCTAGGGGTGTCGGCGTGCTCCAAAATCTAGGACATGTTTTTAACTTAGAACATGGTAGCAGGTTCCTAATTTCCGCGATAATTAGGTGGCGACTCCATAACAGTTCTTAAAGGTTTTTCCAACTTAATCTTTTTTAACTTTAAAATCCGCCCTTAAGCAAGACGCCGAGTTGGGTCCCTCGACGCGGTTCCCGGGTTCCACAGTATCCAATTTATCGTCATCACAAATAACTATGAGAAAAACAAAAATTAAAACACTGAATTTATTAGTAATTTGTGTGTATTTAACCCGTTTTTCTGTGTATCTAATGGCCAAATTTGTGTATCCAATATATATATTTGTGTACCTAACATACAGACTTGTGTACCCAATACACAAATTTGTGTATCTATTGGTGCGTACGGTGCGCACCGTAAGGTGGTGCGCACGTGATCTTAACCCTATATATATATATATATATATATATATATATATATATATATATATATATATATATATATATATAGGTAGGTTATATAGAGTCCACATATAGAATAGAGTCCTAGAGTCCTAATCTAAGCCATTAGATTGTGATGATTAACGGCTGAGATTAAATCTCAAAAAAGGTGTGGGGCAGGTCAGGCCAGAAATTGGTCAACCGCCAAGCAAAATCAACAATTTCATTTTTTTTCGTTGGAATTTCATTTTTTGTGGTTGGAATTTCATTTTTTTCGATGGCCGAAATTTGGACTCTAAGACTCTAATTTTTTTGTGGACTCTAATGATCCTATTTCTATATATATATATATATATATATATATATAGGGTTGAGTTCCGGTAAGAACACTACCTTTGGTAAGAACGGTAAGAACAGTTAAAGTACATTATAAATATACGAAAAATACATTCGTTTAACAGATAAAGTACATTTTGTGAGGTACATTATAAATATATATTAGGTACATTTCAAAATTAAGAGTTATATTTGAAATTTTTGGGTACATTTCAAGTTCAAAACTAAAATGTACTTTTAGTATAGTGAAAATGTACCTTAAAATTTGAAAAAAACTTCAATTTAATGACAATTTTCCTTCTAAATTTTAAAACGCGTATCAACTATTATTCATGACTAACCCGCACGTTAAATTTAAAATGTACCTTAACTATATTAATAATGTATTTTGACTGTTCTTACCGTTATTACCAAAAGGACCGTTCATACCTGATCTTATTCCTATATATATATATATATATATATATATATATATATATATATATATATATATATATATATATATAGGAATAAGATCAGGTATGAACGGTCCTTTTGGTAATAACGGTAAGAACAGTCAAAATACATTATTAATATAGTTAAGGTACATTTTAAATTTAACGTGCGGGTTAGTCATGAATAATAGTTGATACGCGTTTTAAAATTTAGAAGGAAAATTGTCATTAAATTGAAGTTTTTTTCAAATTTTAAGGTACATTTTCACTATACTAAAAGTACATTTTAGTTTTGAACTTGAAATGTACCCAAAAATTTCAAATATAACTCTTAATTTTGAAATGTACCTAATATATATTTATAATGTACCTCACAAAATGTACTTTATGTGTTAAACGAATGTATTTTTCGTATATTTATAATGTACTTTAACTGTTCTTACCAAAGGTAGTGTTCTATATATATATATATATATATATATATATATATATATATATATATATATATATATATATATATATATATATATATATATATATATATATATATATATGTATTATATATATATATATATATATATATATATATATATATATATAATACATATATATATATATATATATATATATATATATATATATATATATATATATATATATATAGGATCCTATGAATCCACTCAAATTTGGTGAGTCCTGCATCCTCATAATAGCCGTCGAATCTAATTAATTTGGAGCGTTGAGATTGTGCCACGTGTCCCTTACCCTTACCCTCATATAAGGCGTCAAAAAATTGAAAGCAAATCATTTTCGACGATAATTTTCTCTCTCTAAAAACAAATCATTTTCGACCATTCTCACCAGGCGATTCATCTTCTTCGTCTTCTCCTGAAATTTCTTGATTCGTTAAATCATTTCTTGATTCCTTCGTCATTTCTTCAGTTCCTTCATCTTCGATCATCTTTTGCTCGTTCTCTTTCTTATTTGTTCGTTCTCGTTCTCCGGCGATTCAAGCTTCGTTCTCCGGCGAAATTGATTTCTTCAGTTCCTTCATCTTCGATCATCTTTCGGTTATTCTTCAGTTCCTTTATCTTCGATCAGTTTCTTCAGTTCGTTTATTTATTTCGGTTGTTTTTGACTTTTAACCTAATTTCTACTTCTAAGGTAAATTTCGACTTTATCTTCGATCAATTTCTTCTTCTAATTTCTACTTTAATTCTACTATTTTGTTTGTTTTTCAACTTCATTTTTTGGATCTGCGTTATGTTTTCTTATTTTTTCGTGCATGTTTAATCAATTTTGCTTTAATTTGGCATATACTTGCTGTTGATGTATAGTTTTTAAATTTGAAGTAATTAAGATGAATTTGAAGTAATTAGGTTTATTACGGAGTAATTAGGGTGATTTTGCACAAATTTGGATCTGCATTTTTTCGTGCATGTTGAAATTAGGGTTTTATATTTTTTCTGTTGTCAATTTTTCCTGCATGTTTAATCAATTTTGCTCTAACTTGACATATACTTGCTGTTGTTGATGTATAGTTTTTAAATTTGAAGTAATTATGATGAATTTGATGTATAGTTTTTAAATTTGAAGTAATTAGGTTTAGTTATTCTGTTACTATATTGTGTTTCTTCATTGTGTGTTTAGTTATGCAACATTGAATTAGGTTTATATTGAATTAGTTATGCAACAATATTGACTTTTATTTTTTGCCAAATAACTAGGGTTTCTTTTGACCATAAAATGATTTTTAAGTGCAAGGGTTGGGGTGTAAATGTTGTTGAACAAGACAAAGCTGCTTTTGTCAATGATTACAATAATAAGAGAAAGGAAAGCATGAGGTCTATATTTGGTGAGGAGAATAGTGTTAAGATCAGAAAGTACGGAAGGCAACGAGTCCAAGGTCTTATTGATGTGTTTAGTAAGCTTGATTACATGGAACTCATCTTCAACAAACTTGAGGATCGATTTGACAAAGCTTGTGTGGCTGAAGTTTGTAGGTGTTGGGCATCGATGTTTTTATTGGCTAATAAAGATGATCCTCGTATTGGAATAGAATATGAGAATAGCTTAACAAGAACATTTGACCTAGGGGTAGAAATTGTGAGCAGAAATAACATTGTAATATGTACACGTTGTGTGTGTTACAAGACATTTAATAGAGTCGCACAAGAACATATACATTTTTTCAGTGGTTAAAAGAAGATCATGTTGAACATTTGATCATAGAAGAAGCTGAAGACACTTCTCTGACCAACTGCAGTTCTGAGGAATTTGCTCCAGGAGTTGATATCGGAATGTTTTTACTAAAAAAGGGAAATGATGTAATAATAATTGACTAAGTAATTAATTAGGTTTGAATATCTGTTAGATCATTGTATTTCCATATTTTGTAATCCTTAAAAATGGAAATTATGTAATAGCATTTGACTTTGTAGTAATTAGGTTCGAATATGTCAAATATTAGTGTATGTACTGGATTAGTGTAGTAATTAGGTTTGAATATGTAAAATGTTAGTGTATGTAATACACTTTTGTGTAAAACTTTTTGATGTAAAATATTTATTCTATTAATCTAATGTTTTAAGTCTTTATTTTTTGCTACTTAAATTTTTGTTACTATCATGTTTTTTCCTGTTACTTTAATTTATGTTGTGTGTTACTTTAAATTATATAGTGTGTTACTTTAATTTATAAAGTCTTTAAAATGTTGTTTTATGCTATACTGTTTTTATTCTGTTACTTTAATTTATATTGTGTGTTACTTTAGTTTATATAGTTTGTTACTTTAATTTGTTTTAGTCTTTTACTTGAGGGTAGTTTGTTTGTTGTTGTATATTTGATGTGATTGTTTTTTTTTCCCCTGTTTTCTACAGCATATCATGGATGAGATAAGATGTATTACTGGTGCTGAAGAGTCTTCTTCACCAACTCCTCAAATTTTGGTGAAGGAGACGAAAAAGCCTGTTGTCTCAAAGCTAGAAGAAAAAAAGGTGGATTTGGTGCCTACTGATAAAGGAAAAGCTGGTCAAAAGTGAGTTTTATTTTTTATTAGAATTCAGTATATAGTCTGTTATCCTTGTTTTTGCTTTTTAATATGTATTTTTCCAGATTTTAGTGTTCTGTATTTAAATTTATGTTGTTTATGTTTTTCTTTCTTTGTTTTATTTTTCTGTAGGAGCACTGTTTACGTGACGAAATGTCGGCCAACCAGTTTGGTTAAGCTCATTGAGAAGTTTTCGTCTGCACAACAGCAAGCTATTAAGGAGATTGGTTTTGGAGGTTTATTAAATTTGAAAATTACTTTTTTGAACCCAGCAATAGTGGGATGGTTCGTCAAAGCTTTTTCTGATGGAAGTCATCTATTCCATGCTTCTACTACAAAAGAATTCTTATTGTCTAGTGATGATGTGCATGATGTTTTTTTATTACCGAGGGGTCCTCTAAAGTTAGATTTAGTAGCCACTGGTCGCAGTAAAACGTCCTCTCAGGAGGTGATAAAAGATGTGTGGCGTAAGAAGTTTGGAGTCACTGGTAATGGTGTTATTTCTTTGTCAGTATTACATGATAAGTTGACGAAATATAAGCGTGCGGATGATGATTTCAAGAGGCTGTTTGTGTTGTATTCGATGTCTTGTTTTTTTAGCTCCAACAGCAAACCATAGTCTCGATTTGAGGCTTCTCAAATCAGTAGACGACGTTTCTCTTATTAGTCAATCAGATTGGTGTGAGCACGTATTTGATGAGCTTGTTAATGCTTTTGAAACTTGTGAGTCTAGTGGACGCTCAGTTTTACGTGGATGTATCATCTTCTTGATGGTCGCGTATTTCCATAGGTTGGATTTTAGAGGGGTTGCTTCGCCAACTGAACTCCCTTTGATTCAACATTGGTCGAATGAAAATTTTCAGAAACGGATTAATGATGAGTTGAGGACGGGGTCTTTGGGTAACGCACCTTTCAGTAGAAATCGTTACCCTATTTGTTCAAGTGCTTCTCAAGCTAGTGGCAGTGTTCCCGCCGTTCAAGGTTCTCCAGTGAGATGTCGAGCTGAAGCACCGGATCACAATTTGCTTCTTCTTGTAAGTTGTGTTTTTAGTTTACATATTCTGTGTTACTTTAGTTTATATTCTGTGTTACTTCAGTGTAATATCCTGTGTTACTTTAATTTATAGTCTTTTCCTTGAATCATATTCTGTGTTACTTTATTATGTATTCAGTGTTACTTTAGTTTATATTCTGTGTTACTTCAGTGTAATATCCTGTGTTACTTTAATTTATAGTCTTTTCCTTGAATACATATTCTGTGTTACTTTATTATGTATTCAGTGTTACTTTAGTTTATATTCTGTGTTACTTCAGTGTAATATCCTGTGTTACTTTAATATATAGTCTTTTACTTGAATACATATTCTGTGTTACTTTAGTTTATATTCTGTGTTACTTTAGTTTATATTCAGTGTTACTTTAACATATTTCATCTTTAATTCATTTTAGGATCTTGGAGAACTATTAATGATGTTGAAAGGGGTTTCTGTAGAGTTCCATCAGAAATCCACTGCCATCATTAATTTGATCAAGGGCAAGTGGAATGACTTTCAAGTTCGGGAGTCGTCCCCTTCTTCATCTCCAACACTTACTCCCACCCAAAAAAATTTCGAGGACCCTCTTCTGCACTTATATGTAGATGAGATATATCGGCACCTTGGCCCTATGAAAGCGGCTGCTGATAGTATTCCGTCATTTGATCAGTTTTGCGAGAACCTCAAAGAAGCCAGTCGTGCTGGATTCGGTTCTAATGATGGTGCTGCGAAAAATGATGGTGGTCATGATGGTGATGTCAACTTAGGGGATGATGGTCCTGCTAATGATGGTGGTGATGATGGTGCTAATGATGGTGGTGGTGATGGTGCTAATGATGGTGGTGGTGATGGTGCTGATCGTGTTGATTTAGTCGTTGGGAGTGTTCTGCTTGAATTAAATTCTTTCGGTGCTGGTGATGATGGTGCTGGTGATGATGGTGCTGGTGCTGAATTAAATTCTTTTAATGCTGGTGAAGATTTTGTTGGTGTTGATGATGCTGCTCCTCATAATGGTGGTGTCGGAGTTGGTCCCTATCACCCGTATTTGTTGCATTCAAACATAGAGGAGAGCATAATGAAAATAGTACCTGAAGAGTTTGGCTGTAGCATTAACTGTGGTGAACCTGACGGCAGCTGTAATGTTGTCTCAGCACACTTAATAGAGAACAATAGTTTGTTCTCATGTGTCTTGAAGCTTCGAAAGGATGTCATTGACTATTGCTTTGTCGATGATAATGACTTTAGTCAAGGGTTAGATTTCTTTCCTTTTTAAAAATTAAAAAAAAAAACTTACATTAATATGATTAACTTGTATTTTTTATTTCCTGTTACTTTAACCTGTATACCTTGTTACTCTAGTTTGATATGTCTGTTACTTTTGCTCCTGTTACTTTAACTTGTATTTGTTGTTACTCTAATATGATATGTCTGTTACTCTATTTTATTTGACATCTGATGTGAATTTTATTGTCTCTTTCAGTGAAGACGTTTTTGGTTATGGACCTTACAATCTCATAAGCCGAGACGACATTATTACGCTGATGCCGGGTAAAGAGATTACTTCACCAATTATTGAATGCTGGTGTATTCTTCTAAATGCTCTTAATTATCAGACCAGATCGTCAAATAAGGTTTCACGGCTATTCATCGGGTTAACTCACTGTGTATGTCATCTATCACGTACTTTTTTTAGTTCTTACTCTACTGTTTTGCTTTTTTATGATTGTTTTTTTTTTTTTAATTTTTTTTTTTTTTTTTTTTTTTTTTTTGCAGGATGCTCTTAGGAATTTGTTATTTGCGAGTAAACGGACGGACAAAAATAATCTCACAAAAGGAATTGAACAGGCATGGGACAATTGGATGGAGATTCAACCTGACACGTGCAATTTGGATTCAGATTTGGTAATATCATCTATCTTTTTAAAATTAATTGAATTAAACTTAATAAGTTTCATTCTGCTTGTCTTTAAAATTTCTGCCTTTTTTTTTTTTTTGTAGGTATTTATTCCCATTCATTCTGGTCGTCATTATTCTTGTGTATGTATTAACTTTTTGAAGAAGAGGTTTGAGTATTTAGACAATCAGGATTATGGTGAAGGATGGAAAGGTTCTGTTTTAGAATCATATGCAAAACGATCTGTAAGTGTGCCTCGCTGCAATTGTTTTTCCCTCCTATTATTCTTTAATTTTTATTTTCATTTCATAAATTAATATTATTATTTTTGGTTGTTGTCTAGGCTCAATTGATGTGCACGTACCTAAAGAAAAAGGGTATCGCAAAAGCTAAGGATTGTCGTCGTTTTGAGTTTGTCAACATACCGTTCAGTTGGCAATTGGATAAGACTATAAACAACGACTGCGGTTTGTTTGCAATGTTTCACATGACTTTCTACCAGGGGGACGTTTTTTGTTGCGGGCTGAATGATGTCGTCATGAGGACCTTATATAGAGTGGAAATTGCTTCCACTCTTATTCTTAGCGACATCAACATTTTGAGGTCAGATGTTCTTGAGAAAGTGAATCAGTTCACAAACATCAAGATGTCACTGTTGCCTCAACTTGAAGAAAAACGAAGAAAGCGGTGAAGAAAAAGCGAAGAAAAGGCGGTGAAGAAGAACGAAGAAAGCGGCAGGAGATGACCAAATTCACCGATGTGACGGAAAATGTCATGAATGAAGGAATGACGAGTGTTGTCACTGAAGAATGCCCCCGTGAATGACCCTGAATGTCAGCTGTGAATGAAGAATTTTCAACACCCACAAATTTCAACCAAAATCGAACTTGACTGAAGTCACGTCATCTCCTACTACTGTTTTGGGTAGCAGGAAGAGGAAGACAGGAGATGGACTGGGTTGTAGTTTGGACTGTGGGGTGCCAGACAATGACATCCTACTTATTTCAGCATATATGAAGTTACATAAATCGCTATTTTCTAACATGCTGAAGTTGAAGAAGGAAGTCCTTGACTATGTGTTTTTAAATGATCATAAATTTCAAAATCAGTAAGTTTTCTCATTTATTTTGTACTTTAGTGTATGTTCTATTATTTCAGTTTTTTTTTTTTTTAACTTGATTTTTTATATTTTTGATAACACGTTGTATGTGTCTGTTTATTGAATTTCCCCTTTGCAGGGAGATATTGTGTTCATTTGGTGATTTTCCCTTCTTAACAAGGGATGATTTTCTTACGATGCAACTGGATAAGAGTTTGAGCACAAGGGTTGTAGAATGTTGGTCAGTGTTGCTCAATGAGCTTGAATTAAGAGAACCATTATCTCCTTCCAAAATGTATTTTGGACTTCGTCACATGGTAATAATTCTTATCTTTGTGCGTGTGTTTTTTAATTCTTTGTTTTCTTTGAAAGTTTTTTGTTACAGTAAATTATTTCGTTTTCACTTATATGCTCTTGTTTTATAATAGGATGCTCTTCATCGTATCTATGAAGCATTGTTCGAGGGAACTCAACCAGATGATATGTATGGGAAATTGTTTGAAATTTGGAAGTCTTTCCTTAATACAAATCTTCATCAGTGCAATCTAAAGGCGGACATAATTTTCATCCCCTTACTCGTTGATGATCACTATTTTTGTGTATGTGTTTTATTCAAAGAGGGTGTTGTTCATGTCCTCGACAATGACGTCTATCGGACTTGGGACAACAAAGAATGTAGTGTACAATTGGTCCACGATGGTGGTATGTTCTAGTCTTTGTTCATTAGTACAATCTAATGCATTTATTTTTGTATATTATTAATGTTACTCTAGTTTATTTTTATTGTTACTTTAGTGTGTTTTTGATGTTACTGTAATACATTTTGCTGTTTTGCTTATTTTGTTTTAGGTTGGTCTTCTTACTGACTTTTTCGACTGGCTGGACATTAAAAGAGATGAAAATTGTATGTATTCAATTTGACGTTCGGCACATCAGATTTCCTTGGCAGAAACAGGGAGATTTGAAACTGGAATCCGGAATATTTTTATTAATGCACATGGTCTGTTACGAAGGGAAGCAATTTGAATCTGAGTTGAAGAAGAAGCCATGCAGACGGAGTTATGCTGCTGAAATTGCTGCTTCCTTGATATTATGTGACTACAACGATGAAAGAAGTGAAGTTCTTAAGAAAGTTCAAGCATTTACCAAGGAAAAGCGTAAAATATGGAGTCCTTCATTATATCAGTCATGAATCAAAGGCAAACCGGCTCCAACTTTGGTAAATAAAAGGAAAGCCGTTGTAGATGGGAAAGCAACTAAGCCACGTTCAAAGAGGCCAAAACCTAATCTTGATTCAAAGATACCTTCCGATGTTGACGATGATGAGGACTCTACCTTTTTGGTAATTGACGAGTCTTTGGATTGGCTTAAGACTTTCTTAACTGATCCTCCTAAGGAGTATGTGTACCAAAAAAAAACTGATCCTCCTAAGGAGTATGTGTATTTGTGTTTTGTTTATTTGTTTTTTAAAATTTTTCCTTTCTCTAAAAAAGTCTAATTTCAATCTTGTTTTTTGGTCTTTTCTAACAGCGACGTTCCAAAGAGCATACAGTACCACAAAAGGGTGAAGCAAATCGCAAGATCAGGAAGAGGTAGACGTAAAGCTGAAATGGCCAAGAAACAGATTGTTGTTTATAAATGATTCTGATTTTTGTACAACTCTGTTTGTAAATGTTATTTTGCGTGGAGCTAGCTAGTCTTGATTGAAATGGCTTATTTTGTTTATAAATGATTCTGATTTGGTAGAACTCTATTTGTAAATGTTATTTTCTGGTTCTACTGATTGTTACTTTAACATCTGTTATTTTATGTTACTTCAATTCATTCCTCCTGTTACTCTAATGTAGTTTCATTGTTACTTTAACTGTTATGTTACTTCAATAGTATTGATTTATTTTTCTCTTACTTAAAGGCTCCCAATCATTTTTGTTACTTTATCATTCAAGTAATTTAGTCAATTAATTCAAATTATAGGATTGAAAACTACCAACTATCATCTATAATAAAAATTGAATTACTATATGCCTATACCAATAATATAAATTGAAAATTACAAGCATGATAGAGAAATTAATAAGGTATTTGATGTTACTTAAACAAAAACAATAAAAATTCAATTATAAAAAAAATAAAATCAAATACTATAATCTATACTGAATTTACTTTAACACGGTAACCGTATAACTTTAATACTATATTGATGTTACTCTAAAAAAAAATAATAAAAGTTCAACTATAATAAAAATTCAAATACTATAAGTCTATTTTTCCTATACTTTATTTCTTGAATGTTCTTTTTGATCTTTTCCATGATCCTCGCAAAAAGAAAAAAACAATAAAATTAAATATATATTAATAATGTCACTCTATTAATATGTAAAATAGAGCTATTGTTACTGTAATGTGTAACAGTTGTTACAGCAATGTACATTTAGTGTTATTGTTACTGTAATGTGTAAAGGATGTTACTATAAGATATACTTACATTTACTCATCGTTTTCATCTTCTTCTTCTTCTCCATCTGCTGCTTCTTCTTCTTCAGTTGCATTTTGATTTTCTGGCATCTTTTCAACAAAAGGAAAAGGGCAGTTTCTCTTATCATGATTAGCCATTTGTTTGCAATTGTTGCAAAGCCTTTTCGGTTTATTCGCTTTGGCAATTGATTGCTTTTTGTTGCTAATCAGTCTTTTACCACTTCCTTTGTTTTTCGAGTGATTCGGTGGCAATATATTAACTTGTTCAGGATCCTTACAGCCAAGCAACATCTCCAATTCCTTCTCCTTTGACAGTGTTTTACGTTGAGGATCCATTTTGATTCTGAATTGTTTCAGCATTTCAGCAAATTCTCTTATTTGACACTCATTCTTTGAAGATAGGACACCAATAATGCCATAGAACTCAGACCAAACTTTGGATATCTATACCTTCGTAACGTCAATCACGTCGCAATCATCAACAAGGTTGCCCTCAACATCATAGGCACCTCTCTTAAGTGCGTCTTTGGACCATCTCAGCATTATGTACCGTTCAGGTATCTGTTCCACTCGCTTTCCCGACAAAGACCCAAATTACGTGCCTACACAGAAGCCCTTTCCTCTCAAACAACTTGCAGGAGCACTTTACTTCAACGTTCACTCCGCTATACTGAACTTCATACGTCTTCTCTCTCAACGTATCTTCAACCAAGGTAGTTTCACATACACTCGTCTTTGTGTACCCAACAACACAACAACTACACATCGAGTACTTTATTTCCTCTTGAAATTCAGAAAACACTTTGTGAGTGTATACCTTCGAAGCATGAAGTTCTAGTTTCAGCGGGGTGATTGTCTGAGGTAATGAGCTGTCATTTTGAATATCAAGTAGCTTTTGAGTGTGCCTTTGCTGATCCATTGCACTTTGGTACCTCATCCAAAATTCAACCAATTCAAAGTTCCAAATTGATTCTCAAACTTCTTGAAGAAACTATTTGCACTTTCGGACCTCTGCGTAGTTCGAAGGATACATCCCATCTCCAAGTCTCTGTGGTACGCAGGAATCCAATTTCGCCTGATGTGGAACATATACGACAACCACCTATGCTCTTCCAAATCAAACTCCTTCATTATCTCAGTCCATTGACTCTCAAAATCTGATGGTTCTAAGTCGTTGTTCCACACAACTCCACCAAACTTCGTGAGAAACTCGGTATCCTTGCAGATAGCACTCCCCACTTTATCAACGACTTTTTCCATTATGTGCCACATGCAAAATCATGTCTTCTTTGTTTTAAAAACACCGACAAAGATTCTTTATTCTTTGGGTCTTGGTCTGTTACTAATATTTTCGGCTCTTTGTTTCCCATGGCATCCAGAAATTTAGTGAAGGCCCATGTAAATGAGGCTTCATCCTCATTAGACAGCAAAGCACCAGCAAAAGTAACAGATTTTTTGTGGTTATCGATGCCAGTGAAAGGAGTAAATACCATCATATACTTGTTCGTACCATAAGTGGGATCAAATGTAACAAAGATCTCCAAAACGGAGTAATTTCTCCTAGCTAATGCATCACCCCAAAAGACACGACATAAATTACGCCAAGATCAACATCATACGCAAAGTAGAAGCCCTTTCTCGTTTCACTAAGTTTGTGAAGATTATTCACAAACATTTCAAATATTCCTTTTCTCCTATGAAACACTTTACATCCCTCTGAAAATTCTTGAAATGAAGAAGAGAAGCTCCCACATTTTCGTATCCATTTGCAAACTCTTTGCAAATTCTGAATGTTTTGGTCGGCCCAATATTGACCTTCGAGTTGTTCAGGATCATCCGCTTATGATACAAATTAAGTTTGCGACCGCTTTGAAAACAGTTGATGCTTTGCAGAGCAGAGTTTGTGATTGTGTGCCTCCTTGAATCTTTCAATCACATACATTTTGTCAAGAAACTTAATCCGAATCATTGCTTTGCATCCAACTCTAGTGATTTTTGTGTTTCTCTCTTTTTTCTGTGTTTTCCTGTTTTTTGGAGCTGCTATTTCAGAACTCTCCCGTGTTTCTGAAGAAACACTCAGACAGTTTCTCTTCGACTCGTTAAATCCTTGTCGATGGCAGAGAAGATCCTTTCTTCTTATGGTATTATCTTTAAACATCCTTTGTGTTCCAAGCCTATATTCAAATCCACATGACAATGCATATGTCTTACAAAAGTCGACAGCCTCCTCAACTGTGTAAAACTTTTTCCCAACTGTAGGAGTAATTTTCTTTTCAATCTTTCTTATCCATTCTTCACTCCCATTTGGTGTGTATTGAGGCAAAACTGGCGTTGTCATGCTCTCATAAGCGTCTGTTGGGACAGTAGGGGTTACTGGTACGCCGTTTTGGTTTGTCACCTCGTTTACATTAGCCCTGATATCCAAGTCTGTCAGAGAATCATGACATACCAACACTTATTATTATCAGAATTAAATGTTACTCCAAAGCTATAATAATGTAACAGATTTTACGATAATAGAAATAATAATAATTCAGACTTCATTTTATATCAAAATTAATTCACGTAATGCATATGAAAAATAATTGTTACTCTAACATGTTACTTGTGTAACTTTAATATAATTTCATTGTTACTCTATGTATTTTAATAAAAAAAAAAATCATTATCAATTGAAATTTCGATTTACCTGATGCTTCCATCAATTCCTCTTGATATTGTTGTTCTTATTGTCGTTCTTCCTCCATAGGTAACAAATCTATATACCAATACAAAATTCATCAATAATAATCAACTGATTAACATGCAGAAACATTAGAGATGATTTCGATGAATTCATTATTACAACTGATTAGAGTCAGAAACAAAGTAATTTGATCCTTGATGAATTCATTGTCACAACTGATTCATTGTTACAATTGATGAATTCATTAACATGCAGAAACAGAGTAATATGCAGAAAACGACAATCAGAAAACGAAACAAAATTTACCTGGTGTTAGAGACGACGATTTTGATGGATTCTGATCAATTTCAAAGAAATTTGATGTTGAGCATCTGGTAACGAAATTGAGATGATGATTTTCCATTAATTCGAAGTTTTTAGTGATGAATTCGTAGTACTTCAGGATGATTTCTGGTAATTGCAAACGAATTTTAAAATTTCAGTCGATGATTTTGAATGATTTTGGATGATTTTTTTCAATTTCAGTCGAAGTATTATAGTCAGATTTAGTCGATTAGGTTGGAGGGAGATTTTGGGATTATTTTTTTTGGGAGATTTTGAGATTATTTTAGAGAGAGATTTGGTGTTTATTTTTTAGAAAGTTTCAAATGAGGTAGGATTCTTTGGACCCCTATTAGATTTTTTGAGATTTTATTATCTTTAAATCTCAACCATTGATTTGATTAAATCTAAGGGCTCTAAGGGTGTACAAGGGATGCACCAAATATAAGGGATTCATGTGATCCTCTCTGTATATATATATATATATATATATATATATATATATATATATAGGAATAAGATCAAATAAGAACAGTCCTTAAGGTAAGAACGGTAAGAACATTCAAAATACATGATATATACACATAATGTACATTTTAAATTTATCATTTATATTAGTAATGAAAATTATGTGACACGAAATTTAAATTTATATTGTATAATCTCTTTATATTGTAGATATATGACAAAATTTTAAGGTACATTTATGCTATACCAAAAGTACATTTTATTTTTAAACTTCGAATATACGTATAAATTTTGAATATATCTCATTATTTTGAAAAGTACATAACATATATTAACATATATTTATAATGTACCTTAGGAAATGTACTTTTTGTGTGTTAATTAAATGTACCTTACGTGTAATTATTATGTACTTTGACTGTTCTTACCGTTCTTACCAAAGCTAGTGTTCTTACCGGATCTTAACCCTATATATATATATATATATATATAGAGAAGAGATATAATGAGTCCCTCTATATAATTGAGTCCTTAAGTCCTCATCTAGACCATTGAATCAAAATAGATCAATGGTCAAGATTAAACTAAATAGAAGGGCTTTGATTAAAACATAAAAAAAACCCTACCACCTCCTCATTTTTCAGCCCCCCTCTCTCTCTCTACACAATCTCTTCCTCCTCTCTCTCTCTCTCTCTAACCCATTATTCTCTCTTTTCATTTTAAAACAACCACCAATTATTTTACACCACCACTCTCCACCACACCACAACACTACCACTCCACCACACCATCACCACCGCCGCAACACCACCACCGACGCCTGAACCACCATTCGTCGCCGCTCACCACCCGCCGCTTCGTCGCCACCACCATCGCCATTGTGCACACCACCACCACCGCCGTTGGAACCACCACCAACCACCTGATCTGCCGTCTATTTTATTTTAAAAATCTTATTTTATTTGTTTTAAATGTTACACTATTTTTTTCAGATCTGTTTTTTCGGTGTGACGGTGGTGGGAGGGTCACGGTGGTGGTGATGGGTGGGTCACGGTGGTGGTGGTGGCGGCGGTGGGTGAGTCACGGTTAGATCTGTTTTTTTGGGGTGGGTATGTGACGGTGGTGGGTGGGTCAGGGTGGTGTGGCGGTGGCGGCACGAGCAAGTGAGGGTGGTGGTGGTTGAATAGTTTCAATGTTGGTCATTAAGTTACATGGTAGTTGAATGGTCAGTGGTTTATTGTAGTGGGACCAGATCTGTGGTGGTTGAATCGTTTCAAATTTATGGACTTAAATTTGACAAAAGTTACATTTAACTTGTACTAAAATTATGGAGTATAAAATAAAATAACAATTACGTCCATAACATACAAAAGTTACACTCGTAAAACATTAAAGTTTCAATTTTGTGATTTTAAGAATGTAATTTCATTGTTTTACGAATGTAACTGCAACCATTAATTTTGTAACTTTATACTAAAATCTTAAATTGCTAATTTATCCACATAATTTCCATAATTTTTACATCATTTTTTCTTTAATCTTGGCCGAATATAAAGGAGAAAGATTAGAGAATTTGTGTGGATTTTTAGTTAACCACAATTCATTAAATGTGGATTTTTATAGAGAATTTGTGTGGATTTTTAGTTAACCACAATTCATTAAATGTGGATTTATATAGAGAATTTGTGTGGATTTTTAGTTAACCACAATTCATTAAATGTGGATTTATAATTGTGTATTTAACCATTGTAATTAAATTTGTATGAATGTAACTTCTAATTTTGTTTAATTTTAGTGATTTAAAAGTGTAACTGTAGTCTTTTACGGGTGTAACTTTAAGCTTTTATAAACGCAACTGTAATCTTTTACGGGTGTAACTTTAACATTTTATAAACGTAACTATTATTTATTATATATGAAACTTATGTCCTTTACGATTGTAACTGTAATAGTCGTAACAAATGAATTTGACTCCATGACTTGGGTACGGGTCATCCACCCTTGCCGAGGCCACCAAAACGCCACCACCGCCAACATACTTGAAACACCCAGATTTGAAAAAATAAATCTGAAAAAAAAAAAAAAAAAAAAAAAAAAAAAAAACCAATATTTAAAAAAGTTTAAAATCGATACATACAAATGATTAAATCAAATTTTTTTAAGTAAGATATGAAAAACCTCAGATTTGGAAAAAAAAATTATTAACCTCGCGGTGGTTAAGTACGGCGGTGCGGTGATGGTGGGTGACAGTTGTTGGGGCGGTGGTGGCGACAATTGGGGCGGTGGTGGACGGTCGTTGGGCCGGGTGGTAGATCTACTAGCGGTGGTGGACGGTCGTTGGGGCGTGGTGGCGACAGTTGGTGCGGTGGAGGGGCGGTCACAGTGACGACAGTAGCCCGTTGGGGAAGTGGCTACGGTGGTGGCAGTCGCCGTTGGTGGTGATGATGGATGGTGGTGGTATTAAAGTTGGTGGTGACTGATTTTAGGGTAGGGTGAGATGTGAGTTTAGAGAGAGAGAGAGAGGGTGGGATTGTTTAGAGAGAGAGGAGTAAGTGGGTGAGAAATGAGGATGAGGTAGGGTTTTTTAGTTTTAATCTCAACCTTAGATCTGATTTAATCCTAACCCTTGATTTATTTTAATCTAAGGGTGTAGCTTAGGACTTAGGGACTTAGTGTTTAGGGGTGGACTTAGTTTAACCTAATTCATTTGTTAAGTCCCTAAGTACTTATTTCAGCCGTTAGATCAAAAAACATCTACGTCCCACATTCATTCACTAATTAATCACCATATTAAATAACTAATAAATAAATTAAAAAAGAAAAATAATATAATCCAACTCCCTATGTTTTTGTCTGCCTCATTTGTCCTCCCAATATGTTCACCCACCTTTTCATTTTTTATTTCATTAATTATTTTCATCTCAATCTTTCTCCTAACCTTTTCGTATACATCCATCTTCTACATCCAATTTTCTTTTCATATTTGCTATTAGTTTTTACATATTATTTCGTTTTTTATTCAGATTTTTGGTTAATTTATTAACTAAAATTTTGCTACTATTTTAGTTTACATTGGTATATGTAGGTAATTATTTTTTTTTATTTGATTGTTTTTCTATTCTGTTACTACATTTTTTTATGTTCTTTACCCACTACTTCATCACCATCTTGTTTGTTGCCTCTGTTAAACTTCCATCAAATCAAACACCGTTTCATTTATATTCGGCACAATGATTGGATATTTGTCTAATTTTTGTAAGTTTAATAATTTTATCTCTTTTATTCATTTTTTTCTCATGCTTTTCATTTGTTTTTGTTATGTTTTTTTTTTAAATTATAATTTTAACTTTGATTAAATTAATGAATTATATCTTCTCTTATTGAAAAGTTTCATTCTTTTTTGTTTGATTGAATATCATTTACAATTTAAAATTTTCATCCTTTTGATTTTTTGAGTTTATATTTTGGAGATAAAGAATTCATGCTTTTTTTTTATTGTTGATTTAATTATTGAGTTTTCTGTCCTTGGCTTATTTTCTTTATTTTCTTCTTAATTTTTTTGTTAACATATGTTAATTTTGTTCAATGTAGTTTTTCAATGTCATTTAGTTTATGATTATTTTGGGTAATTCTCATAGGGAAGTTCTAGTAGATTGTTGTCGTGGTGATATTCATCATCCGAAGGACGTTATTTCAATGTTCGAATATCCGAGTTTCATTTTTAAATATTAGAAGTTTCATTTCTATAAAATAAGAGTTTCATTTTTATATATCAGAACTTATACATATGTCTGCTCTTTTTTCTTTATTTGTATTAACATACTTCACATTTGTATCTGGAAGATTTACTAATCCTGATGTATGTCGAAGAGGATTCTTGAGAGTTCAATGGATTTTATGACGACATATTCCCGAAATAGGATTCTTTTTGTTGGGGATTGTGGTGCGACATTTAATTTGGATGTAGAGATGTTATTTATTATTGCTCTTAGCGGATCATTATGCAAATGTATGCATAAATTTCAATCATAAAACAAATTATTTCCTTGACGAAAAGTTTACTAGCGAGAAGAACGTGATATGAAAACAAGTTTATGCCAAGCACAATTTCAAGCAACTATTCGCCAAAAAAATGATTCTCTTTTGGTGTCATTTGAACTGATTGAGCTCATTTGGTAGTATGTTACTGTGAACATAATGATTGTAATATTGACACTATTTCGAACTTCTTTGTTGTTGATATTTTATAGTGACTAGATTAAATTTGCATATGACGTCGCAAAACTTACTTGCAACAATTTCATTTTTTTAGCAAACGATGACAGATTAATTTAAAAGAAGTTACAATTTACAAATTGAACTTTTTTTCAATTTTCATCAATGTAGCCAACTCACGTAAGATCACGTAAGATTGTATATAATTTTTCAAACTGATTTGACTTTACCTTATAGGTTTTCTTGTGATATGTTATCGTGAATTATAAAACTTAACGTAATAAGTATAGATTTGTAACAGTTTCATTTTCAATAGCAAACAATTACTAATATATATAATAGAAGTTACAATTTCAAAATTTAAACATTTTATAATTCCAGCAAATTTGACAACTCACATCATACATGAGTTCAAGTTTGTAATTGATTATACAACTTAACCTAACATGTATTTATTAGCAAAAGTTTCTTTTATTAAACTTAACAGTTGCAGATTTTTTGGACTGAAGTTACAATTCTATTCTATTAGTAAATAATTCATAAGGCTTGAAAATTTGGTAACTTCAAATTAGACGTAATCTTCATCATATCTAGCCACCCTCTACTTCATCGCTCGATTCCTCCATACTTGCTCGACATTCTACAAAAGGGTCGTCAACAATTTCTCTTGTCGTGGTGTGCCATTTGTTTGCAATATTGGACATTCGTTTCGGCTTACTTGCAAGTGTAACTGCAAGGAAACAAATATTACTAATTGATTTTATATTATTTCACAGACAATACATATGCAAATCGGATTTTTTAAACACACATGACTTTAACTTCAAATATCTGTAATTGTTATACTCAAAACTAAAAATAGCATAATATTCTTTTTGTAACTGTTAAAAAATAAATCAATAATACGGAGTACTCCCTTCATTTTTTCCAATTGGCCCCCTTCCATATTTCACTAATTTTAAGAAAAAGTGAAAAAAAAAGTGAAAAAAGTGGGGTAGGGTGAAGAAAAAGTAGAATAGTTTAATTATAAAAAATTGTATGTGAGTGAGAAAAAGTAGGGTATGTGAGAGAAAAAGTGGGGTATGTGAGAGAAAAAGTTACTAAAAAGGGAAATGGGGCTAAATGAAAAAAATTTCTAAAAAGGGAAATGGGGCTAAATGGAAAGAATGGAGGGAGTAGTATTTTACTTCTAAAGTACAAAAAATTGAAAATAAATATTCTAAAGTAGTCATAATAAATAAATAAATAAATAGAAAATGAATCTGTATTATTAACTACAAAATATAATTACAATACCCCTAAAAAAATTAACAAATAAATTAAACACAATAACTTGAATATTGATAGTTATTAACAACAATCTTAGAAGTCTTCCAAATATATAAAAAAATAAATCATCTATCTCCCACATACATAAATAAAATTTTTCAAATCTTATATAAATTTTAAATCGGTTTATAAATTCATAGATAACAATTCATGTAATTTCATATTAATGTGATAACATAACGACTTACCATCTTCGACGAGTATAACATACAATTCGGCCATAGCCAACAAACTTGGTTAGGAGGACGAGTATAATCATCTTCCACAAAATCTTTTAATAAAAATTAAGGAAATTTTCTTTTCAATGAAGGAAAAATGAATTGAGAATAGAAAATTAAATGATGGATGAGAATTAAGGAGAAATGGATGAAGATAAAAAATTAATGAAGAAAGGGATGCATGATGAATGAATGAATTAATATTGAAACTAGCGGTGTGCCCCGTGAAATCCACGGACCGAGTCGATCACATTTTAATACGTATTTCTTGTGGGTTGTCAATTGTGTTTGTGCATGTAAATATTATAGTCACTAATAATTATTAATTTCTATCTAAAATTTCAAAATAATCTCTTAAATTAATAGACATAATATGAGTTCTAGGCGAAAAACATCGAAAGTGTTACATATTATGTCGACTGCATATTACATACTATGTACGTACTACACAATAAGACAATTAATAAAATTAAAAATTCTACGCAAATCGTGACGCCAAGAGTTAGAGCTCAAATTTCATGGACTTTTACTCCTAAGGACAATTACGAATTTGTTTATGTATTGAATATATGTTTTATTAAAGGGTTTTTTGTCAGACACTAACTTAAATTTAGGTCAAATTGTGAGGAATTACCTTACATTTTATTTTTTGTGAAAAACTACCTTACTTTTTAAAAAATTTGTGAAACTCTACCAAAGTTACTTTTTTGTTAAATAGTAACCATTGACCGTCATTGACTAACGATTTTTGCTTCACTTTAGCTATCCTCCTTCTTTAGAACAAATTTCCCAATTATAACCATTTATTTGGAACTTACTCTTCATTATCACCAATGCAATCTCATTCTTAAAACCTTAAATTTTAAATATTTCATTTCTTATCATCAATTATGCTTCAAGCTCTACAATTAAATAATAAGTTTACAAAATATACTTCACCTTTGCAATTAAAAATCAATTCTACAACAAAACCGTAAATTTTAAATCTCTTGTTTTTTTTTCCTATCTTTTTATAATCATATTTTTTTTTTTTATAGTTTAATCAATCTTTATTTTTTACTCACTTATTGCAATCAACTTTATTATCAACTTTTACTGATATTTTCATCTCATTTTCCAAAAATTAATTCTCTTTAATTAATGATTAATGAATCATGTTTGTTAATCCGTTGTGTCTTCATTAATTCACTTAAACAACTTACCATCACACATCTTTGTACAAGATATAAAATTAATAAGCAACATACCTTTTACTCAGATTTTGAAAGGTCTAAGAAGTTTGGTATGGTGCGGTAGTGAAATTTTACATTTAGATGTCAATGATTTGGGGAGAAGAGTGACTGAGTTTTAGATATTAAATGGGGAGTGATTAAAATTGAATGTAACTAAAGATGCATGTCTTACAATGATAAAAAAAAAAGACAATGGAGAAAAAAAGCTTGAAAAACCAGTTTAGGAGTGGTAAGAAACAAAATTCCGTTAGTCAATGATGGTCAACTCACTAAAGTTAACGGAAAAGTGAGTTTGGTAGTGTTTCACAAGTTTTTACAAAAGTAAGGTAGTTCTTCACAAAAAATAAAATGTAAGGTAGTTCCTCACAATTCGACCTAAATATAAGGTAGTGTCTGACAAAAAAACTCTTTATTAAATGAGAAGAAACTAATATTTTGTCCTAAAAATGTGAAGGAATGTTATTAATGTGTTCTTTTTTATTGTGAGTTGTTTCCCAGTTACACATCGTTCTATTTGTAATTTTTCTTTACTGTTTTCATTTTGTGGGTTTCCTTCACTTAGTTGTTGTTGTGTCTCCTTTATGGCGCTTTGTTTGTCGTTTCTTCTGTGTCATTGTATTCATCGCTTGTGTCGTCCTTTCTTGCCTGGATTTATTTTTGTTAATGTGTTTATTGAATTGATCATTATTACAGCAATATATATCAATCCGATTGTATCAAGTTTTATATATATCATGTTATTACGTTATATGAAATTACAATGAGGTATGCTTAAAATATAATTTGAATTGCTTTACGTCTGAATAATCATGTATTATGTAGATGCTTTATGTGTGCTAGGTTGTAATTACACATGTATATAATAATGTTACTCCGTATATTTTAATTGATATGAGTTTATTTGGCTTAGCGTGTGCGGGATAGAATTGAGTCTTACGGGTTATACGTAGGTAGCCCGAGGTTAATTGACGATGAACACCAGGGGATTGGTGTTCGTTTGCATTTTGAGAGATGCTAAATTAATAACCTTGGTTATTTATAACTCTGATTATGTATTTTGAGTAGTAAGACGATTACTGCTGGTTTTGTAATACAAAGTACTTAATTAATATTTCCGTCTAAGTTAAATTAAGTCACGAAAATCGGATTGTTGCAATAATAGTTAAGAATAAAGATCAAACATATTGCGTACATTCAAATAGGAGATACAATTTTTTATAGTCACGTATAATGGTGGATACATTTCTTTTTTATATAATACTCCGTACTAAAATGATTCCAGAAAAGTTTACAATTTTTTTTGAGAAATTCATCGAGCACTTTTGACATTTTAAAATTTATACGTTCATTTTTATACATCAGGCGTAATATGATATTTATATAAAGTAGGTATGTTAGATTACTTATTGTAAGTTATTTTTTTCATCTATTTCGAATATGTTTAGATTAAATTATAAAAGATAATTTAGAACTTATTTCATAATAATCAACCTCAAATTTTGTAATTTTGAGAATAGTCCTGAACACATAAAAAATAAATAGTTACTATGGGAACTTAATATAACTTCTCGAAACAAAATTAAAACATTAAATTAAGAACGAAATTGCATTTAAAGATAAAGGGATGAGAAATACTGATTATATTTTTTCATGACCTTTGAAATTTTTTAATTCTCACACCGACTAAAATAATGCATCAATTTTTTGAATAAATGATTCTTGTAATTTTCTGAATGAATGATTCTTATGTTTTGGTTCTTTTATTTTAATTAAATTTTTAAAATAAATTTAAAAAAATCAAAACTTAAGGGGAAAACATGAATTATTATTAGTTGATGACATAAAAGTCATTCTAGTTATAAGAAAATTAATTAAATAAAAAATAATGACAATATATTTTTTTGGTTCAAGTGTAAAGTTATGATATTGTAAATATATAATTTTAAAATAATAACTATAAAAATCACATTATAATACTATAATTTCTCATAGTTTTTGACTGTGTAGAACTAACAATTTAAATGAATATATTTATCTTATTCATCTTCTTTCATACTATTAAGCATTGATTAAAAAAAAAAATACATCATAATTATTTTTTTACACTCGTCTTAAACATCATCTTGATATATTTAAAGTTAATAATTAAAGTCAAATATTAATGAAACAAATATCAAATAATCCGCCTTGTTTTTATCCCTTCATTAAAAAAAAAAAAATCAAAAATTAGCAACACATCGACTATACCTTGTTAATTGTGGATTTTATTTATTTTTCGATTTATTCCTGCAAAGATAAAAATTAGTTAACATTGTACTATAAAATAACATTAGAGGAAAAAAAAAAAAGAATCAAAGCCACAAAATCAAAATCAAAATATATCTAAATATATAATTTTAAACATTATTAAAATATTTGATGCATGACTTTTAAAATTTTGAAAACTCTTAAATAATAAATTTGATTCACCTTGTATTTATCCGCTCATTAAAAAATAATTATCAAAATTTTCCTCAAAAATAAAACAAAATAAATTAATAGAATAATCAATACATAGATTATACTGCGTACCTTGTAACCATTGTGAGCTTTGTTATTATCCGATTCATTCCTGCAAATATAAAAAATAGTCAACATTGTACTATAAAATATAAATAAATATTTAAATATCTATATCTATATTGCATATTAAAATCAAAGCTACAAAATCAAAAGTAAAATGTGTCTAAATATAAATTTATAAAAATTATTGAAAGAATTTTTACATGACTTTGAAAGTTTTGGAATTTCTGAAAATATAAAATTGATGCATGATTATATAAGGTAATAACTTATGTCTTTTGGTTTTCTTTATATTAATTAGTTGACACAAAATAATTAATTAAAAAAAAAAGAATGTAATGAGAAATAAAAGATGATGTAGTTGAAAAGTTTGATTCTTGGTTTACAAATATTTAAATTTAGTTATCAAATCTGTTTGATTAATATATTTTAGTTTCATTGTATTGTTCAACTTTGCATTTTATGTTAGTAAGTATACCAATTAAGTAGTCTATTTTTTGGTTTAATCTGTTTTGTCGGGCACTCTACTGTTGTACGTCGTGAACGGTGAAAATGAAAGCCGGAGAAGAAAAGCGACCATGTTGAGATGAAAGTTGATTAACACGGACAATTGAATGCGAGCAAATGAATATTGAACTTCAATTATAATCTTTAATTATGGCCTTTTCATATCCTCAATAATATGAAAGGACAAGAAGCTGAAAAAACAATGGGAAGAGGATTAGACAGGGAATTTGACCCGAGAAGTTAATGAGGACGTGGGACCCAGTAGATGACGTGTCGGAATAAGAGAAAAAAAAGTGTATGTTTTGGAGTGTTTTAATTGAGTGAGTAGTTTTGTGTTTGTCTTTTAATATATATATATAGATTAGTTGAATAATCGAAAAATTTAATGGTGTGTAGAAAATACTCGTAATCGGTAGTTGGGGTGATGCATTATTATTCTTAATAAATATCAAATACATTGAGCAACGCACAAATTGTCCCCCCTTTTGTTTCTTTTTCTTTTTTCTTTTATATTTTAATTATTCCCTAATTAATGCTCAATGAATCTCAGCCATCTAAAGTGTATACATCCAACGGTGCTAGAGAGGACTTAGGGACTTAATTTTATTAAGGGACTTATTATAAACTCCCTCTATATATATATATATATATATATATATATATATATATATATATATATATATATATAGAGTCCTAGTTCTCTAAAGTTATATAGAGTCCTAGTTCTCTAAAGAGTCCTAGAGTCCTATTTATAGCCCTTGGATTAAACTAAGATGGATGGCTGAAATTTGCTTTTGATTAATTAAAAAAAAAGATTAAAAAAAAATAAAAACAACCAATAGAAAAAATAAGCCTCCTACATCTTTTTTTGGGCAGCAATATGGAGTTCCAAGAACGAATTAAACTTCTTGTCTCCCATTTTGTTTTTCTGTTTCTTAATTCAATTTCAGTTTCTTCTTCTTCATCCATTAAACAAAAAATGCATCCCTTCTTCTTCCTCATTTTCTTCCTCTTCTTTTTCGTTTAATTTTTTTTTTTCAAAAAAAGTTTACAACCTGCAAAAATCCTCAATTTCTTAACAAGATCTTCGACGTTACTTGCTAAAATTGAAAAAATTAAAGCCCGAGTTTGTTTAAAAGATGGAAAACTTACAAATTGTAATTTGATTGATGGTAAGTTGGTTGTTTTAATTAATGACGGTAAGTGTTTTTAGATCTTGTTTGAATTTAACTTTTAAATTTATTTGTGTTTGTATGTGTTTTCATATATTTGGTAGGTGTGATTAATGGAAGTTTGTTACCCATTTCAAGCATCAATCAATGGAAGATGGTGGTGGGAATTCAAGAGGGCGTGGTGTAATTTTAAGGTCAGTGTGTTGAAATTTCAATTTTTTGTGTTAAAATTTTAAAAATTTCTGCTGAAATTCTTTTTTTTAATAATTACAGTTATTCCCTTTGTAATATCGTTTTTAAATCAAATATTTTTCATGTTTCAAATATCAATCAGTTAAAGATTGAGATTTAATGTTTAATTAACTTTAAAAATTGATTTGATAGTTTTTTTTCGGATTTAATACTTTTCATTTCCGTAAACAATTTCAGAGCGAGGTTGATGATGTTGAGATGTCGGAAGATAACATGGTTGATGATGTTGAGACTTCCGAAGCAACGATTAAAGGTGTCGAGCAGTACATCGTAAAAAGATTAATGGAAGATTATTAAATCAAGCTCACAAGTCGTTTATTGTCTCTAATTTTAGGTTAATAAATTGGAATTTCTTTTACTAGACTTGAAATTCTAAATTTTGGTGCTGAAATTTCATAATTGGTATATGTTGTTTGTCTGACAGTGTTATGAAATTGAAATTCTATTCTACAGGCTTGAAATTCTAAATATTGTTGTTGAAATTTCAGAATTGAAATATGTTCTTTGTATTAGTGGTAGTGCATTGAAATTAGAATTCGATTTAAATAGACTGAAATAATAAATTTTCGTATAGAAATTTCAGAATTCGAATGTTGTTTTATCGCTAGAGTTGTATAATAATTAGACTTTTGTACTGTTTGATGTTGTGAACGATGGTTGATGCTGAAAAAAATCATACAATTAAAAAAAAAATTAGAGTCAATTGGTCTGGTTAGAGTCCTAAAGACATTACATATAATGGACTCTAAAGACCAATGTTAACGGATTCGAAAACATAGGGGCAACCCTTAACCAGTTTAAAAATTTCCAGCGGAACATGAAATGTTTCATTCACGAGAAAGATGTACAGTTGTTCATTGATCGGTTTAAAAGTATGGCGGAGAACAGATCTGGTTTTTTCTTTGATTACGATGTTGATGCTGATGGTAGTTTACGTCGAAATTACTGTAAGATGTTTTTTTACACACTATAAGTTATCAAAAATTACTCAGTAAGTGTGTAAAGTTAAAAAATTAGTAATGCAGTGATAGTATTTTTACTTCAGATTGGAATTCTAGAAAAGTTTGTTATAATTCTTTTTTTTATTGTTGAAATTTCATTTATTGTAAGATGTTTTTTTACAGTAGAAGTTACAAAAAATTAGTCACTAAGTGTTTAGTTTCCAAAAATTAGTAGTAACAGGTGATAGTATATTTGAATTGAGGAAGTAAAGTAGAATATTTGAATTGAGGAAGTAAAGTAGAATATTGAAATTGAGGAAGTAAAGTAGAATAAAGAAGCGTAAATGTTAAAATTGAAAAATATAAATAATAGATAGATAATTGGAAATTGGTCATCTAAAACCAAAGTACAAACCAATGTAAAAATGAATACAAATTAAGCGGTTCAATATTGACATAGTTTAATAAAGTCGGTGTTTCAAAACGATAGTACAAAGCAAAACAAAGCGAAGAGTTCAATGAGCAGTTAAATGGTGACAGCGCTTCATTTAGAGTACTTTTACATCTTCCGCTGTACCTGACGCTGCGCTTTAAGCAACTTTATAAGGTCAGGCTTCCTCTTCAGAAATTGGGAGACGTTTTCAAGTAAAACGTCACGCTTCAAGTTGACTGAGTAGAAGTATAGGATAGGTCAACAGCACGGGGGGTTGTTAGCTTCTTCATCCTTGAAGCAGCGTTGTGTACCAAGAGTGGCAAGCATCCACATTCCGTTGCATGTGCATATACAACTCAAGAACCTCCTACAAACATAAACGTAAGACAAACAAATTACAATAATTTAAAAAGAGAATTCCAGAATGTAAAAAGAGAATTCCAGTATGTAAAAAGAGAATTCCAGTAAGACAACTAAATTACAGTAATTTAAGAAATTTAAGAAGAAAAAAAAGAAATAATTGTAATCACATAATATGAAATTCCAGTATGTAAAAAGAGAATTTATAACAGATAATCAGTATCTCTTATAAACACAAAAAACGAAATTCTTACAGACGAAAAACAAATTATAACACATAATATGAAATTCCAATTTCAGAAAGAAAATTATAAACACAATTAATGAACATAATTATATACACAATCAGTTTCTATTGTAACTAAAAAAACTGAAATTCCAGTAACAAAAAAAAAGAATCATATTCACATAATCTGACAATCAGTTCCCAAAAAAAGAATTCTAAGAGTATAATCAGGAATTCTAAGATAGAAAAAAAAAAAAAATATGACACATTAACCTAAAATTACAGCATGTCTGTTTCTCTTACAAATACAAGAAAAATGAAATTCCAACACCAAAAAAACGAATTATAAACACAAAATACGAAATTCCAATTTCCGGAACAGAATTATAAACATAATTAACGAACCACCTACAAACATGGGACAAATTTTATATCAGCAAAAATGGGACGAAATTTAAATCACTAAAAACAATCAATTTTTAGGGTTTCCAATTTTTTTAATGAAGTTCAACAGAAAAAGACGAAATATACCAATTTCTGTATCAAATTCTAATAAGAACTGAAAAATATCAAAATACACAAAATAGATGAAGAATAAAACATAAAAAACAAAATTTAAACCAAAAAATCGAAACTTGTTGAAAATTAAACAAAGGACTCGCATGCAAAATTGAGTTCCATTAGAAGTAAAACTCACTTTAATTAAGCAAAAAAGATGAAGAACTAGAAATTAATTGAAAAATTAAAAATTGAGTTAAATTATAAAAAAAAAAAAAAAAATCACCTTTAATAGTTCAATGAAGAATCGGACTAAAGTTGCAGTGGACGAAAAATATGAAGAATCGGAATGAAGTTGCAGTGCAGGAAAAATAACGATGAATTTGTTTAATCACGAAGAAGATGAAGACGAATTGAAGAAGATGAAGAAGATTAATGAATTCTGATTTTGATTTTTTTTTTTAATCAGAGAAAGTTTGAGAGTCTTTTTTTTTTTTTTTTTTTTTTTTTTTATTTTGAGTTTTTGGGGAACAAACAAACAAATAAAGCCCCCTAATGAATTCTGATTTTCTTTTTTTTTTTCTTTTTTTTTTCCTTTTCTCGTTTTCAGCAAGTTTTTCTTTTTTTTTTTTTTTTTTTTTTTTTTTTAGAGGGGACATTGTATTAAATGTAAGATTAATCTAAGCCATTGATCTAATATGATCCAAGGGCTCACATTAGGACTCTAGGACTCTAACACCAACCTAGGACTCTAAAGAACCTATTTCTATATATATATATATAGAAACAAGTTCAATTAAGTTACACTATATTTGCTAAGTTTAAATCTGTTGACTGGAAAAACTTGAAAGCTGTTGTCTTTGTCATTGAATGAAAGCATATGTATAAAACGCATTAAGCTATTGTCGAAAAAGGCCAAACACGGCCAAGTAGGTCAGTGGCTGGACCCGCCGACCACTTTTACGTGAGATTTAATCTCAACCATTGATCTTGTTAATCCAAAGGCTAAGATTGAAACTTACCAACTTAAAATATTTAAGCAACTTAATTGAACTTTACTATATATATATATATATATATATATATATATATATATATATATATATATATATATATATATATATATATATGTGTTTATGTATGAATAGATTGTGCATGTAATTAAGAATAAGGTAAATGAAAAGTCTATTTTTTTTTACTTTTTAAAATTATTTTATATAAATGACGTGGGCGACACGTGTACGAATAATCCATTGACATGTGGCATCCAATGTGGCTTAATTAGAAGCTAAAAATGCTTAGATGGCGTTATATTATGAAGTTTTAGTTTAGATTTTGGTTTAGTTTCCATCAACTTTTCTTTTAATATATTATATAGATATAGATTAGTGGGTAATTAACATTTCTCTTGAAGAATTTATGGGAATTTAGCCAAATATGGGTGGCTAATCTCTTTTTATTGGTTTGTATTGATTGAAGTCATCTTGTGGAACCCGGGAACCGCGTCGAGGGACCCAACTCGGCGTCTTGCTTAAGGGCGGATTTTAAAGTTAAAAAAGATTAAGTTGGAAAAACCTTTAAGAACTGTTATGGAGTCGCCACCTAATTATCGCGGAAATTAGGAACCTGCTACCATGTTCTAAGCTAAAAACATGTCCTAGATTTTGGAGCACGCCGACACCCCTAGATCTAAGGCTTGTGGAACCAGATTGGATTCGGGGTGAGGGTACTTTAGAAAAAGAGTTAATTCAATTAATGATTTATGAAAACCTTTTAGAAAAGCCTATGTAAAAATAGCCTCTACTGACCTAGAACAATCCTTGTAAGATGATATTTGAGCTAATGTTATCGCTACGTACAAGTGCGATAAGTTTGTAAAAGAATGCAGATGCAGATGCAGATGCAAAAAGATTGATTAAAACCCTCAGTTTAGCATGTTTAACTTGTTAACGAATACGGTTCAGTTAAAGGTCGAATTCATTGTTTAAGTTGATTTTAATGCAAAATAAGAAGGTGCAAGATGCATGCACATAAAAAGAAGTTCAATTGTCCATTGGTTTATTTTATAAGGTCGGTTGCTTATGCGACTTTGGCGTGTCATCGGATATGGAGTGTACCCGAAGTAAATAGAACACTTGGAGTGCAAGCGCGCTGGGTGCCAAAGCCGAGCTAAAGTGTAGACCCTTTGTTAGTCCATAGAAAATAAGAAAAAGCTTTGATCCAAGTGGATCGGTACCTACCTTGTCCTGGCGCTTCAGATCTGGCGAGCCGCTTCTTGAACTTGAAAGGAGGATGAATTCAACACGGGATGGTGTGTTGAACTCAAGGATTTGAGTGCTTGAGGCTTTGTGAATGTGAAAGGGTGTAAGATGAGGATTTGGGGTGTAAAAGATGTATTCTGGTTGTGAATTGCTGTGTCAATTGTCGAGGTATATGGGTGTATATATACTAAAAACCCCGGAGAAATTAGGAAATCGGGGATAAAAACAGGCCTAGGAACCGCATAGGCTTATGCGGTTTCCTCCCCAAACCGCATAAGCTTATGCGATTCGAGGGTGTGGTTTTTGTGTAGTTTCCTAGTTTCGGTTGAATTGTATCTTTGAAAGATTTCGAGATACTCTCAAACGTGAAGCTCAAGAAAACCCCTAGGATATTTCTGAGATATTTTGTGATGCTTAGGGCTTTGGAGTGCGGGCCAAAGGCTGGGTTTGGGCTCGGTTTGACCGAGACCCTAAAAATGAAAAGGGTGTATTTGCATAGTTTTTGTGAGATAAGGTAAGACGTGAAGCCGTATTTTGTGTAAGAGGGGGCTAAATAGCGGTTTTAGCTACCGGGCCTAAATTTAGGAATTTAGGAATGCTGAATTAGACCTTGTTAATGTAAAAGGACTAATTGTAGTGCAAATGCGAAGCTCATGCCAAATGAAGCAGGACAAGGACCTAGCTAGACTCCAAATGGACAAAATGAACGTTTATTTAAGTGTGATGTAAAGCGACCTAAATCATTTTAACATTTCAAACGACTCAAAGTGAATTCGACATTAGTTAGAACCGTTTAAGTCAACGTTAAAGCATGCGTAATAAAAGTCCGTAATACATCACAGGGTTTTGTTTGGGAGGGTATGGATATGGGTATCCACAGAGCCCCGGTTGGGGAGCTCGGACTAGAGCGCTAGTCAAACTCCACGACCATATCAGGACCATTACGGTCTCGTCTGATCGGCGGAGCAAGCATGTGTCCATGGGTGAGACGAGGACTTCGAACCGGGCTAAACGGGGAGGGGCGTGCGCATTTTAAGGACTTGGCGGTCCGTGCATGCTATAAGGGCCTGCCGGCCTGCTGGATGTCTTCGTCGTGCTTGTTGTACTGTCGTTGCCTTCGTATATGCTTGGTGTCGTCAGATGTTGATGCTGGTGCTTGTAATGTCTTCGTATTGCATGTGTATAAGGGGCTAAAGTGCAGGGGTGCATGTGTCTTTGTAAGATGTTTGGGTATGCGTAAGGTGTATAATTGAGTAGGGGTGCTTATGTAGGTGTAGGTGTAGGTGTTGATCTCGTGAAAGAGCGTTCGTGTAATGCTTGAACTCGCCGAGGAGCGTCTATGCAGAGTGAAATGCTTGGAGTTAGGTGTATATTGTAGAGTGCTTGTGCTTGGGCTCGCCGAGGAGTGTCTATGTAGTCGTAGTTGCATATGATTGCCTTTCGTTGAGGAGAAGGTAGTGTCGTTGTCGTTCTTTGATGCCTTTCTTGTGGCCCATTCTTTGATCTGTCGCTTATGTTGATGCCGTTGTTGATGTTGAACTGGGTCTCGCCGAGGAGCGCAGATGCTTAGTGTAGTATTTGCTGGAGAAGTACTAGTTTGCTAGGGAAGGGTGTATATGTATGATCTCGCCGAGGAGCGTAGGTGTAGTTGTGGTTGTTTGGGAGAGTGATGGTGTTTCGTCTTGTTAGGGGTGCAGGTGTATATTCGCCGGGATTATGGTCCGAGGAAGGTGTATGTGTTCAAGTGTATGGCTTCGTGTAATTGCTTGGATGTCTTTGAATGTCTTTGATCACAGGCAGCTTGGTGTTTATGTTAGTGATTTGCTGGGGAAGTCGAAGGGTATGTCTTGGACTCCGTAGGAAATGTCTGTATAGGTGTGTGGACTCCATGGGGAGGAAGCGATACTCCACAGGGACGTGTAAGAGGGTGTAAGGACTCGTGAAGAGTGTTCGTGTTTCTGCTTCTGTACCGTGTATTAAATGCTTAGTACACGCGTATGGCGGACTGTAGGTGACGCCTTAACCAAGGCATAGCGCATAATGTATGTGCTAGCGCTTGTGGCGGACTGTAGGTGACGCCTTAACCATCAAAGCTTGCGTGCATGAAGAAAAATACTTAGGCTTGACGAGCCCAATATGGAGAGACAACGTGGAACGAAACACGCCTCAGAAATTGCCTTGTCGACTAGTGATTCTTCCGGGGAATCTCTTATCAATTGACGACTTCAAACGTGAACTCATTCGCACATGTCGCGGTTTCGAACCCGGAAAAATTCAAACTCGCGATTTTCCTTCCGAAATCTTCATTTTCGCCTGCTTCGAACATGAAACGTGGTATCATTGCGATTCGTTCAGGTGTTGCTTGTCTGATGCACACATGAAAGTGTTATGCTTTTAGTGTGCATGTTCATGTTTGTAGCGGTTCTGGAGATGTCGCTCAACCGTAGATGCTTATGTTGATGTGGAAAAATTATCCTATTTTTCGTTGTAAAGTTTCGTTGTAAAGGTTTGATCCTTGATAGGAAGCGTCAGCCCCCAGTTGTCTTGGTCATGGTGCCGGTGTATGTAAGCCCCCAGTTTGATCGAGGTATGGAATATAGCGATGATCAAACTATGTAAAAGGCTATGGGTTGTATTAGGATGAGGGTGTTTTTGGATTACCCCCCCGATTTTGACTAGGGTTTTGGATGAAAACTGAGTCAAAGTGTAATGGGATGTGTACTTGGAGAAGGAGTTTTTGGGTTACCCCCTCGAGTTTGACTAAGTTTTGAATGAAAACTGAGTCAAAGTATAGTGTTTGGTTTTGAAATTTCCCTCGTAGTTTGGCTTAATTTGATTGAAATTAAGGCAAAATAGAAGAAAGAATATGGCGATGAGCGGAGCAGCGATTCAACTGTCGAGTCGTCTTTGAGGTGGCTTGGGTTGATGAGACTTTGGCGAAATCTGCCGTCTTCACCATTAGTTGTATTAGTATGCTTGTGTAATAAGGATTGTGTGAACCCTTGTTTACATTTCGTATGCTGGTCCTGTAGTGTTAGTAAGCTAGGTTTGAAAAACGAAATGATTCCCGATTGGGATGTTTGGATGAAAATGTTTTTGTTGAAAAATTTTTTTGTGAAAGATTCATTTTAGTTGTCGAAATGAGCTTTAAAAATGAACATTTGAAATGTCGGTTGTAAGGCTTCATGCAAGATGAAAAAGCGTGTTGGCGTTGTGAGCTTAAGCTAGAGTTGTGAAGGCCGTGGAGGGTCATTTGAGTGCAAAGGTTGAAAAGCCCCGGTTTGTCGAGGATGAGAATCGGTAGAATCTCAACACGGAGTGGGGTGTAGTGCTAGGTTCGGTTGTGCTTTGCGTGGTCGCCTCGTATCCACGAGCGTGGAATCAAAGCTGGCGTAGTTCGAAAGAGCTTTTGCTTAAAATGTGTTAACTCGAGTGAGTTAAATTGAAGAATCTTTGTTTCTCAAAATGTATTAACTCGAGTGCCGAGTTAAATTTTTGGAAAAGTTTAGACTTCGAAGATTCGAGATGCATTTCAAGGATTTGAGATGCATTTTCGAAAGGTACATTTTGTTTGCGAAAGGGTGTGTTTGCAAAAGGTGAATTGCAAAGTGCTTTCATATTAACTCGAGTATTGAGTTAATTTTGAAAGGTAATTAGCTAATTTGAGGGTGTATTGCCTCGTGTAAGTTTGAAAAAGCGTGTCGTTCCGTGGGAGCGTTTAGAAGACTGGAGAGTTTTTGAAAGGAGCGGTTTAAATGTCGCTAAAATGTTTGATTGGAAGAGGATTGACTCGACGTGTGACTCGATGCTTAAAATGCCGAAAAGTTTGCAAAATAGAGACGAATCGTATGCGTGATTTGAGACTCGACGGTTGCATGGATGCCATATTCGGGAACACGTGCGTTGGTGGAGCCCCCAGTGGTGCTTGCTTGTCTGCGGTGGGATGCTGTTGTTCCTGCAAAACAGTGTTAGACTAAAAAGCAGAGTACTACTCCTAAGTCTATGACAACTTTGCCTTGACGAATTCGTTTTAGTCGCCTCGATAAAGAAATAGTTTGCCTTTGAACTTTGTGAATTTTTTGTGGACACATCCTTAGCATGGAAAGCTTTGGATGGGGAATATTTTGTGGGTTTTGTAAAAGGTTGGTTGAGCTCGGGAGAGCGGCCTACGTATCCGTGGTTACGGAATCAAACCTAGCGTAGTTCCGAAAGGGGTGTTTAAGGGCGTGCATGAGGTGTTTATGTGGAAAGGTGCGTGTTTAAGGATCCACCAGTATGGGAGGTGGGTTTGTTTTTGTGGAAAGGTGCGTGTTTAGGGACTCTTAGGTCAAAGGGTGTTTATGTGTTTGACCTTGATACGTTGCATCCTAAGGGTGAGTTCTCCTTGGTTGATCTAGGTGGTTGCTTGCTACTACATTGTGTCTTCAATTTGGAATTTCAAAGACACGGCCACTCGTTTACGGGCTTGCACTTCTTGCCTTTGGGGTTTCGGCCCTCGCTTATTGATTTCTAAGCTTGTTGACTTCTTAAGCTTTTTGACTTCTTGAGCTTTTGACTTCTTAAGCTTTTGACTTCTTAAACTTTTGCTTAGTTGTTTTGCCCCTTGTTGGAGCTTTTGAGACTTTTGCTTTTGGTGACTTTGGTTTTGACCTTTGTACCTTGTATTCCGTTTGGTTTGAGAATATCCCACGCCCTATGTAGCTTGGGCTTGAGCTCGGACCTTGCTAAACTTCTTGGCTCGGTGGTCACCGTGATCGTGTCTATCACGCGGGCTCCTCTGACAAGTTCGTTTGCTTATTAGGCACGCGATCGAGTACGCGGAGGACGATCCAGGAATACTCGTACTTTTGGTCGCGATCAAATTCATGACCACTGTGGAGCTCCAAATTAATGGATCCTCCTCCAAAAGTAGCGGAGTAGTAGACCACAAGCAGACTAGTGAACCTTAGGTATTTAGTCGTCGGAAGCTTTCTTGTCTTCGTGTCCTTGATTTAGTTGTTGAATTGGACCTTCGTACCCGGCCTAGATCTCCCTAGGATAGTTGTTCTTGGGATGCAATGTATGTTGGTGTAGAATTGTGTTTTTTATGGGAAAAGTGTGTAAAAAGGAAGCTGGGTTGTAGGCAAACTTATTCTTTTATCGATTTGTTAAAAATGTCATACGTTGGAGACTCGATTGCCCTAGACTGTCAGAGATTGACTCAATGTTTAAAAACTCGACCCGTATTGAAAAGACTCGAATTTCTTGAGGAGATCCGGGAGATCGTCGGTGGCGCCTTGATGGATTCGTCGCTGGGTGCTCGAGACGCACATGTCTCGGATGGGGTTGATGCTCGCGTCGGGACTTGGCTCATGCATACTTAGATTTGTCTTTGATTTTGCAAAAGTTTTGTTTTTCGAAAAGCAGGATGTTTTGTTGAGCAAAATGTGTTGTCACATTTTGGCTCGATGTAAAGCGTTTGAAATCAAATCAGATAAGCTCGTGTTAGTGGCTTGTCGGTGAAAGTGTGAATCGATTCGGAGTGGCGATAGGCTATCCGAATCAAGGGTGTTGAAAATGTGATGAAAGCGGTTATACTCGTTTTCATACATTCGGTTTGAAAGAGGTTAGATTAAAGCGACTATGAGCCACTTGGTCTAACCGTGAAGGATTCTTGAGGATGATGCTAGTTCATTCCTAGGTTTTGTTGTCTTGTGAAAAGAGGTGTTTGGATTAAAATGGCGGTAGGCCATTTTGAATCATGGATTTCGAAAATGTTTATTTTGCTAGATTTGTTTTCAAGAAAAGGTCCATTCTCGGGTTTGAAAATGTTTGGTAATAAATGGGTTACAATGAGTGTGGGTCATGTAGTTCATTTATGTTTTGGAATGTCACGAGAATAAAGTGATTATTCTCAGGTGTTTTGAGGAGACTGTTTGTCTAGATCAAACCGTCCTGGCTATGGGCCATTCGGTTCGAAGGAAGGATTTTTTGAAAAAGGTTATTTCAAAAACGTGATGAGGATTTTGTGAAAGTAGTTTGTAAGAGGATTTGGGCCAAGATGGTTATGAATCATTTGGTCTGATGAAAAGTCCGCGAGATTGGGCTTGGCCATTCTCGGGTTTTGTTTGCTTGAAAAAGACGATTTTTGCTGAAACGAGTCGACTTTGGGCCGTTTGGCCCAAAGAGATTTGTAAAGAGAATGTCGTTATTTGTTTTGCAGAAGTGAGGAGATTTTTGAAAAGAGCTCATTTCAAAAACGGGTGTGTTTTGCTTGGTTTGTAAAAATAAGAAGATTTTGAAAAGAATTTATTTCAAAAATGAGAGTGTGTTGCTTGTTTTGTAAAAGTGAGGAGATTTTTGAAGAGAGCTTGTTTCAAAAATGAGAGTGTATTGCTTTAGGAGCAATGTTGTGCCTAAGAAGTCTTTGAGGCAAGAACGCGTGTGCGGATCTTGTCTCGACGTTGAAATGTGTTTGATTTGCATTGGTCGAGCCCATGTTAACGGTTCATCGTTAAGGGCTCGAGCCTAGATGCATGGAAAGGATTCGACTCGTGAACGGTTAGCTAGTCGAGTCGAGGATGTTGAGAATGGATTGGTTTGTGTGACGTGTATCTAGTTAGTCCTATTGGATTCAACGTTCGTTTTAAGCGTTCATTTTTAGCTCATTTTTGTTTAGGAAGACCTTTTAAGCTTGAAAAAGGAGATTTTAGACAAGGTTTGGCTAATAGGAAGCTTTTGAGACGAGGATGTGTGTGCACATTTCGTCTCGATGTTAAAAGGTGTTAGCTTTGTCGAGCCCACCTAACGGTTCATCGTTAAGGGCTCGAGCCTAGATGGGCGAGAAGGATTCGACTCGAGAGCGATTAGCTAGGCGAGTCGAGCGTGTTGAGAATAGATTAGGTTGTGTGGGTTAAATTTGCACGTTAGTGACGTGACTAGACCAACGTTCATTTTAAGTGTTCATTCTAGCTCATTTCTTTGTTAAGAAAACTCTTTTTAAGCTTGAAAAAGGAGGTTTTCGAAAAAGTTTTAGCTAAAGGAAAGCTTTTGAGACGAGGATGTGTGCGCACATCTCGTCTCGATGTTAAAAGGTTTTGCTTTGCACCCATCGAGCTGATATCGGTGATTTGCCGAGGTGAGCTCGAGTTTGGATGTGTAAAAGAGAATGGATTCGGCTCGAGCAAGTCGAGTCGAGGATGTTAAAACAGAGTCTAGGCGACCTAGAGGATTGAAATCCACGAGCTCGGGTTTTAATCCTTGCTCGGGTTTTTGCTTGTTAGTGAAAAAGGAGAATTTTGAGAAAGCTTGTTTCAAAAGTTCGCGATAGTTTTGTTTGAAAAGTGTTAGGTTCGTTAGATGTTAGATTTGTTTATCTTTGAAAAGTTTAAGCGAGTTTTCGAAGATATGAATGCAAATGCTCGTTTTGAAAAAGACCATGGAGTGCATAGCCTCGAACTTGTACGTATGACTCAAAAGGGGTGAAAATGAGTCAGTCGGGTACACCTCCAACTACCTCGAGTACGCTTTGGCAGATACTTAACCCCTTCATTTCCTTACGCCGGGGCGATAGGTTTTGAAGGAGAACCTTTGGGGCGGTCGAGATAGCCAGTTCTGGCAAGCCGTGGAGGGGCGAGAGGAAAGCTAGTCCGGCATGTGCTTTATCGAGTGGACAAGCCTGCATGTGGGAACCACCTCTCGAGGGTGCAAAGGGTGCCTAGATTCCAAAAGGAATGGACTCTAAACGAATGTGCATAGCTCAAATATGTATACTTGGATTGTTCAAGGCTTTCAAGTTTCACCTCTTTATTTTTAAAAAGAAAAAGCTAGTTTTAAGTTTTAAAAATAAAATCTCCCAATGAGTCGCCAACTGTGGAACCCAGGGAACGCGTCGAGGGACCCAACTCTGCGTCTTGCTTAAGGGCGGATTTTAAAGTTAAAAGATTAAGTTGGAAAAACCTTTAAGAATCAAGTTATGGAGTCGCCACCTAATTATCGCGAAATTAGGAACTCGCTACCATGTTCTAAGCTAAAAACATGTCCTAGATTTTGGAGCACGCCGACACCCCTAGATCTAAGGCTTGTGGAACAGTTGGATTCGGGGTGAGGTACTTTAGAAAAGGAGTTAATTCAATTAATGATTTATGAAAACCTTTTAGAAAAGCCTATGTAAAAATAGCCTCTACTGACCTAGAACAATCCTTGTAAGATGATATTTGAGCTAATGTTATCGCTACGTACAAGTGCGATAAGTTTGTAAAAGAATGCAGATGCAGATGCAGATGCAAAAAGATTGATTAAAACCCTCAGTTTAGCATGTTTAACTTGTTAACGAATACGGTTCAGTTAAAGGTCGAATTCATTGTTTAAGTTGATTTTAATGCAAAATAAGAAGGTGCAAGATGCATGCAAATAAAATAAAGTTCAATTGTCCATTGGTTTATTTTATAAGGTCGGTTGTTTATGCGACTTTGGCGTGTCATCGGATATGGAGTGTACCCGAAGTAAATAGAACACTTGGAGTCTGGCGTATTTGGGTGCCAAAGCCCAGAGCTAAAGTGTAGACCCCTTTGTTAGTCCATAGAAAATAAGTGTGATGTAAGTGTGATGTAAAGCGACCTAAATCATTTTAACATTTCAAATGGACAAAATGAACGTTTATTTAAGTGTGATGTAAAGCGACCTAAATCATTTTAACATTTCAAACGACTCAAAGTGAATTCGACATTAGTTAGAACCGTTTAAGTCAACGTTAAAGCATGCGTAATAAAAGTCCGTAATACATCACAGGGTTTTGTTTGGGAGGGTACGGATATGGGTATCCACACATCTAATATACATTGTGAGCCAAAGTTTCTCTCTTTTAATATTATTGTTTAATCTCTCCTTATTATTAATGTTGTTTATGATTAATTCATTGATTTTTGTGCTTGATTATCATTTGATTATTGAATTTATCTATTGTCATTAGGTTTTTACCTCTAGATTGTTGGTAATAATCTATTGTGTGACATTGTTGATACAATTTTCTCATGGATTTGTGGATTGTTGTGTTGATTAAGGAGGTGATTAGTGAACTTTATGAGGATTAGATTATTTTTATAAGTTCATGCTCTTGTCTATCATTTTTAATGCACAACTCATGTTAAATTCATTTTAGATTGTTATGGATTGCATGATTTTGTAGTAGTTAGTGAAATTGGATGTTTTTTTCACTTCCTTAGTTTTGTCGATAGAGAGCAACAATGGTTTAATCGAGTTTTTGGCTATGATCGATGCTATATTATGATGATGGATGTCAATATAAATCAATACCCTTAATTCAACTTTTAACTATCTTTCTTTTATCGCTTTTACTTGTTCAATTGTTAGTCTTCGATCACAAATTCAAACACATATCCCCCCTTTTTACGAGTTCTTGCTTGTCTTATTTCGTTTAGGATCACCTAGCTAGCTTAAATGAGTTCAATACTCGCCCTTCCCTTGGGTTCGACCCTACTTAATCGCTATACTACGTTTTTCGAGTGTGATTGAATAGGTTTATAAATTGATTAATTTTGCCGCTTTATTAACGACGTAAAAGTTCCCGCCACCGCCTTAAATTGATTGGTTTGTTGAAACAGTAAGCGTAAATGGAGAAAATCGGAGGGTTGGTCAACGACAGCTTATTTGTTTAAGTCGGGTGCTCCTAAAGAGAAGCAAAGTAGTAGTGCTCGACGAGGCAACTGCGTCTGTGGACACGGCAACTGATTCAGCAGACCTTAAACGAGAACTTTTCAGATTCAACAATTATTACAGTAGCACATGGAGTTATAGAAGTAGGTGATACGCCTTCCAGCTTGCTAGTAAATCCGTCATCAGCCTTTTCGAAGCTCGTTAAAGAGTACACCACAAGATGACAATAATGTAGGCCAAATTATCTTAACAGAACCAATTTTCTCAAGCATTTGATGTGAATGTCATTGGTGTTTTCCATGTTGGATTTGAGATTAGATGATTTACAAGGCCTAAATTAAAAGCCAGATTGACAAAACAAAAAAAACAAAAAAAAAAATTGTGTTACGTACAACAAATTGTTATTTTATGTTGTACTCCGTATTATTTTTATTTTTCCTTTGATCGGATCAGTTAGGGTTCAGTTGAACACTTTGTACGTCCACAAAAATCGTCCCTACTTTTATTGTAACACAGGAAATTGTCTCCTACCTTTTTTTTACTCCTCGCACAACTCATTAAAATACTACTCGATATTTTTGTAATTTTGTTTATTTCTTCTTTTACTTTTATGTATCAAGATCATACCTCGTAGTAGTTTCATTTACGGAGTAGTACTAATGTAGAACGTAAGTTAATGTAAAAGTAGGTGAATTGTATTTCACAAAAGGCAAATACTTCATGTTTTGATTTCTTCTTCTTCTTTTAAAGTTAATTCTCAAATAGAATTAATTAAGAAGCTTATCAAACCATGAGTGAACTAGCAAGGTATGGGGTCCAAAGATACCCTATCGTAATTACTTCGGTTTATTTTGTCCAATTCTACGTTAAAAAAGATTAGGGTTTTTCCCATCTGTGCCCCTGTACTATTGACAATTCCCAACTGTACCCCTTCGTATAGCACTTTCCCAGTCATACCCCTGAGTTTGTTAATTACTCCCAACCGTGATTAAATTTGCTTAATCCGTCATTTAGCACCGTTAAGTGCCATTTAGGACTCCTAATCATCAGCCTACGTGGATTGGTGACTTGTAAATGAAGACCCATACTCTTGTTTTCAGATTAGTTTACTTTCTTCCTATTTTTCAAAGCTTCCCTCTTTTTTTTCTTTTTTTTTCCCTCCTTTTTTTCTCTTTAAATACACTCCTTTACTAAACTATTTTTTCATCCATTTAATTTTTACACATCAATAAAAATGACTAATAATGAAATTCGTGAAAGTAGATCAATTGTTAACATCAAAATAGATCAATTGTTTACATCAAAATAGATAAAGTGTTTCGACAAAATAGAGAAAATTTGTCGAGTTACGATTCAGAGACCTAAGCTTAAAACGTTACCGAAACTAAATTCAGTACGACATTAATAGGTTCCATTCAATTACAAAACGAAATCATTGCAAGGACCTAACGTTGACAGTTATGTTGACGCCTTCCGCTTTCTCCCCTTCCTTGCAACAACAGATGATCCAACATGGTTACCTCCTTCTGTCGTTTCAGTGCTTGCTTGGCTTTGGTTCGTACTCGTCATTTGCGCTGACTGCTTCTCCTTTGCTGTTAAACCTCCTTTGCATGTCTTCTTATTATGCCCTAAGCTTCCACATTTTTGGCATCGAACGGTTGTCGACCTCTTTCCTTTCCTCTGTTCTCCTTGCTCCCTTCTTCTGTTTCTAGAGGGTCTACCAATAGCTCGCTTAAGTGTTGGAGGTAACAACTTAGGGCAGTCAAGTTCAGGCCACTGTTCATGATCGGGTATTGGTAGAATTGGCAATCCATACGCTACCTTATACTTGCTCACTGAGAACCAATCACTGACATACGCCTCGGGTTCCTTGTCGGCAGTTATAATGGCGCGAATCGCATGTTTGCAGGGTATTCCAGATATTTGCCACTGACCACACTTACAAGTACGGTTTATTAGTGAAACAGGAAGGTAAGATCTGCCATCACGCACCTCGTACTCAGATTTCACTTGTGATGCAAAGGCCTCACAAAACCTTGATTCTCTTTGGAGCACTCTCAATCTGTCTCTGATTTTTGGGCAGATTCCTTCATCTACCCATGATTCAGCAATTTGACTCCTTGTCGCATGCCTCACCATGGATAGCCTTCTAATACCTGAACAAGAATCATTTAACAGAGGATTTAACAAGGAGCACTCTCAACAATAAGCATTTCGTAGCACTGAACCATCATAGATTTGTACAAGTGTAACATAAACAGCAGCAGATCCATCTGAAGTTTCGTAAAACTGTCCAAACAAATATCTCCAATAGAAACAGCTCAAATTCAAGAAAATAACATAAAAACACAGTTCAACAAAAGGGAATCAAAAGAAACTGAACAAAGTTAACAGAAACGTGGGTTGTAAGCTCAACATTTGACAAAATTAACATTTGACAGAAACGTGTAACAGAGCAAAATTAACAGCTTTAAACAAAATTAACAGAAACAAAGTAATCTATGCACCCCTAACAGGTTTTAACAAAATTAACAGAAACATGGGTTGTAAGCTTAACAAAATTAGACAGACCTTCAAGTAAGCTTAACACTGGATTGTTCCTATGCACCCCTAACGTACTGTTGAAGCTCTCAACAAAATTAGAGGTGTTCTCATCATTTGCAACATTAGGATCGAACCTATATCTAGCCCAAGTCTGATGGTCTCCAAGGTCTGAGAACCAAGTACCAATCCCCTCACCTCCATGTCTTTCCAAGTCAGCCATTGACTTCCTAAAGCTGAATTCAGAGTAAGAATTCATGAGCTTCCAAAACAACTTGTGCATCAAAACACCAGGGTAGTCTTTTTTGAAATTTTTGCACAAATGCCTTGCACAAAATCTCCTCAAACAAGTTGGCCAAACTTGTTCCAAAGCTGGTTCAATTCCCTTTACAACAGAAACAATGTTAGTATATTATAGAAAGGAGAAGAAACCTGGCTGAGTTCATTTTCCAGACAAAAACAAGCTGGCTCAATTCAAATACAATTTCAATTACAGAAACAATGTTACCTTTTGTCTATCAGAGATTATTGTCCACTCATCTCTTCCACTACCTGTTAAGACATGTTTCAAGTGCCAAAAGAAATTAGCCCAATTATCCTTATTCTCATTCTCAAATACACCAACTGCAACTGGGAAGATTTCATTGTTGCCATCAACTGCTATGGCTGACAATAGCACACCACCATGATTTCCCTTCAAGTGTGTCCCATCCACCCCTATCAAACTTCTACAACCTTCAATAACACCCTTGAACTGAGCACTAAATGAGACAAATATAGACTTAAACTGCAAAGGTCTCTCAGGGGTGTCTAAAGTCTTCCAAGCACAAATAGCATAAGAATCAGGATTAGACTGTTTTACAATCTCACAGTAGGCTGGTAACAAAGCATAAGATTCATCATGACCACCATTTATCATCTTCAAGGCCTTATCCCTCATTCTATACATGGTGGATGACTTCATGTGAAGCCCATATCTTTCCATGAGTTTCTTTTGGATGGTATCCCCCGTGATAGCTGGATTAGCCCTTATGTCATCAATAAGTTTGTTGGCTACCCACTCAGCATTGGCTAAAGGGTTATAACTCTTCACACCAACACACCCATGATCTGCATGCCTTATTGATTTGATAGCCCATGTTTTGCCATCTTGTAAAACACTAGCATGGATTCTCCATTGACACCCAACAGTAGCACATTCAGCAGTATATCTCAACTTACAAGCCCTTGAGACTATGATATGGAACCCCTCTTGGATACAATAATCCTTAACAGTGTCTCTCAAGTGATCCTTATCCATAAATAACATCCAAGGCCTCAACTTAATAGTCCCAAACTCCTTATCATCATATATCTCCCCATTTGCAAGAATCTTTGCAGACCAACCCTCCTCCTCCACTGACCACTCAGTAGTCTGGTAGGGATCATAGCCATCATCAATTTTGTCAAGACTAGTGAACATTGTATTATCCTCAGCTTCAAGATCAGATACTTCTTCCTCATTAACATCATCATCAGTAGGAGTATATGAAAAATCAGACTCTGAATCAACTAAATCAGCCCCAAGATCATGAACCAGAGAGTTTCTAAGTCTAGTAGTCCTTAAGACTTGTCTACTACTTGACTCACCTGCCACCTGCCTCACCTTAGGAACAAAAACACCCTTCACTTTGGCAGTGGACCTGGACAGTTTGAATTTGGGTGCTTCAGACTCAATCTGACCTTTCCCTTTTGCAGATGGTTTTAAAGCTGCAGATTGTTGTGTGAACCTAGCACTCCTTCTAAGACAAGTATTAGGGGACATAGCTTGGTTCAGGGTAGATGATGGGTGTTGAGGCTGAGAAACAGTTTGTCTAGTCAACCTAGGACTTCTCCTTACACCAGAATTAGGGGATGACAAAACAATGGGGGTAGGAGATGGATGTTCAATAGTCATACTTTCAATCAACTCTCCACTCCTCACTGGTGAAATAGACTCAATGAAAACATCTACTTGCCTAGATGTACTAGAATTTTGAGTGTTTAAAACAGGGTTACTCCCAACATTTGTAGCCTTCCTTGTGACAGGTAATTTTTTCCTCAAATAATCATCACCATTTTCTAACATCTCCACAACTCCCTCAAATTCAGATTCTTCAACACCCCTAACCCTTCTAGCCATCTTCAACACAGTAGAAGGAGTCTTTCGACATCCAACCCAAATATCAATACACTTGTTTCCCTTCATCCTACTAAACATTATTAAGAGATCCTGATCGTCCAACAACTCCACAGATGCCAATTCGAAATAATAAGAAAGAGTTGGATGTTTAGGAAGAAGAACCTTACTTTTTCCCGCCACATCGTACAACTCATTCAGAATATCAATTAGGGTAGTTTTGTCTGTATCTTCAACATTCACAAACACAAATCGCCCTTTCACATTCATTTTCAACTGAACATTCTCCATTCTGCAAAATAGAAATAAGATGATTTAGTTCATAAAACATAAGATTTTACCAAAAACAAAAACTTGAATTTAACGAATCCCTAAACCCTAAATACGAAATTAAATCAGTAATGTATGTAACAGTAACATAAAACACAAGGTTTACCTTTCAAAAATAACATGCAAAACAAATCAGAAATTTACCCAAAATTCAAAAAAACCATCATGAACTCGACTAGTACTACTGAAAGGGGTTTTTTAAGGGATTGTTGATGATCACATACCTGATAATGGAGGGGAAAGACTTGAAGCGTTGAAGTGACGAAGATACAATGGAAAAGATCAATTGAAGGAGACAATTTACCAAGGTAGAAGATGAAGATGAACAGGGGAGAAGGAGACGAAGGGTTTCATAGGGTTTTAAACATTTTGAATGGAAGAGAATGAAATGACGGTTAGGAGTAACAAAAGGGTCTTGGGTTCTTTTAATTAGATTAGGGCTGCTCATTTACACATAAGCAAAGCCACGTAGGCTGATGATTAGGAGTCCTAAATGGCACTTAACGGTGCTAAATGACGGATTAAGCAAATTTAATCACGGTTGGGAGTAATTAACAAACTCAGGGGTATGACTGGGAAAGTGCTATACGAAGGGGTACAGTTGGGAATTGTCAATAGTACAGGGGCACAGATGGGAAAAACCCAAAAGATTATTTTTATTATATTTATATAACAAATATCTAATAAAGAAATTTAAAACCCATAATAAATTGTTTCATTCTTTTTATTAGAGCAAAAACAATGGAGGTTTTTTAGTCTTGGGTTTGTCAACAAAACTCTAAAGATAAAGTTCTTCCCATTGTAGGCTTCCTTGGGTTTGTCAAAATAAGAACTAGGTTCTTATTTTAGAACCAAGTTCTTCATTATTTCCAATAAAATTAAATTAATTTGATGGAGCTGAAGAGTAGCCGCGGGTCCCAATTAAAAAAAGAAAAAAAAGTTTTTCCACTGCAATAAAAAGTTCTTAAATTTTGAGGTTGTTGAAAAATAATTGAAAATAGAAAGAACTTTATATAAAGTTCTCTCATTGTGCTTGCTCTTATTCAAAGTCAAAGGTATTACGGAGTAGTATTAAGTGGTACTAAAGTCTAGGTCTATGTGTACATAGTGAAAAACATAAAATTATACATGCTGAAACAAAATGCCATCTAATGACGGTGTTTCATTTATTTCCTCATTTTATTTAAGGAGCTTAAGAAACCATGAGTGAACTAGCAAGTTTGAGAAGTTCCATCGGAGAGATGAAGTGTGCAACCTTTAGTAGTCATACAACAATTGCACCGTGCCGGTAGCTGTTGATTCCCCGTCGAAGGGCACGTTACGTAAGCCACGTCTAAACAAAATTGTGGACATGCCACCACTCTTGAACTCCCACTTTTTGGATTTCCCATCATAACGATAGCTGCATAGACATGAAAATTTTATCTGTATTTATTGTATGATTACGAATTACATATTATGAAATGTCACTGGAGTCATTAAACATTGACACAACGTAAATATACGATACGAATTCCGATACGGAATTTAAATAAGTTGAATTTGAATTCATTTATTTACACACACGGATTGAATAGGAAAACTAAACTCCGTATTTAGTTAGAGGGTCTATCAAGCTAAGTAAATTGACACAATAAACATATTTCACAAGATTAATAAAAAGGGTAAAACGGAGTACTCCCTCCGTTTCGGTGATTTGTTTACGTTTACTTTATACACATTTATCGATGTGAGGAGAGAGGTAGAAAAAAAAACTAATAAAATAATAATATAAGTATAAAAGGGGTCCCCCTTGCTTAAAATTATGAAATGTAATTGGTTAAGGGAGTAGGGGTCCACCTCCCACATGGGTCACCCATGACCATTTATGGAAAGTGTAAACAAATGACCCGTACCCCCTAAAATAGAAAGTGTAAACAAATGACCGGGACGGAGGGAGTATAATAAATTAATCGTGTCATACAATAAATTAGTCGTGTGGTGTAATTGAATACTTATGCTAATTAACAATTATATAGCTCATGTATGGCTTAATTGTACGTGCGTGGTGATTTACTTACTTGAAATGACGAGAAGAAGCATCAAACGATTATTTAAAGTGGAATTCATAGTGTGTAGTTATATTAGCTTACTTGGGTTCAATATTATGTAAATGAGCTAGTATCTATTTATAGAACACACAACTAATAAAATTTTGAGATCAGAGATTATTCAACAAGAAATAAAGATTACTCCGTATTTATTAAAGGCTATGCATAGAAGTCAACCAAAGCCAGCAATTTGGTCAACAATAGCGGATTTTAAATTCAATCTCAATTTTTTTTTTTTTTTTCCGTTTTGATAAGGTAAAGAAATTAGGTCGATCCTCTAAGGTAGGACCAACTTATCTCATCCTTTCGGATGAAGGAGGTAAGTTGAAGCCACCGGTTTTCAAACCACCTCGAAAGAGTTGGACAAGAATGTCCAATAGAAGCCATAAAGTCCGCAACTTTATTGGCTTCCCGGAGGCAGTGTTTAATTATCACTTCATCAAATAAATTAAGGTCTAATCTCATCCTGGAATTCAATCTCATTGAGTCGCAGCAATTAGGAGTGAAGCCAATGGAACAGCAGATGGTGATCAGTGACTCAAAGATTGGGATATCCGAAATAAAATAACCTCAATTCAAAATAATTTAAAATAATCTCAAATAGTGAGAAATCATTCTAAAATAATTGACTTTAATGGATAAAAAAAAAAAAAAAAAAACCGATTTTAATTTTATTTAAAATAAGATTGATGAAAAGTTAAATAAAACCGATTTTACCTTTTTATTTATCTTTTTGAGTCATTTAAAATTGATTAGAGTATGTTATTAGAATAGCTTTTCAATAATTTTGGTAAGATATTATGTGTGACATGTCAATGGCTGCAACCAAAACTTCTTGTCTTGACCTCTAATATGTTTGTGGTGTCGACTCGAAGGGCTTAGACCATCATTATTGGTACTTTTTTTGTATGGGTTGTAACATGAAATTACAAAAAATAAAAGGAAATACAAGTGAAATACACATGGGTTGTCAACCCGTGTATGGGTTGGTTAAGCAACCTAAGCCAACCTTGCATTTAAAATAATAGATATAATAATATGGATTGAGGTGAGTTGTTGATAAAGTGGGTAAAAAATAATAAAAGTTGAGATAGGTAGGTTGTGAGGTTTTGTTAAATAAAATATTATTTTTTTGTATAGGTTGTACGTAGATGAGAAAAATCACCAATAAAGATGGTCTTAGCGGAGGTCTTATTTTGCATTGGGATAGTATTATGTATCTTTTGTTTGCATATGGGGAACTCTTGTTTTAAAATTGACCATTACAAACAAAACCTTAATTTCATAAACATACCATAATTATCAAGCAAATTGCGACAGAAAAATCGCTAACAAATACAAATGCAACGGAAATAAAAAAATTTTAAGACTATAAAACTTAAGTAAGTCTCTTGTGAAACCGTCTCACACTAATTATACTGTGAGACAATAAAAATACGTAACACTTTATCAATTACAAAAACAAAAAAAAATTAATAATAACTACCCATTTTATATGAAACGTCTCAAGATATTCTTAGCGTGAGACCGTCTCATACAGATATTTAGGATAACAATCATCCTAATCGCAACTAAAAAAAGGGGAAAAAAAAATTAATCGTAGTGATAGGCGCATACATGCAACCAAAAACATTGAAGGGGTTCAAAGATTATTTATTTTAGCTCTCCAAAGTTGGTAAGAGTTGGTGTTTTTAGATTTTGAATTTTTGTAAAGGAAATTTTGTTCGATTTAATTTGGAATTTATTTAATTTTTAAGGTTTTAGTTTTGTAATTTTTTGGTAATGCTTTTTGGGTAGAGTTATCAAAATTTGACCCGATCTGATAAATCGCCCAAAATCGACCTAAAAATAACATAAAATCAATCTACTTGTTTGACCCGAATTCAAAATCGACCCGAACCCGAAATGGCCCGAAAAATGGGTCAAAATCCGATCCATAGCGGGTCAACTCGTAAAATTAAAAAAATTACGTTCCAAGATTGAAAATATCAATACAAGTATTTTTTTTCACATGAAAATTCTTACTTTAAATCAGTTTTAATCATTCACACCTAACAAACTATTCATAATTGAAAATTTTCACTTAATATATAATTTTTATTATCTAATTGTTGTATAGACAATCATTTTAATGGCGTTTGTTAGTTACATTAGACGTTATGAATTTGAGACATTTTTAATCATGCTTTATGAAATTTTGAAACCAAATACATGCAAAGAATAAGTGAGAAAAATATAAAACAAAAAATATAATATATATAAGTCGATAATTCGGGGTAATATTTTAAAATTAGAAGATATAACTTTGATTCTATAAGTATGAATCCAAATCTTCATTGTTATACTTTATCTTAAAATTTTTAATATCCACATCGTAAGCTTATAATTAATATGTAATATGATAAATATTGACTTAATAGTTATATGACTATATACTTATTTTAAAATTATCAATTTTGAACATATAATTCAAAAATTTTAATTTTTTTTTAAAATTATATCATCAAATTAAATATTTTTTTTTTTTTTTGGTGAAAATTAAACTGTTATATAAAAAAATAAAAAATAAAATATCGATAAAGGGACGTTAATTAACCCATATTTTAACCCTAACCCGGCCTGGAACTTGTATATATTCGACCTGTATATTACCCGAACCCGAAATACACTCGACCCGTAGGTTGTCCGATTTACGGTTATCCGAACCCGAAACCGGCCCAACCGACTCGTTTGACAGTTTTAGTTTTGGGGTATTTGGAAAGATTATTACTATTTCACGTGATTAAAAAGACAAATATTGTATTTAAAAAGACAAATCAAATTAGATCATTCTCAAAACTACTATATTTAAGGTTATGATTTTGGTTTTCTAAATTTTGTAATTTTCAAGTAATTAAGAAGATAAATCAAACAAAATCACAGAAAACTATAGGTTCAGAAAGTACAAATGTGGCAAATGAAGTTAAAGACAGATATTAGTATAACTATCAAATAATTCATCCCTTTAACCCTTTCATTCATAATATTTATTTTTCGTAATTGATTTTTCGTATACGTCTTTTACTCCCAAAATATACTTTTTTTTTTATTTTTCCATAACTACCCTGTTTTACTCGCCTACAGTATACAAGAACTAATTTCTCTCTTTTGTTTCAATAAGTATCAAATCTTAATAAATTACTCAATTAGTTAATAAAGTTATTGATTATATGTTCGATTTGATAAAGTAATAACGGTTGTTAATTTTAATTTTTTGTTAATTTATTAATTTTTATCGAACTAATTTATTAATTTATTCGATTTGACCGCCCCCACAATGCCGCCTTTTCCGACCGCCGCCCCCTGCCGACTGTCGTCGCCCTCTAAAATTTTAACCCTAAAATTTTCACACTCTATCAAAATTATTGAAATTCAATAATTAAATACAAAATAACTGTTATCATATGTAATTTCTTGATAAATTAATAATTTTATTTCATTATTGTTTAATTGAGTGATTTATTAAAATTTAATTGAAACAAAAAGTTAGAAAAAAAGAAGAGAGAAAATCGTATACCAAAAGAGTAATAAAAGGATATGCATGAAAAAACAAATGAAAAAAGTATACTGAGGGAGTAATTTTCGTATACGAAAAATCAACAGCCATGTTTTTTTAATGCTTGTCAACGCAAATGTTAGGATGTAAATAAAATAAAATTTTGATATTCTATTGTACGTAGTATTCATTATGAAACAAGATTTCAAATGATTATATTTTATTCACTAAAAAGCGGTAAAAAATATTGACTTTTATTTGATCCGAACCGACCCATATTATGTTGACCCGACCGTATTTAAATCGAACCCATAGTAATTTGACCCGTACTTGACCTGAGTATGACCCGAATCTGAACCGTACCCCCTTTGAAAAGGGTTGTGAGAAAATAAACTATAAATGCACTATATGTATATATACTCCGTATATACTTTGGAAAGAACCCAAAAAAAACAAAGTTAATTTCCCCACTTTTTTTGTTTTTTTGTTCTGCAATTCAAGTTCGTCAAATTGTTCATCGCCTGTAAATCTCTGCTTTTATGATAATTGATTTGTTTAATCTCCGCTGTTTATGCTTGCATTTCAGTTGTTGTTTGTACTTGTGCTTTATCGTCTATCGTTCAATTGATTACTCTAGGTTTTGCAGTTTGCTCATAATCTACATTGTAACCTGTTTTATTTCTTGAAATTGCATTGCATACTTTTGTGTTGTTATTATCTGGTTTTTGAGTTTTCTTTGAATTTTTCTCGTTAGATGAGCTTTTCTTTTCCTAGTTAAATGTATTGAGCTTTGATTATAATCATTTGAGCAAGTTTTCAAGTGAGATTGATGTTTGTTTTCTTCTGAAATTTGGTAATTTATTATTATTTCAATCACAAATTATCAAATAAGACGGTAAAATAGTAGTTACAACGCTCATTGTTAAACGAGCTGTAGAAGCTATTGTACTCTTTCCATTCCAGTGAATTGTTAACGTTTACTTTTTTTTAGAAATATAAAAAAATGTTAACAAGTGACTGGGACAAAGTGAGCATAAAATAGCAATCGTAGTTATTATGATTTCGACCACAAACTATGATGTTTTCACATGGAGTTTATTTTGGTGTTTCTGCTACAGTATTTAGTTAGCTAGCTAATAATAGGGTTAGTGTATTGTAATTATATTTGTAATATTGTGACTTTACTTTGTTTATGCAATGTTAGCAAAGTTTGAATCTTTGCATATGTTGTTGGGTCATGGGTGGTTGGCACTCCTTTGAAATTTCCGAATAACGAAAGCTTAGCTAGTTAAGGCTTAGTTTGGCCTCCATTTGTTCTCGGAAGTATTTATTGTAACCAATCTCTTGATTAATTTGTAGTTTAATGATGTCGGAGTACCAAGTAAATCACGAGCATGGCTCGTTTCCTCAACCACTGGAGAATGATGAAGGCCGCAATGATGACTATAGTGACTCCAAATCTCGGGTATATAAGTTTCAAATTCCTGAAACTTTTTAATAGTTATGTTCTAATAGAATGTGTTTTGACTTTAAGCTGTCATAGAGTATGCTTTCTAGAGTTCGTAAGTGTACTGTTGATGAAAAATGAGATTTAAGGTTGAAAATTGTCGAAAATAATATTACAAATTTCATAGAAGAGCCTTTTTGTTTCCTTTAGGCCGCCTTTTGCTATTATCGTAGTACTGTCGAACACATAAGTGTTGGTTACAGGATCCATATCCATATCCTTGTCATGTGACTCGTGTCAGACACGGGTAATTGGGTATGGCCCAGAAATTCCAGAAGTGAAATGCTAAGATAACATAGGTCACAAATGCAGTTGTGAAGTATAAGTCCTTAACATCGCTGTGGAAAAAATTGCTTGTAAGAGTTTTTAAAATTTGGCGAAGCAGTGTCTTAAGAAGAAACAGGTTGTTATCTAAGTACGATTTCAGATTACGTTTCACGATGGTGCTTCTCTTGGTTTATGTCCCCTGGGTTAACACAAAATCTCCACAGTATATTGTCAGTGAGATTTCTTGTAGATTTCCTCCTTGTGCTAATGTTTTGCACTTGGCCAGCATGATTCCGTTGATTACGAGAGGAATTCTGCAAAAAGTAGAGAAAGGGATCCAGAGAAGGAATGTGACAGAGATAAGGATAGAGATAGTGGAAGGGACAGTGAACGAGATAGAGGCAAGGACAGGGAGAGGGGTAAAGAAAAGAGCCGTGATAGAGATCGTGATCGTCATAGAGATGCTCATAGGGATAGGAGTGACAGAAGTGATCGTCACAGAGATAGAGACGGAAATGATGATCATCATAGAGGTAGAAGCCGAGACCATGGCAGGTGAGGAAGCCATTTCCTATGAGTAATTTCGTTTCATTTCTCAAAAAAACTTCTGTTGTCTCGACTCTCGATCAATGTGTTGTTTCAGATGTTTTTTTGTACTGCAGCTCACCACTTCATATACTTTCTTATACTCTTGTATGTAGTATCTTCAGATTCTTAATGTCTTTTTTTACTTTCATAGTTTCTTTCTCCATTGGAAAATTGTAACACCTTGCCACCTAAGTGATGTGTGCAAAATGTTTGACTGGAAGGTGGGAGTATTATTCAGATGACTTAATTGATGTTGTGGTGTTAGCTTAGGAGGATTTCTTATGGTTTGTTTCCCCCTTTCTGCCAAAAAAGTTGCAGGGTTAGAGACCACCTTGTTTCATCTACGAATTTCACCCTTGAATATGCCTTGTTTCTGGCAAGAGAATTATAAAGTGCAGCCAAGTAGTTGTTTGGTATGTATATCATTGTCATGGTACATAAAATCAATTGCTTTAGAAAGATTGAGGTGTTGGGAGTTATGATGACACAATTGAAAAAAAAAATGTACTCCGTGTTTGAAGTTTTTGGCAGTGATGGTTTTGGATTCTTTCTTTGAGTTCTATACTGATATGTTCTAAATCAATAATAATCATAATGGGATTAAGACTCTAGTATCTCCTTGATTTAGTGCAGCTGTCTCTTGTGTTTTCTATTTTTTTCCATCATGCACAGCTTCGTGTCTTTCGTATCTATGTGCTTTGTCTTGATGTCAATGTGAAATAATCAGCGATTGAGCAAAAGTTGTCTAAATAAGAGATTTAGAGGCCTTCCCAAATGTGACCTTTATTAGTAAATGCCTACATTGAAATCTTTTTTGATACTTTGTGCTAGGAGATATAATGTTGTGCTTATGTCTTCTGTTACATATGTTATTCCTTTTTTTTATTTTGGATGTCTATTGAGTTACTTGAGGCTACAATGGTGGATTCTTTCATGTTCTAGACGGAGGGATTATGACCGTGATAGAGATGATAGACGTCGACACAGATCGCGTTCAAGGGGCAAGTCTGAGCGCAGGTCAAGATCACGGTCTCGCTCTCGTTCCAAAAGGTTGGTTGAATCTTATATGTTTTTTCAGCGTGATTATCGAATGGATCCTAAAATTTTCCTGTACTGCTGAGTTGCAAAAATAATGTTAGTGACTGTTGTTTTGAACTTCTCTTTCATGAGGCTTTTTTTCTTGATACAACTGTACCAGACACCATGATATGCATTCCATGTATAGTAACCTATTATGGAGTAACAGTTTTTGGAATCCTAGAACAATTTGCACTGTGCTGTTCAATGTTTTTTTCTTTGTATGTTGGGGTCATACTTTTTCAAAGTAGTTGGTGACTTAGGTCAAGTTGTAGTTTGAACGGCAAAAGAGTATGTTGAAAAACGTAAATTGACGTGTTCTGCCGTGGCTGCAGATTTCTTTCGATCGGGTAGTCAATGTTCTTTAGGCAATTGCTTTTTGCATAATTTGTAGCTTTCAAATTATCTGGGGTTGAGGGGGGTTTTGCCTTTTGTAATGATAGTGCCAAGTCTGTAATGAAATATTAGGTTGATGGTTGTCCTAATGTCCTATTTTGTGGTCTGTTTTGCTCAGAAGCCTTTTTCTATAATTCCATTTGCTATTCCCTTTCACTGCCATGATGGAGTTGACGGGGTGTGAAAATTAGTGATATGTGGATTGTATCTGGCAACCTTGCTAGGTTTAAGCAGTTATCTTTCGGATACTGTATTGTTTGGCTGCATTTACATGCCGAATACTTGAAATTACTCACTGCATAAGCTGTTACGGAAAACTTGTGCATAAATTGCTGCTTGTTGATTTACTTATTTGATCGATAAATGACGGTTTGAGCTGTCATTGACTATAGGAAACAAGCCTAATTAACAGTGTGATTTTTTGTTCATTTGCTGCTAAACTTCATCTTCTTTTATGTTACTAATCTACTCAATTACAGCAAAAGGGTAAGCGGGTTCGACATGGCGCCTCCTGCTTCTGCAATGTTGGCCACTGCTGCAGGTGTGTGGTTTTTTTTTTTTTTTGTTTTTTTTGTTTTTTTTTTTTTTTTTGTCTCGACATTCTTTTAAATTGTGGTCATTTTTCTTGTTTATCAACTTTATTGGTCTTCGGAGGGATGGGGCATTCTTCCGAGTAAGGACAGTATTTATATATTCCGTATAATCAATTCATGGTGTCAGTTAGATAAAATTTCCTTGTATGGCATTTATCAAGTACTCCCGAGTCCCTGTTAGGGTACTCTTCTTTATTCTTTGGTATTACCCCATTTTCATTTGTGGCATTGGTTTGTAAATATATCAGTATTGTCCCTATCATCTCATCATTACATAGTGAGAATCTCCACACTTGCATTCATCTGTAGCTAAGGTAAAAAAGGCAACAACACTCTGCTGATGAGATTCATCACCCAATTGCATTTCTTAAAAGTAGTTTGAAAACCTAACTGGGTAATTCCAAAGAACAGGAGGGAGTATGTAAATATTTACTTTAGTCATCTTGAAATTGAATTATTTTATTGTTTATTTACTGAAATAATTCCGGAACTGAGAGACTTTGGTTTGTTCTTGTGTTTGGTGTTTGTTTTTCTTTGTGTCTTCTCTTTTTTGCATGAAAAGGCAATGTTGGTTATGGAGAGCACAAAACACTTCTGTAGCTTATACGTACAACGCGGAACCAATGAGCCAGTTCGTCTTCAACTGGCAACTATTGCCTGTTTTGGTAGCACTTGCATCTGATGTATTTCCCTCTCATTTCTCAGTGATAAATGTGATTGCCACAGCCAAATTAATCGCTGTTAATTATTGAGGATATCCGTTAGTCCATTACTCTACACAATTAAAATAACAGATACCTACTGGTTATGGAGAGCACAGAACACCTTTCAATCTCTCCTCTACTCTCTAAAAGATTATACTCTTTGTTTGCTAAGATTTTATTTGTGTCAATAGCCATGGCAAGTCAGATCACTGGAAATGCTCAACAACCTACTGGATTCTTCTCCCCAAACATGCTAACCATGGCTACTGGACAAGTACTTTCTTGCCTTATTTCCTCAATTTCACGTGCTCTATATTGGATGTGTTTTGTTAGTCATCCTAAAATGAATTGTTGCTATGTATGTTACAGCTGGGAGCTCTTCCTATGATGCCAATGCAGGCAATGACTCAGCAGGTCAGTATGAGTGGATCTTCCGCACATTTAGTTTATTTATTTTACCTTTTTCGATCCAAACTGTCACTTGTTCTTAATTTGGACTTCTTCATGTCAGGCAACAAGGCATGCTCGACGAGTGTATGTTGGGGGGCTTCCTCCTACTGCTAATGAACAGGTTTTTGCCGTCAGCTCGTCGATAGTTTTTGTCTATAAAGTTCTGTTTGTTTTGAGGCGAATTATTAGTCTTGCAATGCTGACTAAAGCCTAAAGGTTAAGGCATCAACGCCCACGGCTCAGAGTTATGTATATTATTAGACTGTAAGATAAGCATTCCTCAAACCCTCCGGCACTCTTTGAGTGATCTGAGTTGGGACCCCGTGAAGTGGCCGCATGATCTAGGAATACGATTTTGTATGGTCTTAGTCTTGCTGACCTGTCTCTTAGTTCCTCTTTATTCTGTAAGTGTAGAGAATTATTTGTGGAACTACCTACTTGGTTTTTGTTCTAGCTCTTATTGTTCCTTGCCTTTCCTGGTTTGATGGTTTGCATATTTAACAAGTTGTCATCTAGATCTGCTATCTGTTTTCAGTGTGTATAATAGTTGTATTTTTGGTCGCTGACTACTTCTACCGCTCTTGTTTACCAGTCTGTTGCAACATTTTTTAGCCATGTAATGGCAGCAGTTTGTGGAAATACTGCCGGACCAGGTTTGTGAAAAAAAAAAAACCCATGTTTTATCAATTTTTACAGTATATTTTATCATTTTTTAAACATAGATAAACCTTATGAATTTTATTGTTTCTAACAGGTGATGCTGTTGTCAATGTCTACATAAACCATGAAAAGAAATTTGCTTTTGTGGAGATGAGATCTGTGGAGGAAGCTAGCAATGCCATGTCATTAGATGGTATTATATTTGAGGTAGATTTACATGTTTGTTGTAAACCTAGCAAATAATATGAAGAAACTATGCTGACTTTCTCCTAACACTCCCGACGCTTCTAAAATGGACCAAGTTTTTTTGGGCAAAATGATGTTGATGATTGATCATGAAGATATTACTCTTAAAAATCACATCATTGATTACTTTTCAAGTCTGCATGCCACCTGCTCGCGCAGTGTCTTTTCCTTTATGCCATGATTGACCAAATGACCACCATCTCTCTTGTTGTGGATAACGAATCTGTGAAGCCTTCAATGAAAACAGGTCGTTTAAGTATAGACCTGTTTCTTATTGTTAATTTTGTTTTTTTTTTGGTCCATCTCCGTCCGCTATCCGTTTCTCCTTTCTTCGTTCTCTTTCTCTTCAACCTTTTTCTGTCATTCTACCGCTCTCCCCAAGTTGCTTGCAATATTGTAGTTGACTTTCTACATACTCATGAATTGACTGATGCTGTTTTTGCTCATCTTATTCAACATCATATTAACGGTTTGCACACTTTTAGGGTACACCTGTTAAGGTGAGAAGGCCTAGTGACTACAATCCTGCACTCGCTGCAACCCTGGGCCCCAGTCAACCGAACCCCAATTTGAATCTTGCTGCTGTTGGACTAACACCTGGCTCATCGGGTGGACTTGAGGGCCCAGATCGTATTTTTGTTGGCGGGGTGCCATATTACTTTACAGAATCACAGATTCGGGAATTACTAGAATCCTTTGGACCTCTTCGGGGATTTGATCTTGTGAAGGACAGAGAAACTGGAAACTCTAAAGGCTACGCCTTTTGTGTTTATTCGGATCCATCTGTCACTGATGTAGCTTGTGCAGCTTTGAACGGAATTAAAATGGGTGATAAAACACTTACTGTTAGACGTGCAAATCAAGGTACAGTGCAGCCGAATCCTGAGCAAGAAGTTGTTTTGCAGCATGCGCAACAACAAATTATGATTCAGGTATTTGTTGTGTCCCCTCTTCTTCTGATTACTCTTCTAAGTGTTGAGGTGGGTATATTTGCTTTAGAAGGATTAATTGAGGGCGATGTTCTCAATTCAAGTGAGAGTGTTAGCCCTCTATCTTCCTGGTATATGTTATGGAACTTGTTGTTTCCTTAGTTAAGGAACGATGCCCTTGTTGAGGAGACAAGTAAACCTCTCAGCAATAGTGTTGTGACTGTGCTTTATGGTTATTATTTCAGAAGGGGCAAGCCGTTTCCATTTTTAATGATGCTGGAAGCTCATTATTATTTGGTTCTAGCTTATGATGGATGACTCTTTCTATATATATATGTTCAAGGCAAAAAGCCTTCAAATTAGGCGCATTCTTATTTTGTTGTAGCCCAAAGTCTATGCAATCCTCCACGCAGTTATTACTCTTGTGTTTCTTGAAAACTACTTCCATACACTAATAGCATTGTGGTAAGGCTATATGGCCCTCGATACTGTTGTCCTACTTTGTATGAGCAAAATCCGGTTCCCACTTAGTCTTAACTGGCATGTTTATGATCTGAAACATAATTGAGTTAGAAATAGAATTTGGTAATGAAGAATATGCTCTGTTTGAGGCTTGATTAGTGAAGAAGCCTGAGGGAATGTGAGTATGGGTGATTGAATGTTTTTTCACCTTACTTCACATGATGATGTTCCGCAGAAATTGATGCTTCAACCTGGAGCGCTTCCTACCAAGGTGGTATGCTTAACTCAAGTTGTCACCGTAGATGATCTTAAAGATGATGAAGAGTATCAAGATATCCTGGTTGACATGAACGAGGAGGGTAAAAAATTTGGTGGGTTTCTACTCTACTAAACTTCTCACCCTGTTAGGTTTTCTTATGGCTTTAACTTTTGTGCTTTACGTTTCTGTTGTGAAATTAGCAGCAATTAGTTGAATTCACTATTTCGTCTGATTTATAAATATCGACGGGGTAACTGCAATTTTTGACCAAGTGTTTGCATTGTGACTGAATTACAAAGGTTTTTAGGGGTTACAGACATTGCCTATTTTGAGGTGGTATCGGCATTTTGTAATGCATTGACTGAGATTGTGTTGTAGTGACTATTGGAAAATCATCTTTCTGACCATACTTCATACTATGGTGTCTTATTCTCGAGTAAATGTTGTGGTTCTATTTTTTTTCTTTCGTTTATCTGAACCACTGTCGTTTATTTTAGGTTCTCTGGTGAACGTCGTCATTCCTAGACCAGGACCGAATGGAGAACTTGCACCCGGAGTCGGAAAGGTCTGTAACAATTCCACGCCTCTCCTGTACGCCTTCTCTGATTTTTTTTACACATGCTCACCGACTCACCGTTTTCCCTCTTAAGTGGGGAGTGAATCTGTGGTTTAGTATGTTATTTCTTTCATTTACTAGTCGTTGTCGTTTCATGCAAGGACAGAAGCCATGGAATTGCCAAGAAATTGCATCTGTGCATTAGCCAAAAATATGAAGAACAAAAGCAATTTAATTAATAATTATATTCTTTTATAGCAAATTATGTTGCAGAATGAGGAGGTTGTGTAGCAGAATTCACATCATTGAATCCGAGGGTTTTCTTTGACGAGTTCTCTTTTCTTATTACTATCACCGCAGGTGTTTTTGCAATATGCGGACACTGACAGTTCGTCTAAAGCTCGATCTGGAATGAACGGGAGGAAGTTTGACGAGAACCTAGTGGTGGCCGTGTTTTATCCTGAAGATAAATTTGCAGAGGGTGTCTATGATGCATAGAGCATTACCTCTCTACTTTGGAGACTGCATTAATGTACTAGTTTCGTCTGCGATGGTAGATGAGATTTCTTGTTGTAAAATGGTTAAAAGACGCCATCAATTCAGTTTTGTTTTTATTTTTTCAAGTTGCAAAACCCAGATTTTCGTCCTTATCAATGCAAAGTACTGAAATTACACTTTCGTGACCACAACTTTACATCTTCCCTGATCTTATAAAATAGGCATCGTACAATCGATTGTTGTCGCCTATTCTTGTTTCTTGCAACAAGTCAATCATCTATTCTAGGTTGGCATAAAATTATACCTATTGGGTCTTTTCTTTGTCGATCAACCTGATCGTTTTTGATACTCGTAATATTATTACTCTCTCGTTTTCAGTTTAAATAAAAAAAGTGTGTTGATAGTGTAGAGAGGGATGAATAGCACTGACTTTAAATGACCTTAGTCGAGGGCGGATCTTCACACGATATCATACGAAAATATATATTAGCACGAAATTATAGTAGGAAAATGACAGAGAATTATGAGTAGTCAAATCTGGTCCTTTATAGAAGAGGAGATATTTATCGTGAAAGCCAAAGAGGAGTAACTTAGCTTAGACTCCCTAATAAATGTAGATATTATTAAATCTAGTCAAAAGCACCATTACTGTTTAATCTTAACCTTTATACACAACAACCATATAAGGTGAATCAGGAAGTGTCATTTGATATCAGAAATTACTACGGAGTATTTACTAATTAATGCAGTAGTGCCGACTCAAAAGCTATTACGGAGTAATTCTTACGTAGCGCTACTTCCTCCGATACAATTAATTTCACACATTTACTTTTTTCACATCATATTAAAATTTTCAATACAATTTTTTAACGTAATTGATTTTCGGTATCACAGTTTTCTTTAAGTTGTATCTTTTTCATTTAGTTTAAACCCTATCATTTTACTTTCATGGTATCAAATTCTCTCTTTTTTTTCTTCAAATTTTTCTTAATCAAATTCAATCAATTGTTCAATTATTCAATTATTAATTTCAATAAACAATTCAATGAAGTAATAATCACTTTCAATTTCAATTATTGTCATTAAATTATCAATTTTTATTAATCCTAAATGGATTTAATTTAAAATCAAAATTAGGGTTTGCATAAGGAAGAACTTAGGCGGCGGTAGGCACCAACTTAGGGTGGCAGGAGGCGGTAGCGGCGGGCGGAGAGGGTGGTCAGAGGTGGCGGCGCCGACGTGGGTGGGCTTGGTGGTCAATATGGTAGTGTAGTTATTGTGTTAGTTTGTGAGTTTTGTGGGTAACTAAGTAAGACCGGTCACCGGCAAGGGTGGGACCGCCATGTGTAGCCGGCGGTGAACTCCGGCGTGGTGGGCGTCCGGTATGGTGGTGGCCGAACTCGGTTGTGGCCGGAGGTGATGGTGGTCAGAGTAGCTTGTTGATTCATTGTTGTTTTTTTTTTTAAACAAAAAAATTTGTATATTGTGAAAGTAAAAAGGGTATAGTTGGAAAATCAAGTGAAAAAAGTATATAATGGGAGTAAAATCCGTATACGGAAAATCAATACCCTGTAATTAGAGCTGTCAACATCTGACCCGACCCGATAAACCGCCCGAAACCGACCTGTAAATGACCCGAAGTAAACCTGCCTTTTACGACCCGAACCCAAAATCTACCCGAACCCGAAATGACCCGGAAACAATGGGTCAAAACCCGACCCGTAGCGGGTTAACCCGTTGAGTCAAAAAACTTACGTTCCTACATATAAAATGTCTTTATCAGTTTCAATTTACATTTAAAATTTCTACTACAAATTAATTTTAAACATTTCACACCTAATAAATTTTTCATAATTGAAAAATTTTCACTTAAATTATAATCGTTATTATTCAATGATTATAGAATCAATCATTTTAATAATGTTTGTTAGTTACATTTGACATTATGAATTTGATGCATCTGAAATCATTATTAAATTTGAAACAAAATATATGTGGAGAATAAATGAGAAAAAGAAAATAATATATTTTTAAGTCGGTAGTTTGAGGTAACATTTTAAATTTGAAGATACAACTTGAAAACTACATATATGGATCTAATATTATAAATATCGATTTAATAGACACACATGCATCTATAAACTTATTTTAAAATTTTCAATTTTGGAACTTATAATTTTAAAAAAATTAATTTTTCAATTATATACTCCGTATCAATTAGAGTTGATTTTTGGAGGCACCATAAAAATGACTTTTTTTTTTTTTGGTTAAAGCGCCTAAATATATAAATAATGCATTTGGAGGAAGCTGAAAAATTTAAATTTTTTGATTTGGTGGGATGTAAAATCAAGGAATAAATTTGGGAGGGAAATAGTGAAATACGTATGACGTATCAGTACCAGTGTACCACCCAAAGTCTTCACATTAGTAATTCACCCACTTGTCAGTAATGATTAATGAAGTACAGTTGCAAGGACAACTTCTACTAGTTAATATTTGTGTTTTGACATCATGTAAAGTTTGACTATAAATGAAGAGAGTAGTTTTTTTTAGTGAAAATTAAATCGTTATACCAAAAAAAGAAAAAAAAAATATATGGATAAAAAGACGTTAATTAACCCGTATTTTGACCCTAACCCGACCTGGAACCCGTGTACACAGGCACATATACTACCGAACCCGAAATACACCCGACCAGTATATTGCAGTATAAGAGTTACCCGAACCCGAACCCACTTGCTAATTTGTTTGACAGGTCTACCTGTAATTGATTTTTCATATACGGATTTTACTCGAATTATATACTTTTTGTCATTATTTTTCCCACCCTACCCTTTTTACTCAAAAAATATACAAAATTCTCTCTCTTTTTTTTTTTTTTTCCTAAAAAATTTCAATTTCATTCAAGTTTCTAAATTTTCAATCATAAACTTCAATCATAAATTCAATGAAGCAATAATGATCTTTTAATTTCAATTTTGTGTTTAAATTATTGAATTTTATTAAATTTTTAATAAATTTAATTATAATTTTTAATTAGGGTTTGTTAGGATAGAAGGTGGTGGGTGATAGACCTATGGCGCAAGCGACAGTGGGTCGGCACTTGGCAGTGGAGCAAGGGAAAGGGGAAGGGGGGTTACGGCGGTGGTTTCAACGTGGGTTTGAAACTTTACATCATTTTTTTCATTTTTTTTTTTGTAATTTCTTTAATTTTCTTATTCAATTTTTATTTTTTCTTTTTCTTAATTGTTTTTTTTTTAAATTCTTGAATTAAAAGAAAATTATTACTTCATTAAATTTATGATTGAAGTTCATAATTGAAAATATAGAAACTTGAATGAAATTGATTTAAGATTTGGTAGAAAATTAAAAAGAGAGAATTTTGTATATTCTTAGAGTAAAAAAGGGTAAGGTGGGAAAAATAATGACAAAAAGTATATAACTTGAGTAAAATCCGTATATGAAAAATCAATACCCTTTTTTAATTTATAACACGAAAGATAGGTATGTACTTATAGTAGAGATGGAAGTGGGGTTGTGGGCTAGCGGACCGGCACGGTATGTAACCCAAGGCACGACACGACACACATCGGGCCATGGGGTCTTTTTTTGAGCAAATGGCATGTCAAGACACGACTGAACATGGCCCGTCTTAGGCACGACCTACATTAGGCACGCATGTTGGTCCACTTGTGGCACGCTTGTCATGCTATTGACCCGCATTATTAACGAATTATGAGACAGAGGTGGCAATCGGGTCGATCTAGTCGGGTTTGGATCGGGTCGGGTCTGGTCGGGCCGGGTCATATCGGGTTCAGGTCATATTAGGTTAAGATGCCGTTTCGGGTCGGGTTGGGTTTGATTCGAGTCGGGTCATTTCGGGTTAAATAGTGTATCGGGTTGGGTCGGGTGTGGGTCGGGTCATTATCGGGACTGCGCGATTTATCGAATAATGTCAATTTTTTGCTTCTAAAGTTAGTATTTCGACCATTATTTCATTTAATAACTTCATTATTAAGTCAAATATATCTAATTTGCTTTCAATCTAATCCATGTCATTTTAATAAGTATCGGGATATCAATTTAATCGGGTCAATATCAGGTCGGGTTTGGGTCACTGATTATCGGGTCGTGTCGGATTACGAGTCATCGTCGGGTCAGGTCGAGTCGGGTTATAGGTCATGATATTTTCGGGTTGATCGGGGTCGGATTTTTCTCGGGATCGGGTCGGGTTAGACTTGTCAGCTCCAAAGTTATGACTAATTGCTTTTATGAGCTTTTCGAATTACACTTTGACGACGTTGTATAATATACGAGTAATATATTGAGATTTGTGAGTATATATAATACACCTACATAATACGTAACTAGACCTGTCAAACGGGTCGGGCGGGTCGGGTTCGGGTTCGGGTTATACGGGTCGGGTCAAAATACGGGTCGGGTCGGGTTCGGGTCGGGTCAGGTTCGGGTCGAAATACGGGTCAAAAATACGTTTTTCGCGCCTTTTTATTTATTATTTTTTTAATTAAAAAAATTCTTTTATAGTTATTTTACATTATGTACATATTTTATTGTACATATGTAATACTAAAGTTGATATATATTCATTCTTGTAATTTATAAAATTAAAATAGTCTATTTATGAATATATTCATAATATTTCAATCATAATTTTCATTATCATTTTGATATTTCAACTTATAATATTGAGGTTGTAATAATTATTAATATTAAATTACTTTTTTTCATGAAATATATATTTTGTAGGTTCAAAAAGTCTTGTTACATGAAATTACACTTGACCCATCGGGTCGAACGGGTCGGGCGGGTCTTGACCCTAAATTAACGGGTCATTTCGGGTTCGGGTCATTTCGAGTCACGGGTCAAATTTTACGGGTCTTGACCCTAAAAAAAGGGGTCGGGTTGGGTCGGTTTTTCGGGTCGGGTCGAATTTTGACAGGTCTATACGTAACCATGCGTGTGTTGACGTTTTGTGAGACCAATTAATTAAAGTGGGTTCATGTGAGATAATTTGTGTTTATGTTTTGTGTTTTTAGTATTTTGTAATGTTTGAATTATTAATCATAAAAAACCGCTTTATATATCCGCTATTTTAAGATTAAAAATCGGATTTGTTAAAATCTTTAAGACATGACCCAATACTACACACTGGGCCGTGGCCGCCGGCCGTGCCTGAGCCTTCATTTTCAGGACAAGGCAGGCACACGCGGCACGTGGCACGCTTAATCGTGCCTGGGCCGTGTATAAGTTTGGTTACGGTATGCCATGCCGACACGTCGGCTAACAGAATACAGTCCACTTCCATCTCTACTTATGTGAGATTTGATTTGAATATTATAAGTGCATTATAAAATACTCCGTATCAATTTTATTTTTAATATTACTCCGTGTATAACCAAAGATTTTGTTAGAAATAGGGTATCCAGACGAATGGAAATTGACAATGATAACCACACCGAATCGACTTACGCTTTCCTAATAGAACAATTCGACCCTATACTAGTGCCAGGGTTTACCGAATTTTCTATTGAGATAAGACGGTGTGCTCTGTTTTTAGGCACAAGAAAGCAGAGATGTAATTTGGAAGTATTTTGTGTGTAATTTGTTACAACGTTCATTGATGTATAATAGCCAGAATTAGTTTCTTGTTTTTTTCTTTTCAATCTCACTTCCATATATATATATAGAAGTAAAGTGAGACAGGGATACGTTGTTTCCCAAGAGTTGCGACTCTTCAACAATCCCGTCTCATTTAATACCGACTACACCGTAAACTCGTAAATAATTATATATAAGCGTACACTCCGTACTTCCCAAACTTACATTATATTATATCGAATTTACCCATCCATGAACCAAATTCAAGTTACGCTAAATGAACCGGTAATTACACTTAAATTACCAACAATCCTCCCCCATTTAAGTGTAATTCAAATTTAAAAATAGCTAACAAACATACCAATTTAAGCATAAATGGAAATGTCACGAAGATTGAATTTCCACTTAGTGAAATTACACATTCCAAATATTCGAGTATTAGGGTGTGACTTAGCATTGAACCCTCTACACATTTTGAATACATGAAGATAACTCACACATAAATTAAGTTTACTTCCGAAGTTACAAACCGACACTTATTTACAGCCTAGTGTCCCATATCTATTCATGAACATTTTAGGAGTCAAACCCAAACTCCTTTGAAGCGGCTATACTTCATGTTCACATAGGTTGATTTTTTTTATCGTGTCCTTGCAAACACACTTTTTCAAAAGATCAATTAAGAAGATAAACTTCAACCTTACAACATGCAAGTCTAAGCACACACACCTTCGGGATAAATACACTTGTGTGCTTCAATCGTTAATAATTGGCCTTCCACATTGAATTCAGCCTCTAACGTTGTATTAAAGGGGAATTGGGTATCCAATCAATAAAGATTTGTTCGGGTTTTCATCTCATCCCGCCAACCGACTACATAACAAGTCCCTAATTAATCCTTGTGTGCGCAAGTTGATCAACTAGAATTGAGATCTCACAAAACAATCAAAATTACCCTATTTATGATAACAAATGTACTGTGTTATTTCTAACACCCCGGTGTCGCGATCACCATTATCCTACTGACTATAAACTTAGTCAATTTAAAAACTGTTACCACAAATCTGAGTAAATTAATCAAAATTTAACAGAAAACTCGTAGATTAATTACTTAGCAAAACCTTTTACCGGCTATAGCTAATTAACACTACGATTTTCAATTTTAATGTCGAAATATACATGCAAATTTTAAAAGATCCATAAACCAATGGTACCTCATCTAAGCAATAATGCTCCACCACTTGTAGAAAATATCCATCTACATTTGGCTATTCAATTTACATTACTCTCTTTCTAAAACCGAAAGAAAAATCCGACAAAAAACAAACCATAAACCGATTCCAATATATTTATTTATTTATACATTTAATTGTTTGCCAACGATGATTACTAGTTTAACTAGTATCCTTATTCAATCAATTTTAAACCGCATAACAATTAATTTTTTGTATAACCATGAGTATGATATCACTTTAATCATATACAATATAAACATCACACTCAACCTTTAAGAGCACTTTTTAGAGAATAATCATTATTTCTCACCGTGTTCCTAATACCAAGGTCCATTTTTCTTTGCTTATTTCAAAGATCAAAGCACTATTAAACAACAACATATGACTACTCCATAACCGGAAAAGGTCAATTAGTTGTACACCCAATACTATTGAAAATTTTCTTTCGCCATGGATAAAACCATTAAATCAACAATCTCCTTTTGGTTATTACAAACCATTTAAACCGAGATTATCAAAAATAAATCAATTTCAAACATTAATATAATACCGAGTATTATTAAAATTACTCCATCATGACCAAAGACTATGTCATGACTTTAATATTCAACCATGACTATCATTAGTCACATAATACATGCAATACCATATGATCATACCATCATAAAAAGAATACATACACATATGATCACTCCCAACAATAAGTGAATAATCTTATTATCTTATCCGACAAATATACCGCAAATTAAATTAACCAATTTGCTGATATAAAGATTCTTCCTCCATAGTCACAAACGTTACATGAATCATAGAGGATAACTATTATTGTCCCCCGTTGCACCTTAACTCAACGGTTATCATCATAAAACCATGCTTATCAAATCCACCAACCAAATGTATATCATATAAGATGACAGATTGCACAAAATGATCATTGATAAAATTAGATAAACACACCATTAATCAACATAAAATATAAACCCATATGAAAACCGCCAAAAGACTTTCTCTTAATAATTATAGATACAAACATGATGTAGATTTATTAATAATATTGCACACCAAAGTAAGAATATGTCAATCCTCACCATACAACTACGAAATACAGAACACAAATGAACAAGCCAATGAAAAGTCAATGCCATTTAATAAGCTTCACAATCAATTTGTGTCAAATTGTATAAAAAGATTCATACATAATCATTCATAGTCTGTAAACAAAACAGTTCAACATGATCTATAAACCTATAACAATAAGTGTAACAGGATTATTAAGATCATCAAATTATCATCAAATTCATTATAAAACCAAATTATGATGATAAAATAAAATTCAATGCACTATATCAAAAACAACCAATGACATCATTATCATTAACCACGCAAATATAAACATCTCACATGTTGATAGATCTTCCACGGATCAATGCCATAAATTAATACTCCGTATTATCAATAGTGAACCATGGAGAAACACATCAAAATAATGCCATTTTAATATTGCATAGGTTAATTATTATGCACAAATTGAAACAAATCAAGCGAAAGATTAACAAACTTATGCATAAAATTAATATACTTAACTGTTGGGACAATAAGACAAGGAATAACCGACATAACGTCATAACCCATGCATACTTCATTCATGAAACTTTCGTGATATGCATCCTTTATTACTTTGTAAGACAAAACAATGTACTTATCAAATGGAATATCAAATAACCGATAGTCCGGCACTGCAAATATTTGCATCATTAACCAGACTTCATTATTCATTATGAACCATGTTCTATCGCATATATATGGATTCGTTATCATTATCCAAAACAAAATTACTCTCAAAGAATGTCTGAGAAACGGTGTTTTGGTTCTCCATCGGAATACCGACTCATAAATAAAAACTTGAATTATTGTTGAATCATGCAACCACTTTCTTCTGAAAGTATTTCAACCTTTACATTTGTCCCAAGTATCACGAAATCACTCACATGATAAAACGATCGAACCCTCTCGATCTTGGCAAATAGAAGAAAAATCTGATTTTTTCTCATATTCTCATCCATTTCATAAAAACCATCAACAAAATCATGACATTATACAAATTGTAATACAAGTAAAGATATTTACTCAAATTAATCGTAGCATGTAATCAACATATACTCATGTACAAAAAAAAAATCGATAGTAAAAAACATGTGAAGATACACTTCAGATAAAGCATTATCACAAAACACCAAATCATGAAATCGATTTGGCCCTATCTTTCGTTTACATATAACGAAGTCAAAGATCGACCAATAATTATCACACAACAAATCATTAAATTTAGTTACTTATCTTTCGTTTGCAGTATCCCAATACTGTACACGGTTCAAAATGATCACTGCTTTTTAATTATATAAACCACCGACACATGCAGACCCATAAAGTGATCAGAGTCAACCCAAAATCTCCGATACCATCATGCTCCCAAAATGGAATAATACTCCAAGATTGTATCATCGGCAAAATTCATCATCAATTCCTCAACATTCGTAATAAGAAATATTTCAAAATTTTTCTATTAGATTGTTAGAAATAGGGTATCCAGACGAATGGAAATTGACAATGATAACCACACCGAATCGACTTACGCTTTCCTTATAGAACAATTCGACCCTATACTAGTGCCAGGGTTTACCGAATTTCCTATTGAAATAAGACGGTGTGCTATGTTTTTAGGCACAAGAAAGCAGAGATGTAATTTGGAAGTATTTTGTGTGTAATTTGTTATAACGTTCATTGATGTATAATAGCGAGGAATTAGTTTCCTGTTTTTTTCTTTTCAATCTCACTTCCATATATATATAGAAGTAAAGTGAGACAGGGATACTTTGTTTCCCAAGAGTTGCGACTCTTCAACAATCCCGTCTCATTTAATACCGACTACACCGTAAACACGTAAATAATTATATATAAGCGTACACTCCGTACTTCTCAAACTTACATTATATTATATCGAATTTACCCATCCATGAACCAAATTCAAGTTACGCTAAATGAACCGGTAATTACACTTAAATTACCAACAGATTTGAACATAATAAAACGAGTATCAATGTAGGTGCATAAAGCAAAATATAGTCTCTCCATTCAATTCCACACTATTACTTTGCTTTTTCACATTTGTCAACTCACATTTTACGCGTTAAATATCGTTTGCTGTGTTTTAGGAATAAATATGAAAGTTAGATTTTAATTACGTAATCGTAAAGATGAACCAAGCAAAATCCCACATAAATATATTTTCACGTATATATCGAGAGGTAATTGAAATTAAATGTTTAATGTTTATATTTTCACTATAATTGATTGGAATGGAAAATATATGATTTTCATGCTTGACCCTAGACCTGGTCAAGGGGCCGGGTTTGAACCAGCCCAGCACGAACCCGAACCGGCAAAACCCGGACCCGGACCCGGCTCGGACCGAAACCGGCGGTTCAAAAAGTGACCGGTTCCATCCGGTTCACGGGCCGGTTTCGGTTCCAATTTTTGAGACCCGGCCCGCCTTCAACCGGCTGGCAACCCTGAACCCTGCCCAACCAGTAGTCGGCCAGATTAGACCACGACCGGACCGACTTATCGAGTCGAACGTTACTCAACGGGGTTTTTTTTTTTTTTTTTTTCCTATAAATACCCCCATAATCCCTCATTACCTTTCACACCAAATCATTCATCTCTATACTTATCTACTAATTCTCTAAATAATCTCCATTATTTACAAAGTTATAATTTCTAATATATTCACATTTCTAAATAGCTATTAAATTTTATATTATTAAGTTTTTATTAAAAAAAAATATTAGTGTTACTATTACTTTATAAATAATAAAAAAAATCTTATATTTTAATATTACTTAAAAAAAAATATGGTCGGGGAAAGAATTTATGTATGGTCGTACTTTGACAAGGTTAGGTTAATTTACAACAAATCAATACTTCTGCTATTGTCTCGAATGCCAAAAAAGTAATCAAGAGAAATGTTATGCTTTGAAGACCAATGACGGCTACGGAACCCTTATACGTCATTTACAAATTGCACACGGCATAAGTGGATAAGAGGCGGTGGTAGATCTCTCAACGCTGACCAAACTCAATTTTAGATTGATATTATTTTCGAAGGAGCCGCTTATTGTAACCAAAAAATAATATTTGGAAATTTGAAATTTAATAAAATTTATCTCAAAATTGTCGCGAACCGGAATTTGAACCGTAGTTTAAACCGTTTTCGAACCGTTCTGAACCGGTTCCAACCCGTTCCAAAACCGCCCCTAACCCGCCGTCGACCCGCACCCAACCCGGACAACCCGGACCCGGCCCTGAACCGGCCCAACCCGGTGCAACCCGTACCCCCCTCCGGGCCGGTCCCGGGTCCATTTTTCGACCCTGACCCGGGGTCAACCCGGCCCGGACCCGGCCCGTGACCAGGTCTACTTGACCCCAGCGGCCAGCAGCCGACTAAAAGTTAGTACAAACTATATTTCAGTTAACTTGCTTGCTGTTAAACCAAAACAGTTACCTACACAATCTTCATTTCACACTTTATTTTTGTAAAGCGAGATTACACGCTTTATATAAAAAAAAAGGACTCCATCAAGTAAGATATGTTTTTCTTTTTGCTTTTGCTGAGCCATTGATCAGTCAGCTGATGTTTCGAGTCGAAATGCCTGGAATCTCACTGTCTATATATACCCCTTACCTTAGCTTAACACTCTTCATCCTCACACTGCAAATCACACAAATAAATATATACTCGAGTACTCGTTTTTATTTTATTTTTTGGTTGGCCGAAAGACCGAGGAGTGAAACATGAATGTTACAGAGGCGTTTAATTCGGGGAGTATGACGACTATGGTAGGAGACCATGCTCTCAGAATTGGGTTGTCGAGATTAACGTCTGATCATACTAGTAATTTGCGGCCTATGACATTATTGCCTGCAAATTCAGCCAATATTTCAGACAGATCTTTGGCGATAAAGCACAACAGAGCGGAGTCATTGATCAGCACAATGAACAAGCTAGGTACGTTACGAGTTACGACTGTTTGGTTACGGTGAAAATGTACAAATATAATATATATATGATCTAAAATGACTGTTTCGATGTGACAGTGAAAGGAAAGCTGGGTTTAGGAGCAAGGATTCTACAAATAGGAGGAGTTGACAAACTTTTCAGACGAATATTTACTGTCGGAGAACATGAGCAGCTTTTTATGGCTTCTCGATGTTGTTTGTACACCACGGCTGGTCCAATACCTGGTCGTCTCTTCATCTCGTCCGACAAAATTGCTTTCTGCAGTTACCGAGAGATAGCAACAGCGTCAGCTCCCTCTGGAGAAACTCTCCGATTTCATTACAAGGTACACTCTTCAGTCCTCACGTACTATTTCTACTCCAAAAACGCTAGAATACTGGTGAGTCGAATGAAGTTAACGTTGAAATGCTGAAATGCTTGCAGATAGTGATACCTATAACGAAAATCAAGGCAGCCATGGAAAGCGAGAACGTGAAGAAGCCTAAGCAGAAATACGTACAAGTCGTGACCACAGACGAGTTTGAGTTCTGGTTCACGGAATTCCTTCATTACAAGAAAACTTTCAAATGTCTGCAACAAGTAGTCTCCCAAAGTTCCAATTTCTAATCTCAAAAGCGAGAACTTTCCCCATTTCCGGCACTCTACTAGTCACTAGATTCAGAGATTCTTTTCTCAGTTTCCTGCAAGAACTGTCGTAGAATCGTGTCGTTGTATATATCTACATGTTAGTTTTATCTTTTTAAGGAATTATATCCCTCATCAATATGCAGACACTTCATGAATTGAATTAATGATAGCCAAGTCTTAAATCTGATGTACACCAACTGCTGTCGTCCCGATTCAATCGCATTCAGAGAAACTATATGAATGCAAGTATGCAATAATAAAAATGTTTGAATTGCGCAACTGTTGATCAAAACACTCGAACATTTATTTATACGCTCCTCATCATACATGAATCACCGGCTACAAAATCAGTCTGCTAATGAAGTAGGCAGTCAGGCAACAAAACAGCTAGTGTCATGCTACGCCCGCAGGACGCATGTCACACTTTTGGGGCGCGACAGCCTCGTTCTCCTCTCATTTCCGCCTTGAATTTGATTGACTCCTTACTTTTGTGTTTTTTCGAATTTCAAAATTGGGCATTGCATAATTTGGCCTTTGTTTTTGGACTCAACGATTACTTGCCTAAAAATCGATTAGTAACTCAGCACGGTGAAATTCGGCATTTCATAAATAAAGCTCCCCAAATTGCCTCTGAAAACCTGCTCTTATTCACCTAAAAATTCCTAATAAATCTACTACTATCCACGGTACCCCTGTCCTGACCACTAGAGTAGGACATCTTCGGACTTCGGTTCCTAAAAACTCCTAATAAAACTTACTAAATACGCCTCACTAAAGACCAAGAAGGCTTCCAGACTTATCTTATCAGAATAACCGACGGGAAACACCATTGATGATCAAAGACGTCACACTCGTCATCGTATGAAGGCACACGTAAATTTGATCCATAAACGTCCAACAATTATCTCTTCATATCAGCATTCAGTGTCTCATCTTGCTCGCAGCTGCCATTCCACCTAACGACCAACTATCAGTTGAGCCACGATGAGGATTATGTTCTTAATCGCATTTAATTACTACACATGCACAACCTTAAGCTGGTCGACTTACCTCAGATTTTAAGTTGATGCTTCACTTAGATCTATACCTAGAAATTGGGTCATTCACTTTAGGCACGGGTCGAGTCAATTTCAGTCAAGTATGCATCAGGTGTTTCCTTATCATGTAACTCATGGGTAAGGGTAATCGATAATAAGAAGCCGATTGTATATTGGGTCAAGTCATTTGGATTTCGGGTCATACTCGCCTACTCGATTTTTTTTTAATTCCGGCACAAGTTGCGTCAATCCAAATCAGGTTTCTGGGTCCGGTTGTTTTACCGGGTCTAATTCGACCCATACAATTAAGCTTCGTGTCAAAACTACAAGATTTCCAATCTTGACACTGTGACACTTCATTTTATACCAAGAATACGTCCTTTTCGCCAAATATGAAGAGTGGTCGATTAACTCCTATTCCCCCAGCTAGTGCTAGCCAAGGGCCGGGCCCTCACCGGCCAGGGCCGGCCCTCCAAGGGCCGGGCTTAGCTGAGGCGGCCCTTGCACGGCCCTTGGGTGGGGGAGGGCCGGGCCTAAAAGGGCCGGGCTTTTGAAAGGGGGCCCTTGCACGGCCCTTTGGTGGGCCCGGGGAGGGCCGGGCCGAAAGGGCCTTACCAAATTTTTTTATTTTTTATTTTTCTTTTTCATTTTTGGGCGGTCCTTAGAGGGCCGGGCTCCAAAATGAGGGCCCTTAGCCCGGCATTTCAAGGGCCCAACTGGGCTTTTAAGGGCAGTTCAGGGCTCAAAAATTTTGGGCCTTTCATGGGCCCGGGCCGGCCCGTGAAGTTGGCCTGCTCTACCCCCAGCCAATGGACATCGCTGCTTTCAGGATAACCTTGCTTCGTACAGTCCGAAAGCGCATACTAGACAGTGGATGAATAAAACAGGCTTATAATTGGAGCATGAAAGCATCTATGATGTCAAATGACTTGAGCAATCTTATCTTTGTATGTTGGCTTGTTTTTATCATAAACAGCTTCTCATATTAAACTATAATTGTAACAAGTTAGATAACAGTTCACTTTGATCATTCACAATTTTCTTATCATACAAGGAAATCAAAAGTTAGTCTTGAAGATAAAAAGGGAACAAGGGATATACAAAGTGCAATATAAGCTGGTTATCACTTAATTACCCCCGTATTGTCCTTTTCAATTCATTGTTTTTTTTTTTTTTGGTCATTGACCGTGTCACTGACTCATGTGTGATCAACATCAAACTTCGAAAAACGCCTTTGGTTGAGCTCACTTAGTATCGACCTAAAGCGTTTTCCGGTTAGGAAACCACCTCAACCAAACCAACAGATTTAAACAAATAGTTGGAATTTAACGATTGGTTTTATACTTTAACACGACTCCCTACACAAGTATCGTTAGGGCTTAAAGTGTGGAGGTGATTGCAAGTCTCTCCATACCTTATACTCCGTACAAAGTTCCACTTTAGAAATGTGTGGATGTGGAATTCGAACACGTAATTTCTGGAAACATGGCTTTAACAAGTTAAAAAAATCTAACCGAACAAAAGTTTAAACAGATTGTTGGTGTCTTCTTATCGATTTCCAGTCAATTGACAAAGTAATCCAAGTCACTAAAAATGGCATCACCGTTAGTGAGGATTGTGCGATAAAACAGATGATTTTACCAGACATAAATAGTGTTGAGGAGCAACAACAGACGAGTTGCTCCGTAATTATTGGAACATTGTGTACACCTTAGGAGGGATTGGTCGTAATTGATAAGCTCACCACCACAGGCTACAGGGATAAAACTGTAAGACTTGGCAGGAAGAAAAGGGAAATGCAAATACATGTGAGTCTATTATTCTGAAATTTATCATTCCAAAATTTGAATTCGAACAACAATGGAACTTACACAAATGTAGCTTTCATCTTGCGAACCTGCTTACTCCATCACCGTTGCTCTTATTCGGGATATGCTCGTAATCAGCCACCACCGCGCAACTGACGTGAGAACCAATCAAACCGACATGAGCCCCATTACTAATTTTCCGAAACCTTGAACAGATTAACTTCTTAAGATGCCAACATGAGGTTTTCCCTTCTCTCTGTCTTATAACCGTTGAAGGCTATTTCACCATTATTCATCAGCCGTGTACATACAGGGAATAGAGAACACCCTTAACTTCACGGAGTTTCTATCTCATCGTGCACGATTCTTTGAACAAATCCCATCTAATCTAAAAATTCACCCTTTAAATTCAATGCCTAAAAACTGTACACCTTTGATACTATCATGAATGTAACTGTCCTCTCTGAAGGACTGGAGGTGAATATGAGTTGAATCAATAAGCACCGTACATGGTAACTCAACCCCGTCACCAACTACTAGTGAACAATTATCGTACAAGCCATCTTTAGGGGGCAGGTTCAACATGGACGATTTTGGAAACATAATTTGGCTTTTAGAGCCAACTAAATCTTCCTTCAATTCGGCAGACAAAACTAGACGATGGTGACGCCCCAACAGCTTGGAAACATACTCCATTTGTCCTTTGCTAAGAGCATCTCTAACGCGTGTTGATGACACTTGCCCTTTATCTTTTTTATCCTGTGGGTAGGAATCGTCTCTGTTCTTATTTTTGTCCATGACAGATTTTATTATGTACGCCTTCATTCCGTACTCATTACACAACCTAACAAGTTCCGATGCATCTCCAGCAGCCTTGTATCCAAACCTGTAGTTTTCACCTGGCACAATGACCGAAAGAACTAAGTCAATATTTCCTCCCGATTCTTTTTCATGACTAAGGAGGGTGGGGGGCGGAGAGAACCAATCATATTGTCCTCCCAAATCTTCGTTACGGTAGATTGAAGGCAGGAAATAAATCCTTCCATTCTCTTGAGCCAAGTTTTGAATCAAATACTTATGAGGATCTTACAGAAATCCGAACACAAGTAATAAGAAAAAGCCAATAAGTGACGAGAAGTTATTTGAGAAACCTGCAACAACTCCATGAACGCCGAGCTCCTCCGCCAGCTTCTCCACAAATTGGCTGGGGGTGAGATGTCTAACACGTGAGAAGTCAATCATGAACTCTTTTGGAGCGACATTACTACACAGTGGAGCCCAGGAAGAAAGAACCCTTTCACGGTCACATTTGGCAACAACAGGTGCCCTATCAACATGAGCACATAACCCTATGGTTGTTCAGAGAGACAAAATAAACTATGCAAGAAATGAATAGCTAAAGCTCACAGATAAAGTTATACTCCGTATTTTTTACGATTTGAAAGATTAATTTGGCTCTTCTTCAACTTAAATTTAGAGTCCAACCAATCCATAGACTCTATTTTGCATTAACGGTTTGCATATCTGCCTCACAGCTTCAACTTCAATACTGTTTTTGTTTGTTGCATCTCACAAGTACCAAACATAAAGAGTAGCAAGAACCTTATAACCTATAGTAATCATACTCGTCTTGGTCGTCACAAATAGGATGACGTTGATATTTAGTTATAGAAGTTTTATGCAAAATTTTATTTCTATTGCCTATTTTGAATCCACATAAGATTAGGGTATGCAAATAACGCACCAAATCAAGTTGACATATTCTACGAATTCATTTTGTTTTCTCTAGTTTGGTTGGTGGAGACATAAGAACTCAATCATCTTAAGCCATGCAAGGACTGTATCACATGGAGTTGAAAGATACACGTTAGATCTTAATCAACTCGAACGTTTATCCAAAATTTTTAATTTACTCGACAAGTGCCTCATATCTTGTATCATAGCCTTCGTTACCGATACGTTATGGACAATACGAGACCTATTCACTTAGACTTTTCACCATGCTCATACCAACCTATCAGAGCAATGCAAAATGGATATGTGCAAAGATACCCTAACCTAGTTGAAAAACCACAACCTAGAGAAACTACATGTGATTCCATGACTGCGAGTTTTATAACGCACGAAGTGCACCGAGGCGACAAACACTCTACGCAATGAGGCACAAGGCACAAAGTATAGGCATGATCCTTAATGAAGTACACATGGCACATCAGATTTGCATTTTTCAAATGATCTATTGTGCAACTATGCCCTCTTTGAGTTTAAAGAGACTAAGATGTAGGAGATGCTAAGAGCAAAAGAGTTAAGATGGGCTTTACAGTGTGGGACTGTGGGTTGGTATAGAGTATAGTTGACTACTGTTTATTGGTTTTGAACATAGGATGCGTGGATGTATTGAACTGATTGTATGTTGATATGATATGAATATAACTTTCCTAAAGAAAAAGGATGTAGGATAGCGATAATGTGAAAAGAGAAAGGCATATTAAAAGCATTAGTCGAAAAAGTTCATAAATTTTCCATATCAGTGTGCATCGCTTAATGCGCCTCATACATAGCCCGCATCAAAGGCACCAAGGCAATTTGAATACCGCCCAAGTATACCCTGAGCTTAGCGCCAGGGAACTAAAGAGGGGCTTTATAAAACTGAATTTGAAAGGTTGGAGAAGGAGACCCAACCAAGCGGAAAAAGCTCTCCCTAAACACCTAATTGGATATCCTTCCCTACACTGACAGTCTCCTTCTGTTTCACAAACATGGATTCCATGAACAGAAAAGTCAGATGACGAGAAGAAAAAAAAAAAAAAAAAAAAACAATTTTTACATGAAATACAGTGAATGGATGCATTACCTAGGTGCCCAGCCAAACACTTCAGCCATCCCCATGAATGACATAAGGAAAGGAGTTCCAAATCTGGATGCTTGAATGGCAAGTTCTCGATGGCCAACATGGAGGGCATCAAACTTTCCCAAGGCAACTATACCACCTGAGGACAACATTTTTCTTTTGGATCAGAATGCAACCAATAATCCGTATGCATGACAGACGCAATCAATTCACCTATGGTAGTGTATATAATGACCCAGGTTAGTAAGCTTCATTAGTTCACGCGTATTAACTCATTAATTCTAATTCTTGTCTTATCCGTCTAATATATTAAAACCAACAACTTTGCCTGATAAATCTTTGTTAGACACAAGACGCGCAAATTGCCTATTTTCTCTCTTATGCAATGAATTTTACAAGAACTCAGCAACCTAACTTATGCCAACACCCTTCATTAAGAAGGAAAACAGCCATCTTGCAGAGCCAAAATCATAATAAAGCTAACAGAATACACATGAAAAAGTGAAGCACCAACCAAAGGGAATAAAAACAAGCATGAACTTCGAGATGAGTAGATCCCAACACTTCAGTCACTTGTATCATTCATTCTACTTTCTAAGGAAGAAATGCCTAGGCAAGCTGTGTACAACCCTGTTATTTTGGAATTTTCGATTAACTTTTGCTGAAGTGAACTGTAGTACTGAACATATATGAACTGAATATGTACTATTGTCCTATTTTTCTCCTATTATGGGTCTAATGGCTGAGTTTATGGACAACTTTGTACAAAAGTGGAACTACCTCCTGTTTTCTATCATTAGCCCGTAACATCTTCTTTGTTACTAGTATACTACCTTGACCTCGTGGGTCAGCCATGACGGTGTTGGGTGGTCTGAGTGATTACGATATTCTGCCAGTTATACTGGGTCTGCTTATTGAGCATAAGTGCATAAAGCCGAAGTCAATACACAAAGGAGCCGAGTGGGTCATTCTTGTGTTCAGCTCCCGTGGAAGGTTTTTGAATGATCAGTTCGCATGATATTGACGGTGTACCTAATTGGAGTAAAATGTAATGCTAGCTAGCTTAAGATGTACAGAACTGCGTCCCTCGAGAAGGTTATTGTGGTACAGGAATTCGTCTCCTCTTCTGGTCCATCATGCCCTACTACGAATCCTAATTTCTAGGCTGTTTGTTTATGATATATCATTATTGCTCAGGCAGGCACTGTCATGGATTTTAATAGTGAAGCGACATTCATTCATTCCCTCTGTGTTATTTGAATCGACGACTTTGACGTCTGTAACAGCAAATGCAGTACACAGTCTGCAAGCTTGGAGCTGACACGATAAACGAGAGAGAGAGTAAAGCGAACCTGCGATGGATGGTAACCCTTGAGATGACTTGTCAAGTTCATCGTCCTTGGGACTTCACATGAAATAAGGGAATGCATTAGACACCAACATTCAGGCCTTGAGATTATCGATTTCAACAATGAAATTCAGTGATTTTACTTTGAAAATCAACAAATTAAAAGCAAATGCAATTCAAGTAAAAAAAAAAAAAAACCTGAAGGAGGAAGAATGAGAAAGGATAGGGGAATGACGAGAAGTGATGAAAGGAAAAGACTTTGAATTAGTGAGCAATCTTGTTGTTGTTGTAGGAATTAATTTGGGGGTTTTGAGAAAAACAGGTTTAATAATTGATGACACATTGAATTTGGAAGAAGAAGACATCCCTAAAACTGGAGAACAACAACACTCTTGTACATGCTGATGCTGCTGCCTTGTTGTTGTTGTTACTCTCATCCTCTGATTTCACATACTTCTAACTTCCATCTACCACATCCTTTTATTTCTTCCCTTGCGGACTACCATTTTTTTTCTTGTTAATCAAGTTAATGATACTACTCCATCCACCTTATTTAGTACTTTCCTTTTTCATCCATTCATATTTAAAGTTCCTACCTCATTTTCATCCATAATCCATGGTTATTATCAATTGTGACCCGACAATTTTAAATTTGGATGGAGGGAGTACGTCTTTATTAATCGTTATTTAATTTTACCCAATTTTTTTTCGAATATGATTTTCCGTATACGGATTTTACTCCCTTCATATACTTTTTTCATTTTTTTTCCCTTCCATACCCTTTTTTACTCATCTTCTATACAAAATTCTCTCTTTTATTTTTCTAACTTTACTTAACCTAAATTCATACAATTTTCAATTAATAATTGAAATAATCAATTCAACAAAGTAGTCATTCGATTCAATTTCAATTATTTTAATAAAGTTAAGTTAATTTTATTAATTTTGATAATTTTGGCTTAAAAATCAAATTAGGGTTTATAGAAAATTAAAATTTGGGTGGTTTCCAGGAGGTGGTGGTAGGCGGCGCGAGACCGACAACCACGGCGTAGGGTTTGTTGGCCGCCAGAGCAGTGGAGATGATAGTCGAAGTGGTCGGAGCAATGGGAGGCGGTCGAAGATGATAGTCGAAGTGTTTCACGTCTTCATGCCTTGGAAGAAATAGGATGGAGCACACATATAACTTATAAGCCCCATTGAATAGAAATTAATAATCTTAGAATTGATTGCATCGGATTATTACTCAATTGAATTCGTTATTAATTTTATCATTGAATAATTGAGGAATTGATTGAATTTTGATTAAGAAAGTTAGAAAAAATTAAGAGTGTTATGAAATACTAAGAACAAGAGAGAGAATAGAGGGAAGAGAATAGATGTGTATTATTCATCCTTCATGAGGGTGTATATATATAGTACATCAGTAATGAGGGTTTCACTCAAACCCTAGATACATAGAGGTAGTAATGGGTTTTGGGCCCGATGGACATCCACACAATATATTATTTATAACACTCCCCCTTGGATGTCCATTATTAAAGAATATATCTCATTAAAAACCATCCTAGAAAAACCTCATGGGAAAAACACTAGCGAAGGAAAAAGAGTACAACATTCTCGAAACACGCATAAATGATAAGCTGCCTCGTTAAAACCTTTCCATGGACAACCCCGTGGGATAAAACCATGGTCAAGGAAAAAGAGTACAGCGCGTGTCTACTCCCCGATTTATCGTGCATCGCTTGCTTGACTTGTCTTGATATGTACCATTATAATGAAACTTTTTGTCTTCAGTAAATAATTCTTCGTAGTAGATAAATTCGAAGCAATCGTTGATCGTATAAATCATGACCACCATTTTCTTTTAAAGCTCGCAATATGTAGAAGACCGCAATTCTTGACTTCATTTGAAATAATATTTCTTTCCTTGTTTGAGAATATCTCAGTTTTCACCATGCTTAGGCATACGTGCAACTTCCTACAACACTTGTCGTCCAGGCAAAGTGATAATCACAAATATCGCCAATTTGTGTGTCAACCATGCTGCCTCGTTAAAAACCTTGCTAGGAAAAACCCATTGGGACAAAAAACCTAGTCGAAGGGAAAAAGAGTGCAGCAACCATTCGTATATCATTGAATAATTTTATCTCTTCAGGAGATACCTTTTTAGAATTATGATAAGAATTTGAAATCCGCAATAAGTATTTCAAGGAGGTCGATAGCACGGATTAATAATCCCATCATGAATCGGAATTATCCCTCCAATATTATTGTTCTTCCAAACCGTGAATTCTTTCAGTTTTGTAACCATTCAAAACATCACATAGTCTCAAACTTCAGGTCGAGACAATAAAGGATGACTTGCAACTCTTTAAGAGTTTCAAAATTCCTCTATATGAATTCAAACCATAGAATTCAATTATTATACTACTCCGTAATATTAAATTGATGCGCGCCCATAACCGCAAGCATTATAGAGGTTCATGAGTTTCCCGAAAACTCAATTGATTCGTCATTACCAATTTGACGATCATCCATCATATACTCCTATATGGAGTTACAAATCGTAGGAGCATATATCTCCTTATAAACATTTGTATATATAAACGAAAACATTGTCAATCATGAATATGCATATGACATGAACTAAGAGTTAACGTATATATGTTCTAATACATGCAATAATTTGGTATCGAAACTAAAATGTATATGCAAATGATGAACTTATTCTCTATATGCATATGATGACTCGATAATGCAAATTGTACAGTTTTCGAACCAAATACCATGATTTTAATGGACTCCACGTCCTTTGATAGACTTCATGTCTATGAGCTCTTTTTAAACCATATATTATGTCGACAAGCAAAACGGACTTATATATTAGATGCCCATCATCTAGTCCACTAGATTACGCGCGCACATGCAAATGCATATCGGTTCATTATACGTATCGATACAATTCTATCATCTTCTGATAGACAGTACTGATTGATGATATCTGGATATATATGGTACCATAATTCCATTCACTTTCCAATATAGGCCATCTATTGTCATTCAGATATCTATGTCACTTCCAGGACATCTCAATTTCTATAGATGTACCAACTGCTTATTCTTGCCACCAAATTATGTAAACCGATATGACTTTCATACTACACCCTATGTGTAAGTGTTGTTCAATTTGGCAAGAATTTCAATGTTCATTACAAATACTCTTCATGACTAATCTATAGCTCGATACGCCTTAGACCAAGTCATACATGTCTATAGTCAAATCATAAATTTCAATGAATAAACATACCACATTTTGATAAGGTGATCAAACTGGTATACTTAGTACATCATCATAACCAAATGAATACCATCATTTTAGTTTTAATGAACCTCTATTTGATGTACATTATATTTTAAACAAATCATTGAACTTTTGGTTCAGTAGAGGATCAAAACCAGTTGTTGGTTTTACCAGCTTTCCTTATCATCCTCCCCCTAAGGTGGTAAAAACTATCAACACCGGATAGATTTATTGGGCAATCGATCATTGTATCCACCTTATACCACATCACGTATCCTTTTTATGCCCAAATCATATATTTATTTCAAAAGGATAGAATATGGGGAGTTAAACCGTATTATGCAGTTGGCACAAGTGCTGAATATAATGCCCAATTTAGGAGATCAAAAATTTCATGTCATAATTAAACTGTGATAATCTCCGATCACATGAATTACTCGTATGTGACTAAATGTCACTTAATATATTTTAATCCATACATGAACATTTAATTTCGAGTAATATATTCAGATCTCCAATATAATATCAATATACTCAATCTCAATGTACAGTCTTGCCATTAAAACCATTTATGATACATGAGAGAGTTTCAGCACTTTATTATTTTACCTTTAAGATAAACTCCACGTTTATCAATACGGGTATAATTAGAACCCGGATGGCCTTTATCGTCACATCTTAAGTATTTCATGTCAACATTTCTTTGTCAAAACCGTGACAAATTTTCACAAAATTGGCTACGACCCAACTAATTCGCTTATTAAATACCAAACTTGTTGACTGAAATTATAGTGCTAAACTTCCAGTTAGCAATAATTCATCGTGTAATTTTAACATTTGGCCAAATAAACCACCGATGTGACTTAAGACACTAACCGATGTGTCTCATTTATATTGGCAAGACTTATATGTCTCAATATTCCTTTTGTGAATAAATCACATTACTCTTTTTGAGTACCAGATAAATCAGATGTGATTATTTGAATAATCGTAGCTTTGTTCAATTAATTTGTCCATCCCTCCGGTGGATGTAGCGATTTCAATGATTTGTAGTGATCATTCCCTCACAATATATATTGATCACATATCGCTTGCATTTATCCCACACCATTGTTGGTGGATTTGTGAATTATTAACCAAGATCCATAGATCTTTGTGAATGTTTAGGACTAGCCACTTAGTCCCTTAACCACTTTAAGTAATATAATATTCATCCATTTCAATTTATATGTAATGTCATATTCGCTTCCGGAAATAATGACCATTTATCAATCAAAACATTCACATTTTCCATTAATAACTCATCATTTTCTCGATCTACTAAGAGATCAATTTCAATTCAGATAATTGTGGAACCCTTTTGTTCTCACAATGTATCGTCCTTAAGACAATATTATTTGCATATGAGAAAGAGTATGATTTGTTTTTTTCTCCCATTTCTCAAATTGCATATATCACATAATGAGATTGACACGCTTTTCGTGTTATGTATCATTTTAGTATACAATTTAGGCTCAAAACATCATGACATTAGGCTCAATTAAGGTCACATATTAGATTTAAGAAAACCACATTACTCATCCTCAGAAGAGGTTTCATTAATTCAATTGCGAATTTAGCAATTCATAAATTACACAAGTGGAACTCCGGCCACTGACATTTACATGTGGACTTCCGGCCACTAATTTTACTTGTGAACTTCTAGCCACAAACAATATTATGTGATTTGAACAGTATTTTTCAAACTTTGAACTTCAGGCCAAAGTCTTACTCCACAGGATAAATATTTGGAACTTCAGGTCCAAATTTATATATGTCATACTTTAAGCCTAAAACTCTTGATCACCCATGTCAAGAGTTTTAATAGTGATATCATGGCAAATTTATTTGCTCATTCATGGGATCTCCGGCCCAAAATTGTATTTAAATTAATTGTATTTCAAATAAAAATAGTCCATATGACTAAATTAAATAACACTCATGGGATCTCCGGCCCAAAAATTATATGAACATATCATATATAGTTGGCATGACTAATTTGTGCTTTGAGCATTGTTCATCATCCCACTTCCAGGGGAGAGAATTTTAAAGTTTATTTGCTCAATTTATGACCAACATCGAGGTCATATTATATATCCTTAGCCACTTCTGGTGGAAGGACAATTTTGGTTAATTAGTTGTCACTTTTGACCATAACTATGGTCAAACTCTCAATGACCTTAACCCTGGTCACATTCTCAACCTCCCTCTATGGGAGAAAAAGTTTAACCAAAACTTATTAGATCGTCTCCGCGATCATATTCTCAACTACTACACGTAGGAGAAAAGATTTACACACAAATTTAATTTGTAACTGTTTTTGCGGTTACATCCACGCCCACGTCCCGTACGTGGGGGAAAATTTTAAATTATAAGTCAGATCTCGATAATGACCACTTCCGGTGGAAACAACGATATTAGATGAAATCTGATTTAGACCGTCTCTACGGTCACATCCTCAATCACATCCCGTATGTGGGAGGAAATATTACATTCGCTTCCGGGAATGTCATTAAATAAATCTCATAATATTTCAATTAATTTATGTCACATGACTTTTCTCTTTCAAATCAATTATAGGGAGACAAAGTATATAATTTGTACCAAATATTATTTGACAAGATTATAATCATACTAATATAACCAACCAAACATAATACGGAATATATCATTGTCACATACGAAGAGATATATACGTAATGCATGCAGTTAATAACAAAGTGTACTCCATGTGTTCAATACGAGTGTTTAATAGCAAAGTGAACGACAACAACACTTCAAAACGTGTTGATACACTAAAAATCATGTACCATGTACCATGCTTAATAAACTGATGCATAGATTAAAAGAACGACAACTATCACCAAAAAAAAAATCACATAATTCAAGATTTATGTCTAGTTAATTTACATCCTTTGTTCATTACATATATACAAGGAAAGTTCAAGGTGTAATAAAAGGAAGAATAAAATCATATTGAGCAACTCAAAAGAATAATAATAATAATAACACCGCACAGTATTATTACATCATACGGAGTAATCAATTAATTATATGGAGTACATGTTAACAATAAATAGATTTACAAGACACATTGTATACCTTTGCATACCAAACAATTACAGGCCACCATAATGAACATGTATTCCACTACCATCGTCTTTGTTATTTGTTCGATTGATTTGGTATTTAGAATTCGTACCATAAATATTTATAATATCATTTCAATGAATCAGCTCAGTTTCTCAAACTTAAACGACTAAAAATATGACATAAAGCATGCAAAGGAAGACTAAATAGCGAAGAGCAAAATTCGATATTGAAAAATAGTTTAGGGTAACTTACTTATTAAACCAATTAGAAGAATGATAAATAAAACTTGAATATAAGAGAATAAGAAAAAAATCCCTCTATTAATACCCAATGATAATCCCGTCATAAATAGAGACTCGTGCTGATAACGTGTTATGAAATACTAAGAACAAGAGAGAGAATAGAGGGAAGAGAATAGATGTGTATTATTCATCCTTCATGAGGGTGTATATATATAGTACATCAGTAATGAGGGTTTCACTCAAACCCTAGATACATAGAGGTAGTAATGGGTTTTGGGCCCGATGGACATCCACACAATATATTATTTATAACAAAGAGAGAATTTTGTATATTGTGTGAGTAAAAAAGGGTAGAGTTGGAAAACTAAATGAAAAAAGTATACAACGAGAGTAAAATTCGTATACGGAAAATCAATACCTTTTTTTTTTTCATTGTACACTTTTTTGCCATAAAATTTCCATCCATTACCATTTTTAATCAAAATTTTATCTCTTTTGAACTAAATCAATTTTACCTAATGGCATGTTTGGCAACCGAAATTGGAATTAAATTTCGGAATTGAGCCAATTTCAATGTTTGGGGAACTCCAAGAATTGGAATTGGGATTGGCTCAATTCCATCTCAATTCCATGGTAGTTCAATTTGGGTTTATCTCAATTTCTAAGGTTTTGGTAGTCATTTGAATTCCCCTTCCTTAGTTTTTTTTTTTACACTTACTCATCCGTATGACATAAAAATGAGTAACATCTTAAAATCTTATTTTAAAAATTGATACAATAGTCTTAAATTTCATTTTGTTATAAATTTTTAATGTAGAATTTGGGAATAGTCATTTCATTTGAAAATTCTCATTTCAAATCTAGATTGTAAAATGTGTAATTTGCAAATGACATGGGGTAGAGGTGGATTTTGTTCAAATCCAAGTCCAAATCTTTGTATTTTGCCAAACAAGTTATTTGGATCAAATCCAAATTTTCAAATCAAATCCACCTATCCAAACATACTATAACAAAAAATTTATATTAAAGTTATCAATTCCAATTCCAATTCCATGCGCCACCAAACATCACAATGGAATTGGATTTGGAATTGAAATGCACCATTTCAAATTTCACATTTGAATTCAAGAATTTCAAATTAATTCCAAGTTTCCAAACGCAATCTAAAATTAATTCAATTCTTTAAGAATTCAACGAAATACTCCCTCCATTCAAATCCAAAGGCGTCCTCCACCTTTTCACATTTGTCGAGACGCGTTTTGTAACGACAATATCTATAGTTTTAAATTGTATAAAAATATAAAAATTTAATATCAATGTTGTACTTAGTAAGACGAATAAAATAAGATCTCACATGACTATATTTTTATTTATACATTTCAAGTTATCTCGAATATAAATGGAGGGAGTATGAAATTATGAATTAGATTATACACATGATACAAATAAATGAACTTTTAAAATTATGTTCTTTAAATATTGTAAAAGGAATAGAGTTGCAAGCATGTGAGCGAAGGAAGACCACCATCAAGTGAAAATAGACAATGGGTGCTGCCGGTGTGTAGGACGCCGACATTTAGAGTCTAGCTTGATTCGCATCTTGATTCAACTGGCATGAGCATCCCTTTTGCAATTTAATTGGTCTTTTTACATTTACAAGGCCCAATTCAATTCTCCTAAATTCCAAATTTAGGCCCGATAGCTAAAACCGCTATTTAGCATTTTCATTCGCAATATACGACCTCGCGGGTCATCCTATTTCAAAATATACAATAAAATTCAGCTCTTTCACATTTTCGGGTCTCAGGACCAAAACCGAGTCTGGCCCGCTTTCCAAGGCCCTGAGCTCTCACAAAATATCCTGTATAGATTCTAGAAAGCTTACACACGGTATACTTGAGGCCTAAGCAAGAGGTTATATCGTATCTTTCCAAAATACGTCAAACCAGATTTAGGAATATACGAAAATAAGCAACTCATCCCGCCCTAGTAACCGCAAGGTGCCTTGCGGTTTGGCAGGTGAACCGCAAGGTGCTTTGCAGTATGTCCACTAGGTCTTGTCCAAATTTTCCAAATTTCTTCGAGCCACTACTATAAATACCCTTCAACTTCACCCCCCCCCCCCACCACAATAAGATATCAGTTCACACGTTTTCATACAATTTTACATTAATACACACACATACAAACTCACAAAAGCCTCATGCACTAATTCTTTTAATTTATCACACATCTCGTGTTGAATTCCTCCCTTTTTTGAAGCGAAGCTTTGCCGATCTGAAACTCGAGACAAGTAGGTCTTGATCCTAACATGGATCAAGATTTTGTTTTGTTTTAGACTAACAAATGGACTACATTAGTGTCCAACCCGACTTTGGTTTGCGAGCCCGTTTTTTATAAGACGGTCTTGCAAATCGAATGCATTCTATTCGTTTTATATCCCACCTAATATTGCATAAGCAACGACCCCCTTAAAATAAACTAGGGGTGTTCATTAACGGTTCGGTGCACTGAACCGTTAATTTTTACGGTTCGTGTACGGTTCGGTTCGGGAAAAATCCGAACCTAAACCGACCATTAAGAATGGTTACTATACGGTTCGGTTCACATTTTTAACGGTTCGGTTATGCGGTTCACCGCGAACCGTTTACTCTGTCAAATTAAAAAAAATTGTAAGTTAATTATTGATTACGACGCACTTTAACAACACACTAACGGTCCAAAATAAAAACGACAAATTACAAATGCCACATCTAATATACCATTATCAACTAAATTAATTATACTCCGTAGTAAATAGAAAATTTATAAATGTTTTAACTCAAAAATGCGTATTGAACAATAACAAAGCAATAAACATGTTAAAATTGAAGCGAGAGAGTGCATATGAGATTTTATTTTACGAGAATGAGGCTTTTGAGTGTTAGAAAAATGCGGTAGAATAAATAATTGATATTTGAAATTTGATGAAAGTTGTAAAGTTAAACTTTATGTTTTAGTTTGTATATATAAGTATAATTTATTTATATTTTTGCTCTTAATCTGATTCGGTTAATCGTTAACTCAAAATGCCGAACCTAAACCGAACCGTAAACTGTTAATTTTAATCTGCTTGGTCGCGCCGAACCATTATTTCTTAACGGTTCGGTTCACCGAACCTATAAAACGTGCGGTTCTCGGTTTTTTCGGTTCGGTTTATCGGTTCGGTTTTTTTTGCACACCCCTAAAATAAACCAAACAGACTTTATTTTAAGTTTATGCATTAGCAATCATCATCGTGCATTAAATCAACTTAACAATGAATTCGACATTAATTATACTGTTTTTTGTTAACAAGTTGAAACATGCTAAAGTGGGGGTTTTAGACAATCTTTTTGCATATGCATTCATACATCTTTTTACAATCAATATCGCACTTATATGTAGCGAATTACTTTAACTCAAATATCACTAATGGATTGTTCTTAGGCTAGTAATGGCTATTTTCAAAATAGATTTTTCTAAAAGGTTTTCGTAAAACGAATTAATTAAATTAATCTTTAAGAGAGTGCCCTCACCCTGAATTCGAATCTGGTTTCACAATAGCCTTAGACGGATATGTGTCGACGTGCTCTGAATTCTAAGACGTGTCTTAGAGCTCAAAACACGTAGGCGGGATCCAAATTACCGCATAATTTGGTGGCGACTCCAAAGCAGTTTTAAAGGTTTTTCTAACTTAATTTTTTTTAACTTAAACACCTCCTCTTTATTCGCCAGAACAGCTTTAAGCAAGACGTCGAGTGATCTCCGCACCCCGGTATCCACACTAACTTTCGTTTTGTCGTTCATCTTTGCTCGTCACTGCTCGCAGTGCCTGTAAACTCAATCAAAAAGCATAAATAACCCTCCCTCATGCGCGCTCTATAACCAAAAACTAAAGTCTACTAACACAAAGCAAATAAAAAGTATAAAACCTAAAGTCTACTAGCACACAAAGGATAAATAGAGTCTCCCCCAAACCAGTCTTATAGCTATTCTTCGTCGAACCAACACGGGGAGAAACAACAAAGCGAACCTCCAAACTGTCTCCAAGAGAGTGAGACGGAGGTATAACATTAATAGTATAAGCTGTCTCTAGTTGCATAGGTGACTGTGGGGTACTTGACTAGGTGTACATAAGTTTCTCACGCCCACCAAGAACGTCAGAGTCTTATTCCCCACATCGATAACAGCACCAACAGTGTGCAAAAATAGTCTACCTAGAATGATCGGGACGTGGGGTTTCGCGGGGATATTTAGCACCACAAAATCTACGAGGATAAAGAACTTTCCGACCCGTATTATAACATCTTTTAGGATTCCTAGGGGGTGCTTAACCGAACGGTCTGCCATTTGTAAGGTCATGGAGATACAGCTCAAGGTATTCATATTAAGTTTCTTAGAGACTGAGTAGGGAATGATGCTCACTGACGGGCTTAATGTCGTATGCCGCAAATTAACAATTTATAACACTTAAATCCTAATACTAAGCAAATAGTAAAGTGGAAGTAAGGGGTCGAACCACAGGGAATAAGGCTAATCGAATCAAAGCTAAGCGTAGATTAAATGCAAACACCAAGTAATAAAGTAACAAGTAACCAAATTGGGGGGATTTTGTAGAATGATTAAGCTAAACGACATCTAATAATAAAGCAAGAAAAGTAAATATGAGGATGAAATATAAGAGATTAAAGGTCTCAACTCAAGTTATTATCCATGGTTCAAACTTAATCGATCACAGTTATCCGGTTCAAACGAACTTATATTCTTGACTACCTTATCGTGAATCATGTAATTCTAATCCTCCTTATGTTTAGCCAATTAAAGTTTATCCCGCTCTTAATTGACCTTAACTATTAGACAACCTCAACAATCCAGTCCAAGATTTAGCCTAACAGCAGCTTTACCGATACGAGAATCGATAAGGAATAAATAGTACATACAATCCAGTTGCACTTTAGATATTATGAAAATCGCTCCTAGGAATAAATATTAACGTATCTCGTTCAACAATTAAACCTAGTTGTTACTAGCGTTAAGTTAATCTACAATCCAGTTCAATTAACAAAACTAACAATTACACAATTAATAAGACGACTAGTTGTACACCTAGCAATCACAAATCAATCTCGCAAATAATAATTAAAACCAAGTAATAATCAATAATCAAGAATAAAGATAAGAACTTTCAAACTCACAATTAAAGTCAAACCGTTTCAATCACTTGAATTGAGAATAAAGAATCAGTTACTCATGACCGACGGTTACAAAATCTCAAAAAGTTTCAATCTTGAATCTCCAAACTTAAATGAAAACTAAAAACTAGATCTAAAACTAATGATAGATAATACTTCCTCCATTCCATTTGAATCTATACGTTTGCTTTTTGCACGTACGTCGATACACGTTTTCTTTTGTTCATATCTTTAGTTACGTATTTCAAAAAATTATAAAAATTTGATATTAATAATGTATTCGAAAAGACAATTAAAACAAGATCTCACATGATTATGTTTTATTTTATATGTTAAAAATTATATCGACCATTATCCTCACTCGTGAATAGTGTCAAAAAAACAAACGTATAGAATCAAATGGAATGGAGGAAGTAATAGATAATGAAGTAGCCGTAATAATAGAGGAGTCTAATTAAAACCTCAAATCTTCCTAAATTATTTCCTAAAAAGTATATTAAAAATAAAACAAAGTAAAATTTCCTAAATACGGATTAGCATGCGCCAGTGGCGCAAAATATGCGCTAGTAGCGCAATAACTCGGCAGAATTGACAACAGAGGTGCGCCAGTAGCGCTTGAATGTGCGCTAGTAGCGCATTACCACGGCAGGTTCATGTCAACAAGGCGCCAGTAGCGCCATTTAGTGCGCTAGTAGCGCCCAAAATTCTTCACTTCGTCTTGTTCTTTCTTGCTTCAATTTTGCTTAGATTTCTTCCGTTTCCTTCCACGCTTAGTGTAACACCCCGTGTTATTTTAACACAATATTATAAAAGAATTTAATTCCTTAAATTAAATTCATCCTTTTTCCTTATAATAAAAATACGTCTGAATTTTTTTCGCCAAATAATACTAAATTTCTTAAGTCAAAATTTAAAATTTTTGAAAAAATAAAATATGTTGTATTATCTTTAGAATTCAAAAAGAAACACAATTCAAAATTTTATAAAAATCAACACAAAATTAATATCGCCTTTCAAATTTCAAAAAGGTTAAGTTATATTTACTATTCATATAAATAAATGTAAAACCTTTTATTCATAAAATTCAATTTCGAACATTTTTTGTTTTCAAAATAAAAATGGACCCTTATACTTTTCCCGTCTTCGAAATTCAAGTCAACGATTTCAAACACGCAAATCAAGGTCAAGCCATCTTATCCTCTTCCATTTTCTTCTTATTTTAAAAAAATAAACTTAACATCAAAACTTGGATTTAAAAAGTAATCATTTTGATTTATTTTTATTTTTATTTATTTTTAAATTTTTTATTAAATCATTTAATCTTAATACCAAATTACTATTTCATTTCTATTAAACTAACTTTTTTCTAAATTGTCGAAATTATAAGTCACACCTAATTTAAATTGATTAACTTTTTGACGGTCGAATATAATTATTTAAATCTATAACATTCAAAAAAAAAAATAAGTATTTCGACTGAGGAAATTTTTATTCGAAGTTTCGAGGATTAAAACTCAATTTTGTTTGAGTACCTTTCGAAAATTATTTTTATTTTTATTTCCGATTTTATTTCAAAACACTATTTTAAGATCATATCTTTTATTTCGAAACCTTTCGCGATCGCGCAAATCGAAAATTTCAAAAACGAAAATCGAGCCCGAAAAATTTACTTGAACCGTTTGATTTTGGACACCAAAGTCCAAGTCTATCCTCTTCCATTTTTCTTTTTCTTACACAAGTCAAATTTTACTTACACCTACATTATTCATCATCATTTTTTTTAGCTCATTTAAATTTTAAGTTTATACATAATAATACATACATACATACATACATACAAAATACAATACTACTACATTAATACTACCATTTTCATTTCCATCACTTTTAAATATTTTCTAGAATAGTAAATAAAATATTTTAGTCTTAGAATTCAAAAGTAGAAATATTTCGAAAAATCGTCAAACGCGCACACATTAACTTTTACCGTCTTTGACGCCCGACTTTTTAAACCCGATTTATTTCGTAAAAACATTTTAAAACATCAAGGGGACAAAATCTATGCTCAAATAGTAATGTGCACGCTAGTGTACAAATTGATATTTATGTTTCCTAATTTTATTTTAATTAAACATTATTTTCATAAAAACCAACCTTATCTCCTAATTACTTAACCTAGTTATTCATACTAACTTCCTCATTATTTTCTAAGTGTAAAACTCACCCTCATTCTCTCCATTTGGCCGAGCTCTCTTCCTCCATTTACTCTCTTTATTTTTCTTCCATTTTATTTCAAAAACCTCCTAAATTAAAACCTTAATATTATTCTAATAAATTCTAAGTATTCCTAGTTAATTAGTGGGTATATTAGGAGTTAACTTCTTGGTTTATTTGGGTGAGGAACTTGGGTAATATGGGTGAAGAATTTTTTCGATCTAAAATTATTTTAGATCCCCGACGATAACTAATAATCTACCAAATAAGGTGACTAGCTATATCTTGTTTTAACCTCTTTTGTAAATTAATTTGATTTTTATTATAATTTTATAAGTATGATCTTTATGTTAAAATATGTTAAACATCACTTGTGTGTACTTGTATGCTTATGTGAAGTATGAGTAATGATAATAAATAAATAATGTTTAAAATAGATATGTTGTAGTAATATGATAATATGTTTAGTTTAATTAGTTTTGAGCATTTTTAATTATTGTTCATATGATTTTTATGTTTATTTAAGTTTTAGTTATGTAGTGATCATATATAAAAATTATGTTAAATTTTAACAATGAGTTTAAGGTGAATAAAAATCGAAAATAAAATTTATACACACACATACATGCTCACGGCATTCCCTATATTTTTTTTATTAAATTTTCACTTTTAATTTTTTAAAATAATATGTCATGTTAAGTTAGGTTAAAATGGATGTTGTTATGTTATAAAAATTAATTTAGGAAAATAAATTATATGTTGTTAAAAAATTGCAAATTGTGTTCTTAACTTTATTTTTTGTGTTCTTGATGTTCTAAAGTTCTTCATGTGACGTTCATCATTTTTGTACACTTTGATTTTGTTTTATTTTATGTTTGTTAGTAATTGTTGTTTTTGTTTAATTATTAGTTTATATTATGTTAGTAGTATCACTTAAATCAACTTTAACACTTAGAAAAACTTTTAGAAAATTTGACTTTATAGTTTAACTCAAAATTTTAGTCAAATGAAATTTTTAGTAAGATTTCATTTTAGTTTAAATCGTTTTAGTATAATTAGAATAATTAAAATATAAAGATTTTAAGCTAAAAACCGATAAAAATCGAAAAGTTAAATTTTGACTACCACCAACATTAGCCAAGGCATTAGGCCTATTTTTTTTAGGTTAAAAATTATTTTTATCACTTTTTAGTTTATTGTTAAAAATAATTTAATTAGTAGTTAATAAGTTGAATTAAGAATTTAAAAAGAAATAAATGAATTTTAGTAACACATACATATCACACGACATTCCACATAAAAATGGGTCAAATTTAATCAAAATGAAAATATCACTAAGTCACTAAAGTTTAATAGTTAGTAGAATTGAATTTTTGTATAAATCGATTTAGTTATAAAAGAAATATAATAAACTGATTAAAAAGTGTAACCTTTATAAAAATAAATTAAATCGTGTGCTACTGCCTTTGCAAATTTGGACTGTTGAACTTGGACGATACAGACTAAATGAACCATCCACGACACTATTATTATTATTATTAAAAATGAAAATCGCTAAATTTAGTAAATAGATGACTAACTAAGTGTCATTTCAAAATAAATATCGATTATCACTTTTTACAAATTGAACTTAACAACTTTGAAACTAGAAATTTACTTAAGGACTAAGTTTATAATTTTTGACTTAGAAAAATATCTAGATATTTAGTAAACTTAATGACTAAGCTCAATCATAAATAGTGACCGATGAATAGTGACTGAAATAAATAGTGACTGATGAATAGTGACCGATGAATAGTGATGGATGAATAGTAACCGTCATGAATAGTAAACCGGGACGAAACTTGTTGAACAAGTAACGTCCCAAAAGTTTAAAAACTTGGTTTTAAGGGAATTTGAGGTAACTTGTTGAACAAGTTATCTTTTCAAATCCGGAGACGTGAATAGTGAAAAATTCACGAAACTTGTAAAACAAGTTACGTCTCAAAATTCAAAGATATTTCAAATTTCAAAATTTGAAATATTGTAAATAATTGAAAATTTCCTAAGTATAGAAAATTGAAAATGAATAAGTAAATAACTTAAGGTGTTTTGAATAACACTTAAATAAAATTGGACATACATATAAACGCAACAACTTAGGAACTTAAAAACATTAAGTCTCAACAACACTTCAAATAATAAATGAACATGTTATGTGATCATATGAAATCGAATATAAAATACTTAAACGTTTGACGATGAGACTAGGAGAGTCTAGTAACATGTGATATTAAATATCAAATAAATAATAAATCAAGTAAGTTAAAGAACAGGTCAAACGCTTGAGCCTCCGATATGAAAACGCCAATCGTAAGTGAAGTGGGGTTTATGATAGTCTTGTACGGACGCCACTATCTCGGTCTCTGACGCTGGTCATCCCGAATAGTGTGGTTAAGCCGGTAGCCTAATTGCGATTGTCATCCTGCCCATGCCTTTACGCCTTAAGTCATACTGCCTACTCCGTACAAGATAAAGAATACGCCAACTCTTTTGGGTCAGTCTCTAGGAAGTAGTCACTTTATTCAGAGTTAAGATGCTCTATGAATAGCGTAGCCCATTCTTAAAGTGAATATTAGAATATGCATATTAGATTAGGGTTAATTTCCCTATTTCGCTAGAGGTATCAGGGCCACCGCGACCTTATTGCGATTGTCATCTTGCGATTCTGTCTCCTTGCCGTGTTTCGTTCTTAGTGGGCGCGACACTCGCATTCGTTCCTACCCTGTGTAAAGATTACTTGACGGGATTGTATCTGAATTTCGAATCATTTTGAACACTAGAAGATGAGATGCAAGTACTATAGTATTCGGCGTGGTTTACGAGTCGAGTAAGTCGATGCACTATGGTAGTGAGATGTAAGTGACTAGAGTACAATGGCCTACTCAGTGGTCAGGCTCGTAAGCAGTATGTCTTGTTTGAATTGAATGAGAGTGAGTCGTAACATCTTTAAAAATTAAAGACCACAAATTTCTGAAGTGAATCGAGTCTGCATGATGTGAATGATATAATAAGTATGTTAGTTTGTGATCTGATATCGCACTGTAATCCTGTTGAATTGTTGTGATACTATTGTTATGATATTATCTTTTTTTTTTTTTTTTTTTGCATTTATAACTGAATATGATGCCTTATATGATTTATCGCTTTAAACCGCATGCTTATTATGACTTATATGTCTTTATAATTATAGTAATAAACCAATGTAATTGAAATCGAGGGTAAGTATGAGCATAGCTAGTCACTGTCCGCTGAGCGGGTACCCCCCCATCAGTTTATTGTGCAGGGTAATCGTGGACCGGAAGCTGGATTTTGGACGGGGCCACGCGACGTTTTTATGCTTTACTTTTAGTTGTTTTTGAGAGATTTGTAATATATAACACTCTACTCTTTTAATTTCCGTACTTAGAGTTGTTTTATTCAACTCTTGAACGATAATGTAACATTTTGGGTTTATGTATAATTAATGACGCTGGTTTAAGACTTAATTAATTTCCACCTTAGTAATTAAAGTCGACTAAAAACCAGGTTGTTACACTTGGATTCTCGAGCCCGACTCACACTTCAAAATCACCGAGAACCCACTGAAATAATCAACTCATTCATAGAACACATATATCCATTCGATCATCACAACTCCAAATTTCTTCAAAACGTTCCTAATTTACTCATCTAAACGCCTCAACCACACCTAAAATTGACATCTAAATCACTACTAACTCCGTCTTATCACTCACACTAGCCCCAAGGTCACACAAAGCCTTATCAATGACGTACTTCCCTATAGAGCAAGGATATAAAAGGTCCCAGGTCCCTAAGCTTATGAAGTGAATTACCTTGTAAAAGAGCGCTGCCCTCCTCCATAAAAGCAACTGTCTCGATCTAATCAATCGTACGCTTCCTAGCTAAGACTGTAACACCCCAACTTTTCCTCTTATATAAATAATTCATTTCGTTTAAGTTCATATTTTATTTCTAGCGATTTTCTCATTTTTAGGTCGAGAAAGTCGGTCCCTTAGCTCACGTGTCTTGTGTAAGGTCGTGGTCGCGTTTATCGAAGTGTGTGAGAGTGTGTGAGTGAGTATGGGGTAGTTTAGGATGTTTTGGAGCTGGCCAGAAGTTTTTGGCGACCAAGAGGCGAGATAGGCGTGAGCTGGGGAAGAAAAGGAAGTCATCCGAGGAAAACAGAAGAAAATTGGCGAGCAGGGCGCGAGCGTGGAGCGGCTCGCTCCCACTGCGGGTTTCATGTTTTCGGTATTTTAATCCGTAATTAATTGGGGCTCGAATTCCTAACTTATGAATACTAATTAAGCCCTAATTACCTCATATTACCCTAATTCTTCATCTCAACTCTCAAAACCCTCTCTTCTCTCTCTTTAATCTTCATCAAAACTCTCTTAAAAACTCCATTAAAATCATTCAAGCTTTCTCCTTTCAAGCCCTAATTCTCTTCCATTCAATCTCCTTCGGTACTCCTTCAGTCTCTCATCATCCTAGGTTATGTTTTCTTAGTTTTTGCATTACTTTATGTGGTTACTATTGTTTGCTTATATTTTATGTATTGTTTATGCCCTAAATCAAGGTGAAGAGGCCCTCAACGAGGAGGAGAAGGTGTACGTGGACGAAAACGAGGAGTAGCACGTTGCTTTGCTTCATAAAAGGTAACTAGGTGTAGCCCTAGTGATATTTTGACATGTATGAGGCCCTAGATGTTGTTTTGGATGTTTTGAATGGTTGTATGATGATAAAGTTGCATGCTTTGGTTTGTTTGGTTGTGCCTTAATCGTTGTACTTGAATTGGTGAGTCGGCCTCATACTTTGTGGGTCTAGAAGCATGTCTAGGCTTGTTTGATCATATGGTATCGTTGAGCATGTTGTAATATTGCTTAAAGTTGCTAACTTGTGAGGTAGTATGGTTTGGCTATGAGTAAATAATGATTACTTCGACTATTACTCCGTATATAACTATATTAATGAACTTGAGTCGTGTAGTTATGAATGGTAATAAGGTTGGGTATGAAATGGTATGCTATGATAATGTTTGACGTTGAGATGATTGCTTTTGACATTGGTTTGACTCATTTTGATTAAGCTTGAGTTGAGTGTGCGTACGTGCACTGTTGGGCACGCGCGTGAGGAGATACAACGTCCATTGTAGGACGGATGCCGCCTTTAGGGGTTCCTATCCGCTTTTGTCACAGATAGGGACTATGGTTTGATTGTATGTCGACACCATTTTTGTCACGGTGACACCGTTTTTGTCGCTGTGGGTTTGGCCAAATTTAGACAGTTTGAGGAGCTTTTGTCGTTCCGCCATAGGGTTGGGTCTTTTGTCGTTCCGGGGTGATTCTTGTTGCTTCACCCAGTCCTCCGTGCTTGCTCATGCATTGGTTTGATTGATGATCGGATTGACTTAAGATTGTTTGACTTGAGGTCGTCCTATTAATGCTAATGTTGATGTTTGTGTGTGCTATTGTGGATGTACTTTGATCATAGGCCGTAGGCCAGGTAAGGTACTTGTTGAATTGTTGGTTATGTTTTATATGTTGAAATATGACTGGGAAGCACCTAGTTACTCCCCACTGATTGTGGCTGTTACTTTCTTTGTGGAAGGTTAGCGCGGGTTCGGGTTTGTCAAGTGAGGATGCCGTGAGGATGACCCGTAGCTAGCTTTTGTTGAGGAACTTGGACTAGACTTGTTGATTTAGACTTTATCATTTTTCATACCTATATTTCATTTTGGATTGTAAGGGGTATTTACTCCCCACTTCTAGGCCTCAAGGCCTACCATGTTATCGTTGTTTGGTTGGTTTAGTGAGTGACGACTCAGATTATACGGTGTTTCCGCCACCGTGGTCTTCATTTTTATTCATTTTCTTTTATAAATCCCTTTTAAAAGCTTATTTTTTTTGTTGGAAAATCCGGGTTGTTACAGTTGGTATCAGAGCGAATACGCTCCCAACTCTCTTAGTCGAGTGCGTAGGTTTGACTTAGAACACCGAGTGAGAGCGTTGGGGTAGACACATTAGGAGGTTGCGTTGTTTATGTATGTGATTGAGTAGTTTCTTGAGGTGGCATGCTTAGTAAAATGTCACTATCACCTATGCTTTTGTGTTGCAGATGACTAGAAACGGAGGAGGAGCCAACAACGACTTGCAATGCATCCGCCGACTCAAGGATGCTATAATGATACTGGTGCCTCTATTGCATTCGGTTTCCCTTTATTGATCGAGGAAGCCAAACTTACCTTCTCTATTTCCATAGATACTCTTATTACTCTCTCCAGGGGAGAAATAGTTCCATGTTCACTCCTATTCAAGGACGTTCCTACTTTTTTTTGGGAAATCCATCCTAGCTCCTCTCCGAGTGTGTTTAGGTCCGACAGAGTTATGTGTCTTTTTGGGGTATGCGAGGCTTGGTGGAGTTGACCTAGGCTAGGAGAGCTATCCTTTCGTTGTTGGGGTGAGTAGAGTCAGTCGTTCTTAGAATAGGAATCGTAGGGAGTATACTTTTTTCACTCGTTTCGGGTGTCCTTTTGTTCTCAAGTTTCGACGATGACAAGGCTAAGTCGTAGTCGCCTAAGTCAAAATAAACCTAAAGTCAACTAACTGGGTAGCTAGTAGCAGTAGGGTCGAATCCACAGAGAAACGGGCAGTCAATAGGATGCTCAGCTAAAACTAGGTCAATCTCAAGGTAACAAATCGGGTGTGTAGGAAGACTAAACTAAGACAAAGGTAATAAGGGTGAAAAAGTATATAAAAGGGAGATTAGGGCATCGGGATCAATGTGACATCGACTCAGGAACTCAACTCAAAGGGAAATGACAGTCAATTGAAGCTATGCAAGTGACTAGGTTTAGGAATACACTCTCTCGAGTCAATATTAACCTTAAGCAAATTTAGCGGGCTCTCGCAACTTACTAAACTTAACTTATCAAATACGCGTGAGTCTAGTTTCAATTCGGCTTTCGATCTTAAACTGAAACAACCTAAGTTTAATTCAATAAAGGCGTCCCTAAATTCAATTGATTATAAAACGCGTAGGAAGAAGTCAACTTGCACAAGTTCAATCAATATAAGCAATTAAAACATGTTCCTGAACCAATCTCACAATCACCCTAAACCTTAATTAAGAATTAGCTACTCATAATTAAGACTAAAGCAAAGCAATGATAATTGAACATGATGAAAGAAAAGCAATTGAAATTAAACCTGAGTTGAATCTTGAATTAATACGGAGTATCGACGATTACAAGAAAACCAAATCTTGAACTAAACTAACTTTGAGAGTTTTAAAAGAGAGAGAACTAAGCAAGCAGTAAGTTAAACCTAAAAATAAAGCATAAACTAAAGATAATCCCTAAGTGATTCGTCCTAAAGTATTTATAAGCAAAACATCCAAAACCATTCGGGCTAAATCAAAACCCGACAAAAACCACACTTGAGCCGGCCGGCCGGCTGCCGGCCTGCCTAACCGGCCTGACCCTTTACTTTGGGCTGGCTCTCTCTCTTTGATATCAAGCCCAATTCTTCATTTGGGCCTTTATCTTCCTCGTGGCCTCTATCTTTTTAGTCTTTCTTTTGCGTCCCGAGCTCCTGCGCGAGCTCGAACTTGGTCTCGTAGTCTCAAATCTCGAATTAGCTCCAAATGTCTCGGGTTTTGGCTCAAAACCACCAAAACCTGCAACATATAAATAAAAGGCAGCAGTATCGAGAAATATAACAAATAGCTCATAAGATCATAATAAACTCAAGTAAATGCCAGCTAAATGCGACTAAACCGGGGGCATATAATCTATATAAATAGCACGTATCAAACGACGAAACTTCTTTTTAGGTGGTGAGATTGTAACACCCCAACTTTTCCTCTTATATAAATAATTCATTTCGTTTAAGTTCATATTTTATTTCTAGCGATTTTCTCATTTTTAGCTCGAGAAAGTCGATCCCTTAGCTCACGTGTAACACCCCGGCCCCAACTAAAGGCCGGAAGGTCACCCACGGTAGCTCACCAGGCTGCGTACATCGCCCACAAACCAACACGAGTCCTTCCCAACGCACTTTGTCCTCACTCGTGCGCATCCCGAAAACTTCCCAGGAGGTCACCCATCCCAAGACTACTCTCCAGCAAGCACGCTTAACTGAAGAGTTCTTAAGATGAGCCACCAGAAAAGAAGATGCAACTTGTTGATATGAGTAGTACTTACAATCCTTTTAAGCACTAGGTCATTTGAGCTTATCACATGGACCACTTCAACGGGGAACCCGGTCCGAATAACCTCGGACAACACCGGGTGTTCCTGTTCTCCAGTTCAGACGAAGGGTAACATGTTGTGTTACCGATGCATGAAAGCTTACCACCCAGGTAAGACTTGTGAGGGCACTCCGATTGTGTGCTATACCTGCAAAGAAGAGGGACATAAGGCATATCTGTGTCCTAAGGCTGTGAAGACTGGAGCTTCTAGTACTACTTATGGGGCCACTCCTCCGGCTCAGAAAGGGCGCATTTTCGTGATGAGTCGTGCAGAGGCCGAGAACCATCCAGACGTCATTACTGGTACCTTTTTGGTTAACTCTATTCCTGCGTTTGTCTTGTTCGATACGGGTGCTTCAATGTCTTTTGTGTCCGCTTCCTTAGTTGTAGGGCTCAACTCTCCTCTTGTGCTCCTGTGGATACCGTTATATCTCTTCCCACAGGGCAAACCGTCTCTTGTTCTATGATCTTCAAGGATGTTCCTATCTCCATTGGGGAATCTATCCTTCCAGCCGATCTAGTTCGTTTTAGCCTTTCTGAGTTCGATATCATTTAGGGGATGGATTGGTTGGCGAAATACGATGCTCAGTTTATGTGTCGAGATCAGAAGATCTTTCTGAGGAGACCACTTGGGAAACTGAGGCGTCGATGCGGGAGAAGTATCCGTTTCTTTTTATCTCAGGTAATTTTTATATTCTAAGTTTCGAGGACGAAACTTTTCTTTAGGGGGTAAGATTGTAACACCCCGTAACAATTTAATATTTAATTTCATTTTTAAATTCATTTTGGGCATTCCAAAATTTATTTATATATTTGTTTTAAGGGTAAATAATAATTTAATATTAAATTCCTCATTTATTTTACTCAAATCTGAAATCTTTTCCTTTACCATTTTTAAACTAATTTATTTTACTTAATTAACTCTATATTTTTCTTAATCTATTTCTTTTTTATAACCACAATTAAATTCTTGAACCCCCTAAACTTATCTAAGTTAATATTTAAACTATTAATTAAAGTACAAATTCTATGGTGCATCCGTCTCATAGTATGAGACACCTCAAAAGTAACTATATTATTTTTCAAACGTAACCTATTTATTTAACTTGAAAAGTAATTGTACCTTGCTTCAAATGTAACTCTATTATACGTGAAACGTAGCGATATATTATTAAAAAAAAAGTACATCAGAGACAAATTTTTACCGGTTACGATAAAATATAAATAAAAATAAATTAATTAATTTATGTAATTTTTTGCTACTTTGCTAGTGAATGTCGTAACATTAAAATAATATCGTATATAATTGATAATAATGACAAAAACTAAAATAAGATGTATAATGTTGTATGTGGGGGTGAAGTGTAGTATAACTATAGTGAAGTATTGATGGTATCTCATAGTATGAGACGGCCTCACCATAGAATTACTCTAATTAAAGTATCAACAAGTTTATCAATATAAACAAAGCATAGATAGATTTATTATTAATCCTACAACCACCATAACTCCTTAACTTTATCTATATCTTGCGGTTGTCCCACATTTTCTTTTTCCCATTCTTCCCTTATTCCCCATCAATTATCACCAGAATATTCATTCTTTTCTTGCTCACTCACCTTATTCTCTCCATTGACCTTCATTTATTTAATGGAGTATTCTTAAGATAATCAATTCCACAGCATAACAAGTTAGCAAACAAACTACGCCTTGCTCCCTCGGAAACGTCCCTACAATTACACCGTTTTCATTCGAAATCAATTTAAGTCATCCTTAAACTCATCCTAGCGTTCGTCTTAAGTTCGGTAAGTCTTTTTGTTGCATACTAGTGTAATCATTTAAGTCTTTTATTTAGTTTATAGTTTGGTCCGGTTGTGACTTTTCATGCTTTTCTTTCCTATGATAATGACGGTGAAGACGGTGGCGACGACATTAAAGAGCCTGACACTATTTACGTAAACGACGAGGAGTGATCATTTTTATTTGCTTAACGAGGGTAGCCCTTGTTATACGATTATTAGAAACTCTATGCGTAAAATTTTATGAAATTGCAACGTGTAAAATCATGAAGCGTAGAATGGTCACTTAGTAATCATTGTAGGACCTAATTTGTATATTATATCCTAATTTTGTTAGTTATATATAATAGACGATTTGTAGCACATGTTGAATGTGATGATTGATTTATGCATGTTAAGTTAAATGATAAGGTTGTTTGGGTGTACAGGTTAGCATGGATGATTTACGTAAAAAGAAAAGATTTTGATCATGAACAAGTTGTTTGGTTTTGCTTTTTATTTTATTTTTACAAGTAATAATTTAATTGAGGACAAAGTGCGCTGGAAAGGGCCCGTGTTGGTCTGTAGGCGATGTACGCAGCCTGGCGAGCTACCGTGAATGACATTTCGGCCTTTAGTTGGGGCCGGGGTGTTACATCGCGTGTCTTGTGTAAGGTCGTAGTCGCGTTTATCGAAGTGTGTGAGAGTGTGTGAGTGAGTGTGGGGTAGTTTAGGATGTTTTGGAGCTGGCCAGAAGTTTTTGGCGACCAAGAGACGAGCTAGGCGCGAGCTGGGGAAGAAAAGGAAGTCATCCGAGGAAAACAGAAGAAAATTGGCAAGCAGGGCGCCAACAACACGCGAGCGGGGCGCGAGCGTGGAGCGGCTCGCTCTGGTCTGGAGCGGCTCGCTCCCACTGCGGGTTTCATGTTTTCGGTATTTTAATCCGTAATTAATTGGGGCTCGAATTCCTAACTTATTAATACTAATTAAGCCCTAATTACCTCATATTACCCGAATTCTTCATCTCAACTCTCAAAACCCTCTCTTCTCTCTCTTTAATCTTCATCAAAACTCTCTTAAAAACTCCATTAAAATCATTCAAGCTTTCCCCTTTCAAGCCCTAATTCTCTTCCATTCAATCTCCTTTGGTACTCCTTCTATCTCTCATCATCCTAGGTTATGTTTTCTTAGTTTTTGCATTACTTTATGTGTTTACTATTGTTTGCTCATATTTTATGTATTGTTTATGCCCTAAATCAAGGTGAAGAGGCCCTCAACGAGGAGGACCCGGTGTACGTAGACGAAGACGAGGAGTAGCACGTTGCTTTGCTTCATAAAAGGTAACTAGGTGTAGCCCTAGTGATATTTTGACATGTATGAGGCCCTAGATATTGTTTTGGATGTTTTGAATGGTTGTATGATGATAAAGTTGCATGCTTTGGTTTGTTTGGTTGTGCCCTAATCGTTGTACTTGAATTGGTGAGTCGGCCTCATACTTTGTGGGTCTAGAAGCATGTCTAGGCTTGTTTGATCATATGGTATCGTTGAGCATGTTGTTATATTGCTTAAAGTTGCTAATAGGGATGGTAATGGGTCGGGTCTGGGTCGGGTCTGGGTCGGGTCCTCTAGGACCCATACCCAGACCCGCTTTGCATGTATTAGACCCAGACCCGACCCAGACCCATCGGGTCTAAAATTCTAAGACCCAGACCCGGACCCGATGGAGTCCGGGTGAATCCTGGTCCTTCGCGGGTTTGTTTTAATATAAACATAAAATTGTATTTTGTAAACATTATTGCCGCAATAAATATTTTCAAAACTTTACATGTTAAAAAAACTTTGTTCCGCCCCATTTTTGATGTTCTTTGTATAAAGTATAACCAAAACATTAAACGTTTTTATGAGCGATTCGTAAAACTTAAATTAAATAACATGATATTTGATACTAAAACATACTCCGATAGAATTAGCGTATAGAATATATGACTAATAGTTGGGGAAAAAAACATTATACTTAAGAGTGAGACATTATAGTAATGAATATTAAAAATTATACATATAAACGGGTCCATGGGTCGGGTCTGGGTCTACATGACGAGACCCAGACCCATACCCGACCCATTAATTGTAGACCCAGACCCATTGGGTCCAAAAATATTAGACCCAAACCCGACCCATCAGGGTCGGGTCTAGCGGGTCTGGGTCGGGTCTTGGACCCATTGCCATCCCTAGTTGCTAACTTGTGAGGTAGTATGGTTTGGCTATGAGTAAATAATGATTACTTCGACTATTACTCCGTATATAACTATATTAATGAACTTGAGTCGTGTAGTTATGAATGGTAATGAGGTTGGGTATGAAATGGTAGGTATACTATGATAATGTTTGACGTTGACATGATTGCTTTCGACATTGGTTTGACTCGTTTTGATTGAGCTTGAGTTGAGTGTGCGTACGTGCACTGTTGGGCACGTGCGTGAGGAGATACAACGTCCATTGTAGGACGGATGCCGCCTTTAGGGGTTATCATCCGCTTTTGTCACGAATAGGGACTATGGTTTGATTATTGTATGTCGACACCGTTTTTGTCGCGGTGACACCGTTTTTGTCGCGGTGGGTTTGGCCAAATTTAGACAGTTTGAGGTGCTTTTGTCGTTCTGCCATAGGGTTGGGACTTTTGTCGTTCCGGGGTGATTCTTGTTGCTTCACCCAGTCCTCCGTGCTTACTCATGCATTGGTTTGATTTATGATCGGATTGACTTATGATTGTTTGACTTGAGGTCGTCCTATTAATGCTAATGTTGATGTTTGTGTGTGCTATTGTGGTTGTACTTTGATCATAGGCCGTAGGCCAGGTAAGGTACTTGTTGAATTGTTGGTTACGTTTTATATGTTGAAATATGACTGGGGAGCACCTAGTTACTCCCTACTGATTGTGGCTGTTACTTTCTTTGTGGCAGGGTAGCGCGGGTTCGGGTTTGTCAAGTAAGGATGCCGTGAGGATGACCCGTAGCTAGCTTTTGTTGAGGAACTTGGACTAGACTTGTTGATTTAGACTTTATCATTTTTCATACCTATATTTCATTTTGGATTGTAAGGGGTATTTACTCCTCACTTCTAGGCCTCAAGGCCTACCATTTTATCGTTGTTTGGATGGTTTAGTGAGTGACGACTCAGATTACACGGTGTTTCTGCCACCGTGATCTTCATTTTTATTTATTTTCTTTTATAAATCCCTTTTAAAAGCTTATTTTATTTTGTTGGAAAATCCGGGTTGTTACAAAGACCTCCTTTATAAACTTAGCGTAGGCGGGAACTTGCTTAATTAATCGATAAAAGGAACATTTATCTTCAAGTTCTTGACGACCTCCATGAATTTACGGAGTTGAGCTTCAGCTACCGTGTTGCGTTGTCGACTGGTAAGGATGTCGTTGGGGGCGGGGCGGTGGTGGATATAGGTTTCTCCACACCCGTACCCACCAAGAAAAATCTATACCCACACCCGCTTCACCACCCATGGCGGGTACAAGTTTCCAAACCCGTACCCGCCCCACGACTCATGGCGGGTAAACACAAAAAAATTATAATGTAAAAATAATATAGAATAACTTTGATTATGACAATAATTTAATAATTATAACCATTTTCCATTAATTAAAGTTAAAAAACACTATAAAACTACTATTTTGTGATATAAAAAAGCATTTATAAGAAGCGGGTATGCGGGTATTATGCGGGTACGCAAGATCCACCTTCGCCCCACTACCCATGGCGGGTACAATTTTGATATCCACACCCGCCCCACCACCCGCCAAACCTCTACCCATCCCCACCCTAACTGGGGCGGGTGCGGGGCGGTATCCACTTGTACCTGCCCCGTTGACATCCCTATCGACTGGAAAATGGAAGCTTGACTTTGTACGGTGATGGATCGACCTCGGGTGCAAGGGACTTCGCGGGAGGAGCACTAGAAGAAAAGGAAACGAGTTCTCCAATATCATCTGAAAATCCAGCTGGATTTTGAAGTAATCCGGCTGATTTTGGGTGGAATCCGGTTGGATTGTCCGAAAATCCTGTCAGATTTGTTCTTTGTCGTTTTCTCCGCTTTTCTTCTCGGCCTTGTCATCAGGACGCTTAGAACCATCGTAATTTGTACCACTCTAGAGAGTGATAACACATGCAGTATCGGGAGGAGTATTACCTTGAGGCGGGAGTGTGCCGAGTTGCCTCGACGCTTGAGAAGCGGCTAATTGGGCCACTTGATTTTTGAGCAACTTGATAGCGGCGTTTTTGGCTTGCCCGATCTTTTGCATTTGGAGCATCATGGTCTCACGCAACTTTTGTATGGCCAATGTAGTTTGTTTCATCTGCAACATCATTGCTTTCATCTTGGCCATTGGATCGGGCACCGGTTGAACTGGGGGTGGTGGATTATACGGGGGCTTTTGAATGATGGGTGGTTGGGGGCTCAAGATACGAACATTTTAATTGTGGTAAGATAGAAGTAAGTTGTAACACTCCGGCCCCAACTAAAGGCCGAAATGTCACTCACGATAGCTAACCAGGCTGCGTACATCGTCCACAAACCAACACGAGTCCTTTCCAACGCATTTTGTCCTCACTCGTGCCCATCCTGGAAACTTCCCAAGAGGTCACCCATCCTAAGATTGCTCTCTAACAAGCACGCTTAACTGAAGAGTTCTTAAGATGAGCCACCAGAAAAGAAGATGCATCTTGTTGATATGAGTAGTACTTACAATCCTTTTAAGCACTATGTCACTTGAGCTAACACATGGACCTCTTCAACGGGGTACCCGGCCCGAATAACCTCAGATAACACCGGTACCCGGCCCGAATAACCTGGGACAACACCGGGTATTACATAAGCGATCAAAACCTAGTTGATTTTGATACCGCAGGTTCTATTGATAAGAATGAAAAGTATGAACCAGCTCGTGGAACTCCGCATAGCTCGGCGAATAGTGTCCCAGCACATAAATTGTATCGTGACCCGCGACCGCATTAACATGATGAATACTAGAAGAACCGCCACTGTGAACATTGTCGAGTTTCATCGTTAAAGCTGAGAGCTAGCTCGTGATAGCACTAAGGCTCTTATTCTCACGGTTGTTGTGAGCTAACCGTGAATTGCTTTGTGAAGTATGGACCGACATTTCCTCAATCAGTTGTTATGCCTTATCATCATCGAAGTTAGTAGCAAATCTACCCTCCGCGGCGAAGTCAGGAATAGCACAGCTCTCGGCATACAACCCATTATAGAATGTCATGATCACTAGCCATTCGTCGAGCCGTGGTGTGGACACTCGCGAATGAGCCTCTTACAACGTTCTCACGCCTCGGCTAATGACTCATCATAAGTCTGCTTGAACCCCGTGATCTGTCTACCCAACCTATTAGTCCTCTATAGAGGATAATATTTTTGATAGAACGCAAGAGCAAGACTCGGCCTATCAGTAATACCCGCGGTTGCTTAATCAAGATCATTAATCTACCTGCGCCCACTGTGTCGTAGTGAAAAAGGGTACAACATCTCCCTAATTTGATTTTGAGTGATCCCGACTTGCTTACTAATGGTCGAGCAATAGTCGGTAAAATCTTGCATGTGCAGACTAGGATCCTCCGTAGAATTACCACCAAATTAATTTAGCTCCACCAAACTAAAGAAGGCGGTACGAATCTAGTCTTGCAAAAAGGAACAAACTACATCGGTGCGTGCCGCACTCACAAGGGACTGCCTGGAGTCGGTTCGCCTCCTGCCTTGTAGCCTGTCCTCAGCACTCTTGGAGCCAGTCCTCCAGACAACAACTTTAACCAGTCCTCCAGACAACAGTGCAGCCAGTCCTACCGTTGAGGGTCTGCCGTCGAATTGAAGGACATTGCTTAGCCGCCATTAAAAGAGTCCTATAATATCCCTTAAGGTAAGTCATGATCCTACGACATAAGCACAAAATGGGTGTACATCTGCACAGGCTAAGTACATTCATAGGAAAGCCCTTTGGAAAGACAGGGCATACATCGTTGAATATGGATGTCACTCCTGCGAGGTTAGTGCTATGACAGCCCGACCCGCCATCGTCGTAATACACCCCACCTAGAAGGTGAGATGCACACTTTTGGGCCTGTTGTCCTCACTTAAGCCCAAAAGCACAAAGCCTTGTTACTAAGATGGTGGGTGAAATCTCTTATAAACATATCAAATCCTCTTAAATCCCCCGATGTGGGATATCCAACCTCATGGGGTATTACAAGTGCATTCATAGAAAGTCCTTTTAAAAGACAAGGCACACCTACGAATTGAAGAAGCCCTTTGAAAGATAAGGCACATATACGAAGAAGCCTTTTGATAGACAAGGCATACATACGTAAAGCCCTTGAAAGATAAGGCACAAAGTATTTAACCATCCTCAAGAAGGTTAAACAAAAGTTCAAACGATGTTTTATCAAAAGTGAGACAATGTATCCAATAGATCAGGTCACGCAAGTTTGCACAAACGCATGGGTCGTAACTATCCCCAGATTGACAAGAGGATAGCTTTTCTTTTTTAAGGTTAAGGAAAGTCTAGAACTCGTGCATACCAAGGAAACATCTCTTGTCCAACAAGCCATGTCGAAGTTCAAACTCGAGCGTTTCAAAGCAAGGTATAAACCCTAGTCCTACAAGGCACACAAAAGGTAAGCCCTCGGAAATATATTATTTGTGCATTAACTTGAGATTTACTAATCATTGCTACCGTGAAGTACTCGCACAAGTTTGAATATTCGATAACTCTTGATCTAACGATTGACACCTGTCTTGTTCATGCATATATTCGTTACTACTTTGGTTGTATTCTTTCTTATTTGTTGTCAATATGATTGTTTTCTCAAGACTCCTGAGCAGGCTACTTGAGAAAACAAGGGTCATTTGTTGAGTCAAAAATTTTCACCTTACAATGGTGTCAGTCTTGAGAAACGATGAGACTACAAGGTACTCAAGACAGATAAGTCAAGTTCAAAGTGACGCCTACAGTTCAAGTATCATGGAGACAAGGGTAGTTGTTAACCCCTGGACATCAAGGAGATAGTGAGTGGTTACGAAAATGGCAGTCCTGTAATTGTTCATAGCTAACGTCAAAACTGAAGGTTATGCAAGACTGACAAGACATGAGAGGTCAAAGGTCAACAGGGCAGTTATCCTGAAAAGTGGGAGAATGGGTACACAATTGACAATCCTTGCAGAACAAGACAGAAGTGCGGATCATGGGTAATTATTCAATTACTTATGGTCATGGGAAGTTATCAAGTCATGCATTGTTGATAGTTATTCTACTACCTAAATTAATGAGATAGTGACCCTAGATTTTAGGAATTGTATTAGTGAGCATTCTACCTATATATAGAGGCTCACGCTAGTCATTTTCTCATACGTTTTTCCATTGGTTTTTTCTTAGACTTTCATATAGAAGCACACATAATCGATGTATTAGCATTATTCGCTAGTTTTTCCTACGGAAATCATCCAATTGTAATCAAAAGCCTTGTATTAATCACAAAAGGAGATTAATAAAAGAAATCATGCCTTGGTAGCCCGCAGTTTAATTTTCCCCATCTTCTTCTAGGGATTTCTGCGTCATCAATAATCTTGTTGTCTTCACTCCAATTGTTCGTACAAGGCTATATTCAGTCCTGTTTTGCAAATAGTACTAGTTTACTCATCTTAACTTTTTTTCACTCTTTTCGAAAATTTACCAAAACATAGCATGTTAATTAGACCAATTATTTTGGCATCAGACATTTACTCTTTAAATGAGTTTTTAAGAAAACCTTAAACGATCGTTTGCTTCGAATAGTTAGAATGGAATGGAATGAATATGATTCTAAGGTGGTATTGTCACTAGTATGGAGGTGGGACCTCATACCTTTGTATACTTGTTTGGTTTGATAATGGTAGGGATTGAAGTTTATCGATTTATATTGCACATATATGATTCATGTTGTTTGATGTGTAACTAGATTAGTGTTCCGTGAAATTCACGGCTTGTTCAGTTTTATCTTATTATTATTATTTATTTTACATGTTACTTGACCTTATTAGCGTCATGTATTTGACATCTATACAAGATGCAAAGCGTTACTTTATTAGAACCAATCTCTTTATGTGAGTATGATCATAGGCAGGTAGAAGGGGGCTTCATGGAGTTCCACTGCACCCCCAAACAAAAATAAAATAAAAATTGAATACTCTAGCCACCCTCCCCACAAATTCCCAAAATTCTGGAGTATTAATTTATTGGCTTAAAAATATATATATATATATATAATAATAATATAATAAAAAAATAAATAAAACAATAAATTAGTGTCACCCACTTGCCCCACAAATCCCAAAAACAAAATTAATTAAAATGAATACTCTAGCCAATTAATCAAACCAAACGTACTAAACACAAAATTACAAACCCCAATTGAGTATTGACGATCATCCGCATCATTGATGCACGCCGCACGCCGCACCGACCACCATCTCCACCACCGAAGTCACTGACGACAGTCGTCAACCTTCTTTGACATTCTTCCGTCTTTTAGTTCGGTACTTTTTTTGGCTCTAATTTTATAATTTCTTCAAATTTGATTGAGATTAAAAGGTGTAATTTGTAAAGGTTCTGTTTTTTTTTTTTTTTTTTTTTTTTTTTTTTTTTTTTTTTTTTTTTTTTGAATTATGCTTTTTCAATTGAATTTAATTATTGGTAGCCATGGTAAGAATGCTAGAATTGACTATTATGACTAATCAAGGTTTGGAATTGGTTATTATAATTTATGAAATAAAAAGGTAACTCTAGTCTCTAGATTCTAGAATGTAGTAAGTTTGGGATTTTGAAAAAGTTAAGTTTGTGAAATGTAATTGTCAATTGTCAATTTATGATATGTGATCCAACATATGATATTCATGAATGAATAAAAGATGACAAAGTAAGTGGAGGGAAACAAATGTAGTTATTGAGTTGTTGTCTTGTTGTTTTCAATTTCTAGTTTTGTTTAGTTTGATTTTTTATTACTATTGATAAATACTTTGTAATGATTCTTGCAATTTAGGGATACTAATATGGAAAAGACTATGAAAACTACGCGGATATCCGATTTTTTTGTGTGGAGGAAAGTCACAAAAAACTTCCGTCTCATCTTCTCCACATTTACATAAACCTGAAGTTGAAATTAGCAGTCATAAATCTCCTATTTAAGAGGAAACAAATGACCAAGAGCCTTCATTTATTCCATCTCAAGAAGCGCCTCAAAATGAAACAAGACCATTGACGGATGATGGTCATGTTTATAATATTGATCTTCTTGCACATGATCCCGGATTAAGAATCTCCATATCATCTTACCCTCCTAACGATCAAGATAAGATAAGGAGGGGATTTATAGCTAAAGGAGCTTGCCGACCACATAACCATTTCTTTCCTCGAAGCAAAATCAGTGTCATTCAAACTTGTGCTCGTAGTTTCTATAGTGAATGGTATGACGATTATCATTGGCTTGAATTTAGTGTTTCTAAAGATGCGGCGTTTTGTTTTGTGTGCTACTTGTTTAAGGAGAAAACAAATCATAGGGGAGTTAATTCATTTTTGAATAATGGGTTTAAGGCTTGGAACCGAGCTCGAGAAAGATTCGATTTACATGTCGGTAATAAAAGTAATGCTAGTGCTCATAAGCGAGCCCAAGAAAAGTATAATTTTTTCATAAATCCAAGATCATCGATTGTTGAGAATGTGAATAAAACAAGTAAAGAAGCTAATGTTCTTTACAAAGCTCGTTTGACACATTCACTTGATTGTGTGAGGTGTCTCTTGCGTCAAGGACTAGAATGTCGTGGACGGTGGACATGACGAAAGTGAAACTTCAAACAATTAAGGTAATTTCCGTGAACATTTGCAATGGCTTGCGAACAAGGATGAGAATGTTAATAAAGTGGTGTTGAATAATGCTCCCGGAAACTCGAGAATGTATTGTCTTGAACTCCAAAAATATCTTATCCATGCTTGTGCTAAAGATACTACTAAACTCATTCTTGATGAGCTTAATGACAACTATTTTAGTATTTTAGCCGATGAGTACGGTGACGTGTCTCATAAGGAGCAATTAACTAATTGCTTGCGTTTTGTGGATAGAAAAGGAAGGATTTGTGAACGTTTTCTTGGTGTGGTAAAGATGATGGATACTTGTTCTTTATCAATTAAAATTGCAATTGAAAAGATGCTTACGGACAAAAACTTGAGCATGTCTAGTATTCGTGGCCAAGGATATGATGGGGCTAGTAATATGAGAGGTGAAATTAATGGTCTCAAAACTATGATTATGAAGGGCACTTCATCCGCTTATTATATACATTGTTTTGCTCATCAACTTCAATTAACAATTGTTGTCGTTGCTAGACACAACTATGATTGTAAATGGTTTTTTGAACAAGTTAATCACTTGTTAAATCTCATAGGGGTTTTTTTGTAAACGTAAAGAAATGCTTCGAGTGGTTCAAGCTCAAAAGATTGTCCAAGGTTTGGATTTAAATAGTGTCGAAAGTGGGCAAGGATTGAATCAAGAGCTTAGCTTGGTGAGGCCGGGGGATACTCGTTGGGGATCTTATTATAGAACAATTTTGAATATTATTGCATTATATCCCTCCTTCTTTGAAGTACTTCTTATGATTGGTAAAAGCGGTCATAGTGATGATCGTTTAAAAGCCCAAATGGTTATGCTTTCTTTTGAGTCATTTCACTTTGTTTTTATGGCTCGCTTAATGTTAGTAATATTTGGGTATACGGATGATTTATGTCAAGCGTTGCAAAGAAGAGATCAAGACATTGTGAATGCAATGACGCTAGTTCGTTTGACTAAAGAGAGATTACAAAAAAATAGAGATGATGGTTGGGACGATTTTCTTGGTAGTGTAACTTCTTTTTGTGCAAAACATGATATTGAGGTTCCTAAAATGGAAGATAACTACGTTCCTCCCGGAAGTTCAAGGCGTTTCTTTGAAAAGGTAACCAATGTTCATCGATTTCGGGTGCAACTTCAAGAGCTAAATAATCGTTTTGATGAGGTAAATATGGAATTACTAATTTGTATGACTTCGTTTAATCCCATCAATTCTTTTGCCGCTTTTGACAAGCAAAAACTACTTAGGCTTGCCGAGTTTTATCCTGAAGACTTCTCTTGTACTGATTTGATGAGACTTGAATTTCAACTTGATCATTTTATTGATGATATGCGGAAAGATGCACGATTTGAAAATGTTTGAGACATTGGTCAACTGTCTACAATGCTTGTTGCGACTGAAAAGCACTCTTCGTATAAGCTAGTCTATCTTCTTCCGGTAGCGACTGCAAGCGTGGAGCGTTCTTTTTCTGCAATGACTTATGTGAAGAATAAGTTGAGAAATAGTATGGGAGATCAACTGTTAAATGATACACTAGTAACATTTATCGAGAGAGATTTTTTCTCACAAGTAGAAAATGATGATATAATAGATCGATTTCAAGGTTTAAAAACTCGTGGTACTTTATTACCTCACGCCCTTTAATATAAAGATGTATTTGTAACATTTGAATGAAAAAATATTTTGTTATTTAAAATTCGTTTTTACATGTATATTTTGCACCCCCAATCGTGATATCCTAGATCCGCCTCTGAGTATGATTAACGCTTAAATATAATAATGTTGAGTTATAGTACTTACAGAAACAAAGACGCACAAAATCTTCTATTTAATAAATTTTTATGACATAATATTAAGTGTATTATCATTTTGACCTGTAGCATGTAAAAATTTAGTTGATACAATTCATTTTATTAAATAAGCCAACTTTCATGTCACTAATATAATCTCTAACTTTGACAGTTTAAAGAAAGCTGGTAAAAAAAAAAAATACAATATTACATTTGTCATGCCTAATTAAGTGATTTTGAACCCTATCGGCATGCATTCAATTTTATACTCCGTATGTGATAATTAAGTGATTTTGTAAACCCTATGGTTAAGGATGTCATCGGGGCGGGGAAGGAGGAAGGGTCCCCTACCTCCGCATCCGCGAAGAAAAATCCACCTTCATACCCGCCCCATCATCCGTAGCGGGTGACATTCCCTCCTCCACCACCCGCTTGACGGGGCGAAGTTTTAAACCGCCACCCGCCCCACCACCCTCCCTGCCCCCCGCCTCGCTCGCCCCGGACCCGCCTCCCCCGCCCCAGACCCGCCCCGTGAAATAACATTGTCCGACGTCCAAAATTCAATAATGACCGGAAAAAACACATACGGAGTATAAATTACAAATTCTAGGTAAACATCAAATTAAAACACAAATGGAACACATTTAAAGTTATCAATTATTCAAAATTATTTATTCAATTTTTTTGTTTTTATGTGTTACTTTAATACTTTATTTTTATAAAATTTAGATTTAATATAAAGCGGGTATAGATGAGGCGGATATATGCGAGACGGGGACAGGGCGTGTGGCGGGGCGGGGATGAGGTGGGGGCGGTGGCGGGGCGGGGACGGGGCGGAGTTTTAATTAAATCCACCACCGCCCCATGACCCGCGGTGGAGGTCACTTTTGGTTCCAACCTTCGCTCCACGGCCCACTAAACTACATCTTACTTCCGCCCTAACTGAGGCGGATGTGGGGCGATATCCACATCGACCGCCCCACTGACATCCCTACCTATGGTCCCTATCCGCATGCATGAGAGAACTGATTTTTGAACCCTATCGGCATGCAGAATTACTAATGTTTTCTAAATGTGTCCACATTGTGCGGAAAAAAAAGCTTAATATAAAAATTTTCTCAAAAATTACTTTCCCACGAAATAAATTGTTGCAATTTTGTAACATAAATGTTTTAAAAATATTTCCTTCTCAGAATAATGTCATTTTGAGGAATTAATACCCTATTTATCGATAATTTGTATTTACATTCAACCGTTTCTATGTGCAAAGTATCCATTCGGATTTGGATTCCATGAAGTTGAAACTTTGGTAAAGTTGGTGAAGTTTACTATATATGGAATTAGAATATTATTTACGGAGTACTTCCCTTTTTATGTGAGAAATTATCTTGCAATTGTATTTTTCTATCTAATTATAGCAAATTTCACCAACTTTACACATTTTCAACTTAATGGGATCCTCACCTCATAAATAAACTCAATTAGACATGAGTGTAAGATATCTTTTTTTTTTTTTTTTTTTTTTTTTTTTTGGTGACGAGGGGTTTAATCCCACACGTGCATTCCGACGCCACCACCGCACTACGTAAGCCACCCCTTTACCAGTAGTCGTGATACCCGCATGGTGCGCTTCTGGAGGCTTGAACCTGGGACCTCGCAGTTCCTGCCATTGCTAGGCTTTGAGGTTGCCCCAGGAACCACCAGACCGCTACCACTTAGGTGTAAGATATCCTTTACTATACTAAAAGATTGAATGGTTGACCAAAGTTTTGACTTTGCGTAGCTTTGTAGTTCCAATGCTATCCTTTGCAAGTGAAGGTTAATGTTTGCCTAACTTTGTTGTTCCCGTGCTACTCTTTGTTAATTTTTACATAACTTAAGTTGTCAACTTCATGTAGAATATGAATTTGCCTTAATAAATTAGCAAGATTTTAATTTTATATTATTTGATTAATTAGTTTGCTTACGTTATTTTACCACTTGTTAGATATGCTTTTACTTTAAAAATTTGTAATCAACCAAAATCTTCAAAAACTAGAATAAGTACACAATCACAAAAGAAAAACAATGAAAAAAAAAAGAAAACCCTAGATTAAAAATCTATTGAAAGATGAATATCACAATTCATTAAATCATGAGTATTATTAAATTGAAAATTAGAAAAAAAAAAAAAAAAAAAAAAAAAAAAAAGTATAGATGAACGTGAACTATAGCCGTAACAAAATTATTTATAAAGGTTATATTTGATAGATTGATTAAGGATATTTTTACAAAGATTTAATTTGCGTATATTAACTTGAATTTTATTTAAGTAAGTTGCAAAATTACAGGGGTTGATTAGCCTATCCTTTATCCTTTATCCTTTACTATACTAAAAGATTAAATGGTTGACCAAAGTTTTGACATTGCGTAGCTTTGTAGTTCCAATGCTATCCTTTGCAAGTGAAGGTTTATGTTTGCCTAACTTTGTTGTTCCCGTGCTACTCTTTGTTAATTTTTACATAACTTAAGTTGTCAACTTCATGTAGAATATGATTTTTCTTTATTTATGTAGACACCCATCATTGTTGAGTACTTAACTATAACATTTAATTTTATTCATTTTATTATATGCGAAATTAGTTTTAGATGTTTATTATAATATATTTTAAAGGGATATATATTCTGTAACACCCCGGCCCCAACCAAAGGCCGGTATGTCATTCACGGTAGCTCGCCAGTCACAGACATCGCCACTGCACTCAACACGGCCCTTTCCAAATAAGACTTTGTCTTCACTCGTGCGCATCCTGAGAACTTCCTAGGAGGTCACCCATCCTAAGACTAGTCTCCAGCAAGCACGCTTAACTGAAGAGTTCTTAAGATGAGCCACCAGAAAAGAAGATGCATCTTGTTGATATGAGTAGCACTTACAATCCTATTACAATATAGCATTCCAGAATCCTTTTAATCTTACAATATAGCATTCACGGTAGCTCGCCCGAATGCTATCTTGTTGATATGAGTAGCACTTACAATCCTTTTAATCTTACAATATAGCATTCCAGAATCCTCCCCAGTTAGATAAAATTTTTTATAGAAGGTGAGTAAAAAAGGGTATGGAAGGGAAAAAAAAATGAAAAAAGTATATAACGGGAGTAAAACCCGTATACGGAAAATCAATACCCATTTTTTATTGTAAGTCGAAGTTTTTTCCATAAAAATAAGGGTATTAGTGAGAAAACGGAAATGTTCGAGATTTGTCAGAAATTGAAGAGAAATTGCTGCAATTGATGCTTAGAAAACCCTAGCTAATCTTGACAACAAGTTGCTCGTTAATCCAAAAAGATGCTCGTTAATCCAAAAAGATGCTCTTATTTTTGTAATCGCATGCGATTATCAATGCGATTACTCGATGGAAAATTCTACTCCTATTTTTGTAATCAATTCACTTGTTAATTTTCTATAAACCCTAATTTGAATTTTAACCCAAAATTATTAAGATTAATAAAATTAACATAACTTTATGAAAAAAAATTGAAATTGAATTGAATTACTACTTTGTTAAATTGATTATCGAAATTATTAATTGAAATAATTGAAAATTGTATGAATTTAGGTTAAGAAAAGTTAGAAAAATAAAAGAGAGAATTTTGTATAGAAGGTGGGTAAAAAAGGGTATGAAAGGGAAAAAAATGAAAAAAGTATATAATGGGAGTAAAATCCGTATACGGAAGATCATATTCGTAAAAAATTTCTCCCATTTTGGAAAATGGTAAAGCTTGTTTCATGTTGTAAGTATCAAAGAGATCATCGATTTGGGGGAAAAAAATATTATTTGTTAAATTTTTAGTCGAAAGATATGATCAAAGTTGATACACGAAACAAATTTTGACTGACTAAAACTATCGGGGACAAGTTCCAAAAATATTTAATTTTTATTTCAAACCAGATATCACGTTAAGACTTACAATATAGGAAAAAAAAATTACCATTTTTCGAAATCATAGCTTAAAGTTATTGCTAATTTAACTTTTTCCTCAGAAAAAGAGGGGTATAAGTGAGAAAATGAAAAACTTAAAGGGTACAATTGAGAATTTCCTCATTTTAAAATTAATTAAGCACGCAATTTTAAAGATCTAATCCAAAAAGGTTTAGCTAATGTAAGGCCCTGTTTGGTTGCAGCTTTCAGCTAACTTATTTGACAAGCTAGCTGGTTTGACCAAAATTTCAGCTAGCTGTTTTAACTGGAAGTGTTTGATGAAGGTTGGCTGGAAAATATTTCAACAATTGAAATAAAAGTTTACTTGGTAGCTTATTAAAAATAAAATTTATTTGGTTATAAGTCTTTTTACTATTATACCCTTACTTTTTTATCCTATTAATTAAAATATTAATTTTCATAACTATTTCCTTAAAATATTTATAAAACCTAACCCTAATTTCTCATGATAAAGTTGCTGCTAGTATTTTTTTCCATTGTATAGTGCTTTGTTCTGACACCAACTTTCAAGGTATGATGACTTTTATCGTATTATTTTCATATTTTCATATTGCTAAGTACTACTTCCCTATAATATTTATAAAATCTAAATGAGTCGGCTCCCGAGATGAAGAAAATTCGTGATGAAATAGCTACTTTAATTTGGGGAGCAACATGATTAGAATATTGGCAGCGTTGTTAGTACTAGTTATCTTTATTGGTTCTCATGCTAATTCTTCTATAGACTTGAACTTGATTCGCGTGATTTGGGTTAGTTGTAGAAAGGGATAATTAGGGCATCCGATTTTGACCTAATTACTGACTTAAGATAGAAGGCGTAAGTTGATAAAATTGAACTGTATCGGCTTTCACAATAAAGTGCTCAGGATTGGTAGATTAATTGCTTTCAGTGATCAGTGATTTTATCGTTCGACGTTCGTTGATTTCGTTTCGTGTCAAGTATTTCGCTCTATAAATTTATTATTTAATTTATTTTTGTTACGTTTTAGTAGTTAGTTTATAAATCAATCAAAACCCCCCCTAACACGGTTACTTTACTCTGCATTATTATACACATTAATTAGCTTAGTCCTTCTCTGTGGGTTCGACCCTTATTTCCACTATGTTGCTATTTTAGTAGTTAGTCGATTAAGTGATTATAAATTTACTTTGACGGCATACGACTTTTAACCCATCAATGAATAAATAAAAAATTGAAAAATAACTACCTCTATTATGAAGGTCTAAGTGTCATGATAAGAACGGTTTGAGATCGTCTCGTAAAAGTGTGGGAGAAGAAATAATTTCATAATTTCGCTCACTCCCAATCCCGATATCATTTCGAATCTACTAATATAAAATGTCATTTTGAATTGTGTATTAATCATACTCAAACTAAAAAGCCATGGTATGTATAATAAAAACCCCGTGCATTGGCACGGACCTAAAACTAGTTGTTAAAAATGTATAAATGTGGTGAACTCTATGTTTCGCCATTTGTGCATAAGAAACTTCCAAAGTCCAAACCATGTTGATGCCGCAATCAATAACTCACTCATAATATCATGAAAACAGTACAACCATAGGACGGATATACAAATGCTGTTTTGTGTTCTGCACATTGTATGAAAGTATCACGTGTAAATCCTCCTACTACAACATTACAGAAACTAGTACTGCATCCTGCTGCTGTTCCTTCTACCCCACCATTTCTTCTTCAACTTGTCGTTTGCCGTCTCTTCGTCTTCCAATTTATGCAATATCACTTTCGTCTCTCTTAGTCTCGCTCCGTAATCCTTTTTCCACGTTTCAAAAATTTGTTTCAACCGCCGCAGTTCCCTGTCAGGGTTCAGAGTTGCATCAACTTGACCCGACTTCACCTCCACCAAGAACTTGGCATCGTCCCCAAATACTTGTTTCCGTTGTTCTAGTTCCTCGGCCAACCGACTGATGACGCTCAGACTTGCACTCATTGGTCGACTGACCCCATTACTTTCGTGGCTTTTGAATGTAGGGCCCCCAGTATCAACGCTATAGTCTCTTTCGTCACTTGCATTCACTGATGCATCTGAACTCCTTGGAGAGTCGTCTACTGCTAGGCTCTTCTTTGCAAACGAGAGGCTTGATTGAAGTGACCTCATTTGTGTCTGCCATACTTCCTCCATAGACTTCATCTTCACCTCGTACTCTGACCAGCGGTTTTCATACTGTCGCAACCTCTGATGAAGGATTTCATTTTCTTCGTCCCTCTCTCTGAGGCCTGCTTCAGTTTTCAATACCCTCCTCTGCAACTCTGTAAGGTACGACGCCTTTACTAAAACCTCGTCTGATTTATCAACCTGTTTGATTTGTTAAGTCAGTAATCAAAATCTTAAATGAAATGCACCAAATAAGTCGCTGAAAGAGAATTGGCGATTACAGTTGGTTCTGAGTTCAACGTGCCAATATTTCCGGAGCACTTCCTGACTAGCGAGCCACGAATAGCTGCACATGAAATACGAAGGACTTAAAATTAGAACAAAGTTAAAAACTAAAAGTCATAGGCTGGCTGACTTATGAATTTAGATGAAGCATGAGCAGGCTCAACAACAGTAAGATCAGAAAAGTTACCGGACTGTATCACAGTTGTGGCATCAATAGTACCCAGGAACCATTTTCTAGTGATTCTGCACTTGATTTGTTTCTGTACGGTCACTGAAGCTCTGTGTCTCCTCAGCAGGGATGAAATTTCTTTCCTGGAGTTCTCGCCACGAATGACTGCCAAACAGTATCAATCAGATCAGTTCTTATACTGGATGAACAGAGCTCTTGTGGAGATATATTCAACAGTTTGGTCTATGATCATGGCTCTTAATCTAAAATCGGAAATCTGTTTACAACACTGTTGTAGAGTATGTAGACTTTAAACAAGAAATATGAACATGACCAACACTATGCTTCCACAGAATGTCGACAAAAAAGAATATAGCGGACTGATAACTAAAAGAAAATTCAGGAATAGGGATTATTACATGACTGTAGTGTGGAAATCCCTTTCCGCATCTCATTCGCATAGCACCGAGCTTTGTGGCCCCTGAAGCAGCTTTGGACGCGTAAAATGCCATGAAGCGTACGAGTTCTTATGTCTTCAAGAATTCCAATCTAAAAAATAAACAAGAGACTGTATAATTAGGGGAATTACCAGACAAAACTCTCTTAACGGATCCACGTTCTTATAGGATTACAAATGACATTGACAGCAAATGTTATAAGGAATGCTCTCACAAATTAGTATGCTAGAGAGAAGTTCTCGTTACAAATTTAGAATGATCGTCTAGCGGAAGTAAAGGTCGATGCTAACCTTGGAAAGGTCAAAAACATATATTTTTCCAGGTAATGTCAGTGGGGCGGGTCAACGTGGATACCGCTCCGCATCCGCCTAGTTAGGGTGAAGCCGTAAAGGTGGAGGACAGTTTAGTGGGTCGTGAAGCGGAGATGGGTACGAAAAGTGATCCCCACCACGGGTCGAGGAGCGATGTTGGATTTTATCAAAACTCTGCCCCGTACCCGTACCCGCACCGTCTATACCCGCCTTGTCTATACCCCTAATTCATATTCTTGAAAATATTAATAATAACATTTAACATTTAAAAAAATTTAAAATTCAATATTTAAATTAGATAAAAAAAATATTACGAAAACGTAATAGGGAAAGGATTCATATTCAAGCAGGTGGAGCGGGTCTATGGTTGGTGGGGAGGGTATGGGGTGAGGGAGGTGGGTATGGGGCGAGGGAGGGGGGCAGAGGTATGTGGCGGGTGGTGGGTTTAAAAAAATCCACCGTCAAGCAGGTGGTGGACAGTGGTCCCGCCATGGGTGATGGGGCGGAGGTGGAGGTGGGTATTTGTTGAAGGATGCAGATGTGGGGATCCTTCCCGCGCCCCTCCCCAATTACATCCCTAGAGTCATTATCCACTCAACAACTTAGAATGCACCACAAACTGTCTGAGATCGTGATTGTATATCGTATTACGTAAAACCGAATAAGCGGCCACCAGCCCACCATTGCCAACTATCAGGGTCTAAAGATTTGTTAGAGTGGTCCTTTCCTTAGGTTGCAAGACTTGCAACATTTGGTTGAGTCCGAATTTGAGCCGCGAAGGACCACGAGGCACCAAAGCTCTCCCTCACAAATTAGGTACTTTTTAACAGTGTTAGCTTCGAGCGAGAGACATGTGGATACCCTAGATCAAACCCTACCGACAAATCTAAGTTCACGTGTGATGTAAGCACTATGTTGGTAGGCAGCTCAAGCAATACCAACCCTCACATACATCAATACAAGTACTAAACTGTTTCTGAAACTTTCACAGAACATCTCAACTTTTTAAAATAGGCAATTAGGTAATTCACACAAATATTAGAAACAAATGACAAACTAAAGCATTATCTTGCCTGTCCTGTTCGGAAGAATAGTTTTGTATAGCCAACTTGATACATGTCGGGAAGTACATTGAACTGATGAAGCATAGCTACCGAAACACTTAAAGGATCTTGTGCTGCAACACTCTCCAGAAGAAGAAACCCATATCTATTCCAATATTGCCAGAAAGAAAAAGATTGTAGAAGCCGATTAGTACTGTATCAATGAGGCGAATGAGCTTCATATAATTGACATCAAATGTATTTTTCTTGTCCTTAAAAGCAGGGGATATTTTTCAATACCTTCTGGCAAACTTTTGGTGTGTCATTCTTGTCGGAAATCCAGATCTTGAGATTCTAACTACTTCAAGGACACCACAGCAACGAAGCTGTTGCAATACAAGACTTTGTTCGTATTTTCCAGGTGACTGCAAGCTGTTTGGCTTGATGCATCTAATAAAATGGGGTGTTGTACTCTCTAGACGCTGCATTAGCTGGAATAATTGACTCTGAATACAACATCAGAGCAATTCAGAAACTGTTGTTATATATTGACTCTGAATACCATCGAACTATTTGTTATTCTCAGGAATTTCATTCCACTACGATGTAATTTTAAATGTCATTCTCTCAAACTCCCATCGTATTCTTGGACAATTTTGATAGTTAGGATCTTAGTCACCAGCTCCATGAAAAGTTAAAACCTGCTTAATCTACGAGTATATGGCACATACCTTGAATTTTGAAGCGACACTCAGTTTTTGTGAGTCAGCTCCTCCCGACTTGTACAAGGGGCCGGCAACAGGTTTCTGTGATTGTACAAGCATGCTGGCAGCGAAACTCTGTGGGAGGGGACTTGTACAAGAAGACAAAAGTTGAATTGAGTCCAAGTGCATCAAGTCCCTGTTTTTCTCCAAAAACCCGGTAGTGTCATATGTGACCTGCACGGTGTCGTGGCATCACACTGTCAATAGCGACGAGATAAAATTCTCAAAATACTCCGACTAAGGATCACACATAGGAAGTGATGCAGTACACAAAGCTTTACACAAAAGTAAACACTGGAAGTACTAGATCTATAGGGTTCAATGATGACCATAGAAGTAGATAAGTACACCCGAGGATTGCTTCCCATTCCACAAAACCAATCTGTCCAAGGTCTGGGGATTCTGGGCCAATTTACATGGTATAATGTGCTAGAAATGCAGTTCATTACCTCGCCAGCATAATGTGACACGCTAAAAGCTTTCTCTCGTTCTCCTTTAAAACAAGGGTTGGTATTCAAATGCTGTTTAAGCTTGTCCGCAAAGGTTAAATCTGTGCCATTAGGAAAAGTGGACTCTTCATCAAGCAAAGACAATAAGCCCAGTGGTTTCTGCACGAAAGAGGAGAATGAAGTGATACAACACACAAAATAGATGATATTCGTTTTGACAACGCTACGTGCTTCAAAGGTACATTCTTGTCTCAGTGTCGGAAACTGATAAATCAGTTATTATGAATTTATAAATACCTTTTCAAACAAGTTCAGACAAGCCTGATTATCTTCAAAGTCGATTTTCGTCCAATCGATGCCATCCTGGATATATTCCTGTCAAAAATAAAAGAATGCCACGTGTCATGTATATGCTCAAGATTCTGAATAACATTGTTGGCTACGCTGCATATGTTCTCCGTAACATTGTTGATGTCACATCGTTGTTTCACCAGCTGGAGGAAGGCCAAAGTAAAACAATAATAGAGGCAGAGCACACAAGAACCCTACTCATGGATGTCGACCCAATATATCAAGGGGCATACATTTTCTAGGAAACTAGCAGGGGAATGATTTGAGTAAAACTAGAAGGAGGCCCGTCTAACACATGGGGCAAGGTGGTCAACGGAACGGGAAGAACCCTACTCATGGATGTCGACCCATGGGGCATACATTTTGTAGAAGAACCCTACTCATGGATGTTGACCCAATCTCTCCCACACAATCCATCCATCTTAATTTTTGGGCCATACTAATATGGGAGGAACATAGTGGAATGGAGGGAGTATATATTGATATTTTGTAGTTTTATATGTTATCTTTCGGTTTGCAAAAAACTGTGTATATTATAAGCAATTCAATATACGAATTCATCTCTTTTAAATGTTTATATAGGAAAAACAATTGCATTTGTCTAAAGCATATTTTTTATGTAATTATTTTGTTACATTTAAATGCTTGTATAATTCTCTCATTTTCTAAATGCGTGTAACATTGACTCCTAAGCTTTAAATATATGAACATTCATGTGGCAAAATTATGAGTGAAAAATGCTCAAGTGTCATCATATTATATCAAGAAAATTCAAGTTGTGCTAAACAGATATGAAGTTTGTGTTTTTATATTTTAGAGCAGGGCCTCCATTTTCTTTAAGACGGCCCTGACCAGAAGTAGATTTTCATGTGACAAGTCACATGGTGTCTTTAATATATTTGGTCGTTAACATTCCAATCCTAAAACTTCCGTAAAAAGACATACCTCTTGCTCTAATTTGAATAGGTGACGATTGAAGTGCTGTTGAAGTCTCTCATTTGCATAGTTGATGCAAAATTGCTCAAAGCTATTTTTCTGAAACATAAGATCATTTTGACGGCGGTGAATGTGGGGAAACAAGGTTAAGGGAAGAATTATGAAGCAACACGATATCCATCTAAAATAGTACGATGCCAGCATAAGCAACATACATCAAATGATTCAAAACCATATATATCAAGAATGCTGATGGACCTTCCTGTGCGCCGTTTGCCTACACCGAGTGACTGATTAATTTTTTCAACAAGCCAATCGAACAGGCAAGAATAGACAGATTTTGCCAATGCATCACGAGTATCGATTGCCTGGAAAAGAAAGTACAGACAAAGTCAACTCAAGGTCATTTACAAGTACCTCCAAAACGGCTAGAGTATAAATATATGATTCCGGATTCACAAAGCATAAAGGAAAGCCAATGATCTAGTGCCATAGCCCACAGGTACATTAATAGAAATTTTGTGAAAGAAAAACAATTAAAGACTAAACAATAAGCTTAGTTCCCATCAGTACAGCTCTGTAAGTCACAGTACTTCTCTTTCAAAGTGCTCGGTTCTTCTTTATTTTCGTGGGATATCGTAATCGGTTATTGGCCTTCACGCAATCACGTGAACTTGGCCCATGCACAGATGGATAATGTTTCCTCCACATTATCCTCCTATTCTTAGGAGTTGCTCCATTTTTTTCAAAAAATGTGAGGAGACCTTTGGAAAATTAATATTTCCGAAGAACAAGTGGGAGTACAAAAATGGAAATAGAAAGGAAAACCAATAACGCTGCTGTGAAGCATGTCAAATTTATCCTCATGAAAGAACCTTAACCAGTTAACCTTCCTCATTCTCTCTTTGTTTATTTAATAATATACCACGCCTTTTCAGACATGTCACCCCGCATTACTGAGCATATTGTTTGAGGTTTGAAGAACTGAAACGGGTGCATGAAGAGATTGATAATCCATTTACCTAAGACTTGATGTCATAGCGTGCTAGTTAGGGACAAAAGGAATAGTCTCAAGGTGGCTACCACCGTGAAATTTTACGGAGTGCAGACAAATGAGGCCAAAATGTGCAGATGAACCAATGTTGGTAAGCGACTTTAGCGCGCACACACCTGAACCGTCATGGGGAAGTTGAGTACCTACTTCTGGTCCATTAGGGGTCGGGTGTTCAACCAACAAAATGCAAGGGTATGTTTCCCTGTAGTGACACCAGCAAGCCAAAGTGGCTGGAAGTTCTCATAAAAGGCACAATGCCTATTAGATAAATTGTTTACAATCGAAAACTTTTCACAATTGACAGAACCACATATATTCAAGGAGAAAATATGTAAATTCAAATGAGTAAGGCACTAGGGTTAGCAAACAAACTAGGCTATCTGATTGTTCCGTCATTCAAATTTCTCAGTCAATTTTCTACACATCGAAAGTTTTGAAGAATCATTTACCTGGGATAACGTTAACTTCTGAACAATATTGTCCTTCCCGACTTTCATGTTTCTTGTGGACAAAGCAAGTTGTAATTCCTCAACTTTGCAGCCAAGCAATTTTGCAACAGTGAGAAGAGCTGGAAACAGAAAGACAAAGAAACACAGGTGAGACAAATATCACTTCACAAGGAAACAAAAGATGGAAGAGAGAGGCAAAGGCGTCATCTCTTTTTCCAAGGAATGTTTGACCAATAAAAACTCATCAATAAGCTTGGTTACTCTGCTGTCTCTTTTTCCTTCCAACGTTGTTTTCCAGTAATGACTAACGATTAAGTGAATGAATTATCATGATACCTTCCACTTATATAATAAAGCTGACAATTTACCTTCATCAGGCACTGGTTCTGCATGGTTTTCGTTGTCAATAATGGTGAAAGAGACGTTCCCAAGCCACAATACGGCAGAAACCATAGCAAATGCACTCTCTTGATCTTCTTTGGTAACATGAACAACATCCAGGGCTTCCTGAAAATAGCATAAATATACATCTGAGCACAACATTGAAATAGTTATCATTATTCAATGCCCTTTCTAACCCCATCTTTGACAGCCACACTTTGGGAACCAAATTGGCAAAAAGATATCAATATAAGGATATACCATAACATTGCAGAACTGTTCAGCATCATCCACGCTCGGAATAGTGTAACAATTGCTCTGGCTCAGGTATCTATATTCTTCAAGACTCCTCAGATTCAATTTCTCTAGAAATTACAAGGGAAGAAGGCAGTTATTAGTGCCTACATTGCAGGAGGGGTCTATGAAGCCAAAACGCACATATGAGAAATTTTCATGGAGGAACATGTTAGCCGTTTAAGTGGCCGAAACGCTAAGATATGCGAAGGCCTTCGCAACACAGAAGTTGATTCCTTAGACTTGTACTATGAAAGAAAGAAACAATGTCATCATTTTGTTTAAATTTGAGAACCACTAATGAACACTTAATTTTTACTCTCCTCAGAATTGGCGAACCTCGTTGAAAATTTGGCCTCATTCGACAATGTTTACTGTGGAGCTCAAGACATGATTAAAGGCTGGATTGAATATTTGTTTGTTTTACGGTGCAAAACTGCAAATTATATATGGCATGCATATAACATCATAAAGTCTAAACATTGGCAAAATAATTCATGACCAATAGTGTACGATGTGTATACAGACTTTGCAGAAGCAGAAGAAGAGTTGAACTGGGCCATAAATAAAAAATTAAAAACATCTGAGGATTTCTAAATCAGAGTTTGAATTGGAAAAACATTCATTATACATTTAAGCTTCGTGTAAAACATCAAAAGTCTTATACATATGAATGGTCTCTCACTAAAATAACCTTCCTGAAATGGACACACCTAAGAGAGCACATACCTCTTAGAGAAGCTGTTGCTCCGGCACACAGCTGATAGAATATATGGTATGAACGTTCACCTTCCGTACATTGCACCACTCTAGACTGTTGAAGAAATACAATCAGGAACAATGATGTGTAATAAAAAAAAAGTTACAAGTAACCATAAAAGAAAACCTGAAGAAATATTGGAAGATGGGCAAACCTTCTCAAGTAGGACTGCATCCACGCCATCGAAAATTCAACCATTGGAAAATAAGAGGAAAAACATGTAATTAGTGGGCTTGTAGTAACAATAGGTTTGAACAAGCCGAAGTGAAATAGATAAAGAAAGCTTAGATTAACAGTTAAGAAATCAAACTTACAAGTCTGAATATTTGCCCCACAGATCTTCCCAGTTTCACTAAAGTTGATCTCGATCAGCTTTCCCTGCAATATGTAAGCAAAAGAATATATGCAATCTAAGCACGCACCAATATTTCCAACTTCACATGAAGTCACATAAAAAAAGGAAAAAAATTGAAAGACAAAAAAAAAAAAAAAAAAAAGCAAGAACTTACAAAGCGACTTGAATTGTCATTTCTTAATGTCTTTGCATTACCAAAAGCTTCCAAGATAGGATTAGTTTTAAGTATTTCATACTCTATTCCATTACCACCTCCTAATGCAGCCAAATATTGCATCGCTATCTTCGCTGTTTCAGTTTTTCCAGCTCCACTCTCCCCGCTGTATCATACAAATGAAGATGTTCAGCACCAATGGTAGGATTTAAGAATCACTTTGAGGACATGGAACTCATTTTCAGTAAATATGGAGTACCTTATAGATACAGTCTATTCAAGACAAATTTATCATGATGAATACATCTAGTAATTGACCATAAAAATTAAATGCTTGAATTACAAGTTCGAGAAAGTTGAAATATAAGTATAAAACTAGCAACTTCATGTTAATAAATCACGTGAATCAGTCAGAAGAACAACTAACTCGGCCGCACATTCATGCAGACAATTTTTTTTCACACGACACATCATGTTTGAATAAGAAATACACACTTCGACACCCACCTTATGATAAGTGATTGGTTCACTTCATCTGCAAAAAGAACAATAAAAATTATAAGGGACTAATCAAAAGACAAGAACAAACACATTGACTAATATTAACCTTCTAGTCTTCGACAATGTTGCACCTGGGAAAACATAGACTAATGGGGGGAAGTAGGGAACCAAAAATAAGTAACAGAAAAATGCCGAGTAATAAATAAGATAAGTCAATAACCTCGTGTCATTTCTAGAAGGGCAGTATCGGCAATGGCATACACATGTGGACTCTCGACAGATTTACATTTATATGCTTCAATACATTCATCTCCGTATAGTGGAATCCTTTTAAAAGGATTGACGGCAACAAGCACAGGACCTGCTTTTGTCTAATTTAATTAAAAAAAAAGTGTCAATACAAAGAAAAAAAAAAGAAAAAAAATATTGATTTTTAGTAAGATTCAATAAAAAATCACTCACGTAAATCATATCCCGGTTATATCTGTACTCAAGATTGTAAAGAACTGAAGGCTCACTTAAATAACTTAATTGCATGAGATCGTCTACTCCATCAAGAATATCTGGGTTTGCTGGCAACAAACGATCAGTTTGCACCTTTACAACCTAAAATCAATGGTTCAGTGAGAGATGACGGCCATGTTGAGAAAGCAGATAATTAATTGAAGTACCATCTCGCAACCATCTTACCTTCCCCTCAGAAAGAGAGATAATAGTTTCCGCTCCTGCATTAGATATTATCCTTCCAAGCTCCCAGTTCCCATTAGGTAGTTGGTACCAAGAGTGGACATTCTGGAAAATAAGTTTCAACGGTTAGTAAGAAACAACCATGAGAACATCAATCCCATGACTACAGAACCACAACATTTACAATGCCAAAATATCCTCGCTGGTAGATTTCATCCTATGGCAACTTGACGGTATATCATGCAGGCACCCACAACTCCACAAGTTCCACATAAATGTTAAAATGATCAAGACTAGAAGTAGATATCATATGAGGAAACTAAAAACTGAGAAACAAATAACAGATGAAAATTGAAAATTTTACCCAGCAGCTAGAGTTATACAAATTTAAAAGCAAATTATTGAACCTAGAGGCGCAGCGGTGACACGATACTGTGTAGTCAAAAGATGGCAATGAATTTGAATATTGAATTTTCTATGGAATATCTTTGTTAAGAAGCTCCAATGATAATCGGTTTCAGGATAAAACCTCCTTGGGCTTGTAACTGGACTCTATCTTCTCTCAAATGATAACTACTAAGTCCCACTAATCGTTATAGGACGATGAACAGGTAGAGTGGCTTCAGACTTGTACTGGGAGATCGTCAGAAAAAAGTATATTTCGGCAGAAAGTTGTACTTAAATTAGCGCAGCAAGGGTAACAGGTTCCAGCTTTAATTGGAGAAAACCCTCACCATAGGCAGCTAAGGTACCAGAGACAGTAATCATCAAAGGAAAAAGGCGGCTAAGATACCACCATACAGAACTCAAATGAGATACTATGGTCCAAGGGAAAGGCAGCTAAGGTACCAGAGACAGTAATTGTCAAAATCTGGTGACTACCAGCCTACGGATATATTACACCGAGAGCAGGAGAGTGGTATATTATTCTGCAGCATTGCAACATCACGTACAGCAGACCAACACAACAAATGGCATGCAAAACACACTCACATCCCGATTTAATACTAGATTTTATTCTACCCGGTACATGACATGCAAAGCTAAATTCAGAAATACTAAGCTTAATCAGCAAAGTCCAGAGAAATCACATGAACAAGAAAGCCAAAATGATAATATACAATAACCTATTATCGGGCTTCAACCATCACCTTAGAATTTAAAAACAGAAACAAAACTAGACACAAGTGAACACGAGATCAAAACCAAGACCTTCTTGTTAGCATACGAAGCAATGTCATTCCACTTGAAGTCAGCAACAGATGGCAAAGACGAAGACGCAGCATTGGCCCCACCACCACCACCACCATAGGGCGAGTCGTCATTTGAATGATCACCATGTTGATAGCAAGCATTATCAAGAAACCCCCCATTAGAAAACAACCCAGATACCTCAGCAGAATCCATCAACCTAAACTCGACAGACAACGAGTTTAATCGACTTAAAAAAAAGAAGGCGGTATGGGATCGATTTGGGCACGTAGAAAAGAATGAATAATGAGTCGAAAAAGGAGGTTGCTTTATTCAGTAAAGGAAACTAACAGACATTTAGGGAAGGACCCACATTGGATGGATGACTGCTTAGCACAATTGCAATTTTGAAAATGGGCCAACACCAGCACCCAACACCGAATTTTGCTACGACCACGACTACGACTACTGCTAAACTAAATTTACTAAATCCGATACACACGAAAACAAAAAAAAGCGAAAACAATAACAATAATTGAAACTGTAATGAAAACTGAAAAGGGTTTAGTTATAGAATATCAAACACACAGAAAATAAATGGGGTTTTGCTGAACAACAACACTTGAAAGTTGAAACCCAGAAACACTAAAATGGGAACACTGCACTACAGACTACAGTGCTGTAGTAGAAGAAGATTGTTTAATGTAACAAGGATTAATTAAAAATAAAAAATAAAAAAAATTGAGTGTGTATGAAAGTGAGTGAGCAAAACTTTTGTTAATTTTTGAATTGTGGGAAAAGAGAGTAAAAAATGCACATGAAATTGAAAATGGCAGAATATTTTGTTTTTGTTTTTCCTTTTTGAAAATGGGTTTACGTTTCAAATCTCAGTGAATCTGATATAATTATGTCGTTTCCCTCTTCTTCTAAATCAAATATTCAAGTGATTAATTAGGAGGTTTCAATGTTTGATTTACTGTATTTTTCTCTGCTTTATTTTGCAATTATGACTTTTATTTCGTGTAATCATTTATCGGCATCTCGAAACGGGTTAATTGGGTCCAGTTCGGGTTGTGTCAGTTTGATTCTGGTGAATCTCGATTTACTATTATCGGGACTAATTCGGATCGGGTTAGATTATTTTGGGTTCAAGTCCTTTTCAGGTTACCTAATATTGAGTTTAGGGATGGCAATGGGTCGGGTCTGGGTCGGGTCCTATAGGACCCATACCCAGACCCGCTTTGCATGTATTAGACCCAGACCCGACTCAGACCCATCGGGTCTAAAATTCTAAGACCCAGACCCGGCCTGATGGGTCTGGGTCCTTCGCGGGTTTGTTTTAATATAAACATAAAATTGTATTTTGTAAACATTATCACAAGAATAAATATTTTCAAAACTTTACATGTTGAAAAAACTTTGTTCCGCCCCATTTATGATGTTCTTTGTATAAAGTATATCCAAAACATTAAACGTTTTTATGAGCGATTCGTAAAAGTTAAAATAAATAACATGATATTTGATACTAAAATATACTCCGATAGAATTAGCGTATAGAACAATGACTAATAGTTGGGGGGGAAAAACATTATACTTAAGAGTGAGACATTATAATAATGAATATTAAAAATTATATATATAAACGGGTCCATGGGTCGGGTCTGGGTCTACATGACGAGACCAGGACTCCATCTGCACCCATTAATTGTAGACCCAGACCCGACCCAGACCCGTTGGGTCCAAAAATATTAGACCCAAACCCGACCCATCAGGGTCGGGTCTAGCGGGTCTGGGTCGGGTCTTGGACCCATTGCCATCCCTAATTGAGTTGTTTATGATAGTCTCTTTATTATTAATAACCATTCGAGTTGATTTATTGTTGGTTAGGTCAATTTACTTTTTAGGTCAAATTCGGGTCTCAAGTTTAAGTGTCGGATTGAATTTTGGGTTGGCTATGTTCAGTTCGGATCTTTCGGGTTAAGTCAGCTTTGACATGTCAAATCTCGACTCCAATAAATTTATTTACCTAACCTTTTCATTTTGAGAATTGGCTTAAATTAATTAGTTTTTCCTATAAAAGTAAGTTTGGTGAATATAAATCATTAAGAGTTAGATTAATTTTATATAGCTAGATAGTTTTGAATGATAAACATCTTGGCTAAAACTTTTTCCACATAGTTGATGGTTTTGGAATGTTATTTGGTCACATGCCACATCAATTTATTTCATATAGTTGATAATTTGATTAATTCAGGACAATACAATCTCATTAATGTGAATGTTCTAATCTATTAGTGGTATAAATCATACTTTACATAATATCGGCATATGTATGCTGACATATAACCAAAAAAAATGATATACATACACGATAGATTGGGGAAAAAAAAAAGTGAAATGCAGAGTTTTCCTCCGGCATGGACCCGAAATCGAATCTTTTGGTGGTGCTTCATGTTGCCAAAATTTAGGAACGAACTTGAATTGTTGGATTCCAGTGGGTAAGGCCCAAACATTCACAATCGGGACACGGTCCTTGAACGAGTGGAGGCAGATCGGCCCAGCCAAAAAATGATTTGATTGGCGCACCGAGCGGACCCACATAGTTGACCACCACTATGTACGCATAAGTAACATGTACGTAGTAACTATCGTAAGATGACCCAATGAAAAGAAACATACGGAGTAATTGTTTACGTAATTGATTTTTCATTTACGAATTTTACTCATGTTGTATACTTTTTCAGTTTGTTTTTTAACACCTACCCTTTTTTACTCTCACCCTATACACATTTTTTTTTTTTTTTTTTTTTTTTTTTTTTTTTTTTTTAAACTTTTCATCAAATTCACTTAATTGTTCAAATTTTCAATGATTTTCAATAATCAATTTAATAGAGTAATAATCGCATTCAATTTTAAATTTTTAAATTAAAATTATCGAATTTTATTAATTTTAATAGATTTGATTTAAAATTGTAATTAGGGTTTGTATGAAATAGGAGTTTGGGTGGTTATTTGTGAGTTGAGTGAGTGATGTGGTTAGGTGTCAGCCAATGAGGGTCGGCTGCCGGCGTGGGGGCTGATGGCAGGTGGTGGCCGGAGAAGGCAGCTGGGACGGTGGTGAGTAAGGGTGTGCACATTTCAATCCGGACCTGAATATTGGACCGGACCGGACCGTATTTATCGGGCTTCGGTCCAACATTTGGAATTTGATCCGGTCTTCGATCCGAGGTTTTATGTCATTTTGATATTCTAACTTATAATACTGAGCTTGTAATAATTATTAATATTAATTTTTTTTTTTTCATGAAATATTAATTTATGGATTCAAAAAGTCTTTTTACACAAAATTACACTTGACCCATCGGGTCGAACGGGTCGAGTCGGGTCTTGACTTTGAGTTAACGGGTCGTTTTGGATTCGGGTCATTTCGGGTCACGGGTCAAATTTTACGGGTCTTGACCCTAAAATAACGAGTCGGGTTTGGGGGTCGGGTCGAATTTTGACAGGTCTACTCTCAATCCAAGCTTAAAGGACTATGGGCCTCATTTTTAATGTTTTTTCACAATCCATATCATCAAGGTATTTAAACCCGCTTGTATACATGGTTAGTTATTCTTATTGCATGCATCACATGTATACAACAGAAAATCTAATTATAATTTAAGAGAGCAAATTATCTATATAAAATTATCTCAAATATGTACTTATGGTGTTAAAAATACCACATGATAACATGAAGTTGAAGGTGGGATCGTGTGCAAAAACCCACTTATGGTGAAAGATCTCCAAAAAAGATGGTATGTTTGATGTGGAATTTGTGCATGTTCACCCTCTTTGGACAAGTGATGTGATGTGGGGTATCAACAATATGAGCCCTCCTGTTTTATGTCCATAAAAAGAACAAAGGTGACCAACTAACTATAAAGCTTAATATCAAACTACATCACCTTTATCTTCCTTCCTAAAACATGGGCCCTTTCAATCTTCTAACTTGATCGAAACCAGCATCCCGATCAAGTTCATGTGTGCAGACGTGTGATGCTCGTAAGTCGTAAGGGTCATGTTCTCCTAATCTTATTTTTTCTTAACTTATCGAACAGTTCAACAAACTTCTAATAAGTTCAATGAAAAAGTGAAGTATGCACCGATCCCATTAAGTGTCCGGTCAAAAATCTTTCTGTGGCCTTGATATCGCCTTACTTATCAGGGAGTACAAACCAACACCGGGGTACGGTGATCTAACAAACGAATTACACGCCTGCACCAAATGCAAAGCTGACAACTGAGTACTAACCAAAGAGCTGAAAAGGACGTGCACAATTTCCGACATGCATGACTCTAGTCCACTATGTAAAGGTAAAAAGGGAGGGGACGGAGGAAGGTGGAAGGGAGACAAAGACAAGGGGACGGGAGGGATAAGGGACGTATCGAAAGTAGGAAAAACGGCCCATTTTAAAAAGCCTGACTTGATTTTCCATATCGTTATCGTTCATCTCTGTCAAGAAACAACATCTCGATCCATCAAATCATTCTGATTTCACATCACCTGTACTATCCAGTAGAATGAAAGCAATTAACGTGACACCGTGCAAATCATTGTACTACCAGTTAGACTCACAGTTAGCGCCCCTGTCATATCCAACTTTAAGAGATTGCAAACACCATGCTACGTTATCAATGATTCTAAGAACTAGCTTAAAAAGCCTACTGTAACGACCTCACCAAGTTCAGTTACATGGACAAAGGCCACTAATACTCTAATATTAGCCTATTTGTAGATTAGCACAGGTATTATCAAACGGCCAGTGTAAGCACCTTTATCATGTCATCTCCAAGCTTGCAGACAGCGTACTGCATTTGCAGTTAAAGGCGATTCTAGAGAAAGAGATGATACGTCGATTAGCTACAACCTCAATAAACTAGGCAGAGAGACTACTAGAATAGAAGCAAATAACACAGAGAGAATGAATGAATGTCGCTTCACTAATAAAATCCATGACAGTGCCTGAGCAATAATAATATAGCATAAACAAACAGCCTAGAAATAGATTCCGTACCAGGGCATGATGGACCAGAAGAGGAAATGCTGAATCATACTAACCTTCTCGAGGGACGCAGTTCGGTACATCTCAAGCTAGCCAGCATTAACTTAACTCCAATTAGGTACACCGTCAATGTCATGCAACGTGATCAAAGTCAAACAAAAACCTTCCACTGGAACTGAACACAGGAAAGACACTCGGAAAAAATTTCAAGAATGCCCTCTTTATGTATTGACTTCAGCTTTATGCACTTATGATCAATAAGCAGGCCCAGCATAACTGGCAGAAAATCGTAATCACTCAGACCACCGCACACCATCATGGCCGACCCACGAGTTCAACGTAGTATACAAGCAGCAAAGAAGTTGTTACGGTAGAAAGGAGGTGGTAGTTCCATTATTGTATATAAAACTCAGACCATCTTTTCCAGAGGAAAAAAAAAAAAAAAAAAAAAAAAAAAAAAAAAAAAAAAAAAAAAAAAACCTTGGACTATCAAGTTGATAAATATGTTTCAGGCTTTCAGCAACGATGATAAAACCTTCATGAAGATTCACACATCATATATAAATTGCACACCCTCCCGAAAATGGTATGGAGTACTAGATCATAGTTTTCATTCACATATTCAGACGAACCCCGAGAACAAAGGATGCCAAAAAGTGTACACAACCACAAATGATAGTATAAATATGCCTAGGTATCAGATTGATTTTCTAAAACAGCTAGTACCTACTCCACTACCAAATTTTTTTAATCCATGAGTACAAAAACATGGGTTAAGTTTACAGCACATCTTCAGGAAGTTGATGCTAATTGCTTTAACTTGGACTGCAACACAACTCCAGCCTCGTCTGCTATGACTTTTTTCTTCGAAGCAATCTGCAGTTTTGCAAAACATGTTACTCCAAAAAGCTATTTCTCACAAGTAAAAAGCATTGTTGGCATGCATTAGGGTAATTTCATTGCATTATAGTTTCGGTGACCTTGTGTTACCACTTACCAACGCCCTTTTTTTTTTAGTGGTGTGATGATCTAAGATTCTTATAGATGATTTCCATGATAAAAACGTGCCATACAACTCAACACAGTCTCATCAACATGAACTTATATCACATAATATCCTACAACTAGAGCCTCAAAAGACTTCAACCAATTTGGTATTAGCATCAGCCATTTACGACTAGATAGAGAACCCTTAAGATTAGAAGAATCCCTTGTGCCCTCCGAAATTTAATGGTTCTACAAAACAAGAAGTGAGGCAAAATTCCAAATGCTTTTCAGGAGTTAATAGTCAGTGCCTGCTAACCAGAAAACATTAATGTCATCCACATATGCATAGTCGATACAAATTTTAACGATATACTTCTGTATTATCCAAATTGAGTTAACTGATCTTAGAGAAGGATTCAGCTCAGATATCATCAAATCCATGATTGCTTACTGTTTTCAATTATATGGGAAGAACTATCTATAATTTACTATCAATTGTCACTTCAAATAAATCAACGGATATATTTCATGGAAGTCCTTCAGGATATTACTCCTAATAACCATATCAGGGTTGATTCAACAGGTTGCTATCTACAATATGATCTCCATAATTGAAGACTAGATAGTCTCTTTCTCTCATCAAACCGACTTTAGTAAGTAAACTGCATTTGCCAATTGCCATATGCTTGGAGTCATTTCTGGTCATTTAGACAAGTGAACTATTGTTATCAGACACAGTTATGTGTTAATGAAACAATCAGTACGCATGTCGAAACCAGATACAATTTTTATTCTTATATATATTTCCTTACATGAAAGGCTATCAAGCTATTTCTAGTGAACCCACAAATTCATCTAGATTTTCCTTCGGACGTGATGTTCTAAGTTCTAACACCACATGCAGAAAGGAAACTAAGCCGTTAAGGAAATGGTAGCCAAACTGATTGTACAAAAGGAAAAATGCAGCCTTGTGGTCAGTCATTACTCAAAAGGACTGCCTTTCAGTCATTCGCTCACTTCATAGGTTAAGTTCTTTGCACAGATGCAATTTCCTAAAAAGTAGAAAACAGAAAAAATACCTCAAGGAGTTGGTCATAATTAGATTTAAGCAGGTTGATCTTCCGCTGAACGTAATCCTGGCCTTCGGACATCGTTTTCTGAATCATTTAAACACACAAACAAAGTCAAGGGTGGTTGTATCCTAAAGACACATAACCAAAGAGCACACATGGATCTTTTTGACAGGATTTGGTAAGGGACTGAACTAATATTTTTGTGCCGTAGATGTAACAACAAAATCAGTGTTTAGCACACAGATTACACGAAAATCTGGACTACATATTAACAATTTAGCATTTCCACAACGTAAGTAACAAAAAGGAAGCAAAGATGAAACAACAAAAAGGCGTATGGGATTTGAAATGTCAGAGGTCAAAAACCTAAGAAAATGCTGCATTCAAATCACAATAAAAAAAAAGATCTTCCACTTGGACGCTCGCAATGCATCCTACACTATGATAAAGTTCCTAATGAAAGCATCGCATGATAACCACGTACGCACGTAGGTGTGTATGATGTATGGTTAGTGAAAGATAAAACAAGCATCCTTGATATAACTAAATACGAGACCTCCCCGTAATCAAAAGAACACAATTTTAACCCAATCAGAAAACGTCATCTCCCGGGCGACAAAACCATATTCAAAATATGCTCGAAAGAGCTGGCATAGTCGCCATCTTGTTACCAAATTGTCACCATCAAAGCGTAACAAAATTGTAACATAGATCATTCATATATCATGGTATATGAGGCTTACAATTTTGCAGCAGATACCGTTCTTTGACCGACAGCTCGAACTAGGGTTCAAAATTACTGGTAGAAACAACATAGATGATTTGCCAATTTCTAAAAAATGGTTGCAACAAAAGTTAGAGAAAGGGAGGGAAACAGACCTCAACAAAGTAACCAGTGCCGATATCAACGAGAAGATTAGTAGCATCATCAAGAGTTGCTGGAGCGTACAGCGACGCAGTCAGCGGCACCAGCATCTTCTTCCCTGTCACACAAATTCAAATTCAAATTCAAAATCAACGTTGCAAATTAAAACAAAAAAAACAATTGAAACCCCCCAAAAAAAAAATTAAAAAACCTTGAGGGCGAAGAGAGAGCTGGTGGAGGGAAGTTGAAGCGATGTCGAGACGAGAAAGAGCAGTGCGAATGTTGTTGATGCCATCTTGAAGAAGACTCACTTCGCCGTCAGTTTGTTCTTTCAGCATTTTCAGTTGTTCGACGGTCATCTTCTCCATCTCTGCCGCCCTCATCTCCGCCGCACTTCTGTTAGCCATTTTTACTCCTCTTTCTTCTCTTTCTCTTTGCTTTTTATTGTTTCCCTTTCCTTCCTCCATCTTTGTTTTATACTTGAAGCTTTCTTTTGAGTTCATGAAGTAATTTTACGAGTAATTGTTTGTGGATTTTTTGGACTGACAAGTTGCCCCTATAGCTCAGTGGTAGAGCGTCAGTCTTGTAAACTGAAGGTCTGTAGTTCGATCCTGCATGGGGGCATTTATATTTTCCTTTTTTTTTTAAAAAAAAAAAGAGATTTTGATTACACCTTGATAATAATCATGAGATAGTCATGATTATTATAGTGTTACAGGATAGGCTACATGACAACAAAATTATCGACATCATCGAAAAGACGTCATTTCAAAATTCCACGTTGTTGATTTTGTCGATGTATTCATCATTAACGATAGTTGCTAATTGAGTTACACCACAAATCTTTTCGAGGGCTGGGCGCTAGTCGATGGACTATAGTGGCTGCATATGCTGTTTCGATTTCAGTTGCTTGATCTGATGAATTTTTTTATGTTTTGTCCATTGCTCCATACAACCATTCTTCGCTCTAGTGACGTAATACAAGAAATAAGCGATTAACTGACGTGACTTTTTTATTATGCCACAAGCTCAACTCTTTTGCTTTCGAGAGGCAGAGCACAGGGAAGCGATCCGTACTGCCCGACAGCTGACATTTTTTGGGTTTTATACCACAATCAGCAGGACCATGTCTGTACACAAAACCTCTCAAAAGACTAGGCAGATGAACTTAAAAAAACTTCTATCATTCACCAAATAGTGAGGGAATACTTCAACTAAATTGTTAACAGGACAAGTAATTTGATTCAAAGTTGCTGGAGAAGTTGAATAATTGGAAATATTTACAAGCTAACAAGGCTGAAAACTTCTACGAGAACAAAAAAATTACAGGGCGTGAAAAGGGTTAACTATTACTCTACGACTCGCTAGGGAGAACATCATAAAAATGGTAGACTTCATCCTTGTCGATAACTCCAACCTCTGTTGAGCAGACTGAGCAGCATACTTGGCGGACCACTTCACTCGCTGAACTCATTTCAGCTTCTGCAGACTCTCGTCCCTTCCTCTTCTTTCGCTTTTTCTGGCTGCCCTGCGGAACAACTGTTTTGTCCATAATTTCACAATTTACAACAAACATGGCCCTGTATTGTGTTAGGTATATTTCATGCCTGCAAAAAGAAAACACTGAACAACCTTAGATGACACACACATATTTTTAGAGAAATCCTCGAAACAAAGATAGTGGAAAACCGTAATAGTAAGGCTAATGACTAGTTTGTTTTGAGAAAAGCAATAACAAATAATGATGCTGTAATGTAAAACTCTTTGTTGTGAGTATCAAAACTCTCTTTGTTGCGAAAAAAAAAAAATAGCATAGTACCTCCTTCTGTTTTATTCATATATTTACTTATAAATATTGGGAGTGAGAGCAAATCGGTCTCCTTTTTCAAACAAAAAACTGATTCAATCAACTTATCGCCCAAAATCATTAACCAATATCAACCCCTTTCTCCTTGGTTGATTTTCCTAAACTAAGTTTTACATTTATACTAAGTAAACGCCCAATTAATCCCCATTCAAAAATTAGAGCGGTAAAAAAAATGGAGTCACATGGAGTGGAGTATAGCCTGTAGGTCGCATATGATATCACCACCCTGTTTCATGTTCAAGTAACTTTAAGATCCTACTGCGGACTGTCCATACCAGTTCTCAGTAGTCAGCTTGGAGAACCAGGGTGACAAGGCAAACTGTATATAGCTTGTGTTTCAACATTAACTCATAGTTCCGAGATTGACGTGTACCCTTTATAGGTTAACAATTTAGGTTTCAAAGGAAATGAATGAATCCCTTTTGTTTCTTCCATGCAAAATCCCATCAAAACATAGGAAAATTGAAAAGAAAATGTCATCGTTCCATCCCCCTCACCTCTCCTTCCCTCCTAATATGATTTCTGCACACTACATACGTAAGTCTCAAAGTTGGCAACACTGGCAGATTTAAGTTATCACTTATGAAAATTACTCAACTTGCAAGACGTTGAGCTAATAGATGAATGTTTGCAGAAGGCGGTCATAACATTGTATCTATTAATAAGACAGGAGAGTTCAACTATTAGCGGCCTTCACCAGATGTAAAACGGATGGATGTCAGCAAACTCTTACTCGAGAGTGAATCTATGATGATTCGACAATTTTCTGGGAGGGCCATGCTCGTGCCCACAGGCCACAGTACATAAAAAGGATATGGGTATAAATCTTGTGCCCAACACTAATCAGTTGAACACTTCATCGGCTATGACCAAATGCGACATAATGTGAACTAAAAGACTCTTTTGAAGCATTTAGTATAGCTTTTGAGAATTTCAAAACTTATACTTTAGATTTCAATGTTAACTCCAAATTGTAGGAAGTTGTTACTCTTATGTAAAATTTATGTAACAAAAACATTTGACATCTGTCAAAGATTTAAGTCAAGGCAAGTCCGTCACTTGGATATGTATTAGTGTTGGACACACGTACCCAAGTTCCACATAAGCTCTGGAAAAACACACCAAGCCAGGGGTCGTTTGATTGATGAATGAAATCTAATTACCAAGGAACTTCAAAATCATGGGAATTAAGTTCCCTCATCAAATTCAGGTGAATTACGAAAAAGTGTTTGGTTGCTCATGCACGAATTAAATTTCACATGAAGTTACAATGACCAAGGGGTGAGTGGGTAAGCAAGCAACTTCTCACATCATGCAGGCATCGTAAATTCCCAGGAATTTCTAATTCCCACATTTCTCGCACAATAATTATGGCAACCAAACAACCTCTTAATATTAATATCAAGTGATTTTCAACCTTCTTGTGTTTTTTAGGAGGCAACAAAACGATCCCTAAGGGTGTGTTTGGATTGAGGGAAATAAAGGGAAAGGAAGGGGAGGGAAAGGGAGGGATTGAGTTTCCATCGTTTGGTTACAAAAAATGGAAGGAGGGAAATGGAGGGGGAGGGATTTGGAGGGATCCATTTTCCCTCCTCTAAGCCTAGTTGGAATCCCTTCAAAATAGGCAAGATTTGGAGGGAAATGGTATCCAAACACCACCATTTCACTTCCCCTCCCCTTCCTTCCCCTTCCCTCATTTCCCCTCCCCTCCCTTTCCCTTCTATTTTGCTATCCAAACACACCCTAAGGGTGTGTTTGGATTGAAGGTTTTGGAAGGAAAGGGAGGGGAGGGAAAGGGAGAATACATTTTCCTTTGTTTGGTTACACTTTTATGGGAGGAGGGAAAAGGAGGGGAAGGAAACAAAGGGATTTAATTTCCCTCCATTAAACTAAAATGAAATCCTTCCATCTATGACAAGATTTGGAAGGAAAACTCTAATTGGACTCTCATTATACACATCATGCCTCAACTTTCATCCTCCCATTAAGCCATTTTTATTTTCCTTTCCTTCACTTCCCTCCCATTAATTTTAGCTATCCAAACATCCAAGTTTTGATTTCTCTCCCCTTCCTTCCCCTTCCTTCCCCTTCCCTCATTTTCCCTTCCCTCCCTTTCCCTCCTATTTTGCTATCCAAACGGACCCTAAAAGTCGCATACAATCAAGTGCGGTCTCACAAACATGACACACAATAATCAAGGGTTTTATCACGTACTCCGTAGTCCGTACAATCAAAGGGGTTTCTCAAAATAAGGAAGTGGGGATGATACAAAAGGGACAGAGGGGAACAAACCCTAAACAGGAAGCGACGGGAGTAGTAATAAAAATAGTACCGTTGGCAATCAAAGCAAAGAGTGGTAAAACAAGCAGGGCAGCTGAGGACTGCGTCAGTGGATCGACCTTTGCGCTTCTTAGCCACCCACGACTCGTCCTTATCGTCTAGGTCAGAACCATAGAAATCGGGCCTCGTTTCGTAATCTATTTCTTCATCATCAGACACTGAAATTCAAAGAACAAGCGTGAATGGGAAAATTACATGGGACGTAAAATGACAATTTTCCGAGTTCCATTATCAAAAATTGTTTCAAATTGGTGCAACCTAGAAACCCTAAAGATGCGGGGTTCAATTCACTGATGTCTAATAATGCAACATTTAATAATCCAATACACAAAAGTAGAGCAAATAAACAACTAAATTAGACATGGAAAATAAATAAATAAATAAATAAAGTAAGAAGCATAATTATAAAGTGTAATTAAAGATGAAGAAATAGAGGGAGATAAAGTTTACCAGTTTGCTGAGAATTAGCCGGTGATAGAGATTCATTCTTCTGCCTGTCTCCCATCTCTCACTCTTTCTCTTCTTTTCTTCTTTCAAGTCATGTCTCTTGGCTTCTAGGCAAACGGGGCGGATTGAGTCGGTTAGCGGATCGGGTCGTATTAGTTTCGCGTATGGATCCTCTCCAGTAGGGATGTCAGTGGGGCGGGTCTACGTGGATACCGCCCCGCATCCGCCCCAGTTAGGGTGGAGGTAGGACGTAATTTAGTGGGTCGTGGAGCGGAGGTAGGAGGGAAAATTGACCTCCGCTGCGGGTTGTGGAGTGGAGGTGGAGTACGTCAATTTAAACTCCGCCCCGTCCCCGCCCCGCCTATACACACACATGAAATTTTAATTTTAAATAAAGTAACAGAAAAAATAAGTTAAATAAAAGTAGTGAAAGTTGGACTTGGACTCTTGATTCTTGAAGTCTAAAAAGTCCAACTATTAAGTTTCTAACATATTCAGAAAAAAAAAATAAACACAACCAAACATTCCTATTCCTAGGGATGTCGATTGAAGCGTCTATGCGGATCTGCCCCACATCCGCCGATTAGAGTGGAGGTAGAACGTAGTTTAGTGGGTCGTGGAGCGGAGGTAGGAGCGAAAATTGACCACCGCTGCGGGTCGTGGGGCGGATGCGGAGGTAAATTTTTGTTCGCGGATGCGGAGGTAGGGGACCCTTCCTCCGCCCCATCGATGACATCCTCTTTCTCAGGTTGTGAAAATCCTTTGGAGGGTCAAAGTCTTCACTTAATCTAATCTGCGTCTTGCATGCATGAAATATCAAGGGCTACAATTTATTTTAGTATGGTATGTGTATTGTGGGCATGCATGTTAACTTAACACGAAGTAACTTATTATTATCTAAATTAAACTTTTTCACATAATTTATTAAGACGACAATTTGACGTATTTTTTTCACCCGTAATTCTTCTGTAAGACCAGACTCACATTAAATTAATGTCAGATCAAAGTATAAATTGCAGTTAAAAGGGTACAAAAACGTTAATCATAATTATCACTTAAACAACAACTATATAATCGAGTACAAATAAGTGAACTTACAATAACTTATTGTAATGTCCGACTCACACAAAAATTTATTTTTTTCATGTATATATATTTATTCAAAAATCTTATACTCTACGATTTTTTGCGTATAAGATTTTTCAATCTACAAAATAGTATATATATATACATGAAAAAACAAATTCTTGTGTGAGTCGGACCTTACAATAAGTTATTGTAAGTTCACCTTATTTGTACTCGATTATATAGTTGTTGTACCATTTAAGTGATAATTATGATTAACGTTTTTGTACCTTTTTAACTGCAATTTATACTTTGATCTGACATTAATTTAATGTGAGTCTGGTCTTACAGAAGAATTATGGGTGAAAAAAATACGTCAAATTGTCGTCTTAATAAATTATGTGAAAAAGTTTAATTTAGATAATAATAAGTTACTTCGTGTTAAGTTAACATGCATGCCCACAATACACATACCATACTAAAATAAATTGTAGCCCTTGATATTTCATGCATGTGCACGTGGCATTAGATTAAGGGGGTACTGGACCCTCCAGTGATTTTCACAACTGGAGAGGATCCATACGCATTAGTTTCGTGCTATATCTGGCCGTTACTGATATTCAGTCAAGTAAAATTAGATTGAGTTAAGTTTAGAGATGTCAATTTGATCCGAATCTCGTAAAAATTCGTTCCACCCAATCCAAATAAAAGGATGACAACTCGGCTTAAACGAATGAAAGATGGATGATGAACGATTCAGGTGATGGGTCAGATTGGATTCGGGCCAACCCATCACCCCCTAACAACCCGATCCCGTTATCCATCTGAAAGTTTTTTCTTAATATTTATTAAATTATTATAAAATATACTAATCAAAATAAATTTAAATTCCTAAAACAAAAAAGAAAAAAAAGTTGACAAACACCAAAATATATACTCTGTACAACTCTAATGCGGGTTCACCAAGCCCAAGTACCCAACCCAAAAATCATTAACTTATTTTCTTTTTTCTTTCTTTTTAATTAATTATATAATTAATTGGATCGAATCAAAATCATCTAGAGTTGCTATATAGCCATAATAAATTTATTTATCACTGTAGAGTTTTGATTTTTACACTAGATAATCATAATAAAATTATTTAATTTTGATATTATTCATATACAAATACCTTCATATGCTCTGATTAGTTTTTTTTTTTTTTTTTTCTTTTTTCCCGAAAAAGGGTTTATGGTACAATTTTACTAATTGTACCCTAAACCCTTTTCCGGGATGTTCCGGCGGCTTCGCCGTTGAATCCGAACCAAAAGATACCCTACATAAACTTGGTGAACCTGTCTGGGTGATTGATGAAAAATAAAATTTTGGTTTTACGCAAGTAATGTGACAAAAATTGAAAAACTTTATGGTAGAGTTATTTTACAAACTCTAGAGGATCTCAACTCAATGGATCACTCTATTCACCCGTTTCATCCGTGGATGATGGGTGGATTGAATTTGAGTGATAGAAAAGTCGGGTTGATGATGGATCGGGAAGAGTGGGTGGAGTCGGGTGATAGATTCGGGTAAGGCTCCACCTGACCCGAACCCAATCCATTGTCATTCCTAATTAAGGACACGTTACATTGTAAGGTTGTTTAGTTGCTTTCTAAAAATGTAATTTTTTTTTAAAAAAAACCACAAGAGGCAAGAGGGGCTTAAGTTAGTTGTTATTCACCGAAGGTCATCAACAAGAGTAGTGATAACATGAATTGGAACACAATGTAACCAAAAGCTACGACTAGGTTCCCATGGTTTATGTAGGCCAACTCATGGGCAACCTTATTTCTTAGACGACCAGAAAACGACCTTTGACGAAATCCAAAGCTAAACTTTACTCATATAATAAATGTCTTAAAATTTGAAAACAAAATTGCAACCTTTGTTTTGATTCTTCGGATGATTCACGACCGTGAGGACTTCCACTCTTCGCAATCAAAGCCGTAGTGCCTCCTTCATGCCAATGAGGATAACCTTTTCCTTCGCTTGTCTGACATCCATGTCACCCTTCTCTTTTATCGATAAACTCCATTCAGCAGTTCCATCGGAACCCCTCACCACAATCTAGGAAGTACCGATACCTCTAAAATATGTCGTACCCGTGTCCGATACCGTATTGGATTCCGATAGCAATACGATACTTCCCGATACGTCTTCAATACCTTTCGATACGTATTTTGAGGTATCAGATATTTTCCGATACGCCTCGATATCTTACCGATACCCCGCCGATATCTGATACTCCATAAAAATTACTCCGTAAAAAAAGATAAAAAATTCAAAAATAAGTCAACTTAATTAGCATGACTAAACCAAAAAAAAAAAAAAAAAAAAATGTAATTTTATAAAACAAGTTATTTATCATTTTATATTTGTAAGACTTTTGTACTCTTTTTAAGTTAACGTGACATTGTAAAATAAGTTATTTGTCATTTTAACAACTTTGTGGTCTTTTAAATGACCAAATTTTTATATTTATTTTAAAGAGCTTCAAAATCCTTTTTTTTCATATGTATATTGATTTGTTTTTTGTCGTATCGCGTATCCTAAAATTTTAGTAGGCCATATCGCGTGTCCGATACGTAGCCGTGTCGGGTGTCCGTATCAGTATCAGTGCTTCCTAGACCACAATTCTGTATTCAATCTTAGGCATTTTGCATAATGTGCCATGTACATAACGCATGCCAAGTGCTAGACATTACCTTATTAATAGCTGTAGGAAAATATAGGACACACCTTATATGCAGAAGCGATCGGATCATTTGTGTTCGCGTACTGGCCACATTCATATTACCGTACCGTCGGGGCTACTAGAGTCCCGTTATCGTTCACAACCCAAGACCCAAGTCACATATTGATGGTGGACTTAGCAACTAGAGTTATGTCATTCTTGTGTGTATTGTGTGATTGTGAGTTATATTACCAAATACACAATATGGTCTCTTTATATATTTGTAACTCCATAGGAAGTAGCTTAAAAGTCACCATAAAAACCCTCATAAACACCCATAAACTCACACATAAATATGGTGAATAGTGGGTTACTAAATGAGTTAATTATTATCATTATAATTATGGTGGAATTAGTAACTCTCACACTAAATGTGGCCGTTACAAAATTCAATACTCTCACTCGGCCACACAACCGAGACAATGCTCCCACTTGGCCACTAAACCAAGGGAATACTACGCTTGATCACTAAGGCAATTGTTTTACTTTATCACAAAGATAAAGAATGTACACTTACTTAGGTACACACAACCAAATCTATCATAACACAATAGTCCATAACAATCTTTTATGCTTCATACGGGAAATGAGGCGTGCGACCAAAAAGTAACAAAGTAGTGTTATATTAAGCTACCATCAAACTAACATAACACTTTCACAATATCTGTTCCCTAAGTCGTTCAAAACATCACCGTTAGCATACACTGTCCCTATATGCTATTATAATAATCATATTAATTATATACACAATATAACCCCTGACCAGGTAATTATGGTGAAGATGAACCGACTATTCCTCAGACACTTATGATAATCCATCTTAACTAGACTGCTTTCCAAACATGGTCCATTGAATCATCATATGTGTGATCCGTAAGAGTCATATTAAAGTAACAACATCAAATCTCGACTTCATAGCATAGCTCTAAGTCAAAGGGCATTGAACAACATTGGACACTACAGCCCATATGGCTCACACAGTGACAAAGTAGGGAATCATTCCTCACTCCTAAACGGTCGACATAAAACACACATAGTATGATCTATGTGTCACGACATAGCTCCCACTACGATGGGCATGTCACTCTTCTACGCCGTGCGAATCACAAGTCTAAATACAACTCATGTATCTAACCCAAGCCACTGATTGATATACTCAATATCCAATCTCACACTTTAAATTCGGTTTTGAGGCTTAGTGTGAAAATAGGGTGTTTTCACACTTCGACTTCTGAAAGTCTCATCTTAGACATACTAAGGCGATTACATTACGAGCCAACACATTTTCGCTACTCCGCAAGCATAAAGATGCTCCACATACACACACTCGGTGCTCATATGGCTCAGTCTCATCTTGCACACTACTCAAGTGTCAAGGCGATTACCTGTGTGACTAGCTCAATCATAAAGCCTGGCTTGGTGACACCTTTTACGTGCATAAACAAGCAACATATGCGTAATAGGATTCTAAACTACACAAGTTGAAAAAATCCAAAACTCTTCAAGTTCATAACAAAAACGTGCACTTAACACTCTATCGTTAGCGCACTCAACTCAACTTATGAGCTTGAAAGCACATCCTTTGAAGACGATATCTAGTCATACAAAATGACATGTCTATGTATACTAAAAAAGTATCACATAACGCTTGCTATTATACCAAACTTTCAATAAGTACCGAACTTATTGTTAATCTTGTACACAATTATTATATAATTTTCATCTGCTTTGAACAAGGTCTAAGATAGGATTAACAAATCACTAACGAAACAGATACACAATCTATTTTAATTAGTGCTGGAGATATAGATACTATCCACTTGTAGGCCAAACACGAATCTGGCTTAAAGGAATACAAATATCTCACTTAGAAGACTCACTTTAAGATCGATACGTTATCAAGACGACACAATGACTGCCATCTTCCACCAATTAAGACAAACTTAATCGATCAGTCCATGACTACTTTATATTCTGCATAAACTCATTATTCAGAAAATAAGTAAGTCTCACTAGTTGAAAAAACCCCTATAGTGGCGGTTCAAAGGACCCTATAGTGGCGGTTATGGTATGACGTATATAGGGGGGACGTGTATATTATTCGTGTCGGTTCGAAAACCGACACCATAGATTGAACATACAATGGCGGTTTTTAACCAAACCGACACCATAGACTACACATACAATGGCGGTTTTTAACCAAACCGACACCATAGACTACACATACAATGACGGTTTTTAACCAAACCGATACCATAGACTACACATACAATGGCGGTTCTTAACCAAACCGACACCATAGACTACACATACAATGGCGGTTTTTAACAAAACCGACACCATAGACTGATAATACAATGGCGGTTTTAGTTAAAACCGACACTATATACTCAAGATACAATGGCGGTTTTTAACAAAACCGACACCAAAAAGGTTAAATAAAATGACTGTTTTTCTTAAAACCGCCACTATAGATCTAATGAAAGTTGTCTATTGTGTCGGATTTTTTTTTTTTTTTTTAAAAACATATATTTAATTATTTTGTTGCCAATATTCGTAATTCCTACAAATTGAAACGAAAATCCTAATTTTATTGAATCAATGTGTCACAAGCTTACACATCCTCCAATATGAGGAATAAAATCTCAATACAAGCTCGATGTATCTAAGAGTATAAATGATCTCAAACACGGCCTGCACTAAGTTGAAATTCAGGTTTCCTCTCATTGTTCTTCCGCCCTCTCCTGCATCGCCTTTCTTCATCATTGCAGCAAACTCTTGAAAGTCTATACGACCGTCCTGTTCGAGTCAAATAATACTCAACAGTCATTCATATTGTTGCTAAAGTTAAAGTACGTATTAATAACATGCGCAACACAATCTACCTTCTCTTTCAGACAATCTCTCAGTCGAAACGAAACAACTGAACCCAACTGTTTTTCACGTTTAAAAAACCTTACCATTTGTTATTTTAAGTCGTGTTCTTTCGGACTTATTACAGCTGAAATGAACTAAATCGAGTGAAAATAAACTGAACTGGGCTGAATAGAAGTCGTTTAAACTGATGTAAACTGATATGAACTGAATGAGTAAATAATGGACTTACATTATCGAGGTCGATTTCCTTTATTGTATCGTCAAGGTGACCTTCACCTAGACCGAATTCCTTGCACGCCTGTTGAAGCTCGTCAATTGTTATGTAACCACTACCGTCTTTGTCAAAATATTTGAATGCGGCTATTAAGTTCTCCTCGCGCTCCATCTTATTCAAGTGAAGGGTAGCAGCAAGGAATTCACCGTAATCTATAGTTCCATTGTTGTCAATATCAGCCTACAAGACGCGCATACGACGTTAGTCATCAAGAAAGGACACAGAAGTTTGTTTGATGGATAATGAACGTTAGAAGCGTTAACTTACGGCCTCCATAAGAGATCTGATGTCAGACTCTGTCATTTCAGACCCGACTTTCTTAAGACCAACTTTGAGTTCCTCGAAAGTGATTGTTCCGCTGTTGTCTGTGTCGATCATTTTGAACAATTCTCTTAAGCCACCAATTTCTTCTTCTGAAAGACTTTCTGCAATAACCTGTGCAAAGCTTATAACATTAATTAGATGATGCTTAAGATACAAATTCCATACAAATTAAGACGTTATATTTCCGAAGGTCTTAGTATTTTCCACTGTACGGTACAAAGTAGACGAGCAGTATGAGAAATAGAATTAGAATACCATATATTAGTTCCTGAGGTCGTCTGCCTAGATATCAATAATTGTTTATTCACCTCACTTTCGAGTTCCAAAAATCACGGCATATTAATTTGAAAAGATAAATGAAAGGAACATACACGTAATGCCATCTTTTTAACTTTGTTCATGGCCGAAAACTGTTTTAAACGTGAAATAACAGCGGAGTCCAAAGGCTTATCAGGTGCAACAGATTCATCCACAATCCATGGGTGACCTGCAAGTCAAATATTCAAGCGTAACTCATGGTAGCTATTTTTAGGTCATTTATACAGCAACAGTGAAGAGTGTTAGGTTTATGACTCACATAGAACTTCGTAAGCTGTTAAGCGCTTTGTTGGGTCCCTCTCAAGCATTTTGCGGATCAAATCCTTAGCACTGTCAGAAATACTAGGCCATGGTTCAGAGTCAAAGTCTAGCTTGCCGTGCAGAATTTGTCGGAAGATTCCCGATTCAGTTTCTGCAGATGAGGTGTACAAAAACAGTCATAACAAATTTAGCAAGTTAGAAGGAATGGCAAACGAATACAGCAAGCGAAAGATTTACCTGCCCAAAATGGAGGAACCCCGCTCAGTAAAATGTAAAGGATAACCCCAGCGCTCCACACATCTATTTCAGGCCCATAACATTTGCACAGTACCTCAGGAGCGACATAATATGGACTCCCAACCACATCACCGAAAAATTGCCCTAAAAAAAGATTATTAAATGAGGGAGTGTGTCTCACATTAAAGCATACGCAGCTAAAAACATTACGTACTTTGACCTCGATTTCTTACATACAGCAAAAAAGATCAGTGAATCAGTAACACAATACTAACAAAAATGCACAGCATTATTTAAACAAACACGCGTAGAGACCAGTGATCAAGTTCAAAGTTTCACATCACATTCATATCATAATATCTACTCCATAATGGTCTTTATTATCTGATAAGGTTACAGACATATTTTAGGGTTGCTCAGTACCCTTGACTCAAATTATACATGATATTCAACTTTGGCATATCTAGAAATCACGCAACAAATCATCGAACATTCTAACATTGTTCAATCGAATATCAAAGTCTCAGATCTACAACTTAATCAAATCAAAGCGAAAGAAAGTTGATAGATGCATCGGTAAATCGATCAAAAACATAAACATTGTTCAAAACTAACAGATCTAATTATTCTACACCTAATTAAACGCAACAAATAAGAGAACATTAAATGAAGCTTAACTTAGTCATTTTCATTCTATTTGCTAGCACAGTAATTAACTCGGGATGATGATAACTTCATCACAACCCTAATTCAGAAATTTACCCTAATTCAATTGAGGTGGTGGCTCGGATTAGAGGAGGCGGAGGAGCTGAGAGTGCTTGAAAGTAATTGAATTAGAGGAGGCGGAGGAGCTGAGAGTGCTTGATGATGAAAACGATGATGATGAAGACGATGATGATGAAGGAAGAAAACAACGAAGGAGACGATGAATGATGATTGAATGAAAATGATGAATGAAATAGGAAGAAGTATGCTGAGAAATTTATTTGTTTTGTTTGTGTGTTTTGTTAAAAGTGATTGAATTAAAGAGGGAGATGAGTTTTGTTTGTGTATGCTGTGACTATAGTGTCGGTTTTCTTAAAAACCGCCACCATATGTTAATTCACTTTGACATATAATGTCGGTTTTGTTAAAAACCGCCACCATATGTTAATTCAATTTGACATATAGTGTCGGTTTTCTTAAGAACCGCCACCATATGTTATATCTATAGTGTCGGTTATATATACAACCGCCACCATATGTTGTTTCACTTTGGCAAATAATACGTCGGTTTCATTTAAAACCGCCACCAAATAAGCTATTGTGGCGGTTTTTCTAATAAACGCCACAAATACACTAACTTTTTGTGTCGTTTCTACCATAAACCGACACCATATATGTTCATTTCAACTTTTAGTGTCATTTCATTTAGAACCGACACTATTGCAGCGACACTATTGGGGTTTTTTCTAGTAGTGTCTTTATGTCCATATAATTTAAAACATATCTAAATAAACGGGCAACCAAAAATTAGAAGAACACTTAGACCAAAACTAAACATATGAGAACGTCAATATAGTCTTCTACCTTATCAACTTCGACTATAACGGTCATGATATCCACCATCTCTCATATTAGTTATCCATCTCTAAATTAGGCGAGTTGCTCTTACTAAAAGAGTAAATATTTAGAAGAAACAGATTCTCCCACTTTTTTTTTACATAAACGCAATTATCGACATAAAGACTAACTTTTGTTGAAAATACTGCTATTTAGAGAATGAACTAATAGATAAAACTTCAATACTTGGATTATAAGATTGCTCCTACTATACAAAAATACTTGGAGAAGTTACACTACATCCTTGGTGTCCATAAGAGTTCTTAAATCCTCCCACTCACCAAGAGATAGTTCTTGTAACTTATACAAGATCGAAGTCTATTAACATCACTGAAACTTGGGAACAAATCTATAAGAAAATCGCCACACTACGGGTTATACATAACTTAACAAATATTAAAATGTAAATGAGTCAAAATACAGTTCCAAAAATTGATTTGAAACTACCATCAACTTCCTTGACATACACTTAAGGATACATATTGCCGTAAGCAGTGACATCTCCTAATTAAGTCAAAACGAAAAACATGACCAAAGTCAAAATTCCTCTACGTATGTCACACATACATGTTTTCTACTGAACACACAGTTACAATATGAAGAATACGTCTCATTATCATTAAACTAATCAAAGAAACATTGAGAATCAATATTATTACGAAAGAGTTCTGACTCTTCACATCAATTGATTGTACACCCTCATTTGAAAAGTTTGAACGTATCAATAATTTCATAATAGATGAAGTAACAGGCACACAACCACAATAAAATGATCATTTCTGAAAGGTAAGGTGAAATGGTATCCCTTACATCATAAAATATAAACCCCGCTAAAATATCAACATGGATTAAATTATAAGAGATTTTAGACAACAAACAGATGGACAAAAGAAAATAAAAACAAGCGTGAATAAATTCTGTCCAAAATGAGAGAAACAAAATTCTCATAGAATTATGGCTAACAAATAACCATAAAAATTACTACTAAAACGAAGGCTTAAATTAGAATCCAAAATATCTCAACAAACAAATTGCTGAAATAATAAAATCATGTACGAGAATTATAGGGAATATTATATTTATGCAACACTTTGCGTGTAAATACAATGGAAATTATAAATTTCACCAACAAATGATGAACGTAGGTAGAATCATTTCATTACGAAGAACGTAGCTATAATCATTTCATTACTAAGAACGTAGGTATAATCATTTCGTTACGAACTAGACAAATGTTTGTCCACCTCTTATCAGCCCAAAAATCCAGGGATTAAACAACTGATGCTTATGGACAAAACCTTTAATACGTACTCCCTCCATTCATATCCACAAGGCATATATATTATTTTGGTGCATTCAAATCCACACTACACATTTTCTTATTTGGTTGTACTTCTATTATTATTATTATTATTATTATTATTATTATTATTATTATTATTATTATTATTATTATTATTATTATTATTATTATTATTATTATTATTATTATTATTATTATATTACTAGGCCCCACTTTTTCAATACAAATAACACATAATACTAACTTATTCCACCCACTAGTTGTACTTTTTAATAATATAATATAACTTTCTTAATACCCGTGCATAAAGCATATCTACCATGTAGATATGAATGGAGGGAGTATATAATTAAAAACATAGTCAATTTCAGCTTGAGACTAACACAAGCAAAATGACACTGATTTTTGGCATGTACTTGTAACATATCAAATACATCATATAATCCTCTAAACAACACTTAGTCGGACTGTGTCAAAAACAACATACCAATTTTTTATTCCAAAATGTGATAAGCGATACATACGACCAGTCGTCACCTTAGACAATGGAAAAATCTAGAGTCCATAGACACTTTATTTCCATTTAGGTGACCTAAAAATGGGTAGTGAACGGATCACTCCTGAAAAATATATAATTTTGTACACATTATGCCAACACACCTTAAGCCACTTATATGGCTAGGGCTGAGCACGGATCGGATATCCGATCCGAACTGCATTTTCGGATCGGATATCCGTATCCGAAATTCCAGTTTTTTACTATCCGATCCGAAATCCTTCGGATATCTTAAATTTGATATCCGAAATTTTCGAATCGGATATCCAAACCCTTAAATACCTACTTTTTCGTAGCCAATTTTACAATGGACGGCTCGATAAACATAAAATTAGCCCTTAATTCTCAATCGTACCATCTATTCATCGCAAATGTGACGTAATTACGTATAATACTAACAAATCACATATATTACATATTTGGGGATGAAGGACCCGAAATGGCAGTTGTGAACTCGTGACGGTGGACAGAGGAGCGTAATCCGGTGGGCGGTGTCTATGGTTTCGAGTAAGAGTCAAAGTTCTGGAATCTTGATTTATGTGTTGCTTGACTTGTATGATGTTCAAACTAAGTCATTTAAGTTTGAAAAGGCAAATTTAAAATTTTGTGCAAAAGAGGTAGCTAGTGTCCTTAACATGGAAATGAAAGGCGAGGGGAACTCAATTGATATTAATTGTTTACAGTCACATGAGTTCGAGAATTGGGTTTTAGAATGGAGGGATATAGCTTTAGATGGAGGACCGAGAATGAATTCTAATGTGGTTTTGAGTCTAAGAGTGTTGAAGAAAGTTCTAATAGATATGAATGTCAATGAAGATGAGATGAATAACATGCGTTGTAAAAAGTTGCTTCTTTATTTTCTTCTTGATCAATTTCTGTTTTCTACATCAAGTAGTACTCCACGATCTTTCTTATGGCAATTGGTGGAAGATTTAGATAAAATTGAGAGGTATAATTGGCCTCAATCCATATTGGATTGGATGCATAACGAGCTTGCTATGGTGAAGTACGCGGAATCAGATGGCACTAGCCGTACCTTTGGGTCTCCTGCATCGTTACTTCAGGCTATGCTATACGAGCGCATACCTGTGATTCAACCTCATCGGAATGTCGATCCTTTGAATATTCAGAAGTTTAAGAGCGTTAAAAAGAGCATAGAGGAATGGTTGGCGGTGCTGAGTAGTTTGAGCCAAAGTGATGTAAGTCCATTTACTGTTTTTTTTTTATGTAAAACGTAAATTATATTTTAGATCTTAACCAAATTGGTTTAATACTTAAATCGTTACATTACATGGTACTTCATTCCATTTCCACTTTTCTGTGCATGGCTATATCCCAACCTTACATACACTACAACAATTAATCACTTGTGCCACAAAATATGCCACTAAAATTATAATATGTGGCATAATTTTACTTTACCACGGAAAAAATTCATTGTAATTGCCACAAGAAAAATTTCTGCCATGAAAGAAAAAATTATGTGGCAAATAATCACTTGTGCCACAGAAAAAGTTAAATTTCGTGGCAAAAAGAGCTATTTAGCCACAAACCAAGCCACGCATGTGGCAACAACATCTATTTATGCCACAAGAAAAAACAATTATGTGGCAAATAATCACTTGTACCATAGTAAGTATCAAAAATGACTACAGTAAGTATCAAAAATGAAAAAGTGGCTATATACTTGTTTGGGGTTATTTTTTATTTTCAGTTTGTTGTTATTCGTTTTTTAGTTTTCCAATGGCGAAGAAAGATAAAGCGAAGAAAGCTATATCAGAAAGTCTTGTGGAAACTCGCTCTACATTACCGAAGTTTTCACTAAATAATATCGACAAAGCCAAAAAAATTAGCAATAATGGAAGATTCGCCATTCCACAAGTTTTTATCATCAACCGAACAGTTTGCCTCCATCATCTCATGTAAGGCTGTGTTGGAGTACTAGGACGATACTGAAAAGGCGTTCTATTTTAAAGGGAAGTGTTGTATTTTTTGTGTCGAGGAAGCTGCCCTCGTTCTCGGCATGAAAAACGAGGGTCTTGAAATCGAATACCCTCATGGAAAAGAATGAGCATATCTTGTTTTTTTTTATACTAACTTGGTTAGTACATTGAAATATCTGACACAGACAAATTATTGATCCCGAAGAACGGCCCGCGGAAGACTTGGTCTACAAAACAATATTCAATTGTGTTTGCAATATATGCTAGTTGATGACGATGAACGGAAGAAAAACTTTAAAAAACTGATGTATTACTATTTACTCAACTTTGTCGTCTATCCTAATTCTGAAAACTATGGGAGGATGTTGTTTTTTGAGTTTGTTAAAGATGAATCCGCTTTGGATTTTTTGGATAAAATTAATTGGGCGCAGGTGATGCTCAAACAAATGTTTCAAGGAATATCGGAATAAAATAGCGACAGTCAATACCAAAATCCATTTGATGTTTTTTCCTCCTCTACTCGAACCTTGGTTCTATTATAGAACAAACTCGAGTGTTGATGACAAGTTGAAGGAAGGCAAACCGCCTATATTGTTTTATAAATCGGCATCAAGGATGTCTTCATTTGATACTCAGCTGAATGTCTGAATGTAAGTGTTATTGTTGTTATTTATCCTTTTGAGATTTAGTTACTCTTATTTTCTACATACATAGTTTATCAAATTTTTTTTTGCAGATCAAGAAACGGTGTCTTTCTTGCAAGGAAAGAGAAGAGAAGTTATAATCCAAAACAGGGGAAAATGTTGATAAGAAAAGGAAGCTAAGGGTGCTGAGGCGGTGGAAGGTGTGTCTAATACTAAGGCGGAATAAATTAGACACTAAAACAAGATCGAATCATATGTAAACAAGCTCAAGTTAGAAGTTTATACCCTCGTAGCGTGATTAACACCGGTATGTCGAGATTAAACCAAGAGCCCCAAATGTTGCTCCTCAATTGAAGTCCACTAGTACCCTTGGATTTCTCCTCCCTTGGTTTACTAGAACCGTAGAAGAACGATAAAACTTGTGTGTCGGAATCAAGCTCTAAACTTGAGAAAGTATGGAGCAAAAACCCGGTTTTGTCCTCTCTTTCTCTCCTCAATTTTTGGCTGATTTTTGGTGTGTTTTGCATGTGTTTTTCTTGCTAAAATCTCAGGACACTTAAGGCATCTAATGCATGCTTAAATAGGCATCTAATGCATGCTTAAATGGCCATAATCATTATCCATAAGCCAATGAAACTGCACCAACAAGTTGGCCAATCAAACACCACCTTTATGTTGGCCAATGCATGCACACTCGTGTGACATGTGTCACGCATGCACACATTACGAGACCGCTTCCGTAATCTACTATAGATTACGGTATAAACACAAGTTCTCGGGTCTAACCCGTAAGGTTAATGCACTAATCTAATTATGCCAATTAACCGTATATAAATCCATTAGGGTACCGTTGTGTGACCCAATTGGACCAGACTAAATTGGTAGAATATTCTAAATACTCAGATTATAAGCGGCCTCTAGCAAGACATTATAACCACCCAATTTATCCGATTATCATAATCTCATATTTGGTCCATGACTTCTACGAAGTCAATGCACAATTGTTGACGGACACCTAGTATTCCCAACAATCTCTCACTTGTCCGAAACAAGTGTGCAAATGATTAGATGCGCATCTTCAATTCCCTTGTCTCTTAATGTCTCGCCTGACAAAGGTAAGTGTCAAGTCACCCCCATGTCTATTTCAGGTTTCCTTGGACTCTGAGCTAAACTGTACATCAGATGATTGTTCGGTCAATCCATCCGAGCGTGGTCACGCATTTAACAATTTCAACTCTCCAAGTGGCCTAGAGACACCAATCCTAATCTATAAATTAGGAGGACAATCCCATCTTGTCTATCCATGTCCCTCCATACGTTTCATAGCCACCCAACAAGTGCCTTTATAACCTTCTTTCACGGCATGGCGTTGGACACTGTCAAAACAAACTAATCCCCGTACAAGTTCTATGCGTTAGACTCGGGTCTAAGGAACCGACTCTAAGTCATAGTGAGATATTCTAATGACTTCTAAGACTTATAGAATTCTCACCGCGTGTCAGTCCAATACACGCACCATCGTGTATCCATGTGAATGACTTGGACGTCCAACGTCTTCGATCATGAAACAAGATCGTTAATCACCTCACATACTTGTCATTATAGGTCATCAATGTCCCTACTTGACAACCTGACCAGGGACAACTATCATTAACATCTCCAGTTCGCTATAATAGGGTTTCATTGCCCAGACATGATCTGATAACCTATTTGGAGACAAAATTATTTTGGACATCACTCAATTAAACCAAGATTGAATGATTAATGATTAAATATCATATAAGATGAGTATAACAATTGTTTTACAATCAAATTTAAAACAATTACATCATAGCCATTCTACAAATGCGCTTGATGCCTATAGCAGCTGTATGCACCTCGTGCTTTGCCTGCGATAGGGGTTTAGTTAATGGATCTGCCACATTGGCAACCGTGTCGACCTTGCAAACTGTCACATCACCTCGATCAATGATCTCTCGAATAAGGTGAAACTTTCTGAGCACATGCTTGGATCTATGATGTGCTCTAGGCTCTTTCGCTTGAGCAATAGCTCCACTATTATCACAATAGAGAACTACCGCGTCGGCCATGCTAGGGACAACACCCAACTCAGTAATGAATTTTCGAATCCATACTGCTTCCTTTGCTGCCTCCGAGGCAGCTATGTACTCAGCTTCTGAAGTAGAATCGACAATGGTCGTTTGCTTTGCACTCTTCCAACCAACAGCTCATCCATAAAGAGTAAAGACGAATCTCGACTAGGATCTAAAGTCATCTTTATCTATCTGGAAGCTAGCATAAGTGTACCCTAAGACACTTAGCTTATCCTCTCCACCGTATACTAAGAATCTGTCCTTAGTCCTATTCAGGTACTTTAGGATATTCTTAACGGCGGTCCAGTGTTTTTCACCTGGATCTGACTGGTACCTGCTCGTCATGATCAAAGCATACGAGACATCGGGGCGCGTACATATCATTGCATACATGATAGATCTACTCCCTCCGTTTTGGTGATTTGCTGACGTTTACTTTATACACATTTATCGATGTGAAGAGATGGGTAAAGGAGAAAACAATTAAAATAATAATAGAAGTACAAATGAGGTCTCACTTGCTATAAAGTAGATAAAATTAAACAATGTGATTGGTTAAGAAATTTGGGTCCACTCTCAACATGGGTCACCAAAAACATTTATGAAAAGTGCAAACAAATGACCAGTCCACCCAAAAATGGAAAGTTTAAACAAATGATTAGGACGGAGGAAGTATCGTATTTTAAAAAAAATAAAAAATATGAGAAGTAAGGCATGAGAGGTGGAGAAGAATTAGGAGAACAATGAGTATTTTATACCGACGGGGGAATAAGAGAATAATAAAGAGGAAGAAAAATGAGATGGACTAAGAGGACGATTATTAGGAAGAGAGGAAAAGAGGACAAATATGATGAGGATAAAACAAAGTAAAGAAATAAGGACAATATGAGATGAGGGGGAACCACAAGGAATTAATGGATATTCTGTTAAATTTCGCTTAAAAAAGGTGAACAAATAAATAATATTTGATATAGAAATACATCCGAAAAGTATGTCAACTTGAATATATAAATATTGGTAACTTTTATGCTAACTCTCAGCTAATTGACATGATTTGAAAATAAAATCAACTTCAGCGTCCACATTATAAGGTGGTGAAAAAAAAATGTTGCTGGAGAGGTAAAACAGAGGAGATGTAAGAGATGTAGGAGAGCAATGAGTAGTACATAGTCAAGGAGCAATAAGAGAAGAAGAAAGAGGAAGAAGATGATAGAGAATAAGGTGGTACGGAGTAATTATTAAGAGGAGAGGGGGAAGGAGAAATGTGATGAGGGGAGAACCAGGGGCAGTAAAGAGTATTTCTGACAAATTTCAACTACAAAAATGAACAAATAACTATAATATTTGGCATAAAAATATATCAAAACATTATGTCAACTTGAGTATTGTGGAACCCGGGAACCGCGTTCGGGGGACCCAACTCGGCGTCTTGCTTAAGGGCGGATTTTAAAGTTAAAAAAGATTAAGTTGGAAAAATCTTTAAGAACTGTTATGGAGTCGCCACCTATTTATCGCGGAAAATAGGAACCTGCTACCATGTTCTAAGTTAAAAATATGTCCTAGATTTTGGAGCACGCCGACACCCCTAGATCTAAGGCTATGAAACCAGATTGGATTCGGGGTGAGGGTACTTTAGAAAAAGAGTTAATTCAAATAATAATTTATGAAAACCTTTTAGAAAAGCCTATGTAAAAATAGCCTCTACTGACCTAGAACAATCCATGTAAGATGATATTTGAGCTAATGTTATCGCTACGTACAAGTGCGATAAGTTTGTAAAAGAATGCAGATCTGGATGCAAAAGATTGATTAAAACCCTCAGTTTAGCATGTTTAACTTGTTAACGAATACGGTTCAGTTAAAGGTCGAATTCATTGTTTAAGTTGATTTTAATGCAAAATAAGAAGGTGCAAGATACATGCAAATAAAATAAAGTTCAATTGTCCATTGGTTTATTTCATAAGGTCGGTTGCTTATGCGACTTTGGCGTGTCATCGGATATGGAGTGTACCCGAAGTAAATAGAACACTTGGATTGCAAGCGCGCTGGGTGCCAAAGCCGGGGGGGGGGGGGGGGGGGGGGCGCCAAAGTGTAGACCCCTTTGTTAGTCCATAGAAAATAAGAAAAAGTTTTGATCCAAGTGGATCGGTACCTACCTTGTCCTGACGCTTCAGATCTGGGCAGAGCTTCGCTTCTTGAACTTAAAAGGAGGATGAATTCAACACGGGATGGTGTGTTGAATTCAAAGATTTGAGTGCTTGAGGCTTTGTGAATGTGAAAGGGTGTAAGATGAGAATTTGGGGTGTAAAAGATGTATTCTGGTTGTGAATTCTTTGTGTGAATTACATTCTGGTCGAGGGTATATGGGTGTATATATACTAAAAACCTCGGAGAAATTAGGAAAACGGGGATAAAAACAGGCCTAGGAACCGCATAGCCTTATGCGGTTGCCAGGGCAAACCGCATAGGCTTATGCGGTTTCCCCCCCAAACCGCATAAGCTTATGCGGTTCGAGGGTGTGGTTTTTGTGTAATTTCCTAGTTTCGGTTGAATTGTATCTTTGAAAGATTTCGAGATAATCTCAAACGTGAAGCTCAAGAAAACCCCTAGGATGTTTCTGAGATATTTTGTGATGCTTAGGGCTTTGGAGTGCGGGCCAAAGGCTGGGTTTGGGCTCGGTATCGGGCCCGAGACCCGAAAAAATGAAAAGGGTGTATTTGCATAGTTTTTGTGAAATAAGGTAAGACGTGAAGCCGTATTTTGTGTAAGAGGGGGCTAAATAGCGGTTTTAGCTACCGGGCCTAAATTTAGGAATTTAGGAATGCTGAATTAGACCTTGTTAATGTAAAAGGGCTAATTGTAGTGCAAATGCGGCTCATGCCAAATGTAGCGGGACAAGGACCTAGCTAGACTCCAAATGGACAAAATGAACGATATTTAAGTGTGATGTGAAGCGACCATAATCATTTAAACATTTAAAACGACGCAAAATGAATTCGACATTAGTTAGAACCGTTTAAGTCAACGTTAAAGCATGCGTAATAAAAGTCCGTGATACATCACGGGGTTTTGTTTGGGAGAATGCGGATATGGGTATCCACAGAGCCCCGGTTTGGTGAGCTCGGACTAGAGCGCTAGTCAAACTCCACGACCATATCAGGACCATTACGGTCTCGTCTGATCGGTGAACGAAGCATGTGTCCATGGGTGAGACGAGGACTTGAACCAAGCTAAGCGGGGAGGCGTGCACATTTTAAGGACTTGGCGGTCAGTGCATGCTATAAGAACTGTGACTCTTGAATGTCTTCGTCGTGCTCGTTATACTGTCGTTGCTGGTGCCTTTGTATATGCTTGGTATCATCGGATGCCTGGTGCTGGTGCTTGTAATGTTTTCGTATTGCATGTGTACTTTGTAAGATGTTTGGGTATGCGTGAGGTGTATAATTGAGTAGGGGTGCTTATGTAGGTGTAGGTGTAGGTCTCGTGAAAGAGCGTCCGTGTAATGCTTTAACTCGCCGAGGAGTGTCTATGTAGAGTGAAGTGCTTGGAGTTAGGTGTATATTGCAGAGTGCTTGTGCTTGGGCTCGCCGAGGAGTGTCTATGTAGTTGTGGTTGCATATGATTGCCTTCCGTTGAAGAGAAAATGATGTAATGCTCGTGAAGAGCGTTCGTGCTTCTGCTTCTGTATCGTACATTAAATGCTTAATATACGCGTATGGCGGACCGTAGGTGACACCTTGACCTAAGCACGGGACGTACTTGGAGTTGTATTAGAGCTAGGATGAATTAGGAATCGAAAAGTAGGCGTAAAACGAGAAAAAACCGAGAAAAGCCAAGGGCGGGAACCGCATAAGCTTATGCGGTTCAGGGGACAAACCGCATAAGCCTATGCGGTTTCCCCTGTTGGCTGTAGGGGCTATATAAGGCTCGAGTGCACCGTATGTTTGCCATTACACTTCATTTTCGATTTTCTAACTCTAAAAACACCATTTTTCGATTTCTCAACCGATTTTGCTCATTTTCGTTGCGTTGCCTTGCTATGGAACGAGGTAATGCTCCATTTTAACTTGCTTTTACGTTATTTGTTGTTGTAATTAGCTAGTTTTGCCTTGAAATGTTGAAAAGACGGGTTTTGCATGAAAACCCGAGTTTTGCTTGAAATTTGCCGTTTGAATGCTTGAAATTGACGTCATTGTGTTGCATTATGCCATGTGAGCGTGTATGTGTGAATTGATTGGGATTTAGACCGTCTTTGTGTGAAAAACGTCCAAATTAGGTTTCGGGCCCGAAAACGAACCCGGATTTTCCGACCCGGAATTTCAATTAAACTTCGGTGTAGGATGCCCATAGCGAGTATAGCATGCCTATAGCGTTAGTTTTGCGAAAAAGTCGAGTTAGGGCTTTCGAATCGCCGTCTTAAGTCGTAGTTTTACGGAGTAATTAAGGCGAATTGGGGGTTTTTGATCGGAGTGACCAAAATGCAATTGCTTGTAATGGGTTATTGTTGGGGGCTATTATGGCGCGTAGAAACCATAAAGTTGTAATTTTGAAGTGTAGAGAACGGTTTTCGGCTTAATTGTGAATTAGGCCTAAAAATGCTCTGTGAAGTGTATGGTGTAATGTGTTTAAAGGGATGTGTATGTATTATGTGTGTATTATTTGTGTGTATTTGTGTATGTGTATGCCAAGTTGTATGCTTGCATGTATTATAGCTGTATGTATTGGTTGTGTTTGGTTGCAGGGGAAGACTCTAGTCGTGTTACGAGGTCGAAATTCCGTAGGAGTGCTAGCTCGAGGACCGAGGGAGCCTCTAGCTCGAGTGGTTTGAGGCGTACACGTAGCGAGAGGGAAGCCGACCCTCGTGATTTGTCTACGAGACGTGGGCACTCACGAGGTAGGGGTCGTGGGAGGCATGTCCCTGTGCCTGATCCTGAGGAGGAGGAGTCGGATGCGTTTGCTCAGGAGTTTGTGGACGAGCTGGAGGCTGAGATGGATGTTGCTGAGGAGGCTGTGGAGGTTGCGCCTAGAGCGACTAGCTCTAGGCCGCGAAAATCACGTGCGAACAGGGCGTTTGCTAAGGGCTGGGATGGCCATAACCTTCTACTTGCCCCGGAGAGACACGTTTCCTATCGAGCGACGATGGGTTGGCAGAAAGGTTCGATGAGGACTTTCTCGGGCGTGTCGTCCGTAATGTGTGTTTTTGAGGAGAAGCTTGCGCCGGGAGCGCAGGCCTGGGTGCTGCGTAGTGCTTTTGGCCCGTTGGTCGGCCATTGGAGGGAGATTGCAAGGAAGAAGCAGACGGCGAACCTGATGTTGATCAGGGCCTTCCTAGACAGGTATTGGGACACCACGACGACGTTTCATATGCCCGGCTTTGAGGCCGGCATTACCTTGTCTGAGTATGCGGTCATAACGGGGCTGCCGTTCGGGGACCGTGACATGAGTTTTGAGCTTCTTGCGCTCGTTGTGGGCGAGGTTGTGGTGATCACGATCGGCGGTGGTTTGGAGGTGATTTGCGAGGGTGCACCACCTTATACTTTCAAGACGAGCTACATCTTGGAGTATTTTGAGGGAAGACCAGTATGGCCTCGGAGTGGAGTAATGCGCGGAATGCTCGTATGTGGGCGTGGTGGTTTATCGGTAGCCGTGTACTTGGCGATAAGAGCGGCGGCGTCGACATCGGTCCTTATGCATCTCCGGATTGGAATGCAATTGGGGCGTTCGGCCCAGGTGGCCGTCTTTGGGTTTGTGCATTCGTTTCTGCATGGATGCCGTGAGACCGCGGGTCATGGATCGAGGGTCGATGCTGTCCTTAGTCTCGCCTGGCTTCTTGATGGAGGTACGTGTTAATTCTGTTTTTGCTTCGGGTGCATTGCTGTTTGTTTTTGTTGTCTTTGTCTTTGTCGTCTTTGCCTTTGTGTCTTTGTAACGTGTTTTTGTTTCTTGTGTGTGCAGTCGTGGATTCTTAGCCATTTTCCTTTTCTGCTCCCCCCGCATGCTCTGACGATCGTGAAGGAGTACCCGTGATGCGATACTTGGGGCACGTCTGGCCGTCTTTGCGTTTAACTGGTCGTATGATGAGGTTCGGGATCGTCTGAACCGGATGCGGTTTGATGAGGTTAGCACTTGAACCATTTTAGATAGAGTGTACTTAAAATGATTGTATTGTATTTGTATTTATGAGTATTTGTCTTGTCTTTGTTTGTAGTTCGTGCCGTTCAGTGGGGCGATCTGAGGATATTCCCGAGGGCATTGGAGCTAGGTTTGCGGTCACGAGAGACCAGCGCTTTGTACCTGGCGACGCCGTATGGGCCGGTTTGGTACCTTGGAGAGCGTTTGGTCTTTCAGGCAGGATGGCCAGCTCCGGTGGTGCCTAAGGGTCCGCCGAGGGTCCTGTTTGAGCGAGGGGTTTCTGTACAGGATCGGGTGGCGCTGTACGGGGAAGGAGAGTCGGTGAGTCTTCTCTGTCCTGGGGAGGACTATGGCCAGTTTGCTGAGTGTCGGCTTGCGTGTGGGCCGATTGAGGTATGCTTGTTTCTTTTGAGGGTGCGTAAGGTAATTTTTGCGAAAAATTTCCCTGACGTGTGCGTTTTGAAATTGTTTTGTAGAATTTGATCCGGAGATGGCGGAGCAGCCCGGTGACTTCCCTACCACCGTTGAGTACGACGAGTCGGGTGTGCGTCGTACTTTCACTTTGCCGACGTACTTGCCGGTGACCACTGACGCGGGCATGGACAGCTGGACGGGCAGGGAGAAGAAGGTATGTATCTTTGTTGTATATGTGAGTGAGCCCCCAGTTTGATCGAGGTATGGAATATAGCGATGATCAAACTAGTGAGATGCGTGTTTTTGTGTTACCCCCTCGAGTTTGGCTTAATTTGAGTGAAATTTAACGCAAAGTGGGGATGAGCGCTGTTAATTTGAAATTTCCCCCCTAAGTTGGACTGGATTTGAGTGAAATTAAGGCAAAATGGAGAGAAATGTGAAGTGTTTTTGTGTTGTGTATCAACAGGTGGCTAAGGAGGCGCATAAGAAACTATGGCGGATAGCCAACAGGTGGAGGATGGCTTGGGTGGCGGTATTTGCTCGATTATGTCGAGCCGGTGAGGCAGCTCGGTCGGCGTGAGTTTGACGAGTATCGTCGTCGTCATCCCGAGTGAATTTGTGTAATAAAGATTGTATGAACCTTTATGTACATGTCGTTGTAGCTTGAACTTTGGACTTGATCGTTGTAGCTTGAACTTGATTGTCGTCGATAAACCTGTTTGGTGGGCTTATTTGAAAAATGATATGATTCCCGAGTGGGATGCATTTGATGTTTGATTTTAGATTGTTGAAATGTTTTTGTGAAAAGTCCATTTTAAATGCGAAATGAGCCTGCATGAATGTCGAAAATGTTTGTGTTTTGACTCGTGGTATGAATCGTATATGCTAAAGTGAAGTGTAATGTTGCGGTGTGGGGGACAACAAGAGGATGTCGTAGGGTGGTGTAGTTTGTGGTGTTTTAGGGAAGACGAAATTAGGAAAAGTTGAGAAAAACCGGCCCCTGAAACCGCATAGGTTTATGCGGTTCGTGGGCTAAACCGCATAGGCTTATGCGGTTTGGGTTGCAAACCGCATAGAGCCATGCGGTTTGCTGGTCTGTCTGGTAGCGCTGTATTTCCATATTTCGGACATTGTTTTCCTATATAAGGAGAGGGGGTGCGTGCCATAATCTTCACTCACAAACACTTCTCTTCTTTTCTTTTGCTTTAGATTTTTGCTCTCATAAATATATTAGGTATATTTATAAAAGTTTTTTGTATTCAAGAAAATGGTGGAGCATTTTGATGCTCTTTTGAAGAGGTGGACTTCTTCACTAAGCTCGGCAATGAAGAAGGCGGTGTATGATGATGGTGCGGGTGTTTTTATTGGCTTTCGCCAAATGAAAGTCGATCTAGACTTCCTTGATGTGTGCTTAGATTATTGGGATCCTAGTTTGCACGTGTTTAGGTTTCCCGGGGGAGAGGTGTGTCCTTTAGTTGAGGAGTTCTCGGCCATTGCGGGGTGGTCGAAACGGACTACTCCTGTGGTTGTAAGGAGTGAGCTTTGCTATAACGGGATGTTGCGAAACTTCCTTGGGATGACGAATGCTCATGCTGCAGGTTTGTTTGAGGGAGGCAAGGTAAACATGCTTCTCTTGTGTCGTGATACATGAATAAAGGCGATACTAGTATTTCGGACCGTTCCAGCGGAGGGCCCTTGCTTTTTGTTTGGTTCATCGGTATGCTTTGCGGGGTCCATGCCGGATGGAGTGTTGAAACGCGAGGTATGCTCGTGTTGTCGAAGAGATGGAAAGGGATATGATCCTTCTGCGTTGATCTTAGAGGAGACCATCTTTGGGTTTAGGCGGCCAGATTGTGCTAATCGTCGAGCTCGTCTGAGGGTTGCGCTAGGATTCTCAACGTTTGGCTCATGGAGAGGCTAAGTGTGTATAAAGCTCTTCCCCTTGGAAGTGTTTTCAAGGTCGCGACTACGACGTCGCGAAAGATGGAGTGGTGACCTTCGGAGGCGTTAAGCTAAACTACTGGGAAGTCCACAAAGAGAGCTCCATTCGTTGGTGCGTGTCATGGTGGGGTATTACGGCGATTCTGGCGTAGCCATTGCGAATGCTTCGTGGGTTGATGTTGTGTGGGTTTGAGCGAGGAGTGTGGATTCATCCTCTTCGGCAAGAAGGCGGTCGGGCTTGCTCGGACCATACCCGGCGGGATACTCGAGGTTGGAGGGTTGTTGTGCTAAACAACCAAATGATTGATGCTTGGATCCGAGGATGGTCGGACCGTGTTTCTTGGCCGTTAGGAGCATATAGAGTCTAGTCGTGTTCTGACTTCTATACAGTGGTATCGTCCAATGATCCTCGAGAACAGGAGAATCAAAGGAGGAGGGAGAAGAATGGGCGAGGCCCTCCTTGGCGCATGAGGTGGTCTTGTGAAAGGAGAGACTATGGTGATCTTTGTACTGTTAGTGCAGGTGCTTCTTCTTCGAGACCGGCGCGGGAGAGGCTTGGACCGAAGGTGACCGTTAGGGATCGTCTAGGGTCAAGGATCGAGGAGCCCCCAGTCGAGCAGGACGAGGATCCGATCGAGCCCCCAGGTTTTGAGAGATCTATTCCCGTTCTGAGTTCGAAGATTGTGGCGGAGCGGCCCCTTGAAGGTGAAGAGGCTAATCCGAAGCGTCAGAAGATGACTTGAGTAGTTTGCTTTGTTTTGTTTAGAAAATTTCCTTTATTTAGATACATGTTTTTAGATTCAAATAAAGGGTTAAGGAGGCTTGTTCCTAGCTCATTTCTAAATTACGAAAAATTCTAAATAAAGTAATAAAATAGAATTAATTTGCCTTTGCCTTGTCTCGTTGCTTTCTTTTGTTTGTTTTTAATGTTCTCGACCTTTTTAAGCTTTGAACGTTCATACTTTGTCTTAAAATCCTTGACCTTTTTAAGCTTTGGATTTGTTTGTTTGACTTGTTCCGTCCTTAAGTCCTCGACCTTTTTGAGCTTTGGACTTGGATTGTTGTTTAACTTGTTCCGTCTTTAAGTCCTCGACCTTTTTGAGCTTTGAATTTGGATCTTTGTTTTGTTTTGTGTTGACTGTGCTCTTGACCTTTTTAAACTTTGAGCGTGTCTTTTTGTGACTGCAACGCCCTTGACCTTTTTAAGCTTTGGGCATGCGTGCTAAAAAGTTCGGTTGTGCTTTTGATAAGCTGCCTACGTATCTGCTTTTTTTTTTTTTTTTTTAGATACAGAATCAAACCGGCGTAGTTCGTGTGATTCGGTTGACCCTTTTGCAAAGCTGCCTACGTATCCACAGTGCGTGGAATCAAACCGAGCGTAGTTCACCCATGCGAGAGTGAGTTTTGTTTTTGAAATATATTGCAAAAGTGTTTGTGTTTTTAGGGCTAGTATTTCTTGAGTTGATCAAGATTTGTTGGTAATCGGAAGTCCTGACCGTCAAGGTCGGTTAGTTTCACGGCCCCTCCGGGAAGGATTTCCTTGACCAAGTACGGTCCGGCCCAATTGGGTTTGAATTTCCCTCTTGGGTCGACTGGTAATGGTGCTCGGACTGATTTGAGTACTAGGTCACCCACTTTGATGTTTCGTGGCTTGACCCGTTTGTTGTAGGCGCGTTGTAGGCGAGATTGATACATTCGGACTGTACTTAGTGAATGTAACCGCCTTTCGCCTAAGAGGATGAGTTGTTCATATCGTTCGCGTGCCCATTCGGCCGAGAATATGCCTTCCATGAGAATTCGAAGGGATTGCATCTCGATTTCTACAGGTTGGACGGCTTCCATCCCGTAGGTTAGGAAATAGGGTGTCATGCCTGTGGGTGTGCGGATGGTTGTGCGATATCCCCATAATGCAAATGGGATTTTGTTGGGCCAGTCGTGGCAGGTGTCGATCATCTTTTTGAGGATTGATACGACGGTTTTGTTTGCTGCCTCGACCGCGCCATTAGTTTGTGGTCGGTAGGGTGATGATTTGTGTCGTTGTATCTTGTATTTGAGGAGAAGTGGTTCCACCTCTCCTTGGAAGTGCGTGCCTTGATCGCTTATGAATTCGTGGGGTATGCCGTAGCGACAAATGATGTTGTTTTGTATGAATTTTGCAACTTCTTTTGTGCCTAGCGTACGGTATGATGCGGCTTCGACCCATTTTGTGAAATAGTCGATGGCCACGAGGATGAAGCAGTGTCCTCCTGTCCCCACGGGTTGTACTTTGCCAATGACGTCAATCCCCCATGTGGAGAAACGCCATGGCGAGGTTAAACTGTATAGTGGTGAAGGAGGGATGTGTTGTACGTTTGCAAAGATTTGGCAATTATGGCAATGTTTGACATATTTTGCGCAGTCGGCTTCCATGGTTGTCCAGTACCATCCTAACCTTATGATTTGTTTGTACATGGCTCGTGCGTTCATGTGTGGTCCGCACTCGCCATCGTGTACTTGGGACATGATATCGTGTCCCTTCTTGTGATCGACACACAAGAGTAGTGTGCCTTGGGGTGTCTTTTTGAGTAGTTTGCCCATTTCCATCACGAATTGTGATGATAACAGGCGTAGGGCGCGCTTGGCTCGTTTGTCAATGTTTGGTGGGTATTCACCGTTTGTTTTGTAGTTGATGATTGCTTGGTACCAAGGGTCTGTTTGTTCTTCCTCGGTTTCAATGTCACAGATGTAGGCGGGTTCATTCCGTCGTTCCACGACAATGGGGAGCGTTTCCATTCCCGGGGGTATGTTGATTAGTGATGCGAGTTTGGATAACGCGTCGGCGAATTGGTTTTCTTCGCGTGGGAGGTGTATGAATTCTACGTGATAGAATTCGTTTATGAGCTCTTGTATTTTGTTTTGGTATAGTGCTAGGTTTTCATTAAGTATCTTCCATGCTCCGGATACTTGGTTGATTATGAGGGAGGAGTCCCCATAGACTCTTATATTGCGGGCGTTGAGTACAAGCGCTGCTTGGAGACCGTGCAAGCATGCTTCGTATTCTGCGGCGTTGTTTGTTACGTCGAAATCTAGCTTGATTGATAAGGGTGTGTGTTCGCCATTTGGGGATATGAGAAGTATTCCTACTCCACATCCTCGATAGTTGGAGGAGCCATCGAAGTATAACTCCCATTGTTCTTGGTTGATGTTGTAAATCCCATCGTCTGGAAGGGATGTTGTGTCGATGATTGGTTCTTCGTTGATTGCATTTTCGGCTAGGAAATCGGAGACTGCTCGTCCCTTGATTGCTTTGAGGGGTACGTACTTAAGATCGAATTCGGCTAGGAGCAATGTCCATCTGGCCATTCGTCCGTTAAGCACAGGTTTCTCGAAAAGGTACTTTACGGGGTCCATTTTGGAATAGACCTTCGTCTGGTGTGCTAGCATATAGTGACGGAGTTTCTTGGATGACCAAACTAAAGCTAGACAACTTTTCTTGACGGGTGAATATCGAGTTTCGTAATCGAGAAATTTCTTGCTGATGTAATAGATTGCATGTTCTTCGCCGTTTATTTCTTGAGCGAGCATGGCGCCCATGGCGGTAGATGTTGTTGTAAGGTATAAGGATAGCGGTAGATCCGCTTGGGGTGGTCGTAGAACTGGTGGGTTAGTTAGCAATTCCTTGACCTTGTCAAATGCTTTTTGACATTTTTCGTCCCATTCAACGTGGTCGGTTTTCTTGAGTTTCTTGAAAACTGGTTCACATATCATGGTGAGTTTGCTAATGAAGCGCGAGATGTATTGGATTTGGCCCAAGAAACTTCGAATTTCGTCGAGGTTCTCCGGGGGTCGCATTTCAAGGACTGCTTTAACTTTCGAGGGGTCGACCTCGATGCCTCTTTGGCTCACTACATGTCCTAGTAGTTTACCGGATTTAACTCCAAAAGTACATTTTTGGGGGTTCAGGCGCATTTTGTATTGTCGTAGGCGAGTGAAGAACTTGCGGAGGTTAGTGATATGACCACTTCTCTCCTTTGACTTCACGATCATATCGTCGACGTAAACTTCGACTTCTTTGTGCATCATGTCGTGTAAAAGGGTTGTAGCGGTGCGTTGGTATGTTGCGCCAGCATTGATTAGGCCGAAGGGCATAACTGTGTAGCAGTATGTCCCCCACGGTGTAATGAAGGCCGTCTTTGCCATGTCTTCGAGTGATATTTTGATTTGGTTGTAACTGCGTGGCCCAGTCCATGAAGGATAGGAGGGCGTGAGCGGGGGTGTTGTGGACGAGGACGACCACGTGGGGTAACGGAAAGACATCTTTGGGACTAGCTTTGTTCAAGCCGCGAAGGTCAACGCATACTCGAATTTTGCCATTCTTTTTCAGGATCGACCATGTTTGAGACCCATTCAGATACTCGATGACTTGGATGAAACCGCTTGTAGTTGTTTTTCGATTTCTTCCTTGACCATAAGTGACCATTCGGGCGTAGTCTTCTTAGCTTTTGTTTGATGGGTTTATGCTTAGGGTTTAATGGGGATGCGGTGTTCGGCGATGCTTCGTTCGATTCCGGGCTTGTCTTTGTATGACCAAGCGAATACGTCCTTGAATTCGCTTAGGAGTTGTGTGAAAAGGGTGCGTTCGTGTTCGTCTAGTGAGGCACCTAGTTGTAGTTCCCTTGGTTCTTCGGGGGTTCCCACGTTTATGGTTATGGTTTCCTCGATGATAGGGTCTTGTGTTTTTGGGTGTACAATGTTTGCAATGTATTTGTTTAATGATTGATTTGTTTGTTCATTTTCGCATGAGCTAGTGTCTTTTGTATTTTGTGTGTTGTTTGTTGCTTGTTGATTTTTGTTTGTTTGTATTTTGTTATTTGTTTTAGCTTGAGACAAGGCGTAAGCAAATTTATTCATTTCATTATTTTGAAGAGAATTATTCGACAAATCAGAAAATTGCTTGGAGCTAGCCTCCGTAAAGAGAAAATCTAAACTAAAGCTAGAGTCTAGGATAGATGGGTCGACAGATGACCCGACACTAAGAGCATTAGAATCTAAAAGAATTTCTTCTTCTTCTTCTTCATCGTCTTCTGTGCCGCTGGAGCTGCTTGAGCTGCTTGAGTTGCTTGAGTTGCTTGAGGTTGAATCACTCTCGTCCTTGCCTTTGAAGTTAGTGACATGGTCGAAGAGTGGTCCTTCACCGGTGATAAGCTGGAAGTGGTGGCCTTGTGCATCGGTCCATTTCAGCGTCTTATATCATCCGTTGAGGGTTTTGTCTGTGGCGTCGGCTATAAGTAAGTTAGGATCGAAGTGACGGTCTCGCATGATCGTGGAGACAATTTCTTCGTTTTTGGTGCTCGGTGAGGCCTTGAGTGTATTGGGCTCGGCCTCACTAGAGAAACAAGCTTCGGATGAATGGATGATGTCTCGAAGGGAGGTATTCCCGTCGACCATTCCTCCGGGGGTGAAGTATGCGTTCAGGTCGAGGATGTAAGGTCGCAGGGTGACCTTGTGAGTTGACTTTCGCCTTTGAATTTCCTTAACCGTCTTCTCGTGGTCGCCGTTCTTGGGTTTGTAGCCTAGACCCATGGTGAGCCAAAGGCTGTTGTTGTTTTTTTGTTTTGAAAGGTTTGTAGGTTTTGATTGGTGTACGTGTGATAGCGCCGACTTCGAAGTCGAAACCACATAAGTCTTCTGCGGGTTCAGCCACAATTTCGGCAGAATTGGGCTCTTTTGGTGTATCGAAAAGGGCTCGGAAGTTTGAGGCCTTCAAGGTTATAATCTCCTCGTTAAGAGGGATCTTAACCTTTTGGTGTAGAGTAGAAGTTACGGCTTTGGTGGAGTGAATCTACGGGCGTCCTTGGAGTATGTTATAGGAAGGGGTTATGTCGATAACTTGAAACTCGACTTTCCTTTCTATGGGACCACTGCGTACGTGAAGAGAAATGGTTCCTTTCACGTGACGTCGGGTTCCGTCGAAGGCTTTAACTCCGTCCATGCTCGGGGTAAAGTCTTTATCGGATAGGCCGAGGCGATGTGCGGTGGCCAATGGTAGAACATTGACTGCAGATCCGTTGTCAACAAGGGACACGGGCAAAGTTTTCTTCATACATTCTACGCTAATGTATAGAGCGAGGTTGTGGTTTGGTCCGAATGCGGGGAGATCATCATTTGAGAAGGTGATAGCCCCTGGTAACCAATCTCTTGTGACATGGCTGACCATTTGATCTGGAGAGATCTCAGCGTCTGCGCATGCAATTTGTAGAGCGCGAATGAATGCATTCTTATGTTCCGCCGAGTCTCGTAAAAGGGCCCAGATGGAAACATCGGCTTTTGTGCGAGCGAGTTGCTTCTGAAGCACCTCATTCGTGTTTGGTGGTGGAATTATTGTAGAGGTGGAGGGTGTACTTGTAGAGGGGTTATCCTCTTGGGCTACGGCCTTGCCTTTCTCGGCCGCAGTTGCTTTTCTGGCATGTTCATCTGTGAAGATGTTCTGATAAGGACGACCAGAGCGTGTGAGGTGTGAAACCTCGTCTTGGTTTTCCTTCTCGGGCTGCTCGCCCTTTTCTTTTTGATCTTTGTTTTCGGCCGCTTTGCCTTCTTTTTCTTTCCCTTCTTGTTCTTTTGGTTTTTATTCGAGGAGGAGTAGTTGAGTTGTGCTACCGCTTTGTTAGTGGGTGGCCATTCTTCGTCTTCGTCATCACTAAACCGCACCAGATTGATTTGGTTCTTTGGTGGGTGTGACCAAGTAGAGCAATCTATGACCGTCTTGATCCGAGGAAGATTGCAGGGTTGTCATAAATTGTGGGGTTGCTTTGGGCTCCGAGGCCGATTTCAATGAGTTCTTCGAAATTCTCGGCATCGCCGTAATCAAAGTGTTTTCGCCACTCGGGTCGTAAGCTACCGAGAAACGTGTACATGAGTTCGTCTTCGTGTGGAGGGTTCAGAACTCGGGCAAGTAGTCCTCTCCAACGGACGAGATATTGGGTGAAATTTACCTCGTCTCTTTGGAGTTGGGTGATGAGAGTATGAAGGGAGACATGCTTGTTGGCCTTGGAGCGTTGTTCTAAGCGTGCAACTTCAAGTTGATGCAAGGCCTTCAAGTTGTCAATGTTTTTGGTGAGCTGATTAACACTGTGACGGAGAGTCCTCAGTCTATTGAGGTTAGCCATCTTTGAGGAGCGCTTGAAGGAAGGGGTGATGATGCGATTCATGGTGAGTATTCAGCTGAGGCCTGCATTTCACTTTGCATATTAGCGACACGACTCGACCCACTAGGCTCACATTCATTCTAGGTATTCATTTTAGCTCATTTCATTGTTTTGAAAGACCTTTTAAGCTTGAAAAAGGAGATTTTCGAAAAGGTTTTGCTAAGGAAAGCTTTTGAGGCGAGGATGCGTGCGCACATCTCGTCTCGATGTTAAAAGATTTTGTTTTGCATCCGTCGAACTGATATCGGTGGTTTGCCGAGGTGAGCTCGAGTCGGATGTGTAAAAAGAGAAGGATTCGGCTCGCGCAAGTCGAGTCGAGGATGTTAAAACAGAGTCTAGGCCGTGTGACCTAGAGGATCGAAATCTACGAGCTCGGGTTTTATTCCTTACTCGGGTTTTTGCTTGTTAGTGAAAAAGGAAATTTTGAAGAAGTTTATTTCAAAAATTCGCGAGAGTTTTGTTTGAAAGGTGTTAGTTTGTTAGGTGTTAGGTTCATTTATCTTTGAAACGTTTCAAGCGAGTTTTCGAAGATATGAATGCAAATGCTCATTTTGAAAAAGACCATGGAGTGCATAGCCTCGAACTTGTACATATGACTCAAAAGGGGTGAAAAATGAGTCAGTCGGGTACACCTCCAACTACCTCGAATACGCTTTGGCAGATACTTAACCCCTCCATTTCCTTACGCCGGGGCGATAGGTTTTGAAGAGAACCGGGCGGTCGAGATAGCCGTTTACGTCAAGCCGTGGAGGGGCGAGAGGAAAGCTAGTCCGACATGTGCTTTATCGAGTGGACAAGCCTGCATGTGGGAACCACCTCTCGAGGGTGCAAAGGGTGCCTAGATTCCAAAAGGAATGGACTCTAAACGAATGTGCATAGCTCAAATATGTTTACAAGGATTGTTCAAGGCTTTCAAGTTTCACCTCTTTATTTTTAAAAAGAAAAAGCTAGTTTTTGGTTTTAAAATAAGATCTCCCAAATGAGTCGCCAAACCGTGGAACCCGGAACCGCGTTCGGGACCCAACTCGCCTTGCTTAAGGGCGGATTTTAAAGTTAAAAAGATTAAGTTGGAAAAACCTTTAAGAATCATATGGAGTCGCCACCTATTTATCGCGGAAAATAGGAACCTCGCTACCATGTTCTAAGTTAAAAACATGTCCTAAATTTTGGAGCACGCCGACACCCCTAGATCTAAGGCTATGAAACCAGTTGGATTCTAAGTGAGGGTACTTTAGAAAAAGAGTTAATTCAAATAATGATTTATGAAAACCTTTTAGAAAAGCCTATGTAAAAATAGCCTCTACTGACCTAGAACAATCCATGTAAGATGATATTTGAGCTAATGTTATCGCTACGTACAAGTGCGATAAGTTTGTAAAAGAATGCAGATCTGAGATGCAAAAAGATTGATTAAAACCCTCAGTTTAGCATGTTTAACTTGTTAACGAATACGGTTCAGTTAAAGGTCGAATTCATTGTTTAAGTTGATTTTAATACAAAATAAGAAGGTGCAAGATGCATGCAAATAAAATAAAGTTCAATTGTCCATTGGTTTATTTTATAAGGTCGGTTGCTTATGCGACTTTGGCGTGTCATCGGATATGGAGTGTACCGGTAAATAGAACACTTGGATTGCAAGCGTATTTGGGTGCCAAAGCCGGGGTGGGAGGGCGCTAAAGTGTAGACCCCTTTGTTAGTCCATAGAAAATAAGAAAAAGTTTTGATCCAAGTGGATCGGTACCTACCTTGTCCTGACGCTTCAGATCTGGGCAGAGCTTCGCTTCTTGAACTTAAAAGGAAGATGAATTCAACACGGGATGGTGTGTTGAACTCAAAGATTTGAGTGCTTGAGACTTTGTGAATGTGAAAGGGTGTAAGATGAGAATTTGGGGTGTAAAAGATGTATTCTGGTTGTGAATTGCTGTGTGAATTTTGTTCTCTGGTCGAGGGTATATGGGTGTATATATACTAAAAATCTCGGAGAAATTAGGAAAACGGGGATAAAAACAGGCCTAGGAACCGCATAGCCTTATGCGGTTGCCAGGGCAAACCGCATAGGCTTATGCGGTTTCCCCCCCAAACCGCATAAGCTTATGCGGTTCGAGGGTGTGGTTTTTGTGTAGTTTCCTAGTTTCGGTTGAATTGTATCTTTGAAAGATTTCGAGATAATCTCAAACGTGAAGCTCAAGAAAACCCCTAGGATGTTTCTGAGATATTTTGTGATGCTTAGGGCTTTGGAGTGCGGGCCAAAGGCTGGGTTTAGGCTTCGATATCGGGCAGAGACCCAAAAATGAAAAGGGTGTATTTGCATAGTTTTTGTGAAATAAGGTAAGACGTGAAGCCGTATTTTGTGTAAGAGGGGGCTAAATAGCGGTTTTAGCTACCGGGCCTAAATTTAGGAATTTAGGAATGCTGAATTAGACCTTGTTAATGTAAAAGGGCTAATTGTAGTGCAAATGCGAAGCTCATGCCAAATGAAGCAGGACAAGGACCTAGCTAGACTCCAAATGGACAAAATGAACGTTATTTAAGTGTGATGTGAAGCGACCTTAATCATTTTAACATTTAAAACGACTCAAAATGAATTCGACATTAGTTAGAACCGTTTAAGTCAACGTTAAAGCATGCGTAATAAAAGTCCGTGATACATCACAGGGTTTTGTTTGGGAGGGTACGGATATGAGTATCCACAAGTATCTATATTATTACTCCCTCCATTCCACTATCTTCTTCTCGCTTTCCCAAAAAAAAAATTCCATCATCTTATTCCCATTTCTATTTTTGTCAATTTTCAACTAATCTCATCTACACAATCTATTTATTATTATTTTTTTTTTTTTACTTTAATCTCACCCATACAATCTACTTATCTAAAACTTTGAGCCATATTGAAATGAGAAGAACAAATTGGAATAGAGGGAGTATAACTTTTCGCATTATAATTAAGTAACTAACATGATTTAAAAACAATATTAATTTGAGCGTCTACATTATAAGGTGGTGGAATAAAAAAAAATTATATACTCCTAAGAAGTAAGACACATGAGGTGTAGGAGATGGAGAGCAATGATGTGTACATTTCAAAGGAGTAATAGAAAAAAGAGGAAGAAGACAAAAGAGAATAAGGCTATGATAATTAAATGGAGAGTAAGAAAGAAGAAATATCTGGTGCTGATGGGTGTTATATAGAACCGTTGGGCATTTGGTGCTGTGTTATATGGAACTGTCTAAACAATGCTTCAAATATTTTTGGGTTTTTCTATAAGGTAACCCTAAACTTTTTCAAATTTCACAAGGTAACCCTGCAAATTAAAAAACATCTTTGGTAACCCTGTACTTAATTAATACCTATCAGCGTGACCCTGAACTTGTATTCCGTCAATTTTTCCGTTAAATAGTTAACGGAAAGTGTTATGTTGGATTTAATTTTGTGTTTTTTTTATATGATAACCCTATGATTTAAAAAAATTCTACATAATAACCTTATATTTGTACATGCATTAATTAAGTAGAAACTTATGGAGTCATGAGTAAGAAAAGCAATAGAGATTGTAACTTTCATACATGAAACCATAGAAAACACAAAATCATAATAAATAAACATAATTTGACATTTAATAATAAGGAAAAACGCTTATCCTTACATTTGATAGCTTAACGCCTAATTTTTATCTATCAAATATAAGGATAAGCGTTCCTTATTTTTAAATGTTAAATTATGTTTATTTATTATGATTTTGTATTTTTATGGTTTAATTCTACGAAAGCTACAATCTTTTGCTTTCGAGGTTACTTCATGACTTAAGTTTTGACTACATGTTATGCATAAATATAAGGTTATTATGTAGAATTTTAAATCACAAGTGCTACTATATGTAAAAATACAAAATTAAATCCAACATAACACTTTCCGATTAACTATTTAACTAAAATCGACTAATACAAGCTCAGTGGTCACGCTGACAGATAATTAAGTACAGGGTTACCAAAGATGTTTTTTAATTTGCAGGGTTACCTTGTGTGATTCAAAAAAGTTCAGGGTTACCTTATAGAATAACCCAAATTTTTTTTATGAGTACAACTTCATAAAAGGATTGTAATAACAATGTGAACCGTATAACTATTAGTTTCTCAAATTTTATTCCAATGAACACCTTCATGTCGCAACAACTCCTTCCACCAACAAATTCACCCGCATTGAGGGACTGTGCGCTCTCCAACAACTAGTGTATAAATAAGTTTAAGAGAATCAATGTCATAATTAGAAAATATTTTTAAAACCCATGCATCGCACGGGTATACTTACTAGTTTAAAATATATCTGAATTTTTCCGGTGAACTTTCTGTTCGGATTCGTTCTTGAAACCGGTTCGGTTTTTTCCCCTCACCCCCTACGTTAGCAAATTTGTGCATCCTCTGCACTACAACGCCATTGAATTTAATCATCAACAATGGCGGCATTTTCCACCATTTACAACCACCTTCTTCGTAAACCCACAACTCACTTCACACTCTCCATCACCACATTTTCAACTCAACGACTTCTCTTCTTCATTTCCACCTTCTCAAACCCTTCTGTTTTCACCAGAAACAACAGTAGTTTCACACCCCAAAGCACTCACCTTTCTCCTTCCAACACCGCCAAATTAGTCGATGAATTCATCTCCGTCTTCACCCGAAACCGCTTCGACACCGATGAACTCGCTCGACTCGGTCCCCAACTCACTCCTGAAATCGTCGAAGCTGTGCTGAAATCGATCAAAAGCTGGAAAATCGCTTACACTTTCTTCAATTGGGCGAAATCGCAAGTTGGGTACTTTCACAATTGCTATACTTATAATGCCATGGCTTCATGCCTATCAAGTGCTCGACAAAATGCCGCAATGAAAAGTTTGTTTTTTGATGTTATGGATTCGTCTTGTTATATGACTCCTGGGGCGTTAGGGTTTTTCATTAGGTGTTTGGGGAATGTGGGGTTAGTAGATGAAGCTAATGTGTTGTTTGATCGATTTCGTGAGTCGGGTTTGTGTGTTCCCAATAGTTATACTTACAATTGTTTGTTAGAGGCCATTGCTAAGTCTAGTTTGTGTCATGTTGCTGAGAAGAGGTTGGATGAAATGCGTGGTTTACGTTGGATGGTAGATAAGTATACATTGACTCCGCTTCTGCAGGTTTACTGCAATTCGAGGGAGTTTGAGAAAGCGATGTTGGTTTTCGAGGAAATGCTTGAAAAGGGTTGGGTTGACAACCACGTTTTGTCTGTTTTACTGCTTTCGTTTAGCAAATGGGGTGAGGTTGATAAGGCTTTTGAGTTGCTTGAGAGGATGGAAGAGCGTGGTTTGAGATTGAACGAGAAGACGTTCTGTGTATTGGTACACGGGTTTGTGTCTAATCGTCGTGTGGATAAGGCACTACAGCTTTTTGATAAAATGTGTGCAGCAGGGTTTTCTCCTGATATTGCTGTCTATGACGTGTTAATTGGAGGGCTTTGCAAAGATAAAGATTATCAAGGGTCGTTGCGATTATACTCGCGCATGAAAACCTCGGGAATATGTCCTGATGTTGCTATACTAAGTAAACTTTTGTCATGTGTCACTGAGGAACAGACAATGATACAATTGCTTGAAGACTATGGAGATGTTCAAGATGATAAGCTGCTTAAAAAGCTTTTCTTTTCCGTTTTGAATGGTCTTGTTAGCAACGGTTTAGTTGATAGAGCTTTAGGACTAGTGAAAATGATGATGGACGACACATCTCAGCATGTTAGCAAGTTAGAGGAGTTCTTCAAGTCGAAAGACGTTATCTGCCTAGATTCATCTTCATTTAAAATTATCATAGATGCTTTATGTCAAAAAGGTAGATTAGATGAAGCCGTGCACCTTTTCAAAGCCATGGATAAATTTGGCTGTCGAAAGGATTTATTGCTATATAACAACATGATTGAAGCTTTATGTCGTGCTGATAGAGTAACGTATGGTCAAGACCTATTAAGCGAGATGAAGAAGGTGGAGATTCAGCCTACCCAGTTCACCTATAATTCAATATATGGGTATTTTTGTAGGAAAGGAGATGTCCAAGGAGCTATTAGCATAGTCAAAGAGATGTGTGGTCATCGACACGAGCCGTGGATAAAGAATTCTACCACACTCGTGAAACAACTCTGCAAACATGGTAAAGCGGTGGAAGCTTCTAACTTTCTTGATGAAATGGCACATAAGGGCCTTGTTCCTCATTTAATTCCATACTTTGCCGTTGTTGATGGGCTATTCAAACTTCAAGAAGTCGATCAAGCTTTAGCGTTGTTTCACAATTTATGTACCCGTGGTTATAGACCTGATGTTGTGGCCTATAACATTCTAATAAACGGACTCTGCAAAGCGAACAGAATGGAAGAAGCTATGAACATGCTGAACGCGATGTTGAGTGGCGGACTTGTGCCGTCAACCGTGACATATAACTCTCTTATCAATGGATGGTGCAAGAATGGTGACACTGACCAAGCTTTGGCTTGTTTATCCAAAATGGTTGAGGAGGACATTCAGCCTAATGAAATAACTTACACAACGTTAATAGATGGTTTGTGCAATGCTGGAAAATCAGATGATGCTCTTAAACTGTGGAACGAAATGAAGGAAAAATCGTGTTCACCTAACAGGATAACTTTTATGGCTTTGATTAGTGGCCTCTGCAAGAACAACATGCCAGATACAGCACTCTTTTATCTCCGTGAAATGGAGAAGAAGGAACTTAGAGCAGACGATTTTGTGTACATTGCTTTGATGAATTCATTTCTGGTCAATAAGAAGCCTATCTTGGCATCGGACATGTTGAAAGAGATAGTCGAGAAGAAAATGTTACCAGCACTTGTAGATAAGAATCATGCTATAGTGAAAGAAGCAATAATCAAACTAGCTGATGATCCTCTTACTTCATCTGATGTTAATCAACTTGTTACTGAAGAAGGCGTCCGAGTCTTCGCTGCTATGTGTCAAGACTGTTAGACTAAAGCAAACAGGAAGCCTTTGTAAACTGTAAAAACGGTATCTATCTTTGTAAACCTTTTTCCTTTTTCGTTGTATCAATTTTTTTGTTTTCTGATTTCGGAACTCTTTAACAGCCCCCTGTAATATTATAATTTTATTCTTGATATTCAATTAGTTTCTTTTAACAAGTCGTCCTTTAACTCCTTTTCATGAGTTTATCGCATACTGAAGATGTCTAGCACTGTAGCCTAGTGGTTAAGTGAGCTCTAGGTTCACCACTCCGTTTGTATTGTGCCGGTCTAGCACCTCATTTTGGGGTTCATATTGACAATCAGTGAAAATAGGGTTGAATGTAGAGGTCACGTGGATGAGCAAATGAATTTCCTTAAGCTAGGTCAAAATACAAATATGGATGTTGTGACTTAAATACTTAATTATAGTCTCTAATAGGAATTTTGAATTTTAATACATGGGAAAAGAGAGTGGTAATTGACAATTTGTCGTTAATCTTAGCTAACTTGTTTGCTCTTCCGTAACGAGAATGTCAGGGACTCGAGGGCATTAGGAAGTCACCTACATCCAGTTGGGGATCTAGTATTTTGCTATTTCGGTGATGAGGTTAAAGTATCTACGTAATTTTATTTTCTATTAGAAGAGTAATTGCCCTGAACCATAAACCCAAAAAGAACAATAAAAACTCTTCCTAGTGCATGGAACAACTTGCAAAATTCTACTAGGTCTTCTATTCTTTCCTATATGATTATTAGGTTTAATAGCTGCCCTCAACAATCTGTCGAAAACCCATTTAGGTAGTGCATATTGATCTGGTGTCACTAAACCTAGAGAGTGCAAAACAGGTATTATGCAAACCACGGCGCTGAGAATCAATTCTTTGATCGGGAACCTTGTCATACGTAATTGTATGTATTTTAAAAGTTTAGGGGCGATCTCATTTGCATCTGTCTGTTTTGCACTTATTTCAGGATTCGTTGTTGTTCTCTTCTCATTTGACCTGTGTTGTCGGTTTCCCAACAGCGACCTGTGCTCTTGGTCAATTACCTGAGTAGGAATCGGAGGAGATCCTTTCAATGGTACAAAATGTTATCGATTGTAATGAGAAGTTCATTGCAGACCGTCAGACAGAAGGTAAACTTTCTAACTGCCCTTTTCCTCTCTGTCATCTCTGTTATGTGTGTGCTGTGTATGTGCTGCAATGTTTTTACTGAATACTGTTGTTCGCAGTCATATGATCAAGTATTCAAGCCTTGATTTATATCGGACCCCTCTATCTTGCTATTTGCGGTAGGTAGTGTCATTGCCGTAATGTTATGTCTGCGTGTTACATGTCGTTATCAAACTGAAATTTTAAAGATGGAGAATAAGTATTTCACTAACTTTTGCATGCTTAAAACCACAGTTTCAACAGATCATCATCGACAAAAGTTTTCATTCATTGGTCATCTAATAAATCTGTTTTCGTTTATTTGCAAGAAGGTTGCCTTGCAATTATGAATAAAACAACCCAATAAAGTCAATTAAATTAGGCTTATCCATTCACCTATACAAATATGAAATACGAATCATTCTTAGCAACCTTGAATCAACCGAAAATTGTAGGGAGTGCAAGAAGCTTATGAAGGCAATCCTCAGAAGGGTTTCCGGGGCAGCGTTTTGTCAGCTAAGAAGTGCTTCAACATCAGGAGTGCTTCTTTAGGCTTGAAAGTTGGAACTTGGTGACCCGCGCCTCGTATAGTCACAAATTTCAGCCCGTTATACCCAATTGTCCATCCTCCCACCTACACATTCGCAGTTAAACTTACATTATAATCATCTTATGGACTAGTATACTCGTAATTTCATGGTTTGAGTGACAATTAAAGTGATTTAATAGCTAGTTTAACTTAAATCTCCTGTGAGTGATAGTTTAAGCTTAGATCACTAATCACAGTGAGAAGTTCAGGCTCATGAAAGTTGAGTCCTTTATAATTATATGCATATACAGAGATACTCCATGATTAACTTTATATGGTTGGTAATTTAGGTGTTCGTATGGTTTTTCCAATGTACGTTAGGTGTGATGGTAAGTTACTATACCTGCTGCTTGCTGTACCAGGGTGTCCAAGCTTCAACAGTTTGCAGACCAAGCTTTCTGAGAGTCAACCTTGTTGATGTCACCGGGATTCTACCATCGGTATCGCCACTGTACGTATGGTTCTTGTTAAATTCTTTATTACAAGTGCAACAACATAACACAATATTACACTGTTTTGAAGTGATTTCCCCTAGATTTAGATAAGTTGATGTAAGAAATGTAACTTTACCATGTGTTTGTTAAAAAAAAGAAAATCAAAATTCAGCAGCACACACATTTTAGTGGCGTCGTGGCGATAGTTAAAACCAAATCATAGTGAGTCTTTGGCTCCATTCAAATAATAATAGGTGATCGGAAAACTTGCCTGTAAACCCATATCCGTAGGCCTCCATTTACAAGCTTTTTGATGATCGGAAGGATCGAATGTGGCGCATCATTCCAAAATAAAATTTCGTCGCTGTTGATCACCACAGACCATACGGTGACTTAGTTGATTACAGATAATCTTATTATACTGTCCTCAATTTAACCAAATTTAATAAATGAAATACCTGCAATGAGTCCATTTGTAAGGAATTTTGGTGACATTGGCGTGTAATGCTGCTTGAACATCAGGTCTATTCAGATATATCTCTGTGTAGTCTGACGCACATGGATCATACCCCGCTGGTTTCTTGTGCCAGTTTTCCTGTGAACACACAATAAGACTTTCGATCAAAACCCAACTATTGTCGTTCTAGCTATACGTTTCTGTTTTGAAAAAGGGTCCTTGTTGTCGTAATCGTGTTCAGTATGTATTACTTGGTCTCTACTAGTTACGTAAACTAATGTTGTGTGAACAGATCATTGCAGCAAAGATTCTTATATAATATTGGTGGGGGAACATGGAGCAAATGAGACTTACATATTTGGAGAACAAGTGAGGTGCAATGCCATTAATAGCAAGCCGTTGGCGCCTGGTGCTATTACTCTCAACGCAGGTAGGTGTATACAAGCTGTACAGGTCTATGATATTAAAAGACTTAAAGAATTCGTCGAGAGCGGTATTGCATGTACGACTTTGATTGTCAATTTTGAAGTTGCAGTTGGATTTGACATCGTTGTAGACTTTGTCTGATATAACAGCGTGGTCCCAAGCATAGTCAACCATTCCAGTCTGATCTGTATCATCGTCCAGCAATGCATTTCCAATCTGCCAATGTCAACTAGACTGTCTCAGAAACTCGCCCTTTTCAACCGATTCTTTCTTTAGTTTGTCAAACGAATTCAACACTCAGTGTCTGTAGGCTTTGGAATTGATGGAAATGAAAATAGCACGATCAACTATTCATATACTGTGAAATGACGCTCATTAGATGAATAATTTATGGCACAATGTTATCGGTGGTGATGTTTTGAAACGTACCATAAACCCTTTCAGATTAATATGTTGTGCCTTGGAAACCTTTTTGTTCTTGTCAAAGATGACCTCTGCAAGCTGTGGAACATAATGTCCTGGCATATAACATTCGTGACAACATATATTACTCAGTTGTGCCTGTACGGCCAAATACGTTCAGAGAGAATTTGATGCTAGTTGATTATTTTTGTGTTTATTACCCGCATAACTTTCTCCAGTAATGTAGAACTCATGGGACTTAAATTGCGGAAATCTTTTGAACCAGTTCACAAGGAAAGCATAGGAGTCCTTCGCTGTTTAACAAAGCCGCAGAACTGTCAGTAGGCTGCAAATGTCTACTGGAAGGCAAAAATTACAGTAGTTAGGAAGAATTACCTGTGATTGTGTCGCCGAGTTCATCGATGTCTGTAGAAGTATTGGCATACGAAAATCCAACTCCGACAGGAGATTCCACAAAAAGTAAGTTGGCAGCTGATGACACAATAATCATCATAATATCAGCTAGTTAACGGTTAACCAGTAAGTCGTAGATGCAGTTGCTAACTTGATACCTTTGTTCCATGAGTTGGGGTTAAATTTTAACTTAGGTTTGCTTCCTTTCTGAGGGAAAAACGGGCCTAATTCTTCGGCTTGGCCATATCCGACCGAGGAACACCCAGGACCTGTGCAAGAAGATCACTTACTGTAAGATGACAGGCTTCAGTTACGCATTAATTATTTAATTTGCTTTTGTGCTAAGGTTTGCCGTTTGCTTATATTTCTATACATTTTCTACCGTGATTTGTTTACGTGAATCTCATTATAATTATGTTTTCGTAGATGTTTGATCCAAGCATATGGCATAAGGTTTGATGGGGTATTGTATGAGGAAGTTAGTACCTCCATTGAGCCAAAGTACAAGAGGTTTGTTATGAGGTTTGTGAACAGCTTCAAAGAACCAGTAAAACAGTGCTCTTCCATGGGTTTCATTCACTGTCACGTAACCTGCATAATGCTTAAACCGCACATGCGGTTGCCCTGGTAAGTCCACAACACGGTCCGCTTTCTGCTTCGACAGCACCTCCGGGCTCAGCCCATGGGCTGTCACCGCGGTCAAAACAAGTATAAAAATAGTACAATAATTGCATAGCAATGTTGATGCATGGGGACTAGTATTAGCCATAATTTAGAAGTAGTGCCTTTGTTTTTGTTAATAATGTTAGAATTTTGCACAAAATGTAACAAGTATTTATACTTATATAATAATAATAATATAATATAATATAATAATATAATATGATACAAAAAGAGGGGTAAGTGCATCATATTGATACTATTTTGGAATGTTCATACTAATTGATTGATTGATTCTTTTGGAGTGAATGATTTTATTGCTATTTATATGATTATATGTACTTGATACTGATTCATTATAACGAGATTGTTGATTTGTTACCCTTATGACACACTGTATTATTATTATATACATTGACACAAATCGATTAATAAATATGGTGAATTGAATTGAATTGATACTCCGTATAATTCATGCATGTATGTTGCTTGCTGTGGCTACTGTGTTTCCAAAGCAAGTACGTGCTTTTCTACCATTTAGACTTCTTTTCAACTTCTAAGGATTTTGAATGAAAAATTTTATGAACCGGAATTGTGTTCGTCAAATAGAGGGAATACGGAGTCGAAAAAATATTTTTATAGTCAGTCAAATTGTTAATATTTGATTCATTTTATAAGGAAAATTTGGATAAATGTTAACTATTTAACTATTTAACTAATTAGAGGGAATACGGAGTACTATTTATCTAACCTCCAACGAGTCCTTATGAATTGTGATGACTATGTTTTGTAATTTTACATTTTATTATCTCTACATAACCTAAAAATTATAGCTAAATATAGTAACAATTTTAAATTGAGTAATTTTATTATGAGTTCGCCTCATAATGACAATATTTTAATAATATCAATAATCCTAAAATGTAATCAATGTTGTCTTCTTTTTCCTAATTTTGTAATTTTTTTACCTCTCATTTTCCTTGACCATTAATATATGGGACAAGATTTATCAAACACATGTCGATATCATGTTTCACCATATTTTCGTTTAACTCTTAACCACTATATCATCGTTAATTTCAAACATAAATACATTGCATATGAAAAGTAACTCAATCTTTTTAGTGACTTATATTATGAAACGACCTCACTGTAATATTTATATATTTAATTAATTATATCTTTACCATTAAATCTAAAACTAAAATGCGTCAAGCCTTTTTCTTACAACAAATTAAGAATAATGAAGGCTCACTTCATACTTTTTGTTAATATATCGTTTTACCTTCCTTGTACATACCTCGTACGGTGTATTTCATAATATTCTCTCTCTCTCTATATATATATATATATATATATATATATATATATATATATATATATATTGAAAGATACTTAAATTAAAATGAAAAATCTAAATATTATCCAAAAATTCGATTGTACTTCCTCTATTTAATTCATTTAGTCCCAGTTACCTTTTTGACAATTTCATTAGCCAAATGTTTTTTGCAGTCGGTTAATTATTTCGTGCAGTCGGCTTTTTTTCACTAATTACATTTAGCGATTTTCATAATTAACTTATTTTTTATGTTAGTAATCTATATCTATCTATATTATCCTAATAAAAGAGTGCCAATTATCCTAATAAAATAGTGCCAATAATTGGCACTAACTTCCCGCCTAACACAACTAGCAAAACCAACATGTAAATCAACTAAATAAGGAAATATCATATCACCAAATATACACATGTGAATAGGTTAAATAAGAACCATTCCTTATAGACACATCAAGCGAATTGAGGCGGGTCGGAGTTAGGGTTAGGGTTAGGGTTATCTGAGTCGGGTCAAAATACGGTCGGGTCAATACGGGTTCGCTCAAATACTGGTCGGTCGGGTTTGGGTCAAGCGGTTTCAGTCAAAATACGGGTCAAAAATACGTTTTTCGCGCCTTTTTATTTATTATTTTTTTAATTAAAAAAATTCTTTTATTTTTATTTTACATTATGTACATAGTTTATTGTACATATGTAATACTAAAGTTGATATATATTCATTTTTGTGATTTATAAAATTAAAATAGTCTATTTATAAATATATTCATAATATTTCAATCATAATTTTCATTATCATTTTGATATTCCAACTTATAATATTGAGGTTGTAATAATTCTTAATATTAAATTATTATTTTTCATGAAATATTAATTTTGTAGGTTCAAAAAGTCTTGTTACACAAAATTACACTTGACCCATCGGGTCGAACGGGTCGGGCGGGTCTTGACCCTAAATTAACGGGTCATTTCGGGTTCGGGTCATTTCGGGTCACGGGTCAAATTTTACGGGTCTTGACCCTAAAAAAACGGGTCGGGTCGGGTCGGTTTTTCGGGTCGGGTCGAAATTTGACAGGTCTAATTCCTTATGATACAAATACTTCCAATATGTGAGAATTAGTGTTAAAAAAATATATTCCCTTAATTTCATTCATTTAATCTCACTTCTTTTTATTCTCCATTTTACTCATTTAGGCTCAAACGGGTTCTATACCAATGAAAATATTATCTTTACCTTAATTACTTTATACTGTTAAATATATTCATATTAGTATGGTCTTAGAAATAACTACTTAGCTACTTAGCTACTTTATAGTTATCAATCTACAGTTATTTATGAAACATTGCATCCTTTTTATAATTGTATGTAACTTCCTTGTGTAACTACCCTAGACAATAGTATAAATAGGCATCATTGTCATCATTGTAAATACACCATTTTAATATATAAAAACCAAACATTATATTTAATTTCTGTGTTAAATCTAATATGGTATCAGAGCCAACTTGATCCTTTTTTTTTTCCTACATACCTATCCTTTCACGTCTTTTTTTTCCCCTATCCCTACAAACTTACCCTTTCTTTTCTTTCTCTACCCAAACAACCACTTTGTTTTTATTATTTTATTTCCTCTCACATGGCTAATTCTGACAATATTATTTCTAATCCTCATGATCCTACATCTCCATTTATCATTGTTAATCTTTCTTCATGCCCAAAATTAACTCCACTCACATATCTATCTTGGTCCACTATCATTGAATCACTTCTCTTTGGATTTGATCTTATCAAATATGTTAACGGCACCTACCCTTGTCCTCCTCCGTCGTTAACTACAGATACCAAAGATAAGAGCGTTTCCCCCGGAACCAAAACCGTACCAAACCCAGCCTATTTTACATGGCTTCGTCAAGACAAACCTCTCCTTGGTGCGCTTCTCGGTACTCTTTCACCCACCGTCGCTTCTCTCGTAATTCATGCTACTACCTCGCATGAATTATGGGCCATCCTTGCTACAACTTATGCTAATCCGTCACGAGGCCATATTCTTCAACTCAAAGATCGTCTCTCCTCTATTACCAAGACCACTCAAACCGTTACTGAATATATGCAAAGTATTAAAGAATGTACCGACAAACTCAGTCTTTTAGGCAAACCCATGGATCATGACGATATTGTTTCCACAATTCTCAAGGGGCTTGATTATGATACTTACAAACCCATAATCGACTCCATTCGTGCTCGGGATGATCCCATTTCATTTGAGGCCCTACATGAAAAATTGATTCTTCATGAACTTACCATTCACAATAACCAACCCAACGCTACACTCGGTTTTCCCGCTTCCGCTCATACCGCAACAACCCATACTCGTATACCAACCTCCCAACGTCGTGCTCTTCCTCCTTCCCATCAACCTGGCATCCTACCTACACCACCCAATCATGGCACTTCCAATTCGTTCAAAGGTCGCTGTCAATATTGTCGCAACATTGGTCATGTCATTTCTCAATGTTTGGAATTTAAAAGACTCTACCCAACAGTTATATTCCCTCCACCGTCATTGACCTCAACCAATCCTACCAATCAAATTCAAACCACAAACCCACAAGCAAACACCGCTATTGTCGCCCCATCTACCTCTTCCGCGTGGTACCTTGATAACCCATGTGATGATCATCTCGCGAATGACCTTGCAAATCTTTCTCTACATACACCCTATGATGGTACTGATACTCTTATGTTCGGTGATATTTCTACTCCGATCAGCAACACTGACCATTCAAATGGTCAACCCTCTTCTCACCGCTCCACTTGACTATGCAAATAGCTCTAACGACATTCCTTCAACTGCGTGTTCAGCCCCTGCGTCTTCATGTTGTCTTCAAGATTACACTTCCTCAAGGGACGTTTATCTTGCGGGAGAATGTTAAATATATTCATATTAGTATGGTCTTAGAAATAACTACTTAGCTACTTAGCTACTTTATAGTTATCAATCTACAGTTATTTATGAAACATTGCATCCTTTTTATAATTGTATGTAACTTCCTTGTGTAACTACCCTAGACAATAGTATAAATAGGCATCATTGTCATCATTGTAAATACACCATTTTAATATATAAAAACCAAACATTATATTTAATTTCTGTGTTAAATCTAATATATACTTATTTTACCAATATAATACACACTTTTTCTTTTAAAATGGGTTCCATTGAACCAAAAAATCAATATTACCCTTTCATTTTTCACTTCTCTTAATATTGTGCAAAAAATTAATAGAGAGAGTATAAGTCAATATACTTGGTTAACATTAATCAAAGTAGAAATTTTAAGAGTCGAATACATCTTTACTTTATTAGGTAAATAAATAATGTATAAATATATTTTATTTAACATAATGAGTGTTTTTATTTTATCTACTACATTAGGCAATCAAATCTTGACCATTTAAAATACAAGTTATAAATAATATCAGAAGCAAAATATTGTCATCAAATAAAATGTGACAATACATTTTTTTTTAAAATAATAAGTTCTATTTTCTAGCATAAAATTTAAAATTATGTCACAAATAATTATTTGACTTCATTTTTCTAGATAATCTCACATTACATATATTTTACTTTATTTACATAAGGCACTCATATTTGACCATATAAAATATATAAGTAAAGTAAATATAATATCGAAATATTTACAACAAATAAGATGTGAGTACATATTTTTTTGAAACTAATTTAGGAGTTTCTTGCAAAAATTTGAAATATCGTAAATAATTTATTGACTTCATTACTCTATATAATTTCATTATTTATATTTCGTGTATCATTATTTTATCTACAGAAGGCATTCAAATAAGAGGTAATTCTATTATTTGAATCTATCTATATAATCATAAAATGAATGTCATAACATGCATCCAAAATCCCACCAAACTACGCTACCTATGACAGGTATTAGAAAAACCCATAATTTTTTATCGGTGACAGAATATTATATGGGCAGAGCTTCTGATAATGTATATTTAAAGTGTAATTTGTTTCACAAGTCACGAGTTGAATAACGTTTTATGTTGGGTATGAAAAAACAATTAAAATTATAATGGTCATAAAATTTGTTATTCCTATCATTAACTTATTACTACTCTAATTTTAGTTAATATTGTTCAAAAATAGTATTATACAAGCGCAATAATAATATTTCATTAAATGTATTAAAATCAGTATTATAAGTCCGTGCTTGCACGGGTGATATACTAGTATAATGTATAAAGTTGTGAATTATATTTTTTAAAATTTTGATACTTTCACGAAATTTGTAATTATTGTCGTTACATTTAGGTGCATGTTTAACTTTTTTAGTTACGCTTAACAGATTTAAACGCCGACTTTTGTATTGTTGATTACTTAATATCAACCAAAATAACTGTATTAGCAAAATTGATAAAAATTTAAAAACGTAGTCTTTGTAGTGAAAAATTATATTCCGTAACAAAAATATAAAGTAAACTATATTACATAAAATGAAAAGAAAAAAAATTTACAATTAGTAAGATTTAAACCCACAACCTTAAACTTAAAAATTAATCTCCTAACCATTACATTAATACAATTTTAAAACTCCATTTAACACAGATTTTTATGTATTTCAAAAAAAAAAAAAAAAAAAAAAAAAAAAAAACACCTGTGCAAGGGTGATGGCGGGGGTTCCCTTTCATTACTAGCAGGACAACTTTAAATGTCGATTGCGCGAAATAAAAACCTGTATTTTCGAAATGTTATAAATATTAATTATAATTAGTTAATTAAATGTTGATTGCGCGAAATAAAACGCCGACTGCAAAAAGTACATCCCTTTCATTACTAGCAGGACAACTTTATACAACTTCCTATAAAATGAACCCACTTTACCAAACTATATATCAATATTATCCTTAATTTTTCAACTTCCTTAAAAATTATGCAAAATTTTATGGGACTTATTTAATGAAGAGTAAATCTTATAAAAGACCGTCTAAGGGCATTAGCAATGGTAGGTTCTTAGCATGGGATTTGTCAAAAAGAACTTTATTTATAAAGTTCTCCCATTGCAAGTTGTCTTGAGTTCTTAAAAATAAGAACTAGGTTCTTCTTTAAGAACCAAGTTCTTCATTTTTTTTTTTAAATGTAAAATAAATTATAAGAGAAAAAAATTAGTTGAGGACCCACTTAAGAACAATAAAAAAAAGTTCTTCCATTGCATCAAAAAATTCTTAAATATAAATATTAATAAAAAAATAATTTAGCATGGGAAGAACTTAATATAAAGTTCACCATTGGACTTGCTCTAACACTACGAAAATGTTAGACGGACACATTAGTCGAGCAACAATAATTAGAGACCTCATTAAATTTCTAAAAGTCACAATAAATACGGATTAAATGAGGCCATGAGGGAATTATAAGACCATTCTCATTGCACGACCTTCGTTAAGTGGTCATGAACAAGAAATAATATTTTTATAAAACTCAAATATTGTTCATGACCAATTTTATTTTTCACCTCCCATTTATGACCATCATAAAAGTAAATATTTGACTAATAAAAATAGTGAATTCATGTTTAAAGTGGTCAAGAATGGGTAGTCTTGTAGTGATCACTTGTTATAACCGGTCAAGCTAAAAAGTAACTTTTATTATTATTTTATTATTATTTGGGTGGTCATGACCACTTCCATTTCCCTCAATGGGGATGGTCTAAAAATACGGTGTACGGTAGTAGTAATTATGAATGGTAATTTAATGATATGGTATACACTTACAACTTCCAATGAGTACACTTACAACTTCCAATGAGTAATTAAGCATAAACTACACAACTTTGCATATTAACCTCTTAGTATTCCAACTTCAATATAATACCAATTAATTTTCTTTCTTCATTTGTTTTCATTTTTTTCTTGTTCATAGTGGTATGTTTTCTTTCTTTTAATTTTCTTTCTCTTTTGCTATCTTCATGTCCCGTTTTAACCATTAGTAGCCACTTCTTTGCTATTTTCTGTTTACAATAATTTTTCGCCAATTTGTGCCATTTTCGACCTTGATTTCTATTAACTATTGCTGCCTTCGCCAGCCATTATCAACCATCATTAAATAAATTTTCAAAGATAACGTAAACATATTGCATTGATGTAGTTTTTTTGGTGATCGTTTTTATTAATTTTGTGACCATTTTTATTGATTATGTGACCATTTTAAATGATTTCATTTGTTAATAGGTTTCATCACTGATTGCAACGAGGAGTTACAGACAAGGAAGAAGATGTTTTTGACAGGAAATAATGCTTAAATGTATTTCACAAATTAACAAAGTTTCGTTACCAATAAGAACTATGTAGTCACCTCATTTTATATATCATTTGGTAACGTAATATGATAAAGTGATCACGAAATATAATAATGTCGTAACTAAATTAATAATACGGCACACTATATAAAAGGTAACTAAAATAGTAATGCAAAACATTAGCCAACGCCACATAAAAATAGTTTTAAATTTTGGTACGAAAACACGGTATTGTGTAACACTATAAATTTGATTAAATGTTACCATTATTTTGCTTATCGTAACTATTATAACACAACTCGTAATCCTTCTTTAAAAAGTTGTCCCTTAAATTAGAGTATTTTTTTAAATGATATGGAGTATAAAAGTTACTCCGTATTAATTTAATCATATTAATTAATGAAAAGAATGGTTAAAACCATTAATACTATTTTTTTTTTTTTTTTTTTTGATACATAAGAGGGGCAAGCCCCGATAAAACTACCAACTATTAGGAAACAATAAAGCGAGGGAAAGCAACACCAAGGATGTCTTCCCGAAGAATTGCACGAAGATCTTGTGGTGGAGCTTCCAAACTAGTAACAGCAGTTGAGGAGGAAACTCCTTGATTAGCCAACCAGTCGCTAGCTCTATTAGCCTCTCGATAAGCATGCTCGATCCTAACCACCCAACACTCATTTTGTATTAGTGTTTTACATCGGGTAACAAGGGGTCGGAGACTCCCGCTTAGTAGGTGATCTTCCTTGAAGAAACTAACACAAGTAGAGTTATCCATATGAATTAGCAGCTTATCAATACGGAGCATACGTGCTTGTTCTAGTCCGACGAAAAGAGCCATTAGTTCGGCCCTCATTGAGGTGCAGGAGCCACAAGAAAAGTAGAAAGCTGATATGAAGTTCCCGGTATTATCACGGAAGATACCACCGCCACCTGCCGGTCCTGGGTTTCCTTTTGCGGCCCCGTCGGTACTAAGAAGTGTCCACCCATATGGAGGTGGACTCCATCTAATGTGAACCTCTTTCCTGATGGAACTAGGTGCTGGGACAAAAAGTGAAAACTTATCAAGAACGTTCTTTGTACCCTCGAATTGCTCATATAAGAATTTGAAGGGTTGAATGGGATTCTCATCCTCTCTACCAAATACTATGTTATTTCTCCATTTCCATAGCCACCAACATGTAATAGCAAATTTCATGGGCCAATACATGGACGCCGAATCGAAGCTGTTGCTCGCGTTTTTTGAGACCCATTCTGAAAAATTCATCGAGTAAAAGGAACTGGAGATAGCCGACGCGCCCAACTGGTTCCAAAAAGTGCGCGAGATAGGACAGAGTCTAATAAGATGGTCTGTTGTTTCATCAGCAGAGTGGCAACGAGGGCATAAAGGATCATCAGCTAAGCCTCGTTTCACCCTATTATAGTTACACATAAGTCTGCCATGCGCTGCTAACCAAACAAACATTCGAATACGCTGTTGTACGGGCAGCTTCCATATAAGACGCCACTCAACCGGATTGGATTCTGGAGGAACGTCAGCAGCTCTTATAATAGATAAAGCGGACTTAAGTGAAAACTTACCATTTGTAGAGCCGTTCCAGTACAAGGTATCCTCTAAATCTGGGTCATTAGAAAGGGAATATGCTGCAATTTTCAGTAGCTCGTCTTTCGGAAGGAAATTAGCAAATTGATCCCACTTCCAACCCGAATTCTCTGACCACATGTCGCTGACTGTTGCGTTCCGCAACGTAATGGGTATTGTCGATATAGCTTTGTCCGAGAGACAGCCCCCCTCGACCCAAGAATGATCCCAAAATAGAGTATTCCGCCCATTACCTACTGCCGACTTTGCACCAGCAGCTATATTCTCCGCTTGAGACGAAACCCCTGCCCATACATTGGACATATTCGGCTTAGGTTGAAACATATTAATATCACATCGACCACTGCAATATTTAGCACGTAGAACACGAGCCCAAAGCGTGTGTGGTTCAGAGAGCACTCGCCAACCTAATTTAGTCAAGAATGCGGCATTCGATTGTCGAGCTGAGACAAACCCGAGACCCCCAGTAGCCTTGGGCTTTTGGATAGTTTCCCAAGAAATCAAGTGTACCGTTTTTTTATCCTCATTACCGCCCCAGAGAAATCGACGTGTTTTTCGATCTAGTGAGTCACAAGTGGATCGTGGAATCTTTGCGGTTTGCATACTGTAATTAGCCAGAGTCGAAAGCGTGGATTGCACTAGAGTAGTACGTCCCGCTAACGATAAATGTTTGGTGCTCCAACCTGCCAAACGCCTATTGAACTTTTCCTCTAGGTGAGCGAAAGTAGCCTTGGTAACGCGCCCATTAATAGTCGGGATTCCTAAATAAATCCCGAGATCAGTTGTACTTTCAAAGCCGAGGTCACTAATAATGGCTTCCTGTATATCGCTTGAGGTGTTAGCAGAGAAGAAGATTTTCGACTTTGCAACGCTGATCTTTTCACCCGAGGCTCTGCAAAAGTTATCTAAAACTGACTTGATTAAAATGGCTTGATCGACATTAGCTTCAGCAAAAATTACCATATCATCGGCGAAGAATAAATTTGTGATCTCAGGTCCGTTTTTACATATTGGAATAGGACGCCAGTTTCCGAGGCGAGTCTCCAAATCAATGGCCTGCTGTAATTTTTCTAGACACATCACGAATAAGTAAGAAGATAACGGGTCTCCCTGACGTACCCCTCGAGACGGGGTGAATTGCTCTGTTGGTGCGCCATTCCACAAAATTTGCAGCTTGGAAGTAGTAACACATTCCATTATTGTATCAATAAGCAATGTAGGGAAACACATATCTTGCAGGGTATCTCTGATAAAGTCCCAACGAAGACGATCGTATGCTTTTTCAAGATCGATCTTTATAGCCATATAACCTTTTTTACCCCTTTTCAAGATCGATCTTTAATACTATTAATATAAATAATAAATTATTTAAGATGATATTTAATGTGTAGGTACAATTTTTTAAGGTGAGTTCATGCTTTTACATTTACCAAAAAGCAATAATGATTAGTGAATAAGGACAAATGGTCTAACACAAGTGAAAGTGTTAGACCGTCCTATTTGAGACTTGTTCTTTAAGAGTAAATCAGAGAGGAAGTACTCCCTCCCATTTTCTTTGATCTTCCCACTTGATTAAAATAATACACTCATTTAATAAACAAGTGGGAAGATCAAAAGAAATGGGAGGTTAGTACATTAAATTAAAATAAGGCTGAATACTCCAAACAAATTCAATTCAATACCAACATCATTTGCACTTGTTGAGGATTGCTGCACTAGTAGCCTCCCATGTTTCGCAACAAAGGTATAAACAAATGAGAAACATAGCCTTTCTCAAGGGATTTCAGTAGCACATTGCGCATCCTCGAAAATTTTGTTTCATCACAATACTCTCAGAGTCTGAGACTCGTCAACCAAACTACATTCAATGAAATGTCATCGTCTGCAACAATGTCATGACGTATCATGCACCAATACGGAACCCTTGAAATTCCTTACACATGGTCTACAATAGGATATTCTCGAAAAATGGAGACAATACCGTAATTAAACGGATTTTTTTTGTGTACTGCTATCCAACAGTTTCAAAAACAAAATTGGTTGTCGTGTTTTATATTAGCGACAGTTTAATAGTCCTCAATTATAAAACACATCAAGTTAAATACCTCTGATCAACACAGAGGGAACCCTTTCAACGCACTTAGCTCAACGTCCACACATTAGCCTAAGTAGGCAAATGAAATGGGTTATTCGAGTAAGGTCTTTTTGCCAGATGTACTTTTGATCACGCGTGAAAATCAACTCCATCTTCTTCGGTCTTCCTCTTCATCAACTGGAGCATACCATGATGGCCGCCGCTTGGAGTTGCTCAGCCTATAGTTGAGGAGAATTTCTTCATTACAAATCACTCTGGTAGCCACAAGCAGCAGCGACTTTTGAACAGGAGAATCCGTGACACTGTTAACAGCTCCCCAAGACTTGAACCAGAAACTCCCAAACCTCTTCATCTTCACCCCCTCTTCTTTTGCAAATGAAATGTTTGGGATATACGCTCTCATATCCTTCTCCTCCAACGGGAAATCATATTGGCAAACCATTACATTTGGAACCGTACCCTTTGGAGGATGGTTGGCAAAATGGGCTAACGCAAGTGGGTTCCTCCGCTCTAATATTTCTCCGTTTGTGGCTGTCTGAGGGCTCTTCAGGGGCTTGCTAAGCATTTTCCAAAGTCGATCAGAACCTTGTAGAGCATTTTTCTCGGAAGAATTAGTGGGTTGAACACAGCATTTTCCGTCCCAAAATTCCCGGACATCATCTCCACTACCCCAAGGCTGAGCATTTATCACGGTGCCGTCATACCTCGTGATCAAGTAACTGTTTTGGGCATCAACTTTCGGGTATCCGGGAATGTACTGATAGTATGCAGGAGAGTAGGTCACGCCAGGGTAAATGGCTATGACAGAGCCAATATCGGCTTCACCGTCAAGGAATAGACCTTGGCCAGCATCCTTGTGAGGAACTTCAGAAGGTCGAACAGAAAGAGAGTAACCTAAATGGTCCTTTAAGGCTTGACTTACATTGGCTAGCTTTAAAGGTTTTGTCTCAGGTACAGCTGCACTGAAAATAACACGTTAATTTATCCTTTGGAAGTTCGGAATAACAATCGGATTTGGAGGGGATTATTTCTTAAAATGGAAGCGTGATGACAAAATGATAATAGACTAAGTTTACCATTCCTTGGGAGGAAGGGAAGGGCAGTGTAAATCATACAAGGGAAAAGCCACACAATGCACATAAAATCAACGAGAAGGGACAATGCTACGACACGCCAGTTAGGAACAGGTCAGTGCCTTCCATACTTAAAAGCATTTTTTCCTCGGATAGAGATCACTTCCTTAAACGCAAATCAAACATAATTCGCGTTTTAGGTCCAAATTCCTAATCCTGCAAGGGCTGCAGCTAATGCTTCTTTCTTTTTATCCAAAAACTTTCAAGAATACAAAGATATAATGGTCACTTGATATCTCTTGTTCCTCCAAAAAAAAAAAAAAAAATTATGGATTATTTTTGTTCAAAACAATGATTTTTTTCAGGAAAACTGAGATATTCTAAGAAACAAAAACAGAGATTCAAATCACTTTCTAAAGGAAGGACGAGAAAGAGGGAGATGGAAAAGGTAGTTACAGGTGAAGACAAAGAGATGACAAGAATCACTTTTAGGATTATAACCTTGACCGGAGGAGTGCTAATGCTTCGATATTTCCTCCATTCTAAATTTCAACCAAAGTGAATTAAAAAGCACACTGGTGAAACAATAACTAAGTATTTTCCCCATGGTGTCGGGAGTTAGCCACTTACTAAGAATGTGCAAAGATAATTTGCCGAAGTTTCATTTGATTAAAAAAGAGAAAACCAGGGCACTCTAGGGTTACGATATACAGCAAGTCACCTGGTATATACTAGAAAAGAAGGGTAAGAGGAAATTTTGTCGAGAATTACCACCGCGTTATGAAAATCACACAACAACCTGAAAAGCTAAGTAAAGCAAGGAGTAACAATATTCTGATTTCATGAATATCTCTTACTTCCATTCTCCACATAAGTACATGGCAATAAGCCCTCTCTTCGCCTTGGGGATTAAAGTTTTGCAAAGACGTCTCAGGTTTTACAAGAGCAGTATTATTTGGTCTTGATTATTTGAGTAATCAGAAACTTGTCCACAATGCAAACCGTAACATTTTATCTTTATTTTTTCTTGTATGGGTACATGGAGAAGATGAAGAAATTCTATTTCAGTATCGTGCTAAACACATCACTTTAACAGAGAATGAAAACAAGTTACCAGGACGGTTACTCGGAGAGCTGGTGGGATGACCAACAGCAAAACTGAGCCCAGTTCGTCGAGGAGGACTGTTTGGTTGCGTTGTTGATCCCGGGTGGTGTTCGGATTTTTTGTCAGGAAGAAGAGTTTCGTCCATCAGCATGGAAATGGTTTTTAGTTGATCATGAGTGTTCTCTTGAACCTGCTTTTGTTGATCAGCGAGGGGGGCTTTAGTAGCAATATCAATTATCTCCTCAACATCTGGCTCTTCAATGTCTTTCCCCAATCGTTTATAACTTCGAGCAGAAAACATCAAATAATACAGTCAGGAATTCAGTGATATGGGATTAGGAAATAAACGTCAAATCACGATATTAAAACACTCCTCAGAGATCAGAATTACGCCATTTAGAAATAAACAATGAGACGGTGTTTGAACAAGTAGAACCTGGTATAAAGGAAGAGGCGATTGACGTCAGCGTCAAACTGAAGATCCCTGGGATGCCTTGAAAAGGTGGGACTTTTGGCAAGAACTTTAACAGCCTGCAAAGTACAACAAAACCACACAAATGCATCGTAAACAACAACACAAACAACGGGGTGCATCTAAACTCGAGTAAATATGTACATAGCCAACAATGGATTTGGTATGTAAGTGATTGACCCTCTTTCACTAACAAAGTAAAAGACAAGCTTTACAATACACAAAAATGGGATCGCATTTAGGTAGATAGATATCACTATTGATTAAAATGTAACCACCTTAATAAATCTCGATAATAGTCAATAATAGTTACGATCAACCAAAGTCCCTTTTATGCATCAGAAAACCCGTCTTTCGCTTTAAAGACTTTTCCATGTATGTGTACAGGAATCTGAATTCCTAAAGACGATACCTTTCAAACTCCAATTCAAATCTAGAGGGTATGTTCATCATTATCATGCGATTTCCTTCATTTCGAAACAAAAAAACAAAAAACCATCTTTCAAGACCATTTTCACAAGACTGAGTTTGACAGTGGATAAGGGTTTATCATTTGCCATAATTTGGATGATTAATTTACTGAGCATCATCATTACATCAATGAGATACAGAAAGAATGATGAAGTAGTAAAGATGAGAAGGAAGGAAAGAGAGAAAGAACCTGCTGAAATTTGTTGAAGAGAAGCGCCATTTTATTTTTATGATTTCTGAAACGCTGGTGCTGCTGCTGCTGCTGCTGCTGCTCGATCAAGGTCTCTTCCCCCACTGTTGGTGCTGCTGCTAACCAAAATATCGACTATTCGAACCCATTTGAGTCGGACCTTATAATCTGTACATATTAGTTTTGGTGCCGGTCGCGTCCTAAGTTTATATTATAAATTTAAATTTTATATAAAATTTACATTATATTAATTATATGTTTAGTTTATATATTTACTATTTATAACATATTTGTGTGAAAATTCTTAGAATTATGGTTAAGTATAATTATTAACCATATACTTCGATTAATATAAATTATTATCAATGTATACCATCTGAAAAATATTAGTTTGATATAAAATTAAGGCAAAATTACAAAAAAAACTACCTTGTAAAATTAACTTTTTGCAAATAACTACCTTATATAATTTTTTTTTTCCAAATAACTACCTTATAAAGCGTTTTTTTATTCAGTTCACTACCTAAATATTACAAATGTTATGCATACCAAATCAACTGAAAACGGTCTAAAAATTCATAATTTTCGACAAATTTTATTTGAAATTTACACTTAAAATACTCAGTTTACCCTTACTAAACATCTCTATTGTGTTTGAATGCCAAATAACAAGTGACAAAACAGTGTTTTTATGGGTTAAATTGGGGTTTCAGGTGAAGTGGTACCGTTATGAATAAAAAATGCGTTATAAGATACTCCATCCGTTTCAGTGAATTGTTTACAGTTTGACTTTTTTGTGAGGGGAAAAAAGTCAAACTGTAAACAAATGACTGAGACAGAGAGAGTAGTTATTTGAAAAAAATTATATAATGTAATTATTTGCAAAAAGTTGATTTTATAAGGTAATTTTATTATTTTGCCTAAAATTAATGATACTCCCTTCTATCCAAGGAATTGTTTACATAGGCTCACTTTTTGTGAGGGAAAAAGTGGTCCCATCATCATCTAATAAAAAACGCAAAGTTCTACAGAATAATACTTCGTAATGTATAAATTTTTAAGGACCTACTCATAAATTGATAAATTTTTCGTAATAAATTTTTTCTACAGTCTAATAAATTTTTCGTAATGTATAAATTGATCGACCTACTAATGTGAAGCACTTTAGGCCCATTGCCTGTTGCAATGTGATTTACAAGACTATTTCAAAGCTTATTTGTAATAGATTAGCATTGGTTCTCCCTGATATAATCAGTAGGAACCAGGGTGCTTTCATCCAAGGGAGAAGTATCCTTGAGAATATTTTGATATGCCAAGATTTGGTGCGGCTATATCACAGAGAGAAAGTCAGCCCTCGATGTATGATTAAGATGGATCTCCAAAAAGCTTATGACTCTATCGAGTGGTGCTTTATTGAAGGAATGTTGGCAGCTCTCATGATACCGTCTCCTTTTAAGGAGCTAATAATGACTTGTGTTACAACTCCTTCCTATTCCTTGAGTTTGAATGGAACTATCTTTGGCTTTTTTAAAGGGAAGAGAGGGATTCGACAAGGGGACCCATTATCCCCACTGTTATTTACTATGTGCATGGAATATCTGTCAAGAATCCTGGAGTATGCAGTGCAGAGATGGCCATTTCGATTTCACCCTCTCTGTAAGGGTCTGAAATTAACTCACCTTCTGTTTGCTGACGATCTCTTATTGTTTTCCAAAGGTGATGTACAATCTATGATGCTAATTTTGAGAGCATTCTCTACTTTCTCTGGAGCTTCAGGGTTTTGTGCGAATGCTAGCAAAACTGAAATCGTTTTTGGTGGTGTGAATGAGAATATCAGAGCTGAGATTTTGCAAGTGTCAGGTTTTACAGAAGGGGAGCTTCCTTTTCGTTACCTGGGCATACCTATTCAGCCTGGTTGCCTTACAGGAGCAGATTGTCGTATCTTGGTTGAGAAAGTGGTAGCACGAGTAAGGAGTCTAGGAGCTAGGAAGTTGAGTTATGCTGGACGACTATCACTTATTAATTCTGTTTTGAATACGGTCCATTGTTATTGGGCTGCGATTTTTCTGATTCCACAGGCTGTTATCCATCGTATTGTGGCTATCTGTAGGAATTTCCTATGGAATGGTGGCACAGAATATCACAGAGTGCCTCTTGTGGCATGGGACAAAGTGTGCAGTAAGAAGGATGAAGGGGGACTGAATGTGAAGCAGGCGGGTGTTTGGAATATGGCTATGGTGGGAAAGTTAGTTGATTGGATACATACGAAAGCTGATAGGTTGTGGGTTCTTTGGATAGATCATGTGTATTTGAAAGGTGAAAACTGGTTTGATTACACTCCTGTGCAGGATGCTAACTGGAACTGGCGAAACATTTGTAGGGTTAAGGAGAGGATGAAGGATGGGTATGTTGATGGAATTTGGGTCTCGTGTCCTAAAGGGTATAATGTCCAGTCAGGTTATAGATGGTTACGAGGAGAGCTACCTAAGGTACGATGGTACAAGGAAGTCTGGGATCATTGGAATACACCGAAACATGCCTTCATTGGATGGCTAATTCAACATCGATCTCTTAATACAAGGGATCACCTCTGTCGAATTGCGGTCTGTAGCTCTAGCTTATGTGTGCTATGTGAACAACTCGATGAGACGCATGAACATCTTTTTTTAAGCGTGCTTACAGCAGACCGTAATGGATGGGGTTCAACAGGATTATCTTTGCTTGGACATGGTGCGTCATACAAAAGGTACGTATCTATAACATGGTGTTGTTGACTACCAAATATTGCATATGGGAGGAGAGGAATCGATGCCGATCGAGTTGATATTGTCTCGGCCAGGGTCCCATTGCCGAGAATCAAACAACAGGTCAAGCGGCGAATATGGGTTATCAAGGCAGAATGGCTACGAGGGCAGAATGTAGAGTGGCTTCGGTCTTTAGAACAATGGTGTAGCTGATGTATGGTCGTTTGTATGATGTTTTGAAAGTGTACTTAAACGATGTAATCTTTTGGAAGTAATCAATGAAATGCTCACATTTTACCAAAAAAAAAAATATTTAAGATATTTCAAATCATCAAAAAATCTAATACATAGTACCAAACTAGTTTAGATCCCGTGCATCAATGCACGGTAACTATAGATATTACTCCGTATTTTTTTAACTAATAAAATTATACTAAGTAATAAATCAACTGAAATATAAGAAAATTGTTAATTTGTATGATATTCAAGTGTAAATTTAGTAGCGAACAAACATAAATTCTAAATACGAACATATATGTGTAGAAATATGATGTAGAAATATGAAACACGATATTGCTACTAAAATGTTAATCGTATTAACATGCCCAAGATTATACAAAATGATAGTAATATGAATTACGAAAGAATAGAGATAACCTTTCTAAACTTCGATGAAAGGCCTAAGAACCTCCTAAAAAAAACGTACCCGAATTACGTTTTTAAACCCAATATTCAAAGTAGAATATCTCTTAACGATTGCATAAAAATTTCATAAAAATTCACCTATTAACATAAAAATCAATCATGTCATACATAAATGGATAAATAAGAATTAATTCAACATATCACATATAATGAATCAATTCGATAATCATTTTAAACTATTTTAAAATAAATGGCATCATATACACTCACACATCATAAACAATTTTATGACAATAAAATAAGGCATTTTAAAAAAAAAAACAAAAACAATTTGACAATTCAAATATATAAAAAAAATGAATTAATCATATTAACTCAGTTTTAATCATTTCGGCCAATTCAAAAAACAAAAACAATTTTTTTTAATTAATTGTCTCGGCCAAAATAAAAAATTTTTTTTACACACATATATATAACAATTATTTCTTATTAAATCACATTTAACAATAAAATTTGACATGGATATATATAAAAATATAAATATATAAATATATATATATATATATATATATATATATATATATATATATATATATATATATATAGAGGCAAGATCCGGTACATCCTTATATATTGGTACATCCTACATCCTAATCTAAGCCGTTAGATCAATGCAATGGAGGGCTGAGATTAATTCGAAAAAAAAATAAAAAAAAAATTGTCAGTAGGTCATAGAACTGTCATCTGACAGTAAACCAAATTTAAAATAGTGTGTTTTTTTTTTTGTGATACTTTTAGCTCTCGGGAGTGATACTTTTAGTTATATTTAGTGATACTTTCTGTGATACTTGTAGGTCTCAGGAGTGATACTTTTAGTTATTTTTTTTTTGTGATACTTTTAGCTCTCGGGAGTGATACTTTTAGTTATATTTAGTGATATTTTTTTTGATACTTTTAGGTCTCAGGAGTGATACTTTTAGTTATATTAAGTGATACTTTTAGTTATATTCAGTGTTATTTTTTCAGGCTGTAGCAGGATGTAGGATGTATTTTTTTACTAAGGATGTACATGATCCTAATTCTATATATATATATATATATATATATATATATATATATATATATATATACAGAGAGGATCACATGAATCCCTCATATATGGTGCATCCTTTGTACACCCTTAGAGCCCTTGGATCTAATGAAATCAAGGGTGGAGATTAAAAGATTAGATGAGGTCATAAAAATAAAATAGGGGTCAAACATTTCCTTATCATTTACGTCTTTCCCAAAAACAAGCCACCAAACTTTCTCTCTCCTCCTCTAAACATATAATTTTTCACTGGAAACCATCAAAAACTAAAAAGTTCATCACAAAACCCTAAAATTAAATCAAAATCATCGTTCAATCTTATCGAAATCACTAATATCAACAATTTAATCATCAATATTAGTACTCCGGATTCATCAATAGATCATCAAAATCGTGCCAAATTCGTCAACAACAAGTATCAAATCATCAAAATCGCGCCAATTGATCGAAATCGTCAACAATTAAGCGTAATAATCAACAATTTATTTTCGAATTCGTGCGACTCGATCGAAATCGTCATCGATTTTTTATTAATCTCAACAAAAATGACAGGTAATTGAGTTAATAATCATTCAATTTAAAAAGCAACGTCTATGTTTATCGAAATTCAGTTATAGTTTTTGTTAAATATGAAGTTAATTGAATTGATATGTTATACAGATTTGTTGAATCTGGAGAAACAACGACGACATCATTACAACAACAAAGCAACAAAGCAACAAAGCAACAAAGAAAGAGTTATCAAATTGTTATTATTATTCAAATTCATGATTAAACTTATTGTATAATATGTAAAGTATAAAATCAGGTGCATGGTGAAATGATTTCTGTTGAACATGAACTCAAATTGAATTTAGTACTCTGTAATATTTATTAGTATGAACTTAAATTGTTAAAGTAACAGTTAAATTGAATTAATGTAACAACGATTAAATGTTAAAGTAACAATATATCATAATGTATTGTACTTGTATGTTACAAAATTGACTGACATGTATGGATACAACTATTTAAAAAATTTCGTTATAGTAACGGTATATATTCTAATAGAATAGTAATTTAGCGTTGAAGTAACATAATATTGTAATATGAGATATTGAAAAATATTAGAGATTTAGTTTCATCATCAACATCTATAATTATTAACTAATATTTGTTAAAGTAACAATGAAATTGAATTGTCAATTAATATCTGTTAAAGTAACAGTGAAATTGAATTAAATTAACAGTTATTTAGCGTTAAAGTAACATTAAATTTTATTTTATTGTACTTGTATGTTGAAAATATCAATACTAAGGTAACAAGCCTGCAAATTAAAGTAACATTAAACATATACTAAAGTAACAGAGAACACATGTTAAAGTAACAATACTCAAATACAAAAGTAACAAGAGTAGTGAACCAAATTTTGTGTCACATAACAAAGTGATGTGACAAACTTTTCAACAATATTCATTATCAGACGACAAATTTTATTTTTACTTCTACTAAGTTTAAAAGTAACAAGACTTAAATACTAATATAACAATGCTAACATAAAAAATTAAAAATTAAAAAATTAAAAAATTAAAAAAAAAAATTAAAAAAACAAGAATGTAAATTAAAGTAACACTGAACATATATTAAGGTAACAGTGAATATACATTAAAGTAACAACTCAAAAACTAAAATAACAAAACTTGAAAACCAAATTGTGCTTCGTATTACAAAGTCATGTGACTAACTTTTCAGCAATATTTATCATTAGAGTACAATTTTATTTTTGCTTCTACTAAGATACACCATACTTGTTTATCCTTTTTTTTTTTTGCTAAATTTGATACACCAGGTACATTCATCTTCTCCACTATAAATTCCTAATCTATATCAAGAAGGAGATTCCTCGACGCCTTTTAGATTGATGTCTTAACTCAGAATCAGGCTTTTCAACGGAACACCGACTTCTCCTGTGATTTAGCCATGAGTATCTGCAAAAAAATAAAAATAAAAATAAAAAAATAAAAAATCAGTTGATACAACTTTTGGTTGCAAATAAAACAACAATTAAAATGACACTACCACTGAAAATAACATTATGTCATTACAAACAAAAACGAATTATGAATACATAAGAAAACTCAAATCTAGAAAAAATTAAACCCTAGGTTTTCAAACAAAATTAAAAGTGTGATTTTTAGTAACGAAATCGTCATTTCAACTGATAAAAAAACTCAGATCTCGAAAAAAAAAAGTGTTTAAAAATGAAATTCATCAAAAAATAGATGTTGAAATCTCACCTTTGAAGTCGAAAAGTACAACAAGCAGCAAAGTCGGACAAAACATCGTGGAAGTGCGAAGGAGAAATCATGAAACGTCGCCGAGAGCAAAATATATCGAAAAAAAATGATAGATCTACGCCGGAATTAGATGAGAGCGCCGGAAAATCGAAGAACAAAAATGGAGCGAAGTGAAAGAGAGAAAATTAAACGGAAGAAAAGAACAAATATTAGATGAAAGAAAAAAAATTGAAAATGAATTTGCAGGAGAAATGAAAACTAGAGAGAGAAAGAAAAAAAATGTGCTGGGGAATTATAAACTCAGATTTTAGAGGCGACGTGGCAAGATCTCATGGCGTCCAAATATTTTAGATCTAAGGGCTATTATTTGGATCACGGGATTCACTAATTTGGGTGGATTAATGATCCTATTTACATATACGTATATATATATATATATATATATATATATATATATATATATGTAAATAGGATCACATTTAATCCTCAAATTCATGAAATTTCAGATCCCTTCCTCAACCCTTAGATCTACTTGATCTAATGGTTGAGATCTTACCACATGATATCTCTCCTAATTTATTTTTAGATTTTTTTTTCCCTTCTAATTTTTCTTGATTTATGTTTTTTTCTTAAATTGTTTAGTCAACCTCTTTTTACGTTTTTTCTTTTTCTTTTTTTTTTATTTCACAATTTTTTTTTTTTTTTTTTAACGATTTTTTTTTTTTTTTTTTACAATTTTTTTGCCTTTAATTTTTATATTACTTGATACAATATTCTTTGTTATTTCAAGTCTGATCAATGTTACTTTAAAATGTAACACATGTTACTCTAATATTTTTTTTTTTTTTTTTTTTTTTTTTGTTTGCCTTTAATTCTTATATTACTTGATACAATGTTATTGTTCCTTCGAAGTGCAATCAATGTTACTTTAAAATGTAACACATGTTACTCTAATAACTTATTTTAAAATGTAACACATGTTACTCTAATATTTTTTTTTTTTTTACTTTTTTTTTTGCCTTTAATTCTTATATTACTTGATACAATATTATCAAGTATCTTCGAAGTGCAATTAATGTTACTTTAAAATGTAACTCCTTTTACTCTAATAACTTAAACGGAGTACATGTTATTTTAACAAATTTTTATATATTTTCTTGATACGATATTCAATGTTACCTTAAAGTATAACAACTGTTACTCTAATAGCTTATATGTATTATTTTAACAAATTTTTATTAATCCTTAAGTATTTTTTGATACGATGTGCCTGTTATTTCAAAGTGTAACAATTGTTACTCTAATAGCTTTTACGTTTTATTTAACAAAATTTTATTAATCCTTCTATTTTCTTGATGCGATGTTACTATTTCTTTGACGTGAAACCAATGTTACTTTAAAGTGTAACAATTGTAACTCTAATAGTTTGTACGTGTTATTTTAACAAACATTTATTAATCCATATATTTTCTTGATACGATATTATTGTTACTTCAAAGTGCAATCAATGTTACTTTAAAGGGTAACATAATCAAACTCTAATAGCTTGTACATGTTACTTTAAGTTATAATACTTGACAAAATCATGGTAATAAAATTTTATATAATTATTCGTCAATTGTTACTTTAACGTTTATTTGTTATTACCTTAATATAATAAAAAAAAAATTAACAAAAACATTGAAATAATCAAATAATTGAAAAATTAAAAGAATTTAAAAAAAAAAAAACAAAATCGTTAAAAAGAAAAAAAAAAACAAAAACAATGAAATAATTAAATAACTGAAAAACTAAAACAATTTAAAAAAAACGTAAAAAAAAAAAAAAAAAAAAAAAAAAAAAAAAAAAAAAAATTCGTCAAAAAAAAAAAAAAAAAAAAAAAAAAATTCGTCAAAAAAAAACGTAAAAAAAAAAAAAAAAAAAAAAAAAAATCTTCAAAAAAAAAAGTAAAAAAAAAAAAATAAAAATAAAAAAAGAAAAGAAAAAGAAAAAGAAAGAAAGAAAAAAAGAAAAAAAAAATAAAAAATAAAAGAAATCTCAACCATTGATTTCATTAGATCCAATGGCTCTAAGGGTGTACAAAGGATGCACCAAATATAAGGGATTCATGTGATCCTCTCTGTATATATATATATATATATATATATATATATATATATATAAATTTCGAAATAATTGATATATGCAAAATAAATTGATATCAATATAATTTCATAAATTACATCACAAATTTTATTATCATATAATAAACTTTATAATTATCATATAATCATATTATTTTGATTTTAATCATATTTAAACCAAAATTTAGTATTATACATCTTAAATAATGATCTTATCAAAATATTTACATATAACAAATTTGCATATCAATTTAACTTAATCATTCTAACAATTTAAAATAATTAAATTAAAACAAAAAATTTCGAAAAAAATGAAAAAATGCCGTGAGGTATTTAGAACAAATAAACGATTTTATTTTTCAATTTTAATCCATATTAAAATCATTTTGAGCCTAATGCTCTGATACCACTTGTAGAAATATGAAACACGATATTGCTACTAAAATGTTAATCGTATTAACATGCCCAAGATTATACAAAATGATAGTAATATGAATTACGAAAGAATAGAGATAACCTTTCTAAACTTCGATGAAAGGCCTAAGAACCTCCTAAAAAAAACGTACCCGAATTACGTTTTTAAACCCAATATTCAAAGTAGAATATCTCTTAACGATTGCACCCAAAACGATATATGAAATGCCTTGAGTTTCTGCTAGAAAACGATGTATATATTACGATTAATATATGAAGTGTTTAGGAAATATGGTGAGTGAAAAAATATGAGACAAATTCTCTCTTTTTCTCTCAATCTACACGACACACACACATATATCACCACCAATTTTCTCTCTTCATCTTATGAGTAGATTAGTGAGTTTATTAGTGTGTTTAGTGGGTAGTTTCTTAGTTAGTGGGGGGGAAGTTATTTAAGTGATGGTGGGTAGTAAATAACCAACTATTAACCACCTATTATCACTAAATAAACAAACTAAAAACTACATGAATACATACATATCACACGACACATTACAAGTGTGTGTTGTGTGTATTTTGTTTTTAGTATCTTATATGTACAATACATGTAAAATCATATGTATAATATGTATTTAATTAATTGATTATCGTATAATACAATAGATTAAATAACATAACTTATAGCATCATTTTAACTATAAATATCAAATATATTTATAATATAAATGTAGCTCATAACTATTATACACATGTGAATTAACACTTAATTCAAATTTCATCTAGTGATTTAACATTTAATTCATTTCACCCACTAATTTATTTCCAATTTACTAACTGTTTAGATATAATTAAGGCATCAATGTAATCAAATTACATTTCATAAAATCGCCCTATAGGTGTGGACCGATAAGGACCATCCGATTATCGCCATCTGTATTGACAAGAACGTCAAACTTTCTATGCAAGCCAACCGTTCTCGATATACGTTAATCACCGATTTTAAATACAAGTATCCTTTGTGATCCTGTAAGAGATTTAATAAATTAATCACATTAATCATGGAGGACACTAGCTCCAACAATCTCCCACTTGTCCTACAAGTGCTTAACCGTGATTAACGATTCTCATATCCATATAAATCTCCCACTCAATAGTAGACATATTTGCAAAGTCAAACTTTCGCAAGGTCGTATCTATCAAGTGATCGTATCAAGAGTGGTTTCCCCGACTAGAGAGCAACTAACTGATATACAAATGTATTCACAACATTCGGGCATGGCCATGCATTTCGATTACTCCTCGAGTGGCCCTGAGATTAAAAAACCGATAAGATTGGATATTTTCCTTGACTCGAATCTTGCAGATTAAAGCACAGTATGAAATGACCCAGAAAAAAACTACTCGGCCTCCTTTTACGGTGCGACCACGAGAAAGAAACCAAAGTCACCCAAAGCGCCCTTATCTTAAGAAGCGATCGGTCAAAAGAATCGACTCTAGGAACACAATGAACGTCTATCCACGACCAGGCATAATGTCCGTACATTTAGTACTTCATTTAAGTGGTCACTATGTCCTCACGCAGATCCTCTATACCTCGCATATGTGTTTGATCAGACATCACATGTCCTTATGGTTATTGAACCTACCATCAATCAACCCACAATGTAATCACCTAGAGTTATCAGCTCACTTTGGTGATTATGGACAAAACATATATAAAGTAAATCAGTTCACTCAGTGGCGTTCAAAATTGTCACACAATCCACATGAAATACGATATATATAAAAAAAAGTTGATGATTACAAAGTAGAAGTTTTAACAGATACATTATCTAAAAACAAACAAATGAAAATCAGGAACACTCTTCAGTCCCATTGATACAACATGTTCAACATGTTTATTGTACGACAATGACTTCGTGAGAGGGTCCGCTATGTTGTCATCCGTGACAACCTTGCAAATCTCTATCTCCTTTTGCTCCACGTAATCTCGTATCATATGAGCCTTCCGCAACACATGTATAGACTTATTGCTAGATTTAGGCTCTTTAGCTTGGAATATGGCACCACTGTTATCACAATAGACAGTGATCGGGTCATTCGCACTAGGAACTACCATTAGTCCTTGTAAGAACTGACGCATCCATATTGCCTCTTTAGCTGCCTCGGAAGCTGCAATATACTCAGATTCTGTTGTGGAATCTGCTGTGACTGATTGCTTGGAACTTTTCCAACTCACTGCCGCACCATTAAGTGTAAAAACGAATTCGGATTGAGACTTAGAATCATCTCTATCCGTTTGGAAACTAGCATCTGTGAAACCTTTTGCACATAACTCTTTGTCTCCACCATATACTAACATCCAACCCTTAGTTCTTCTCAAGTACTTAAGGATGCTCTTAACAGCAATCCAGTGACTTTCACATGGATCCTTTTGGTAACGACTCGTCATACTAAGTGCGTATGCCACGTCTGGACGTGTACACATCATAGCATACATAATCGATCCTACTGGCGGCGTATGGAATTCGATTCATGCGTTCTACTTCTTCTGGTGATTTAGGTGATTGAGTCTTACTTAAATGCACCCCATGAACCATCGGAAGATTACCCCTTTTTGAGTTCGTCATACTGAACCTCTCAAGAATTTTATCTATATAAGATTCTTGACTTAACGCCAACATTCTCTTGGATCTATCTCTATAGATTTGAATACCGAGTATTCTCATGCCTCACCTAAGTCTTTCATCTGAAAATGATTCTTTAACCATTCTTTTCTGTAAGAAAGCATAGGAATGTGATTCCCTATTAACGAGTATGTCATCTACATACAAAACTAGGAATGCAATATAGCTCCCACTTGATTTGACATATAAACATGGTTCCTCATTGATCGTTTAAAACCATATTGTTTAATCACTTGGTCAAATCGATGATTCCAACTCCTCGATGCTTGCTTAAGTCCATAAATGGAACGCTTAAGTTTGCATACTTTCTTAGGATATTTTGGATCTGTGAAGCCTTGGGTTGTACCATGTACAATTCCTCGTCTAAATAACTATTTAAGAAGGCGGTCTTCACATCCATTTGCCATATTTCATAATCATGAAATGCAAAGAATCGCTAAGATAATCCGGATAGATCGAAGCATGGCGACGGGTGCAAAGATATCATCGTAGTGTAAACCTTGCACTTGGGTGAAACCTTTTGCAACAAGTCGTGCTTTATAGATATCTGGTTGTCCACCTAGTGAATGTTTTATCTTATAAATCCATTTGCCTTTGAAGAGGTCTAACCTTTCGTGCAAATCAACCGAATCCCATACTTCGTTCGTACATGGAGTCTATCTCGGAATGCATGGCTTCAAGCCATAGCTTCAATCGTAACTAGTCATTGCACCTTTGTAGGTAGTCGGTTCATTACTTTCAAGAAGTAATAAATCATCTCCATTTCCTTCTTCAACGATACCAATGGATCGATCCGGAGGATAAGAGACTCGACTTGACCTCCTAGGTTCGCGAGAATGGCTACTGCGATGGAGGTTGAAGGAATATCTTCCTCCATCACATGTGCGATTAATGCAGTTACGAGATTTCGACAACTCAAAAACCCTATTACTTTGGTTATTCGTGATAAACTCTTTCTAAGAATTTTGCACTATCTGCAACAAAAACTCGTTGTTCAAAGTGAATAAAAGTAAGGACCAAACATACCTTTTGGACACCCCACAAAGTATGTTTTGACCGAGCGTGGGCCTAGCTTCTCGTCAGGTCTCCACCTTACGTGAGCCTCACATCCCCAAACCCGAATAAAACCCAAATCAGGAACTCTTCCTTTCCACATCTCATATGGGGTTTTGTGCATCGCTTTAGTCGGACTTGGTTTAGAATGAGTGCAGCAGAATTTAGAGCAAACCCCACAATGAATCAGGTAAAGCGTGTGACTCATCATGGAGCGAACCATGTCTAACAAGGTCCGATTTCTCCGTTCGGACACACCATTCAATTGTGGTGTTCCAGTGGAGTTAATTGTGATACAATACCACAATCCTTTAGGTGTTGATCAAATTCATTAGATAGATATTCACCACCACGATCTGATCGTAATGCCTTTCTTTTCCTATCTAATTGGTTCTCAACCTCGATTTGAAACTCCTTGAATTTCTCAAAAGATTCACTTTTATCTTTCATTACATAGACATACCCATATCTACTGAAGTCATCATAAAAAGCGATGAAATATCTATAGCCATCTCGTCTTTGTGTGGACATTGGTCCACATACATCGGTATGTATTAGTCCTAGTAAGTCACCGCTCGCATTCCAATACCTTTAAAGGATATACGAGTCATCTTTCCAATGAGACATGATTCACAAGTACCAAATGATTCAAAACCAAATGGTGAAATAATCCCATTCTTAATGAGTTTCTTTACTCGTCTTTCATTTCTGTGTCCCATTCGACAATGCCATAAATACGTTTGATCTTTATCACCTAATTTAGCCTTTTTATTATCCACATGATACATTTCTTGCGTTTGATCTAGAACATAAATACCATTCATGGAAAACGCTTGACCATAAACAACATCATTTAAAGAAAAAGTACAACAATTGTTCTTAATAATAAATGAAAAACCATAAACATCCAACATGTTAATCTTGAAATAATGTTCTTTGACAAACTAGGAACATAATAACAATTATTCAAACAAAGTTCCAAACCACTAGGTAAAAACAAGATGTAAGTTCCTACAGAAACAGCAACAACCTTTGCTCCATTCCCAACACGTAAATCAACATCGCCTTTAGCCAGACGTCTTACGTCCCGGAGGCCCTGCAAGTGATTACAAATGTGAGAACCACATCCTGTATCAAATACCCAAACAGAGGAACTCGCATGATTAATTTCTATCAAGTGAATATTAGATGACATACCTTGAGCTGTCGCACGTCCAGCTTTTATGTCCTCGAGGTACTTAGGACAATTCCTTCTCCAATGCCCAGACTGCTGGCAATGGTGACATTTTCCCTCCTTTTCTTTGCTCTTCTTGCCTTTTGAGTGACTTGACTCCCCAGGACCACTCTTGGGTTTAGGCTGACCTTTCTTCTTGAACTGTGGTCGCTTAGCATTCGCGGCAGCAGGTGCCTTTCCCTTTCCCTTAGACTGCATCACAAGAACATCTTTATTGTGACTCCCACTCAAATTAAGATCTTTCTCAGCTTGCACAAGTAGAGAATGAAGTTCGTGAAGACTCTTCTTCATATCATTCATGTTGTAATTCACCCTAAACTGAGTGAATCCATCATGAAGAGAGTGTAGGATACGATCAACAATGATTGACTCTTCAATCTTGCAACCAAGAGCGTCTAATTTCTCCACATTCTCAATCATATTAAGCATGTGGGCGCTAACGGGTTGACCCCTTTGCAGCTTAGCCTCAAAGAAGCGTACAGCTGCATCATACCTAACAATTCTCGGAGCTTGCGAGAATTCATTAGTCAGTGAGGTGAAAATGCGATTTGCACCTTGGGAAATGAAGCGACGTTGCAAATGTGAATCCATTGCATATATGAGTACGTTCTTAATCGCACCCGCCTCTCGCACAAACTCATCATATGCAGTTCGTTGAGCTCCAGATCTAGCAGTAGGTTCAGCCGGAATTGGCTCCATGAGATACTTCAGTTTTCCGTCTGCGATGGCAGCATTCTTTAATGCCGCCTCCCATTCGGTGAAGTTACTACCATCTGCCTTGAGACGGTAGTTTTGGTTGTAGGAGACATGGTCCATAAAGGAACGCAACCATGACTCCCTAGTCAAGACGGCACTAGGGCCGGGGGTAGCATTATTATCAGCCATAATAAAGCAGAAATAGCAACAAATATATCTACAATATAAGAAGATAAAACAAACATAAGCAATCATCAAATTTAAAGCGTCTATTTAAAACATGTAAATAAACTAAAAGCATTTATATAATTGATCCCACTCAAGAATTATATAAATGATTCCAAGACTCAAATTTCAATAAATCGATAAGTCAACCATTTGACTAATTTTTAACTTTTAAAAACTCTTGGTTCATAAATTTCTCAAATTTATTAATAGTCCATTTCGATTCCCACATCTTAGTGAAAACCAAATGTTGAGTTCAACTAACATCGACATCCACTACTTACCCAAGGTAGAAGGGGTACACATGGATTTAACAACAGGTCCTATATGCCCACCAACGAACAAGGGATTCATAATGATTCGATTTAGAAAGACTATATCTCAATTTTAATAGTTTAAGAGTGAGATCTCATCATCCATTAAAAACTCGTTTAAGTGAACAATATAGGTGAGTCTAAGTGAACAATGACTTGTAAAAACATCATATGTTTAAATCAAGAGGTTAAAACATCATATGTTATAACTACTCTATCTAACACGAGAGAGTGAATCAATATTCATCTAATTAGGTGGTTTGTTTTAGGCGGAATATGACGAAAAACATAAAGAAAACAAGCACATAAAACCTAGAGTGGCCTATCAAAAACAATACAAGGCGGAATCCAATCAAATTGGACCCTATAAAATACAAATTGGAATCTTTGAAAGAAAGGACCCTAACTCCAAAAGCAAGGCTCCAAAACCTCCGTCTTTGGATCACCAAAAGGAATGACAAACCTTCAATCTCCTCTTCTTGTACCACTAGCTATTACATTGTAAATCCTATTTACAAATAATCTAGGATAAAAGAATATTACAAGTTGGAGATGTGAAAATCCCAAAATCACATTTTCATCATTACGAAAATGCAATTAAAAAAAAAAAAAAAAAAACTTAGGCCACACTAGATATAAAACGTAATCAAATATAAACGCATTCATCAACTAAAACAAAATTTCATACATCCAAATGCATGAAAAACACAAACCACCTACTAAAAATATGTTTAAGTGAAAATTTCATAAAAATTCACCTATTAACATAAAAATCAATCATGTCATACATAAATGGATAAATAAGAATTAATTCAACATATCACATATAATGAATCAATTCGATAATCATTTTAAACTATTTTAAAATAAATGGCATCATATACACTCACACATCATAAACAATTTTATGACAATAAAATAAGGCATTTTAAAAAAAAACAAAAACAATTTGACAATTCAAATATATAAAAAAAAAATGAATTAATCATATTAACTCAGTTTTAATCATTTCGGCCAATTCAAAAAACAAAAACAATTTTTTTTAATTAATTGTCTCGGCCAAAATAAAAAAATTTTTTTACACACATATATATAACAATTATTTCTTATTAAATCACATTTAACAATAAAATTTGACATGTATATATATATATATATATATATATATATATATATATATATATATATATATATATATATATATATATATAAAAATTTCGAAATAATTGATATATGCAAAATAAATTGATATCAATATAATTTCATAAATTACATCACAAATTTTATTATCATATAATAAACTTTATAATTATCATATAATCATATTATTTTGATTTTAATCATATTTAAACCAAAATTTAGTATTATACATCTTAAATAATGATCTTATCAAAATATTTACATATAACAAATTTGCATATCAATTTAACTTAATCATTCTAACAATTTAAAATAATTAAATTAAAACAAAAAATTTCGAAAAAAATAAAAAAATGTCGTGAGGTATTTAGAACAAATAAACGATTTTATTTTTCAATTTTAATCCATATTAAAATCATTTTGAGCCTAATTCTCTGATACCACTTGTAGAAATATGAAACACGATATTGCTACTAAAATGTTAATCGTATTAACATGCCCAAGATTATACAAAATGATAGTAATATGAATTACGAAAGAATAGAGATAACCTTTCTAAACTTCGATGAAAGGCCTAAGAACCTCCTAAAAAAAAACGTACCCGAATTACGTTTTTAAACCCAATATTCAAAGTAGAATATCTCTTAACGATTGCACCCAAAACGATATATGAAATGCCTTGAGTTTCTGCTAGAAAACGATGTATATATTACGATTAATATATGAAGTGTTTAGGAAATATGGTGAGTGAAAAAATATGAGACAAATTCTCTCTTTTTCTCTCAATCTACACGACACACACACATATATCACCACCAATTTTCTCTCTTCATCTTATGAGTAGATTAGTGAGTTTATTAGTGTGTTTAGTGGGTAGTTTCTTAGTTAGTGGGGGGGAAGTTATTTAAGTGATGGTGGGTAGTAAATAACCAACTATTAACCACCTATTATCACTAAATAAACAAACTAAAAACTACATGAATACATACATATCACACGACACATTACAAGTGTGTGTTGTGTGTATTTTGTTTTTAGTATCTTATATGTACAATACATGTAAAATCATATGTATAATATGTATTTAATTAATTGATTATCGTATAATACAATAGATTAAATAACATAACTTATAGCATCATTTTAACTATAAATATCAAATATATTTATAATATAAATGTAGCTCATAACTATTATACACATGTGAATTAACACTTAATTCAAATTTCATCTAGTGATTTAACATTTAATTCAAATTTCACCCACTAATTTATTTCCAATTTACTAATCTGTTTAGATATAATTAAGGCATCAATGTAATCAAATTACATTTCATAAAATCGCCCTATAGGTGTGGCCAGATAAGGACCGGTGATTATATCGCCATCTGTATGTGATAACGTCAAACTTTCTAGCAAGCCAGATTCTGGATATACGTTAATCAGCTGATTTTAAATACAAGTATCCTTTGTGATCCTGTAAGAGATTTAATAAATTAATCACATTAACTGTGGAGGACACTAGCTCCAACAATATGAAGTGCATATATTATAATAGAATGAAAAATAAAAAAAATATTAAAATAAGAAAATAGAATAAAAAGTAAAAAAATATTATTTTTGAACAGAATGAAAGTAAAAAAAATATTAAAATTAGCAAATAGAATGAAAAGTAAAAATATTAAATTAGCAAATATTTAGTTTATGATAAATATTTTTTTGAAAAATATAAAATAAATATTAAAGATACATAATAGAAATTAAAAGTGAAAAATTGTGTGAACATGATTATTGAGTAATGATAATTATAGATAATGAATATAGACTGAATAATATATAATAGGGTGGATGATGTAAGCATGAGGTTTTGACGGGAAAAAAACGCACAGAATCGCGACATGTGGCATTGATGATATCAGCGATAACTGTGATTTAGTATAGTAAAGATTTGATATGAAGTGCATCAAATAACCAAGGGTGAAATAAAATGATTAATCTGTACTCATGGATATTCATATATTTACAAATTATATATTAATAGTCAGATAAGATTATAAAATTGTGATTTAAATAAAAACAAAAGTATGAAAAATAATAATATTGTCAAAAAAAAGAAAGTAATTATAGAATACAAAGAATTATGGCATTATTTAAGTTTCGTAATAGCTGTAACTATGTACAAACATAGTATATAAAATAGCTACCCAACACAAATTTCAATCAAACAATTAATAAGAATAATTAACGTGAAAAGGCAATGCAAAAAAATAAATTGCACACAGTTTGATTTTCTTAGAAATTCTCCATGGCTCATACAAAGCGATATTAGGGATATGATGACATATATTGTTTTTTAGTAATTTCCAATGTTGTTCTTCTTAGACCAGCCGTAGTGGAGTTTTGGAGGAAGGTTTAGACCTTCTTTTTCTTTAATATAATATTATAATTTTTAGACCTAGTTTATATTTTTCCCACCTAGGTCCAAAATGAGGGTTTTTTACCTAGGTTTAAACCTTGTTTTTTTTTTTTCCCTTTTTTATTAGTGTATTATTTTATTTAATTAAATATAATTTATTTTTAAGTTTTTATTTTATAATTGATAATAATATATATCAAAAAATCTAACACAACAAATAATGAAGCGACACGTGTCAGACAATAGATTTTTTCTTTATCTTAATTTGTTTTTTTTTATTCTCTATAAAACGAACTCCAATTTCATATTATTTGAATCATTCTACATTTGTTTATCTTTTACTAGGAAAAAATCAAGTCATACACTTTGTTACCACAACCTCAAAACCCAACGCCTTTTCGCCATAGGCAAAGTATCGAAAGAAATCGTGAGATCGGTCATGATAAATTGTATAATGACTATTTTTCTGAAAATCCGAGCTACCCACCTCATATATTTCGAAGAAGATATCGTATGAATAAACATTTATTCATCCGAATAGTTGATGGCCTTTCTCAACATATCATTATTTTACACCAAGACCAAATGCACATGGTAGATTTGGCTTTTCAGCATTACAAAAATGCACCGCGACATCACGAATCTTAGCCTATGGATCGTTTGCTGATTCTCTTGATGAAAATTTACAGATGGGCGAAAGTACGGTAAAAGAATCAGTCATACACTTTATTGAAGGTGTGATATCAATTTTTGGTCCCCAGTATCTGCGAAAGCCTAACGAGGATGATATTGCAAGATTACTTAGTGTGGGGGAACAACGGGAATTTCCTGGCATGGTGGGTAGCATCGACTGCATGCATTGGGAGTAGAAGAACTGTCGAACTGGATGGGCGGGACAATTTGCCGGTAGAAGTAGAAAAGCTACTGTCATTTTAGAAGCAGTTGCGTCACACGATTTGTGGATATGGCATGCATTCTTTGGCACATCAGGGTCACAGAACGATATTAATGTGCTACAACGATCACCCGTCTTTGATGAAGTATTAGAAGGTCGTGCACCACGGGTAAATTTTCATGTCAACGGTCATTCATATAACATGGCATATTATCTTACTGATGGTATATATCTGGAATGGGCGATATTTGTGAAGTCAATTAATGCTCCTCAAATTAGAAAGTATAAACTATTTGCTCAATATCAAGAGGCTGTTATAAAAGATGTTGAACGTGCTTTTGGAGTTTTACAAGCACGATTCGCATATATCAAACGTTCTTGCCTTGTTTGGGATAAAGGTTTTATGAGTAAAATTTTAATTACTTGTATTATCATGCATAATATGATCGTTGAAGATGAAAGGACACCTATCAGAATCAATACAACACAAATGTTGATCATCAAGAAGATGAAGATGATGTGGGAGGTACTGAGCCATTTCAATATCTTACAACTTCGTCAAACTTACAAACGTATATCGCAACACGAACACAACTTCGTAGCAGGGAAACACATAACTCTTTAACAAATGATTTGATTGAGCCTATATGGGGAAAATTTGGTCACCGTAACTGAGAATGTATCGTCTTATTTAGTTTTTGTTTATGTAATTTCATTACTACAGTGTCGACATCTGCTTTTTAATTTAGTAAATTATTTTGTTCTCGACTTGTCAACATCAATTTCGAATTGCGTAATTTTTGTTATGTCGACATCTTCTTTTTAAAATAGGGAAATTATTTTTTCTCGACTTGTCAACATCAATTTCGAATTGTGTAATTTTTGTAATGTCGATATTTGCTTTTTAAGATAGGGAAACTATTTTTTTTTTGGACTTGTCAACATCAGCTTCGAATTGCGTAATTTTTGTTATGTCGACATTTGCTTTTTAAAATAGGAAAATTATTTTTTCTCGACTTGTCAACATCAGCTTTGAATTGCGTAATTTTTGTTATGTCGACATCTGCTTTTTAAATTAGGGAAATTATTTTTTCTCGACTTGTCAACATCAGCTTCGAATTGCGTAATTTTTGTTATGTCGACATTTGCTTTTTAAAATAGGGAAATTATTTTTTCTCGACTTGTCAACATCGGCTTCGAATTGCGTAATTTTTGTTATGTCGACATCTGCTTTTTAAAATAGGGAAATTATTTTTTCTCGACTTGTCAACATCGGCTTCGAATTGCGTAATTTTTGTTATGTCGACATCTGCTTTTTAAAGTAGGGAAATTATTTTTTCTCGACTTGTCAACATCAGTTTCGAATTACGTAATTTTTGTAAGATAGGGAAACTATTTTTTCTTGACTTGTCAACATCAACTTGGAATTGCGCAATTTCTACAATGTCGACATCTACTTTATAAATAAATAAAAGGATATTTCCTATGATACCCTCGAACTTTGGCAGATTACACATGGTACCCCATGTGTGAGGTTTGTTCACATGGTATCCCTAAACTTTGTGAATATGTGCCCAATATGCCCATTTTATGATGAAAAACTTGACGACGTTAAGTTTATAGGTACCAATTAATGGAGGAATAATGTGGGTTTAATTGTACCCTAAACTCATAATTGATGTCTTCTTCCTTAAACTTAACGTCGTCAAGTTTTCTGTCACAAAATGGGCATATTGGGCACATATTCACAAAGTATAGGGGTACCATGTGAACAAACCTCACACATGGGGTACTATGTGTAATCTGCCAAAATTTGAGGGTACCATGGGAAATATCCCATAAATAAATTACATTTTTCTTGACTAGTCAATTTCAGAAATGATCATATTCAATAATTACTTTTTTTTTTTTTGGTAAAATGTAAGTTATATTAACTGCCAATCAAACCATTAGTAGTCAATTTACAAACATCAGGTACTTTCACAAGGATTAAACTTGCAACCCACCTATATTCTTCTCAACCTACTTAGCCATTGACTATCTCTATGATTAAGGCTAGCACAGTCACATGAATCAATCCGACAAATGAGCAGTCCCTGCACCTGAGAAACAAGCAAATGAAGCCATAATAAAGCAGCCCCTATTCTGCATTGATTTCGTTGATGCCAAAGAGAGTAGATGAGGCCATTAACAGCAGCTATGGCTACAGAACTCTGAAATTTGGACAGTCTCCTTCTTCCACAAATGGCCAGCCTCCTGTCCACAACAGGCCATACCTGCAGCCAATTTCCCAAGACCCTAAGACACAGAGAAGAGTACTGACATTCAAAGAATAAGTGATTACAAGCTTCAAGAGCAGTACCACACAAATAGAAAATCCCATTAGTACTGACCCCATATCTAGCCAGTCTATCCAAAGTGAGTAGCCTTTTCCATCTGACAAGCCAAGCTATAAAAGACCATTTGGGCACATTGAACCTATTCCATACATCATGAGCCCAAGGGACCCTACCATGTTGTCTAGTGAGCCATTGATAACCCTTGCTGATTGAGTACATGCCATCAGAGGAACACCACTGCCTTCCCATGTAGCCAGCCTTCAACACATCCCTAGTCTTGCAAATTTGTCTCCAAGACCAACTTGATGATGAACTTGGCACATAGTGCATCCATTCTGATCCCTTCAGATAAATGTGGTTAACCCACTTGACCAAAAGATGATCTTTCTTATCAGCGAACCATCAAACATATTTGCCAACAGCTGATGAGGCTAAGTCGTAGTCGCCTATCAAAAATAAACCTAAGGTCAACTAACTGGGTAGCTAGTGGCAGTAGGGTCGAATCCACAGAGAGACAGTGCAAGTATAAGGTCGCTTAGCTAATATAGTCAATCTCGAGGGTAACAAAATCGGTGTGTAAAGGTGGACTAAACTAAGAACAATAAATAAAAGGGTGTAAAAGTATATGAGAGGGAGATTAGGGCATCGGGATCAATGTGACACTAATTCAGTAACTCAACTCAAAAGGAAATAACAATCAATTGAAGCTATGCAAGTGACTAGGTTTAGGAATACGCTCTCTCGAGTCAATATTAACCTTAAGCAAATTTAGCGGGCTCTCGCAACTTACTAAACTTAACTTATCAAGTCCACGTGAGTCTAGTTTTAATTCGGCTTTCGATCTTAAATCAAAACAACCTAAGTTCAATTCAATAAAGGCGTCCTTAAATTCAATCGATAATAAAAACGCGTAGGAAGAAATCAACTTGCACATAGGGATGGCAATTATGCCCAAAACCGAACCGAACCCGACTCGACCCGAGCATAAAAACCCGATCCAAACCCACTTCTTTAAAATCCAAATCCATATCCACTCAAAAATAATCCGATCCGTATCCATTATAGAAAAACCCGATCCATATCCATTATCGATCCACTTAAGATCCAAACACAACCCGATCCAAAATACCATGTTTTAGAGTGGGTTAAGCTCATAATTTTAGCTTTATATATGAAAAATATAGTAAAAATTGATGTAGAATGTCGGAAAATTGAATTTAGACTGGATTTGGGTTAGATTTTGGATCGATTGTGGGTTGGATTATGGATCAAATATGGATTTGGATATGAAAAATTCATAATGGATCGGATTTGGACATTAATGTTGTGGGTTTGGATCGGATATGGATTTGGATCAATGATCCATTAGAAAAGTGGATCGGGTTTGGATTATACTAAACCCGATCCGAACCCGATCCATTGCCATCCCTACTTGCACAAGTTCAATCAATTTAGCAATTAAAACATGTTCCTGAACCAATCTCACAAATCACCCTAAACCCTAATTATAAAATTAGCTACTCATGGCTAGGTCAAAACAACAACAACAACAACAATAATAATAATAATAATAATAATAATGATAATAATAATGATAATAATAATAATAATAATAATAATAATAATAATAATAATAATAATAATAATAATAATAATAATAATAATAATAATAATAATAATAATAATAATAATAATAATAATAATAATAATAATAATAATAATAATAATAATAATAATAATAATAATAATAATAATAATAATAATAATAATAATAATAATAATAATAATAATAATAATACATGATGAATGAATAATAGTAATTAAAATAAACCTGGATTAAATCGGAGTACTGACGGTTACAAGTAGAGCAATCTTGAAACTAACTAATCTTGAGAGTTTATAAAAGAGAGAATAAAAGCTAAGCAGTAAAACCAAAACCTAACTTAAAACATAAAAATAAAGCATAAGCTCAAGTGTGTACGACCTAGGAGTATTTATATAGTTTCCAAAAATATAAACTCGGATTAAAAAAAAACCCGACGAAATAACCTTGGAGCCGGCCGGCCGGCCGCCGGTCCACCTGACCGGCCGGTCCCTTCAGTTCACTTGAGCCGGCTCTCATTCTTCAATGTTTGGCCCAATATTCTTTTTGGGCCTCATATCTCTCGTGGCCTTTGGTCTTTTTGCGCTTTAGTTCGTGTTCTCGAGCTCTCGTGATAGCTCGAGCTTGGTCTTGTCGTCACGGTACTTGAAATGCTCCAATCGACTCAGGTTTCGGCTCAGGACCACCAAAACCTGCAAGATATAAACGAGGAACAGCAGTACCGCAATAAAGCAAATAGCTCATAAAATAATAATGAACTCGAATAAATGCAAACTAAATGCGACTAAACCGGGGGCAAATAATCTATATAAATAGCACGTATCAAACTCCCCCAAACCAAACCTTTGCTTGTCCTCAAGCAAACTGCCCAAACATAGCACATAATCACGAGGACAAACTAGTACAGGAAAATGCAAACTCAAAGCCTCAAGCATCGTCGCCTCATACAAAAGCGAATCAAATCAATACCTGCTTCCTCTTCAATAAATTGAAGAGTTAGGGAGCAAACTGAACAAATGAAAGACGGCGGAACATAATGGCGCAAACTCCATGCAAAGACTTTCGACCGTATGCATCCACTAAGACGCTGAGACTATAAAAAATCTCACAAATATCAATACTAGGAAAACTACTCGAATTAAGCATGTCGTCACCCAAATGTCTCAAAATCACATCGAGCGAGGTTTCCAAGGGTTTCAATGTTAGGCTCGGGTCAAGAGGGTAAAAAGGTGGTAAATATATTTGGAAATGTGGAGCTCAACGCCTTAACCGCTGCATCTACAATCAACACCTACATCCAATCAAAACTCCTCCTCAACCGTCTATCAGAATAAACCACAACTCCCGCATAAGAATGATACAAATCGCTTCCAACTTAACACTTCCGATCTTCTTATTGAATTGAAATAACATATGTACAACCAACTCTTTCTTTTCTTTTCTTCTTTTTTCTTTTTTTTTTCCCTTTTTTTTTTAACTGAAATGAAATAGGATCGGGTGAAACTTTGAAACATGAGGAAAGCGCATAATTAACGGGAATACTCGCATAGCATCAACCCATAACTCCAACTCACAAGATAAGCAATCACGGACTTAACCCACTTCATTCCCAACCAAATACTCCGTGATAACTCAAGTTCCCTAATGCAACTGATCAGCCTGGGTAGGATAATTCTGAAATGTAGCTCATAATATATATAATGTGGTTGAGGAAAACAGGCTACAAAGGCTAGGACGGGCTACAAATGAGGGACCTAAGTCTAAAGGGTAGAAAAGTAGGCCATTTGGCTATATGGAGTTAAAATAATATAGTAACAAAAAACAAGTACCTCTTTGTGCAATGCTCGATCATTTAAGAACAAGTAGGCTCAAGCAATGACATAAATTCAAGTTTTCATTTCACTAGTACGAGTATATACAATGTCAGGTGGATGGGTAGTCTAAGAAACGCGCCCCGTCTACGTCACATGTCCCTATGTCAAATATAAGTTAGTCTACTCAAATCACCTCAAGGATGAAAGGAAAGGGTGGGCAAAGCATATCAAATCAACACAATCAAGAGACTCAACTAAGCGACTAAGAGCGTATCTCAAAAGACACTAAAGCTAATCCTGCACAAAAGGTTACTAAGACGACCAAAAAGACACAAAAAGACTCGTATTTTTGGAATTTTTGAAATTTTTAAATTTTTTTGGATTTTCAAATAAATGCACACAAAATGAAAATGCAAATGAAAAGCGCGAAAGTGCTTCCCTCCCCCAAACCAGAATCGCACATTGTCTTCAATGTGGAAAACAGCACAACCACAAGTAGCAGAAAAGGACAAACAATATATGGGGGTAGGAAAAATAAAGCGAGGAAAGAGGGTAATGAAAGCTCACATTAATAAGTCGGAGCTCCCCCAAACCGAAGCGAAGCATGGAGTGCGGCTAATAGTCCACGAATATGCGTCCAAATCAGTCCAGCTATGAAGTATTTCGGAGTAGCACGCGAGAAAAAACAAGGCAGTACAGCAGGAGGACCGGCCGGCCGGCTGGGACCCCAATTTTCAATTTTTTTTTGCGTTTTTTTTTTCTCAGCTTCAAATTTGTGCTACGGCCTCGGTCCAAGCCCGGCAGCCGGGAGGCCGGCTGGGGTGCCTCCTCGCGAGCATTCTCAAAATTTCAAAGTGCCAAAAATCATAGAGTACCTGCGCACTAGAATCACATAATTATACCCTCATCCTCGCGCGCTCAATAAAAACGTAAAATGTCAACGAGCAAAGCAAACCAAAGTACAATTATTACAACGTCATCGGGTTGCCTCCCGGAAAGCGCTGGTTTTTACGGTCCCGCACGACCTTCTTCAAAGCTTCAATCAACTCAAATAATCATGCCAAGGTCGCTGCCCACTCGCGACCGCCTCACTCGTCGTAACAGCATCCGTTCGCCACAAAATTCTACCTTCTCGAGGTAGATCATCAACAATCAGCAGGCACGGGATTCCGTCGCGAAATGTCTCACCATATCGTCCTCGTGCTCCGGGCGACTCGACGGTGGGGCTTCCATCTCCATTGCTAGCATTATTTAAGTCGGCCTTCAACAATTTCTTCTCCCCCAAGCCAGTCTTGCAGCTGCTCGTCGACGAACCTGCACAAGGAGAGACAACAGAAAAGACCTCCAAAGTGTCTCCAGTAGAGTGAGACGGAGGTATAACATTAATAGCATTAACCGACTCTAGACGCATAGGTGACCGTGGGGTACTAGGCTGTGTAAAAGTAAGCTGTTCACCCCCCATCGAGAATGTCAAGGTCTTATTACCCACATCAATAACTGCACCAGCAGTGTACAGAAAGGGTCTATCCAAAATAATCGGGATAGGAACATCTTTAGGCATGTCTAACACTACAAAATCGACAGGGATAAAGAACTTTCCAACCTGTACAGGGACATCTTGTAGGATACCTAAAGGACGCTTAACCGAACGGTCAGCCTTCTGCAAAGTAAGACTAGTGGTTCCCAAATTTGTCATATTCATCTTTTGACACATCGAGTATGGGATGACACTAACACTTGCTCCTAGGTCACATAAAGCATTCTTGACCACAAACTTACCTATGGAGCATGGGATAGAAAAAGTCCTGGGGTCACTAAGTTTAGGGGGTTTACTACCCTGCAACCTAGTACTAGCCTCCTTCATGAACTTAGCGTACGCAGGAATCTCTTTAATCAAATCGATAAAAGGAACGTTTACCTGCAGACCTTTGACGATCTCGAAGAACTTATTAAAGTGGGAATCCACCTTAGCTTGACGAACACGTCCGGGAAAAGGAAGCTTAATTTGTATTTCCGGAACCTTGTCCTTAGAAATATCACCCGTGTGCTGCTGCCGCGACTGCTGCTCTGTTGGCCGGTCCCGAACCGGCTGCGCCGTCTGCTTCGTCTTTTCAGCTGCATCCTTCTCCTTATTACCCACGGTACCCTCTTTGACCAACTCATCCAACCCGGGCATTGCAGGACCATCATAAGCTTTCCCGCTACGTAACTGGATCGCATTTACATGCTCAATATTCTTTGGCTGGTCGCCCTGCGGAGGTAATTGCCCCTTTTGGCGGGTTGCCTGCGACGTAACAATCTAGGCAACCTGCGTCTCAAGATGCTTAACGGCCTGATTTGTCTCTATTTGCATCTTTTGCATGGCCATCATCATAGTACGCATCTCAGCTAGAGGATCTGGTACCGGTGTAGGTTGTGGTGGTGGTGTATAAGTGGGTTTACTATAGAATGGTGGTTGTTGAACATTGCGAGGGCCGGTGTTGGTAAAGTGGATTTTGTGGAGGTTGTGGGGTCGGGTTAAGCACGTTTTGGTTACGATAAGATAAGAGTGATCGATCATAACCTGGTTGATTCTGGTACGGCAAGTTCGAAGAATAAGAATGATACACATGAACCTGCTCGTGGGGTCCCGTATACCCCGGTGAAAAGTGACCCGAATCGTGCCTCGAGATAGCGTTAACGTGGGCATCCATAGAACCACTCCCGTGCATGGCATCAAACTTCCTATTTAACTCAGAAAGTTGACTTACAACCGCACTTAAATTCTCATTTCTACGGTCATTATGCGCGGACCGTGAATTACCCCTAGGCTTACCAAACTGAGATGAATGTATAGCCATTTCCTCGATCAATTGCCACGCTTTATCGTCATCAGTATTATTAGAAAATCGACCTCCCGCGGCCGAGTCAAGAATAGCGCGACTCTCAGCATATAACACGTTGTAAAACGTCATAATCACCAACCATTCGCCGAGTCCGTGGTGCGGACATTCACGAATCAACCGTTTGTAACGGTCCCATGCCTCAGCTAATGTCTCATCAAAGTGTTGCTGGAACCCCTGAATTTGACTACGGAGTTGGTTAGTCTTCTCCGAAGGATAATACTTGCGATAAAAGGCCAGAGCCAGACTAGGCCAACCCGTAATTCCCGCGGCAGCTTTATCAAGATCCGTGATCCAATCCCCCGCGCGGTCGTGTAAAGAGAAAGGGAATAGCAACTCCCTAATCTGATCCTGCGTGATCCCATTCTGCTTAATCGTCGAGCAGTAATCGGTAAAAACCTGCATGTGTTTCCCGGGATCCTCCGTAGGATTGCCGCCGAATTGATTTCGCTCCACCAAAGTAAGATTGGCGGGGCGAATCTCAAAATTACCCTGGACCGTAGCCGGTATCATGAATCCTTGTGGGATTGACTCGGTCTTGGGTAAGGAGTGACTATATAATTTCGGCATAGTCAAAGGCGGTGTAGTAGAAACTGGAGTAACTGGTGGTGTGTCCTCTTCGTAGGACGATTGCGCTGCACTAGACTCCACTTGCGACACTTCCTCAATGTCAAGATCAACTATTTTGATTGCTTCCTTGCGTAGTCTATGTAATGCTCGCTCAGGTTCAGGCTCAAAAGGAACTAAAGTCCGAGGTGACCTGTGCATAAACAAAACTACAAGAAAACAATGAGAAACGGTCTCAAGGAACTAGGTTCCTTGAGACTAAAGAGAAAAACCTAAACTAAACAAAAACTATAACTAGCTAACCGTCTCCCCGGCAACGACGCCAAAATTTGATGAGGCTAAGTCGTAGTCGCCTATCAAAAATAAACCTAAGGTCAACTAACTGGATAGCTAGTGACAGTAGGGTCGAATCCACAGAGAGACAATGCAAGTATAAGGTCGCTTAGCTAATATAGGTCAATCTCGAGGGTAACAAAATCGGTGTGTAAAGGTGGACTAACTAAGAACAATAAATAAAAAAGGGTGTAAATGTATATGAAAGGGAGATTAGGGCATCGGGATCAATGTGACACTAATTCAGGAACTCAACTCAAAAGGAAATAACAATCAATTGAAGCTATGCAAGTGACTAGGTTTAGGAATACGCTCTCTCGAGTCAATATTAACCTTAGGCAAATTTAGCGGGCTCTCGCAACTTACTAAACTTAACTAATCAAGTACACGTGAGTCTAGTTTTAATTCGGATTTCGATCTTAAATCAAAACAACCTAAGTTCAATTCAATAAAGGTGTCCCTAAATTCAATTGATAATAAAAACGCGTAGGAAGAAATCAACTTGCACAAGTTCAATCAATTTAGCAATTAAAACATGTTCCTGAACCAATCTCACAAATCACCCTAAACCCTAATTATAAAATTAGCTACTCATGGCTAGGTCAAAACAACAACAACAACAATAATAATAATAATAATAATAATAATAATAATAATAATAATAATAATAATGATGATAATAATAATAATAATAATAATAATAATAATAATAATAATAATAATAATAATAATAATAATAATAATAATAATAATAATAATAATAATAATAATAATAATAATAATAATAATAATAATAATAATAATAATAATAATAATAATAATAATAAGACATGATGAATGAATAATAGTAATTAAAATAAACCTGGATTAAATCTGAGTACTGACGGTTACAAGTAGATCAATCTTGAAACTAACTAATCTTGAGAGTTTATAAAAGAGAGAATAAAAGCTAAGCAGTAAAACCAAAACCTAACTTAAAACATAAAAATAAAGCATAAGCTCAAGTGTGTACGACCTAGGAGTATTTATATAGTTTCCAAAAACATAAACTCGGATTAAAACAAAACCCGACGAAATAACCTTGGAGCCGGTCGGCCGGCCGCCGGTCCACCTGACCGGCCGGTCCCTTCAGCTCACTTGGCTCGGCTCTCCTTCTTCAATGTTTGGCCCAATATTCTTTTTGGGCCTCATATCTCTTGTGGCCTTTGGTCTTTTTGCGCTTTAGTTCGTGTTCTCAAGCTCTCGTGATAGCTCGAGCTTGGTCTTGTCGTCACGGTACTTGAAATGCTCCAATCGACTCAGGTTTCGGCTCAGGACCGCCAAAACCTGCAAGATATAAACGAGGAACAGCAGTACCGCAATATAAAGCAAATAGATCATAAAATAATAATGAACTCGAATAAATGCAAACTAAATGCGACTAAACCGAGGGCAAATAATCTATATAAATAGCACGTATCAACAGCAGCTACATTCCAACACTTACAGTTAATGACACCAAGCCCTTCTTTGTTTTTTTCCAAACACACATTATCGCAAGAAATCATAGGAGCTCTATGATATGATAGTCCTCACAACCATCCCACAAATAATTCCTACAAATAACAATCACCTTATTCATCACAACAACAGGTAAAATAAAGATAGAGGCCCAATAGATGTGGATACTATTAAGCACATAATTGACCAAAGTTAATCTACCAGCATATGACAGCCTCCTTACTCCCCAACTTCTGATCCTAACACAAATTCTCTCACAGAGCCCATAGCAATCTTTACTAGTGATCCTCTTAGAGCAGATAGGAACCCTAAGTATTTGAATGACGGAGAGCCCTTCCTCAAACCAGAAATCTTGATAATTTTATCAGGACATATTGTGAAATGCCATTGCAGTGAAGATCAGACTTATCCTTGTTCATTATAAGACCTGAAGCTTCTGAGAAGGTAGTGAATGCCCTAAGAAGCTGTTGGAGTAAGTGTCCTCCACAATGTTGCGAATACTTAATAAATCTCATTAAGAGGAATAAAGGAAATATAGCTTTATATAAGTCAGATGATTAACGTATATCGGTAACGCTCGGCTTGCTAGAGTTTGACGTTACTGTCATGAGATGGCGGTAATCAACTGATCCCTTTCGGTCACACCTAATGGGTGGAAGACCAACATAGACTAGTTATTTATATTTGATATAGTATAACTAGAGACTTAATATTGAGACTAATAAGTTAGTCAAGAGGTAATAAATTATGAGACGTATATAAGATACGGAATTAGAGTGTTATTATTCTTTTATGTGATAATTGAATAATAAAAGGTTTTGTGATTTTGTGAATTAATAATTAAGTGTTAATTTGCTAAAAGGGTTATTTGTCATTAATAAAGATTAATGACTAATAAGATTTATAGGTTAATAAAATGGAGAATATTTGAGTCCAAAGTGATAAATTATATATTGATATAATTGTCATTTATATTACTTAAATTGTTAAGTATATATATTATTTTTATTAATTAGTTTATTTAAGTGTTAAATGGACTAAATAATATCAAATGGACTCAAATAAAATGGACCAAAAATGACCCAAATGGGCCTAAGGGGGCTGGCCAAAATGAGCTCATTTTGAGCTATATTTTGGTCAATATTTTTGGTCAATTATAGCCTAACTTCTCCACTCACCTTTGCCTATAAATACACCCATCATGTGTAAGCATTTGATACATGTTTTTCCACTCACTAAAATCACAAAACACAACAAATAAAATCAGCCAAAATAAGGGTCTTTTGGCCAAGAGTTTTGATCAAAGAAATTGATCAAATTGATTTATTATTTGTACTCTTATTCACTCATAGTAATACCTACATATTATTATGTATAATACTAATATACTCTACCAATATTATATAGTATTAGTTGGTTTAATCCTAGGGTGGATTAAGGAAGGAGGTATTCTTATTTGAGCACTTAATAAGAAGACTTCACTTTTAGGCCTTATAGAAGGTCTATTCTCTTTTGTTTTAAATTACCGTAATTTAATTCAATTATATACCGTTTAGTTTAACATGCACAACTAGGTCCGAAAGTCTACTATAAGTGATAAGTGGCATGGTTAGAGGAGTCCTTTAGGGCCATGATCCTAACAAGTGGTATCAGAGCCATCTGTTGTTGCATGTTCTACTAAACCGTAAAAGTGAGCTTTTTCGGCCTAGAGCTGAAAATTTGTGACCAAAATGAGTTTGATCACATTTTTATGGCTTGCATGTTCATTTTATGATCTTTATATCATTCTGGTTGTAAATTAATTTTTACAAAATTTCGCTTTATTTATCGCTTATACGACTAAAAATGGCTAAAATACGATAAAAACGACAATTTTGACAATTAAACGGTTTAATTGACTAAATTGCATGTTAATTTTAGCTAAAATGTAAATTTGACATACCACAAGTATACTCAAGTGTTTGAGATTAAAATTTTGAAATTAAAAGAATTAATCTCATTTAGTTTAGTTAGTTTTTAACGGTTAAAAACAGCTAAATCGGTAAAGTCAAATTTATTCATTTTTAGTCAAAATGCTGCCAATTTTTATATTTATTTTGTTTTTGAACTACCACCCATTTATGGGGTCGAGTTCATTTTTATCGAACTACCACCCATTTATGGGGTCGAGTTCATTGTATTCGAATTACCACCCAATTTATTGGGGTCGAATTCATTTTTATTCTTTTTTAGAACTTGGACCAGAATTCAAAAGTTTGAGTTTGGTATATTTCATAAGGGTTATGATAGTGTTGGCAAGCAATCGTAACGGTTACGATAAAAGCGATAAAAACTAGCAATTTTGATCAAATTATGCTAAGTAAATTAGTGGTGACTAAATAATCATTCTAAATCTGTTTAGAAACTTAGTATAAGCTCAAAATTGGTTTGAGTGTTGATCCAACTTTTTAAATGGTTAAAAACTTGGTTTAATAGATGATAAAGATCATAAATCGATATTCAAGTTAAATTGGTAAATTGTTAGTTTGGCATGAGTTATTTTATTTTATATAATCGGATTATATTGTTTATGCATGTGGTTTGAATGTGATTCGTATTTAATGCATTAATTCTAGTATGGCCTAGTTTAATCGGTATTTAGGACCCGTAATGAAAGGGAATACCGATCGGTTTGTAATATAATTGTGATCTCGTATCACCCTTGTATTTGATTATTTATTCTTTTTAGAAATATATGTATAATAGGATTATATTTGTATTTATTTAAGAAGACGGTGATCCAATTCCAAGACGGTGCCATTTTGGAAAGGAGTTCCAAACGAAAATTCCATATAGGGGCCAAAGGCATTGGCTTCCAATTTGTAAATAATTGTATTACACTAGTTAATTAGATTAGCTAGATGGCCATACTAGGAATTCTTGTTTGTTTCATTTTATTTTAGCACGTTAGTGTCACCTGCTAAAACATGCCAAACTAATCAAATAACCGTCGAGTGTAGATAGATTTTCGATAAAAATCGTCTAGAATTCGCTTATTTAGTTCACTTTAAAGAGAATTATCGATTAATCGACGAGATCTCTCATTTTTTTTTTTTAAAAATTGAGATTAGCCTTACCAATTAGTAGCACCTATAAATCCCTTGTTCGTCAGATGCAGGTCCGCCTCCGCGGGGTGTAATCTTTCTACCTTGGGTAAAAAGGGTAATAAATGAGTTATTACGAGTGAAAATTGGTTGGACTCAATAGAATGCAAGACAAGTCTTGTATTCTAGGGCTAGTAGTCGGATTTAAGTAAAATCTGACGACCGAGAGTTCTAAAAGGGTTAGAATCAGTCAAAGGTTGACTCACCAAAATTACTTAAGATTGGTATGGAACGGCTAAACCGTCCCCAATTTTAACTAAAATTGGATCTCGGGATCATTCATATAAATCAGTGGGAGATCTTTATATGGATGCTTTTATGTTTAATCGTTTATCATGAATGCTTATAGTTTTTCCTTTTTCGCTTGTAGATTTACTATTAATTATGGCGTCTTCAACTGATGATTCTACTCCTCCTCCTAATAATTCTCTTCCTCCTTCTACCGCTGCGCATCTAGCGCGAGATTCTTGGCTACGCTCCTTTATGGATAAGTTTATCCTGAAGGACGATGGTAGCAACTTTTCGGATTGGGATGCCAATCTCCGTAGTGCTGCCATAGCAGATGGCAAATTACGGTATTTGGTTGAACCTTCCCCTCCTGTACCGACGCCAACGTCCACCTCTAGTGTTAAGGACGCCTATGATGAGTATCATAGGGAGTCCAATGCGATCCAGAATGTTCTACTCTTCTCAATGGAACAAGAACAACAGAGGAGGTGTGTGGGTTTGACATCGCATCAAATCTACGCAAGGTTGACAAACAGTTTCTCGAAAGCTCCCCGAATCCTGCAGTACGACGCGGCTGCTTAATTCTTCGAGGCTCACCTCGCAAAGGGGCAGTCCGTATTGACCCACGTACTCAAAATGATTGAGTATGCGGAAACACTGCAGAGGTTGGGTATTGCGATCACGCAAGAAGTTGCGGTTGATCGAGTTCTACACTCTCTACATGAGGGTTTTACTCACTTTCGTATGAACTATAATATGAACAATATGAGCAAAAGCCTACATGAGCTTCACTCTCTGCTTGTACAAGCAGAGACTGATATGAGAGCTAGTGGGAGCAGTCGTAGAGAGGTGTTTAATATGTCGGTTAAAGGTAAAGGGAAGTTTAAGCCTGGTCCAAAAAGAGGGAATAAATCGGCTAGTACGAGGGATAAGGGCAAGGCTCCTGTAGCAAATACGTCCAAATCCTCGAAGAACGGGCCTAAACTGGACACGAAATGTTTCTATTGCTCTAGTGTCGGACACTGGCAAAGAAACTGTCCGAAATATTTGGAGGACATTAAGACTGGAAAGGTCGTCCCCAAAAGTAAGCTTTCCTACTCAATCTATGTGATAAACGTTAATTATACTTCAGCTAGTACCTGGGTACTTGACTCAGGCTGCGGTTCTCACCTTTGTAATCATTTACAGGGGCTGGAATGAACAAGAAAGCTAGCTAAAGGAGATGTGGACCTGCGGCTAGGGAAGGGAGCTAGGGTAGCGGCCGTCCTAGTAGGAACATATGTACTTGTTTTGCCTTCCGGTTTAGAGTTGTATCTTAATAACTGTTATTATGTTCCAACTTTAAGTAAGAATATAATATCTATGTCTGTACTAGATACAGAAGGTTTTACTTTTGTAATCAAAAATAAAAAATGTACTATTTCATCCGATGAAATGATATATGGTTGTGCAATATCGATTGCTGGTATTTATATTCTTGATTTGGCAAAAGACGTCTATCAAATAGAAAATGAAAGGCTCAAAACAGGTGATCCAGATACAACTCACCTATGGCATTGTCGTTTAGGACACATAAATGACAAACGCGTAAGACGACTAGTTTCTACTGGTCTTCTGAAGCCATTTGACTACGAATCATATGGTGTTTGCGAATCTTGTCTTTTAGGCCAGATGACTCGTAGTCCTTTTACTGGAAAAGGAACACGAGCTAGTGAGTTGCTGGGACTGATACATACAGATGTATGTGGTCCTATGTCAATTTCAGCCAGAGGTGGGTACAGCTACTTCATCACTTTCACTGATGATTTAAGTAGATACGGTTACGTCTACTTAATGAGGCATAAGAGTGAAGCCTTTAAAAAGTTCAAAGAGTTTCAAAATGAAGTAGAAAATCAATTAGATAGGAAAATCAAAGCTTTACGATCAGATCGTGGAGGTGAATACCTATCTAATGATTTTGATGATCATCTTGTAAATTGTGGTATTTTATCACAATTGACTCCTCCAGGAACACCACAATTGAATGGTGTTGCCGAGAGAAGAAATCGAACTCTATTAGACATGGTTCGGTCGATGATGAGTTTGACTGAGCTACCAGACTCATTTTGGGGCTTTGCGCTTGAGGCAGCCGTTCTTAACCTGAATCGTAGCCCGACTAAGGCAGCTGAGAAAACTCCATATGAATTATGGAGAGGGAAAGTCCCTACTCTATCATTTCTCAGAATATGGGGTTGTGATGCTTATGTCAAGAGTAAGTCTGACGATAAGCTAGCACCGAGATCTGAGAAATGTATCTTTGTAGGATACCCAAAGGAAACGCGTGGCTATTACTTCTACAACCGTCACGAGAACAAAGTGTTTGTGGCTCGTGAGGCTGTCTTCCTAGAAAAGGAATTTATTTCTAGAAGACAGAGTGGGAGAAAATTTGAACTTGACGAAGTTCAAGAGCCACAAACTGAGGTTGTGACACAAGAAATCGGTTCTTCTGTTGCTAACTCAGTTGTCATGCCTTCTGAGCCTAGAAGGTCAGGGCGTGTTAGTCACCCACCTGATCGGTATCTAGGTTTGATTGAAGAAGGAAATGAACAGGTCGTTTTACTTCTTGAAAGTGACGAGCTTGCTACCTACAAAGCGGCTGTTTCTGGTACTAACTCCGAAAAGTGGATTGAGGCAATGAAATCTGAAATGGATTCGATGTCCGAAAATCAGGTTTGGAACCTGACAGATTTACCTGAAGGAGTCAGACCTCTTCAGTGTAAATGGATCTTTAAAATCAAATTCGGACTGGATGGAAACCTAGATGTTTTCAAAGCTAGACTAGTAGCTAAAGGTTTCACTCAGATTCATGGTTTACACTATGATGAGACCTTTGCTCCAGTAGCTATGCTTCGATCCATTAGGATAATTCTTGCAGTTGCTGCATTTCATGATTATGAAATTTGGCAAATGGACGTTAAAACCGCTTTCCTGAATGGGATTCTGGATGAGGAGGTGTATATGACACAACCTGAAGGTTTTGTCGATCATAAAAATCCTAAGAAAGTTTGCAAGCTCAAGAAGTCCATTTATGGTCTTAAGCAAGCATCCAGGAGTTGGAATCACCGGTTTGATCAGGTGATTAAGCAGAACGGATTTACTCGAAGTGTTGAGGAACCGTGTCTGTATACAAAATTCAGTGGGAGTCAAGTGGTATTTTTAGTATTGTATGTAGGTGACATACTGCTAATTGGGAATGATATACCTATACTCACTTCTGTAAAGAGCTGGCTAGGAGATCATTTCCAGATGAAGGACTTGGGAGAAGCTAAGAGAATTTTGGGCATCAGGATCTACTTGACAGGTTCAACATGAAGAACTCTAAAAGAGGGTTCTTACCTATGGGTCATGGGACTACTCTGAGCAAATCACAGTGTCCTACTGAACAAAAAGATGTTGAACGCATGAAATTGATTCCATATGCTTCGGCAGTTGGATCAATCATGTACGCTATGATGTGTACACGTCCAGATGTGTCATATGCTCTAAGTATGACGAGTAGGTACCAAGCTAATCCAGGTGAGAGTCACTGGATAGCGGTAAAGAATATCCTTAAGTACTTGAGAAGGACTAAGGATTCAGTTATTGTTTATGGAGGAGAAGATGAGCTACGTATAAAAGGTTATACAGATGCTAGTTTTCAAACTGATCGAGATGACTTGAAATCTCAATCAGGATATGTCTTCATTATGAACGGAGGTGCAGTTTGTTGGAAGAGTTCCAAACAGCCAGTAATAGCGGACTCTACAACGGAAGCTGAGTACATAGCCGCATCGGAAGCTGCGAAAGAGGCAGTTTGGATTCGACAGTTTTTAGAGGGTCTAAAGGTAGTCCCCAAAGCTGAAGAACCAGTTCCCATATTTTACGACAATAATGGGGCGGTCTTTCAAGCTAAAGAGCCCAAGTCTAGTAATAGATCTAGACATGTACTTCGGAAATTCCATGTAATTACAGATTATGTGGAAAGAAAGGAAGTTATGATATGTAATGTAGGGACAGACGACAATGTCGCTGACCCATTAACCAAACCATTACCTCAATCGAAACATAACCGTCATGTAGTTTCGATGGGTATAAAAAGGATTTTGGATTTGTAAATATTTTGATATATGATCATCTAGTTTTATTACATATATAGCATTTATAATTTACTTTTATTCAATTTTTATATTGTTTATACTCGGTTTGTCCCAATAGGTTGTGGAGACAACACTGAACCCTGTTAAAGTGAGCGGGATCAACCTAGTATTTAGCCCTTAGTGACTTATATGAGGTGACGTCTCTCTAGTGACTGGTTTGTGAATCGATTTGATGGTGAGTTCAGTAACCATAGGTCATAGACAGTATGACCAGTCGATTATTTTGGCAGGCTATGGGATACTCTGCTGGGCAGTGACCATTAACCAGAGTTCTTTTTGTTGCCTGGTCGTGGCAAGAATCTCTGAAGTATTCCTTTGAGTCGATTCTTTAGACTGTTGACTGTTAGTCTGAGTCAGTACAGTTTCCGAGTGACTTTGGTTTATATTCTATGTCGTGCCGTAAAAGGAGGCTACAAGGTATATTCTGGGTCATGGTGATCTGTGTTCGATTGCAGGCCTACAGGGTAACAGGAAATGTCTACCCTCGTCAGGGTTCAGTATCTCAGGGCCACTCGAGAAGAAATAACTGGAAATGCGTGGCCACGCTCGGAAGTAATCTATGGTAGATTTTTCCGGTCAGACATGTTGGAGTATGTGTCCTCCACAATAGTGCGATTACTTAATAAATCTCAATTAAGGAATACATGGGGATAATCCTGTATTATTGTCAATTGATTAACGTAAATCAATAACGGTTGGCTGACTAGAGTTTGACGTTATTGTCGTGAGAACGGCGGTAATCAATTGATCCCTTTAAGTCACACCTATAGGAACGTACTCCAAATATTTAAGCTAATATATTGTATGAGATACGATTATATTAGTAACTTGATAAATCGACTAACGGTTAGTCAGTGTATTAATTTAGAGAGAAATCGAGTTGTGAACTCGGATGATTAATTTTATATCGATAAAATTAATAGAGGAGACGAGAATTAGTGATTAATCGTTAATTCACTAATTGTGTACTAATTGACTAATGAGATTAGTATTAGTGCAATTTTAATGTGTATGTAAGTGTACATATATATTAAGGAGAGTTAAGAGTTTAATTTGATAATTTATACTTTATCATATTGGATGATTAAGTAATAAATTATAAGTATTTGTGGGGCAAATATTGAAAACAAAATGGACCCATAAAGGACCCAAGATAGTCGACCAAAATGAGGGCAAAAGAAGAGTTTGATTCCTCTTGTCTTATTCTAATTGTCCTCATTCACTTGGTGTTTTTAGCATGCCAAAAACATCATGATTTTCTCTTAAGCATGCTCTTGCTTTTGGTCTTACCAAGGAGCTTATTCTTTGGCCCCTTTTTTTCTTCATTTTGGACGTCCATTGAGTGTCTACAACACTCTTGTTTTGTTTTTCAATTTTGCTTTATATAACACAAGGTTTAAGTGTTATATTTACATTCATGCATTTTATCTCATCTCTCCATTTTTCTCTCTAAAACTCTCACATTATAATAAGTAACTAGTACTTATATTTCTAGATATTACTAAGAGTTAGTAATACTAATATTCACATATTATCAAGTGCTTATTAGTGATTTCTAGATCAAAATCACTTGTAAGTTTTGGAGTTGTTCTTGGGTGCAACTAAGAGGAGGTTTCCTATTATGGAAACTCGGGTTTGGAGGATCATCCATGTTGTTAGCTCAAGAAACAAAACTAGAAAGGAGTTCTAGTTTTGTGCCCAACATTTCTCTTTGAGAAAGGTATAATATTTCTAAACTTGTAACAAAGTGAATTTGTACTACAATAGATCTTGCTAAATCAAATTAGAGTAATTTGATTTACACTAATATTTGATTAGTGAATGGGATCCGATCCCTACAAGTGGTATCAGAGCTCGGGCTTGTAGTTACAAATTTATTTTGTTAGTTTTGGAGTTTTATATATTTATTGAGAATAAATATGATAAACTCCGAAAATAGTGTTAAAAGTTGTTTTAACACGAGATTTTTATTGCATGCAAAGTTTCTGGTCTCATGAACTTACTGGTCAAATTTCGTATTTTTTGAAATTTGTTTGCTAATTTAAATGTATTTTATACAAAACCGAGTCAAAAAGTGTGTTTTTGGCTAAAATAATTACTATAAATAGTTATAGTTCGAATCTGGTCACGAAATTTTTACACAGTGATATTTCATATTTATACTTTCTGCATGTAAATTTTCAAAGTCAGATTTTGAGTTTTGAATATTTATTCATATTTTTGTTTAAAATCGGTATGATATGCATTTTATGTCCAAAAATACAGTAAATGTTGTTTTCTGGACATGAAATTTATATCAATATTTTTATACATTATGAGGATGCTCTCGTATAAATTTGGGATTTTTCCTCACTGTTTTACACGTTTTCTTGATTTTATGAGATAAAATCGATGAAATCGTATGTTATTTATTATAAAATAATTCGTAAATTTTTCTGACCAAAACTTTTCTTTTCTGATATTTTGGAAGTGTTCCAGAATATACAAAATTTTGTCAAAATAAAAATGATTTTATTTTATTTTATTTTGATTTTATAAAGCTTTATTCATAAATAGTTATGATTAAAGTACTTCTGAAGGTACCGGGAAGGGAGGAAACCTATCGACGCCCTGCGCGCGCCCGTCCTCGCCCCGTGCGGGGGCGCCGGGAAAGCGGAATGCGCCTCGCAGGAAAAAGTGCGAAGGGGGGTGCGAAGTTTGCTAAAAATGGGGGAGATCATTGCATGAATTTGAGGTCAAAAAAGAAAAGTATGAAAGTCTTTTTTGAAATGTATTTTCGGAGTCGCCACCAAATATTGAAGGAATTTGGGACCTATTCAACGCGTCTTGAAATACAAGACACGAGTGTCTCAGATTTCAAGGTGCGTCGATACCTAAAAATCTAAGGTTTGAAACCAGAGGAGGGGTTCGGAGTGAGGTTACTTTTCGAAAGTTTTGACAAAATGAGTTTTGAAAACAGTAATAAAAAAGCCTACATGAGAGTAGTCTCTACTAATTTGAAAACATTTGCTTAATTTCGATATTTGGGCTAAAAGTCACGCTACGTACAAGTGCGAATAAACATGACTCGATTAAAATGCATAAATAATGTAAATTGTCAAAATAATGACATATTGCTATAGGAAATGTACGTTAAATAATAATTTATTGACTAAATTATTACTATAGACGTTATTTTCCGACCTCGTATTAGAATTTGTGAAAAACCCTCGCTTTGACATGCTAAAAGACTACATGAAGCAGTCTGATTTAGTGTTGGATCCGTGATTCTAGTCGTTATTTAATGCATGAATGAGGACTTGCATAATTATAAAAGTGACGTCGGTTTGCTTTAGTGATAATGAGTCGTTTATTTATGCGATATTGGCGGGGTTTAGACGGATTATGAATCCGAATTGCTACAACCGTATTACGAATACGGCTTCGCTAGTGCCAATATCGGGTTTGGGGTTAATGTAACCCCATTGTCCGAGTCTCAAACGTCTAGCCCGTAGGTAAAATGTTTACCTTTCGAAAATGTAAAGACGGTATTTTTGAGTGGATTTTGTGAATAGTGTATAAGTGCTAAAAACCGGGTCTTGAAAATGAATGAAGTGGGTTGGTATTTATAGAGTTTGGCTGGTTTCTGTGGGATAGCAAAACTTAATCGCCTGTATACAGGCGTTTAAGTTTGCTTGAGTTAGATATTTTTGAAGAAAAATCAAAAAGGCGGCTGGTACAAAACAAAAATTAAATCGCCTGTTGACAAAGCGATTTGATTTTAATCGCTGTCAATCGGCGATTTCATTTTTGTTTTGGTGAAATTTGTTTATGCCGCCGCTTGGTTTTGGCGGTTTGATTAGGTAATGATTATGTTTTGTTGTTTACTTAGGGTTAAGTATTTGTTCGCTTTGGTCCGAATTTGGTTTTAGTGTTCGGTTTTTTGTCGTGTTTTTGGGCTGTGTCTTGAAATAAAATAATATTAGGTTATATTATTTTATAGTTTCATAAAACCTAACTTTGTGAAAATGTGACACGGGACGCACTTTGGCCCGTTTTGAGTGTTGTGTTAGTGTGCGTTTTTGGGTCGTGTTTGTAAGTTTGGGCCGTTTTGTAGCTAGTCAATGCTTTTGTGGCTTGGCTTAATAAGACGTTCCTATATTGTGTTCGTGTTACGCTCATGATGACTAAAATTGACATTCATTTTCATGATTATGCAAATCCAAATTAATACGCTAAAAATGACTAATACGTTTTAGACACTTTTGTACCGTTTCGACTCTTTTAAAAGCATGTATGAAAGTCCTTTTCATCATCGGGTTTGTTTTTTTTGGGGGGGTACGGATACGGGTATCTACAGAGCCCCCAGTTTGACTGAGCTAGGACAAAGCGTTAGTCAAACTTAAAGATAGTATCCGGACCATTACAGTCTCGATACTACCTGGCGGCGCTAAGCATGTGTCTTATGGGAGAGACGAGGACTTAGCGTCGGGAAATGCGGGGAGGGACGACATGTTTTTAAGGACATGACGGTCCTACATGTTTAAGGGCATGTCAGCCTGCATGTGGCCTGAGTACTCCCAGCTGGCGCCTTGCTTGTGTTTCCGTCTGTGCTCCTTGCTTTGCTTGCGCCGGCTTGCGCTCGCCGGCTTTGCTTGCGCCGGCTTGCGCTCCTTTGCTTTGCTGCGCCGGCTTGCGCTCCTTTGCTTTGCTTGCGCTTCTGGCTTGCGCTCCTTTGCTTTGCTTGCGCTTCTGGCTTGCGCTCCTTTGCTTTGCTTTCCTTGCTGGACGTCCCGTAGAAGAGGTTACGCGTTTTTGGGGTTTGGTTTATAAGAGTGGTTTAGATTTTTGTGAACGTCTCGTAAGGAGGCTACGTGTTTTTCTCATAAAAGGTTAGGTTTTTATGAACGTCTCTTAAGGAGGCTACGTGTTTTTGGATTTTAACGTCTCGTGAGGAGGTTACGTGTTTTGGTTTCTCATAAAAATGGCTAGGTTTTTATGAACGTCTCATGAGGAGGCTACGTGTTTTTGTGTTTTAACGTCTCGTGAGGAGGTTACGTGTTTTTCTCATAAAAAGTTAGGTTTTTATGAACGTCTTGTTAGGAGGTTACGTGTTTTTCTCATAAAAAGTTAGGTTTTTATGAACGTCTCGTGAGGAGGCTACGTGTTTTTTTGTATTTTTCATAAAAGGTTAGGTTTTTATGAACGTCTCGTGAGGAGGCTACGTGTTTTCGTATTTTTCATAAAAGGTTAGGTTTTTATGAACGTCTCGTGAGGAGGCTACGTGTTTTTGTATTGGGTTGAAATCGTGTTTAAAATGGGTTGAAAGGTGTATTGGGCCGAGGAAATGGCCCAAAACCAAACAGAAACCCATGAAACAAAAATAAAATCGCCAGTAAACTGGCGATTTCGTTTTTGTTTTGTGAATCTGTATAAAAGTCGGGGAAGAGAAAGGAGGAAGGTTTATTTCGTTTCTAAAATAAAAACTAAATCGATAACCTTAAAAATCAATCCGGCGATTTTCTAGACCAAAATTTGATTTTCCGACTCCTACAATTCATCATGGACCAAGGTACGTATTCAACTCACTTGGTTTTTCGGGTTTTGAAGTTTGTTTGAGTCGGTTTTAACTCGAAATACCGTTTTCTAGGGTTTGGGTCGAAAATGTCGGTTTGATTCGAGTTTAGCTCTCGTCCTTGCTTGAAAACGTTAGCCATGGTTTTTATAGTGCTTGCCTCGCTTGTCTTGCTGTCGTTGCGTGAAAACCCGACTTGTGGCCTCGATTTTCGTGCGTTTCGACTCGGAGGGTATTTTGGTCATTTTTGAAAACGTCTCGAAAATGGCTCAAAACTTCAGTGTAGCTTACCCATTAGTAGTATAACGTGTATGTGAGTTCGGTTTGTTGAAATTCATGCGAAAAACGGTTCGTTTGGGGTGAAACCGTATGAAAGGGGGTAAAGTCGGGGCTTGTGCTCTGTTTTTGTAGCGTAAGGCGATCCCGATTGGCTTGGTTGTTTTGGAAGTGTTGTAGTATGCTAGGGTATAGGTTTGGGTGGCTTGTGTGCGAAAAACGGCCTGAAAAACCGTAATTTTCGTGTGTTTTGGTATAGGGGCCGATTTTGGTCGAAATTTTTCGGTTCCGAAACTTGCCCGAATTCTCTGTATTGTGTTTTCATGGCTAGTATGGTACACTTTTGGTCTTGTTTTGTAGGAAATGTGTTGTTTGGAGGCGTTTTGGAGCGTTTTTTGTAGTTTAGGCTAGGTTTCAAAAAGTCGCTTTTCCTCGTTTTTCGTGCCCCGTTAATGGAATGTATGGTGATGTATGTTGTCTGTGTTGGCTAGGGGGTTGTTTTGTGAGAAGTGGGGGCTTTTTGGGTTGAGTTATGGTCAAGTAAAGGTCGTTTTTGTAGTTTGGAGGTGTTTTGTAAAAGCTATTCAGTCGAGGTGTTCGGGACATCGTTTTTGCATGAAATTTTTTGCATAAGCGTATTGTGATTTATGGGTTGGGTTTGTGTCAGCAGATATGGGTTTCTGGCTTTCTGTAGCGTTTTTCCCTCTTCTGCTATTTTTGGGTTAAAAAGGCCTGCTTTCTTCTGTTTTGGCCAATTCTCTGCTGCTTTTGCGCGTGCTTGCTCTTAACTTGACTGAGTAGGACGTATATATCGTATACGTCTTATGGGTTTCGGTTTCCTGTGCTTCTGCTCCGTTTTGGCCTTATCTGTCAAAAATGGGCCTATGGCTTGCTTTTTGCTGCTTTGTCTTGATCTTTCTAGAATGATTTGCTGTTGCCGTTTTCTGAGTATGCCTTTGAATCTTGTGCAGGTGATCCTAGGCCTCCAGCGCCTACTTCCAGTGACATGGATCGGGTTTTGGCTGGAGTTGACTTTGCTGTTCCGGGGGGCGAGCATACTCCTACTTCAGGGATGCCTGCGCCTTTGGAGGTTTCCGACGGTCCGTCTCAGTCGGACCTGCTGAGAGCTTTTCCTCCGACGCCAGGGGTTTCTACGACGCCAGGGAGTGAGCTCCAGGGTGCCGCTGCGGAGTCTCCTGCCTTTTCTGCTAGTGGTGCTAGTGCTGTTGGTGCGTCGCCTGGGCTTTCTGCTAGTGGCCTGGGACGTGGTCTTTGTTCTGGTGGTCCCGAGCCGTCGATTAGTGGTGTGGAGTCGTGGCGTTCTTTGCAGTCGCCGCTTTTCGGTAATGATGCGTGAGGAGGCGAGTCGTTGGCGGGCCGGTCTTCACGGTGACGCTAGCGGTAGTGGGCCTTCTTTGGGTCGTCGAGGTCTCCTGTTGGTGGCCGAGGCCAGGCTCAGGGTGTCGTCTCAGACTCTTTGCAGGGGCGTGGTCGTGGCGCTGGTGTGGGGGCGTCTGAGGCTCCCTGGGAGGCCGTGGTGGAGGTCGGGCGTAGGCTGCGGGTCTTCGCAGGGCGTGGCCGTGGCGGTCTTTGGAGGGGCCCGTGGCTCGAGAGGGCGGCGAGGTCGTGGTCTTCTTGCGGGGGCTTCGCAGGGCGTGGCCACGACGTTGCCGTGGCGCTGCGCGCTCTGGAGGGCCGAGGTTAGAGCCGTGGTCGCGGTCGGAGGAACCCGAGGAAGAAGCGCAGGTGAATGTGGCTTCAGTGAGCGGCGGCCAGCCGGCGTCGAGCTCGTGTTCTTCTTAGGGTGGTGACGGGACGGGCCGAGGTCGCCGGTGTTGTTGAGAGGTTGGAGCGAGGGGAGACCACATGGAGGTCACGCGAGGCGTGGTCGTGCTCGGGTCCGGAGCCGTTACGAGGATTCTCCCGAAGCCGGAGGAGTCTTGAGTGGCGAGGAGGAGGACCTTGCGAGGCCCGTGGTGAGGTGGCTGTCGAGGTTGAGACTGCTGAGGCTGCTGCCGCTTCTTCTTTCAGTGCTTGGCGATGCTCGATTCTTCTTTGTCATTCTGAAGTGCCTTTGTGGCCGGGGAGTCGAGTTGAGGCCATGCTCGGGAAGCGAGTTCGGGATGAGCTGAGGGTGAGAGAGGCGAGGTGGTGAGGCGCGGCTCGGGATGCAGTCGGCAAGTCTTGAGGCTGCGACCGAGGTTTTCATGGGGATGGTTGACGAGTTGGGCGCAAGGCCTGACTATCCTCACGGTCCGCGCTTGTGGTCACAGGTGGCCCTGGACTGGGACGGCGTGACTCTGGTTTGGAGTCCCTTGGAGCACTTGTCGATCCGGGTGAAGGTCGGCTTTCCGTTAGGCTCGATGAGGACCTTCTGCGGGTTTGGACGGTGTTTGGCGTCTTTGAGGGTAGGCTCACCCGGGAGGAGCGGGACATAGTGCTTGGGACGACTTTCGGTCCCTTAGTGCGAAGTGGAGGAGGTGCGGCAAGCGGGTGAGCAGCGCGCCACCGTGCTTAGGCGTTGTTGGATAGGTTTTGGGATACGACCAACACCTTCCACATGCCTGGTTACGAGGTTGGCGTGACTCTTTCTTCGTGGGCAACAGCATGGTCGCCTCATGGCGAGGTGTACTTGATCGGGGCGTGGCGACCTCCTATCGATAGCCCACGAGTCGTGCGTCCCGATTGGCGGCGGGGTTAAGTGCGGGAAGGACGAGGAGCACACGTTTCAGCCTCGTACGATATGGTTTGCTGACTTCTTCGAGGGGAGGAGGAAGAAGAAAGGGTCTACTCGAGCGAGCGCTGAGCAGAGGGCCCGCGGGTCAGGCGGTTCCCGACGCCACCCACTTTGGCGCGACAAGGGAGCCGAAAGGCCGACGGTCCCGTGTTGATGGCGCTGTCGGACTGCCACGCCTAGGTGACTTTGACCGGGTGACTCTCGCTCTGGGTCCGCTGATCCGTTACCGAGGGACGCAGCGCGTCCCTGATCGAATTGACGAGGATTCGGATGTGTCGCTTGTGGGCCCTGGTCTTCTGATGGAGGTAGGGTTCGACTTTTGTAGTTTTTTGTTGTTTTGTTTTTGCTTTTCTTCTGTAACGTGTGTTTTGTTTGCTTGCAGGCTTGGTGCTATGCTCACTTCCCCTCTCTGCTCCCGGACACGTTCCAGGTGACGGCTACATACCCGGCTTTCCATGCGTACGCCGATGATCGGAGGGGTATTGGCCTGAACTATGACGCGGCTCGTGTACGCTTCAACGGGATGACGATGGATAAGGTAAGGGTGATTGTGTTTTGTACTTTGGTCTTTTGTAGCTTGTTTTTGGGTTTGTGTTTGTTTTTGTGGTTTATAATTTGGTTTTGTTTTGTAGTTCGTTCGCGACCCTTGGAGGAATTTTACCGGCGTTCCTCCGACGATTGCAGCTCGCTTTGGTCCCCTTGACAGGCGGCGGCTGTACATTGAGACCCAGTACGGATCGTACTGGTTCTTGGGTGAGCGTCTGTCTGCGCAGACGGGTCGCGGCGGCTTCATCGTACCTGCTCCTCCGCCCTCGGTTTTGTTCGTGGAGACGCCCGACGCTAATGAGCGTCGTGGCGTGGATCACGGGGGGCAGTCCGACTCGCTTCTTTGCGGCGGGATGAGGATTACGTGACTTGGGCACAAAGATGCCCTTCGACGCCGTGATCGAGGTATGCTTGTTTATCCTTTTCGCTTGTATCTGCTTTGGTTCCGTGAAGCAAAAATTTATCCTATTTTTGTTTTGTAGCGACGTGACCACGACCTTGAGTTCCACCTCCTCCGCTCGTTGAGGACTGGCCGTTGTTCACGCAGGGTCGCTCTCATTCGATCGTCTTTGCCTTCCTGCCTGCGTGGTTACCGTCACGGGTTTTGAGAGTTGGGATCCGCGCGTGAGAAAGGTATTAACCCTCCTCTTTGTACAGCATGAGTATTATGTAGTATATAGCCCCCAGTTTGAATAAGATTTTATTGTAAAATCGTTATTCAAACTCTGTTGAAGTAGGTTTTTGATTATAGCCCCCAGTTTGAGTAAGATTTTAGTGTAAAATCATTAGTCAAACTCTGTTGAAGCAGGTTTTTGATTATAGCCCCCAGTTTGAGTAAGATTTTAGTGTAAAATCCTTAGTCAAACTCTGTTGAAGCAGGTTTTTGATTATAGCCCCCAGAAAGCTAAATTGATTTCTCGCATTGTTGCAGGTGACAGCTGAGGTCCACAGGAGGCTCTGGCGGGCGGCAAACCGATGGCGGGCGGTCGTGAACGAGAAAGTTGTTGACGCTTGCAGGGCGCAGGCGAGACTACGAGGCGCGACTTGAGTTAGCCAGGTCGTATGGCGAGGCGAGATCGCGGGCCGAGCTGGAGGCTGCGCATGCTGAGGAGTTGGCGAGGGTCCGGGCAGAGCTAGAGGGTCGGTACGCAGGGGAGCTGGATAGGGCACGTGCTGAGATTGATTCCCTGCGTGCTGTCTTGCAGCGTCGTGACCAGTCGTAGTAGGCTTGGACTTGTATATTTCGGACTTTGTATTATGAATATTAGTTTTTGTTGGTAATGGTTTATGTATCAGGATTTGTGTATGGTTGATTTTTTTTGGTTTTGTGGGTGTTTATAGTTTTATTTCGGTTATTTTGTCTTGTTGCGAAAAATGCGTTCCTGCGTCGTAGCCGGGTCTGAAATCCTTGCGTATTTGCTTGCCGAGCGTACCTGCAAAACATTATTAGTCGTAAAAGCATATATATGTGTCTCGATTGAGACCGACTTGCTAATGACCGATTTAAATGCGAAATGAAGAGTTTTTGAAAAAAATGCTGGTTAGGACATATTTTAGACTCGTAAAAAAGACGTTTTTTGACATAGTAAAAATGTGAGCTAAAACGACGTTTTGAGACGAAAATTGTGAATGTGAAAATCATATTTTGTGTTGTGTTTGATTTTTGTGTGATTATCGTATTTTGTGAAAAAGAAAAATACGAAAGACGGGAGTCGATTACGCAAATCGAGACGACGCGTCGGGACCGTAAATGTCGGTCAAGAGGTCGGTAAAAAATAGTAAATGGTTAATAAGTTAAGGAGTATAGGGTATAGGTGTGTAAGAAGTGTAAGAAATCGAATAATTTTGTCAGAAAAGAAAATCGCTGAACAAAGCGATTTCATTTTTAATCGCCTGTTTACAGGCGATTAGAATTTTGTTTTGTGGTTTTTGTTTGATTTATTTTAATCGCTTGTTCACTAGCGTTTAAGTTTTTGTGTTGTATTTCGTCTTGCAAATCTCGGCTATAAAAGGAGGGCTAAGTTAGTTCATTTCACTCATCCTCTCGTCTTCTATTCTCGATTTTCCAAAAATATTCAGAATATTTACGGAACATTCGTCGAGTTATGGAGAGTTTTGAAGGAAACTTGCGTCGTTGGTGTGCGTCCTTGTCGGGTGCCGAGAAGAAGCTCTTGAAAGATTGCGGAGTTGGCGTATTTCGTGGGCTAAGGCAGGTTCGAATGGAGTACGAGTTCCTGGACGCTTGTCTTGAGTATTGGGATCCAAGCCTTCACGTGTTCCGCTTTCCTTGCGGGGAGGTTTGTCCCTTAGTCGAGGAGTTTGGGGCTATTGGCGGGTGGACGCGGATTGGCCTGCCTGTATGTGTCAGGCAGGAACTTGGCTATAAGAGGCAGGTTCAGAATTATCTCCAGATGACCCGTGATGAGGTGGAAGAGTTATTTGTTGGGAATCGTATCAACCTCTATCGTTTGTGTCAATGGTTTAGGAATAATGCGAACGGGCATATCACTGCTGTGGCTAGGAGAAGGGCTTTGGCTTTTTGCTTGGTTCATTGCTATATGTTCCCGGACTCTGTGTCCGAGGGGTTGTCGGGAGATCCGCGTTTAATTGCTGTTGTGGAGCAGATGGAAATAGGTTGCAATCCTTCTGCTTAAATCCTGGCTGAGACGATCCTTGGATTGGACGATCGGGCAGGTAATAGGGAACATGCGTACCGAGGGTGCCCATTGATCCTCCAGGTGTGGCTAATGGAGCGTCTAAGTGTGTTGAACGACCTTGGCTTTGATGGCGAATATGTCGCAGGAGGCGTTACCAATCGCTACATGCGATGGTCGGGTCCAGACGAGCGCCCTAATGACTATTTCCCCGAGTTTGTGAGGTCATGTGCCATCCGTTGGTCGGTATCCTGGTGGGGAGTGGTCACGTGACAAATGAGCAAGAGTGATGGCCTCCGGGGTCCTATTGTGTGGGTTCGAGATGGGGTTTACATCCATCTCTGCGCGAGGCGACAGATAGGGTATGCACGATTCATTCCTGGCCAGGACACGAAGGTACAGGACATGGTTGTGTTAAATAACCAGGTGACCGACGAGTGGGTCAGTGGTTGGATCATGCGTCCTAAGTGGCTTGCGGCGGGTACTCCTAGGACGATCCGGTGTCGAGGGCTTACTCCAAATGGACCGTTCTTTGAAAGTCTTTGTGGAGAGGGCTCGTCTCAGTGCCATAGAGCTTAACGAGCCTCACGACGTCCGCCTACGACCCGATCCGCTTTGGACGCAATAGTGGTAGGGGTGGCGCTTCGAGCTCGGTGCCTCTCTCGGCGGCTGAATGCGTGTTCGGTCGTCGCCGTATTCCAGGGCCAGGTGCTCCGGATCGTCATGGTAATATTGGGGGTCGCCGTAGGGGTTGAGGGTTGGTGCTCCCCTATTCAGCTGGAAGGTTTTGAGTCTGCTTCGGAGAATAGCCTGGTTTTAGTTTATGTGTAATTTGTTAGTATTATGTTCATATTATGTTGTATTATGTAATATATTACCTATCCTAAACCCGATGTACATGCCGGGACTCGTATTGTAATATATAGTGTTTGTTAGTGTATTTCTAAGGTTGTAGTTATGCTCCTATGTTTGAAAAATCCAAAATGTAACCGTTCTTTTTAAGATTAATAAAAATCAGGTTTTTATTTACGACTCTGCCTCATTTTGCTTGTTATTTTGTGTGAAATTCCTTGGCTCTAATCTTTTTTCAAAGGTTTAGAATGCAAGCATGGTTTTTGTTGTTCTTAGGAAAATTTTTTGTTGACTATTCCCTCGACTTTTTTAAGCTCTGGGTTTGTCGTTTTGTGTTGAATGTCGTTCTTTTCACCCTTAGGTTAAAAAACGAATTTTTGTGTTGACTATGTCCTTGGCCTTTTTAAGCTTTAGACGCGTCATTTTTGTGTTGAATATCGCCTTATGTTAACCCATTAGGTTATGAGACGTTTTTTTTTTTTTGTGTTGACTATATCCTCAGCCTTTTTAAGCTTTGGACGTGTCATTTTTGTGTTGAATATCGCCTTATGTTAACCCATTAGGTTATGAGACGGTTTTTGTGTTGACTATATCCTCAGCCTTTTTAAGCTTTGGACGTGTCATTTTTGTGTTGAATATCGCCTTATGTTAACCCATTAGGTTATGAGACGGTTTTTGTGTTGACTATATCCTCAGCCTTTTTAAGCTTTGGAGGCGTCATTTTGTGTTGAATGTCGTTCTTTTCACCCTTAGGTTAAAAAACGAATTTTTGTGTTGACTATGTCCTTGGCCTTTTTAAGCTTTGGACGTGTCATTTTTGTGTTGAATATCGTCCTTTTAACCCTTCAGGTCTAAAAGACGAATTTTTGTGTTGACTATGTCCTTGGCCTTTTTAAGCTTTGGACGTGTCATTTTTGTGTTGAATATCGGTTGTGCTTTTTACAAAGCTGCCTACGTATCCACGAAAAGTGGAATCAAACCGGCGTAGTTCGAGAATGTATGTTTAAGGGCATACCGGCCCATGAATTGTGTTTGCTTTTTTGTGGTGAATGTGCACGTTTAGGGGCATGCCGGCCCATGAGCATGTTTAAGGACCTGCCGGTCCATGAATTGTGTTTGGTGGATGCATGTTTAGGGGCATGCCGGCCCATGAATTGTGTTTGCTTATGGAATGTGCACGTTTAAGGGCATGCCGGCCCATGAGCATGTTTAAGGACCTGCCGGTCCATGAATTGTTTTTTGATTTTTGTGAAGAGAAAGAGCAGGTTTAGGGGCATGCCGGCCCATGAGCATGTTTAAGGACCTGCCGGTCCATGAGCATGTTTAAGGACCTGCCGGTCCATGAATTGTTTTTATAAAATTGTATTTTACAGATACATTGCAAGGGGTTTTTAGGGGTAGTATTTCTTGAGTTGATCGAGGTTTGTGGCGAGGTTGAACTCTTGGCCGTCGAGGTCGGTTAGTTTGACTGCTCCGCCAGTGAAGATTTCCTTGACAAGGTAGGGTCCAGCCCAGTTAGGCTTGAATTTTCCTCGTGGGTCGACTGGAAGTGGTGCCCGGACTGATTTTAGTACAAGATCACCTACTTTTATGTGTCGTGGCTTAACTCGTTTGTTGAATGCTCGTTGTAGTCGGGCTTGGTACATTCGTACGGTGCTTAGGGAATGCAGCCGGCGTTCATCGAGGAGCATGAGTTGTTCGTACCGTTCACGGGCCCATTCTGCTTCTGGGATGCTACTTTCCATTAGTATGCGTAGAGATTGTATTTCTATTTCCACTGGTTGGACGGCTTCCATGCCGTAGGTGAGGAAATAGGGGGTCATGCCCGTAGGGGTTCGGATGGTAGTACGGTATCCCCAGAGTGCATATGGTATTTTGTTAGGCCAATCTTTGCAGCTGTCGATCATTTTCTCGAGTATGGTGACGATCGCTTTGTTTGTCGCTTCAACCCTCCATTGGTTTGGGGTCGATAGGGTGAGGATTTGTGATGCTGGATGTTGTATTTTGTGAGTATGGCTTCGGTCTCGCGTTGAAAGTGTGAACCTTGATCGCTGATGAACTCGTGGGGTATGCCATATCGGCATATGATGTTCGTCTGGATGAACCTGGCGACTTCCTTGGAGCCAAGGGTCCGAAAAGACGCTGCTTCTACCCACTTGGTGAAGTAGTCGATGGCCACCAGCACGAAACAGTGACCTCCTGCTCCGATGGGGTGGACTTTTCCTATCACGTCGATGCCCCAGGTTGAAAAGGGCCAGGGTGAAGTTAGGCTGTATAGTGGTGAAGGTGGTATATCTTTGGGCGTTCTTTGAAAATTTGGCAGTTGTGGCAATGCTTGACGTATTGGATACAGTCTGCTTCCATGGTCGTCCAATACCATCCTAGCCGTAGGATTTGTTTGCAGAGTGCTCGAGCGTTCATGTGGGGTCCGCATTCGCCATCATGGATTTGCGTGACGATTTCCTGCCCCTTCTTGTAGTCGACACATATGAGCAGTGTCCCTTGTGGTGTCTTCTTGAGTAGTTGTCCCATCTCTAGCACAAATTGGGAAGCTAGGAGCCTGATAGCCCTCTGTCCGCGCTTATCGGTGTCGGGTGGGTAGGTGTTGTCTGTCTTGTAGTTGATTATGGCTTGATACCACGGCTCTGTCTGCTCGGCTTCGTCCAGGTCAATGGTATGGATGTATGCTGGTTCGTCACGTCTTTCGACGATGATGGGTAGCAACTTCATGTCTGGCGGCATGTTGAGGAGGGATGAGAGTTTTGACAGAGCGTCGGCAAACTGGTTTTCTTCCCTAGGGAGGTGGTAAAATTCGATGTTGTCGAAGTTGGTTAGGAGTTTTTGTACTTTTGTTTGGTATTTGGTGAGGGTTTCGCTCATTGATCTTCCATGCCCCTGTCACTTGATTTATGATGAGGAATGAGTCTCCATGTACCCGTAGGTTCTTTATCTTGAGGGTGATGGCTGCCTGCAGACCATAAATGCAGGCTTCGTATTCCGCGGCGTTGTTTGTAACGCTAAAGTCGAGCTTGATCGAGAGTGGAGTATGATCGCCGTTTGGGGATATTAGGAGTATTCCGACTCCATAGCCGCGGTAATTTGACGCTCCGTCGAAGTATAATTGTCAGTACTCCCTTTCTATGGTGAATATCCCGTCGTCCGGAAACGACATCGTATCGATCATGGGTTGTTCGATGATGGCATTTTCTGCGAGGAAGTCCGAGACCGCTCTTCCTTTGATTACTTTCAGAGGGAGGTACTTGAGTTCGTACTCGGTAAGCGAGTCCACCTGCCCATACGTCCGTTTAGGACTGGTTTTACAAATAGGTATTTGAGGGGATCCATTAGGGAGTAGACTCTTGTTGTGCTAGTGAGAAGGTAGTGCCTCGAGCTTTTGGTTGCCCGGACCGGTGAGGCGCCTTTTCTCAACCGTTCATACCGAAGCTCGTAATCGTGAAACCTTTTGCTAATGTAGTAGATGGCCCGTTCTTCGTTGTTGACTTCTTGGGCAAGCATGGCTCCCATGGCGCCTGGCGAGTCGTTAAGTATAGCGATAGTGGCAAGTCCTTTAGCGGGGTACCGAGCGGGTGGGTTTGTAGCGTGCTCTTGACTTTGTCGAACGCTTGTTGGCAGTCATCGTCCCACTTCGTATGTTCTTCTTTTTTCAACTTTTTGAAGATTGGTTCACAGATCATGGTGAGCTTACTGATGAACCGGGAGATATATTGGACTTGTCCCAAGAAACTCCTTACTTCGTCGATGTTGCTTGGCGTCTTCATGTCCATTATTGCTTTGATTTTGGTCGGGTCTATTTCGATCCCGCGCTGGCTTACTATGTGACCCAGCAACTTGCCTGATGTGACCCCAAAGGTGCACTTCTGTGGGTTTAATCGCATCTTATACCGCCTGATTCGGGTGAAGAATTTCCGAAGGTTTGTGATGTGGTCATTCCTTTCTTTTGATTTTACGATCATGTCGTCGACGTATACCTCGACCTCCTTATGCATCATGTCGTGGAGTAAGGTGGTGGCAGTGCGTTGGTAGGTAGCGCCGGCATTTATGAGCCCAAATGGCATGACTGTGTAGCAGTATGTTCCCCAGGGGGTTACGAAAGTGGTTTTTGGCATGTCGTCTGGTGCCATTTTGATTTGGTTGTATCCTGCATATCCATCCATGAATGACAGTAAGGCGTGGTCTGCTGTGTTATCGATCAGGATGTCCATGTGAGGTAGTGGGAAGTCATCTTTTGGGCAGACTTTGTTTAGGTCCCGGAAGTCGGCACACACTCGTATCTTGCCGTTTTTCTTCATAACTGGTACCATATTGGAGACCCAGTCTGAGTATTCGATGACTTGGATGAACCCAGCTTGCAGCTGCTTTTCGATCTCTTCTTTGACCATGAGGGACCATTCTGGTTTGATGCGTCGGAGCTTCTGCTGACCGCTTGCTACCCTGCTTGATCGGGATGCGGTGTTCGGCTATCTCGCGGTCTATGCCGGGCATGTCCTTATATGACCAGGCAAAGACGTCCTTAAACTCTGCGAGGAGCTTGGTATAGGTGGCCCTTTCGTCTGCGCTCAGGGAAGCCCCCAGTTGTAGTTCTTGAGCCTCTTCGGGTGTTCCTACGTTGATGGTCGTGGTGTCTTCAATAATGGGGTCCTGTTCGGGTTTTGAGACAATACTTGCAATGTATTTATATAATGCAATGTTATTTAGTTTAAATTTATCGCAATTATTAGAAAAAGTAGGGTTTAAATGAGGCAAAGAGTAATCAAAAACTTTCATGTTATTAATGTTATCAAAAGCGGTTACATTTGAAGATAGCTCAGACGAGGGAGCTTTGGACAACCTTAATGACTCTAGTTCTGTCCTAAGACTTACTACATTAGGAAAATGATTGAGTAACCTAGCCGATTTTTAGAAAATTGGCGTCATGATGACGCAGGACCCTAGACTCTAGGTGCAGGTGCTTGAATTGGGACTTCCCTGGGCATTGGTAGATTGGGTGGCATTTTCCTCAAGTTTCAGCTGATGGAGGGCGGCTCGAAAATCTGAGGCTTTTATGGTGATAACCTCGTTGTAAAAAGGGATTTTAACCTTCTGGTGGAGAGTTGATGTTATGGCCCCGGTAGCGTGAATCCATGTCCTTCCTAGTAACATATTGTACGCCGGGGGGATGTCCATGAGTTGGAACTCGGTTTTTGTCTTGATGAATCCTGTCATGATGGGTAATGATATGATTCCTTCTATCTTGCATGGGATGTCTGGTAAATGCGCTCTTATCTTTGTTGGAGCAAGGGTGACATCACTTTCCTTTAGTCCTAGCTTGAGGCGGTTGTTAGAGGCGGGATATTGATCGCGGAGCCGTTGTCGATGAGGGTAACAGGTAGCACCATATTACGACACTCTACGGTTATGTAGAGTGCTGGGTTGTGTGGATCTTGAAAGGGTGGTAGATCTGCGTGGGAGAAAGTTATGGCACCTGGTAGCCAATCCCGGACAATGCGGTCAATGAGTTGTGCTGGGAGGATCTCCTTGGTATTTTGCCATGTTGTGTTAAAGGAAAGGCTGTTGGTTATGGGTAGGTTAGTCATATCCTTGACTATGCTCTCGTCTTTGCTTGTGCGTTTGGGAGGGAATCCCGGTGGTATTTGTAGGTTTAAGGGAGACTGATGCGGATCTTGATGAGGGATTTGGGTGAAAATTTCCTTCCGGTCCTCGTGTCTTGGTTTTGTTCTCGTCCTAGCTTGGCGAATGTAATCAATGTTGCTACTGGGTTTATCGTTGATCTTTGTCGAAAGGGCGTTGACCTCGTGATTGCTTGCGGGAGCCAGGAGGGGTGATTGAGGATGGGGTGAGCTCCTACGAAAATGGGGCGAGCAAGGGAGGTGTCATCTTTGGCTTTGATGATTTAGGGGCTATGCTTGGCTTATCGATTGTTTCGTTGTCGATCATGTCTTGGATCACGTTCTTGGCGAAGCTTGATTCTCCGTGTCATGTCCCTTTCCCCTGTGGAATTCGCGATCGAGTCCTCGTGCCATGATAACGGCTTCTTATCCTCAAAGCGGTATAGTGGTGGGTTTGGGAAGATGGAGAATGTTCCTCTTCACGAGCTTCTCTAATGCTTTGAGTAGGACATAAAGAGGGTCGAACCTTCGTCCGCTGCAGAACTAAACGGTCCAAATTGATGATGACCTGGTGAGGCGAGGAATGGGCTGTGCTAGGAATACCGGGTCGTCTTTGCTAGTGCCTTCGAGTTTATAGCGTCACACATCCGATCATTGTTGCGATGGGAGAAGCATTTGTCTGGCGGCCATGATCTGAAGTTTTGGCCAGCTTGTATTTGTGAATTTCATCCTCCAGGGATCGGATTCTCTTGATGTGTCGAGCAGACTCTTCGGCGAACAGTCTTGCGTTTTTCTCGGTTTCGATCTTTTGCATGGCGGCGAGATGTTCGAACAAAGCGGTGAGATTGGCTACCTTGTGGTCGAGCAGCCTTACGTGCTCGGTGATCGTCATTAGCGGAGGAGGTGGTGGAAAGGTAGTTTCGTCATTTGCGAGGTTGAAACGGAAATTCATCTTGTGTTCGAGAGCCGGGTATTCAGGGTTTTTCAATGAGCGGACCTGACAAAGTTTTCAAACCTTTAGTGATTCTAAAAGAGAAGGAAAAGACTCAAATGAAAAATCACATTCACGACCAAAGGAAGACACAAAAGCGTAAAAAGTGGGTGACTTGACTTGACTCGTGTTTTTAGCTTTTAAAAGGACACGGGAAGCTTTTGAGATAGAGGTGTGTTAACACGTCCCTATTCTCGAGGTAAGAAAATTTGTATGATCATACTCCGATTAACCCAGTTTGGCGGTATGTTGCCGAGGGTTTATCATTGGATTATGATAAAAAAGGATCAGACCGAAGTAGCGATAGGCTAACCGACCTGAGGATGTTAAAATTGGGTAAAAAGCGATCAATTGTTCGCCTTTTACGTGTGACTTAGGGTTTTAAATCAAAAATGACGATAAGTCACCTGATTCAAAGAGTAAATCAACGGGTCCGCATTTGAACGAGCCCGCATTTTTTTTTGTTTTTGAGAGAAAAAGATTAAATCGGGGTGACTAAAGAGTCACTCGACTTAGGACTAATTCTAGAGTTCTAAAAGTTAATTTCAGTTAAAATCTCCGAAATGAATTGACATATTCGGGTTTTTGCTTTGTGAAAGACTTTTAGCAATAAATGTATTATGACGATACGTCAGTCGCATAATTCATTTACGTTTTGAAAAGGACCTGGGATATAGTGGTTATCCTAGGTCGGTTTTAAATGTAGCGGCATTTTATTTATTAAACTCAAATGACTATAGGTCAAAGAGCCTAACGGCGTGTTCTAAAAAGTATGACCTTTTTTGAAAAAAGTTTGAAAAAGCAATTTCAAAGATGGACGTATTTTAAAAGTATAATGCCTAGGAAAAGTTTTTGCATGCAGAAAGTTTTTGAAAGACTACTATAGTGAGGGTACTATAGCTTCGCACTTGTACATATAAACACAGGTTTTTGGTTTATAGGGTAAGGTTCCCTCCGGTCATTCCCGCGACGTTTAGGTAGGGGCACCCGCAAGAGTACACACGTCTTAGGTGTGAATTCAAGACGGGCCCTAGAGCGTTCGAGTTTGACTGGTTACGATCGTTTGTACGGATGCCGTACTTGTAATCGTGGAGGGGTGAGAGAACAGGGTGTCCGGAGTTACCTCGCTTATGAAGCGAGAGTTACTGGGGGCCGTTCCTCAGAGGGTGTGGTTTGAATCAGGAGGATTCGACTCAACGTATTTTTGCCCAAATATCGAAAGCGTAAATGTTTTCAAAGTTTCAAGCTTCACTTCTTTATGATTTTAAAATAAAAGAAAAACAAGTTTTTCAAAAATAATAAAAATCATGCTCGTCCCCAGCGGAGTCGCCAGCTGAAGGTACCGGGAAGGGAGGAAACCTATCGACGCATACTGTGGCGCGCCCTCGCCCGTCTTGGGCGGGAAAGCGGAATGCGCCTCGCAGGAAAAAGTGCGAAGGGGGGTGCGAAGTTTGCTAAAAATGGGGGAGATCATTGCATGAATTTGAGGTCAAAAAAGAAAAGTATGAAAGTCTTTTTTGAAATGTATTTTCGGAGTCGCCACCAAATATTGAAGGAATTTGGGACCTATTCAACGCGTCTTGAAATACAAGACACGAGTGTCTCAGATTTCAAGGTGCGTCGATACCTAAAAATCTAAGGTTTGAAACCGGAGGAGGGTTCTGGGTGAGGTTACTTTTCAAAGTTTTGACAAAATGAGTTTTGGAACAAGAATCAAAAAGCCTACATGAGAGTAGTCTCTACTAATTTGAAAACATTTGCTTAATTTCGATATTTGGGCTAAAAGTCACGCTACGCATAAGTGCGAATAAACATGACTCGATTAAAATGCATAAATAATGTAAATTGTCAAAATAATGACATATTGCTATAGGAAATGTACGTTAAATAATAATTTATTGACTAAATTATTACTATAGACGTTATTTTCCGACCTCGTATTAGAATTTGTGAAAAACCCTCGCTTTGACATGCTAAAAGACTCTATGAAGCGGTACAATTTAGTGTTGGATCCGTGATTCTAGTCGTTATTTAATGCATGAATGAGGACTTGCATAATTATAAAAGTGACGTCGGTTTGCTTTAGTGATAATGAGTCGTTTATTTATGCGATATTGGCGGGGTTTAGACGGATTATGAATCCGAATTGCTACAACCGTATTACGAATACGGCTTCGCTAGTGCCAATATCGGGTTTGGGGTTAATGTAACCCCATTGTCCGAGTCTCAAACGTCTAGCCCGTAGGTAAAATGTTTACCTTTCGAAAATGTAAAGACGGTATTTTTGAGTGGATTTTGTGAATAGTGTATAAGTGCTAAAAACCGGGTCTTGAAAATGAATGAAGTGGGTTGGTATTTATAGAGTTTGGTGGTTTCTGTGGGATAGCAAAACTTAATCGCCTGTATACAGGCGTTTAAGTTTGCTTGAGTTAGATATTTTTGAAGAAAAATCAAAAAGGCGGCTGGTACAAAACAAAAATTAAATCGCCTGTTGACAGGCGATTTGATTTTTAATCGCCTGTCAACTGGCGATTTCATTTTTGTTTTGGTGGGCTGTTTATGCCGCCGTTTGGTTTTGGCGGTTTGATTAGGTAATGATTATGTTTTGTTGTTTACTTAGGGGTTAAGTATTTGTTCAGTTTTGGTCCGAATTTCGGTTTTCGTGTTTCGGTTTTTGTCGTGTTTTTCGGTTTTGGCTTGAAATAAAATAATATTAGGTTATATTATTTTATAGTTTCATAAAACCTAACTTTGTGAAAATGTGACACGGGACGCACTTTGGCCCGTTTTGAGTGTTGTGTTAGTGTGCGTTTTTGGGTCGTTTTTGTAAGTTTGGGCCGTTTTGTAGCTAGTTGAAATTTGTTTTTGTGGCTTGGCTTAATAAGACGTTCCTATATTGTGTTCGTGTTACGCTCATGATGACTAAAATTGACATTCATTTTCATGATTATGCAAATCCAAATTAATACGCTAAAAATGACTAATACGTTTTAGACACTTTTGTACCGTTTCGACTCTTTTAAAAGCATGTATGAAAGTCCTTTTCATCATCGGGTTTGTTTTTTTTGGGGGGGTACGGATACGGGTATCTACAACTTCTAATTAGCAAATGACCATGTTTATGAACTAAAATCACCATAAGTTAGTATAAACTAATGTTGGGTGTTCTAAAATCAGTTTAGAAGTTTTAGTTCAAGCTTAAAAGGTGTTTTAAGCATTATTGATTAATATGAGATTAATCGATTAAAAAATGAAATCGGTTTGAAACGAATTAATGCGATTATTGTTTAAGGCGATTTTGGCATGTTTTTATTTATAAGCTTTACATTATGCATGTTTGAATGAATGTTTATTTTTACTAGTATGGCCATAGTTTGTTATATTTTTACCGATATTACCCGTAATGAAAGGGAATATTGTGTGGTTTGTAATTAAATGCGATCTCGTATCGCCGGTTTGTAATTTTTTAATAGTTTATTTCATTTATAAATGTATAATAGGATTGCTATGTATTCATTTGTAAATCATACTTGTAACTATTTGTAAAACCGAAGACCGGCGATGGAGATCGACATGGAGCCTTAGAAGAGTTCTAAAGCTTGCAAGGAGGAGTTTGGATCAAGTCCATATGAAGAGGGACCAAAGGAGTTGGCTTCCAATTTGTAACTCCTTGTATTTTTAATTACTTTTAGGTGGCCATACTAGGTTTATGCTTGCTTGCATTTATCATGCTTGTTTGTTTGCTTATTTTCCGCACACATGCCAAAATCGCCATGCATGCCACGATATCCCACTCCGATTGTCGTTTTTAGGTCGCCATTCTTAAAATTAGTTCACTTATATAGAATATTATGACTAAAATCGACAAGATCACCCACATTTTTAACAAATGAATTGAGATTAAGCCTTTCCAAATGTGGCAACTATGAACCCCATGTTCGTGAGGACCTCCGCGACGTGGAACCTTGTTACCATGGGTAAGTAGTGGGAGGAAGTCCCATGCTAATTTGGTTTGGACTCAACCAAATAAGAGTTATTTGGGGCTAATGGATGCATTTTATAAGAAAATCATCAACCAAGCATTCTAGTGTAGAATTAGTCAAGTGTTGACTTATCGTTTTTATATAAAAGGAAACATGAGATGTCTAATTTTATATGAAAAACGAGTCTTGGAAACATTTATATAATTTCGTGGGAGATCATTATATAAATGGACGTTTGTTTTTAAAAAGAGTTTTAGCAAATGTCATTAATGTACAATGAATGTTAATATTATTTCCTCATATTTGTTGTAGAATTATTTATTTGAAATCGCAATGACAACTTTAACCCCCGCACCCATTTTGGGTATATAATCATGGTTGAGAACCGTGATGGATAAGTGTATCCTAAAGGATGACGGTAGGAACTTTGTCGAATGCGATTCTACTATAAGGGGCGCCGCTCAATCCGACAATGTGCTTAAGAGCTTTACCGAACCACCTCCCACCGAACCCGGACTTAGGGCCACCGCGGCGGCACGAGCCGCCTACGATGAGCACCTAAAGGTTGACAATGACGTTAAAATATATTGATTTGGTCAATGTCACATTCTCTCAAACTTCGCTTCGTTACTCACTAAAGTACATATGAGATATTCACTAAAGTGATGATGATGTGCTTCGACCTAGATAGCACGAAAGTGAATAAGGATTGAGATAAAAGATGTTCTTTCAATGAGATTGAAGAACATAAGCTTTGGGGTTAAGAAAGGGAAGGGAGCTTATAAAGCTCGGTTCAAGGAAGATAAGGGTAAGGGGAAGGCTATTGAGAATAGCAAGCCCAAACCCGGTCGTTGAAAGCGCAATTGTCCCAAATTCTTGAAGGAAAAGAACGATGGATGTGCGACATCCAAAGATATTGTTCCTTCTAGACTTTATATGATTGACATAAATCATGCTTGCGTTTCTACATGGGTATGAGATACCGGATGTGGATCTCACCTTTGCAATCACTTGCAAGGAATGAGAAACGTGCAAGCACTAGCCAAGGGTGATGTAGATCTCCGCATGGGTAATGGAGCTAGAGTAGCGGCCGTTTCCATGGGAACCTATGTACTCGCTCTAGCTAGTGGTTTAGAGTTGTTTTTGAATAAGCGTTATTTTGTACCAACTCTAACCAAAAACATTATCTCCGTCTCCGTGTTTGATACGGAAGGCTTTTATGATTAAGAACAATCGACGTACTTTTTCATTTAATGAAATGGTTTATGGTGAAACCATTTCGATTGGAGGTATTCATGTTTTAAATAATGTCAATGATGTTTATCATATAGAGAACAAGAAGCTCAAAACGAATGAATCAAACAAATCCTACCTTTGGCATTGTCGTTTAGGTCACATAAACGATAGACGCACAAAGAGACTTGTTGAGACCAATGTTCTCAAACCATTTGATTGCGAATCATATGGTACGTGCGAAGCTTGCCTTTTAGGCAAGATGACCCGTCAACCCTTTAGCGGTAAAGGGACACGAGCAAGTGAAGTTTTTAGGACTCATACATATTGATGTGTGTGATCCATTAAACATCACCGCTAAAGGAGGATATCATTACATCATTACTTTTACCGATGACTTAAGTAGATATGGTTATGTCTACTTAATAAGGTATAAAAGTGATGCTTTTGAGAAATTTAAAGAATTTCAAAATGAGGTTGAGAACCAATTGGATAAGAAGATAAAAGCACTACGATCGGATCGTGGTGGCGAGTATCTAAGTAATGAGTTTGATTCACATCTTAAGGATTGTGGTATAATATCACAATGGACTCTTCCGGGCACACCACAGTTGAATGGTGTTGCAGAAAGGAGAAACCGAACCTTATGAGACATGGTTCGGTCTATGATGAGTCAAAGTGAGCTTCCTGGATCGTTTTTGGGCTTTGCACTATCGTCTGCTGTATTCTCACTAAATCGAAATCTGACTCCATATGAGATATGGACGGGAAAGGTTCCCTATTTGTAGGTTATCCTAAGGAAACATGTGGTTATTACTTCTACAACCCTCACGAGAACAAAGAGTTTGTGGCTCGTGATGCTGTCTTTCTAGAAAATGAGTACATTTCTAATAAGACAGAGTGGGAGAAAATTTGAACTTGATGAAGTTCAAGAGCCACAAACCGACACAGAAAATGAGGAAAGGTCCGACACAGAAAATGAGGAAACCATTCCCTCGTCTTCTGAAACGGTTATAATCCCTAGGAGGTCAGGAAGAATTAGTCATCAACCTGACCATTACCTCGGTAACATCGAGGAGGAGGGTGATTTGTTGTTATTCGAAAGCAACGAACCCTCAACCTGCAAGGCGGCTACTAGTAGCCCCAACTCCGACCAATGGCTAGAGGCCATGAAATCCGAAATGGATTCTATGTACGAGAACCAAGCTTGGGACTTGGTAGATTTACCTGAAGGAGTGAGACCCTTTCAGTGTAAATGGATATTCAAAATCAAACTCGGCATAGATAAACATATAGATGTTTACAAAGCTAGATTGGTGGCAAAGGGCTTTTCACAAGTCCAAGGTATTCATAATGATGAAACCTTTGCACCGGTTGCAATGCTTCGATCCATAAGGATAATCTTAGCGGTTGCCGCATTTCATGACTATGAAATATGGCAAATGGATGTAAGAACCGCCTTCTTGAATGGGATTCTAGAAGAGGAAGTGTATATGACACAACCTGAAGGTTTTGTAGATACATCCAACCCTAAGAAAGTATGCAAGCTTAAGAGATCCATTTATGGTCTTAAGCAAGCATCAAGGAGTTGGAATCATAGATTCGATCATGTCATCAAACAAATAAAAGGGATTCACTCGTAGTACCGAGGAACCTTGTTTGTACATGAAGTTTAGTGGGAGTAAAGTAACATTCCTTGTTTTGTATGTGGATGACATACTACTAATTGGAAATGATGTTCCAAGTTTAAATTCGGTTAAGGTGGAATTGGGAAACCATTTCCAAATGAAGGACTTGGGAGAGGCACAACGCATCTTGGGTATCCGGATCTATAGGGATAGATCCAAGAGGATACTAGCATTGAGTCAAGAAGCTTATATCGATAAGATTCTTGATAGGTTCAATATGAAAGACTCTAATGGAGGCTTTCTTCCGATGAGTGTAGGAATAACATTGAAGAAATCTCAATGTCCTACGACTCCTGCGGAAATTGAACGCATGAAATTGATCCCTTTTGCTTTCGCTGTTGGATCAATCATGTATGCTATGATGTGCACTCGTCCCGATGTCGCTTTCGCTTTGAGCATGACGAGCCAGTATCAAGCTAATCCCGGTGAGAGTCACTGGATAGCTGTAAAGAACATCCTTAAGTACTTGAGAAGAACTAAGGATTCGTTTCAAATGTTTGGAGGAGAACTTGAGCTACGTGTAAAGGGTTACACGGATGCAAGTTTCCAAACCGATGGGGATGATTTGAAATCCCAATATGGCTATGTCTTTATGGGGGTGCAATTTGCTGAAAAAGTTTCAAGCAAAGTGTCACTGCGGATTCTACAATGTAAGTGAATTTTTGGCGGCTAAGTCGCTAAGAAAGTCAGTATGGATTAGCGAGTTCTTGTATGGACTAAGAGTAGTCCCTAGTCCCGTAGATCCAATCACTATTTATTGAGATAATAGTAGGGCTATCTTTCGAGCAAAGGAGCCCAAGTCTAGTAATAAGTCTAGACACGTTTTGAGGAAATGCCATGTTATAAGAGATAATGTGGAAATGAAGGAAATGGATATTTGTAAGGTTGGGACAGACGATGAGATCGCTGATCCTCTAATCAAGCCTCTTTCGAGGACTAAGCATGACACTCACACCGCCTCTATGGGGTTGAGGCGTATGCCTGATTTCCTTTAGTTTTTGAGATATGTAATGGATAAAGTATCCTATTACATATATGAAAATAACATTAATTGTTTAGAGTATATATTTACTCTTTTAAGTCATTATGAATGCATACTTTGTTTATCCGAATAGTTGTGTGACAACATTGAACATATTCAAGTGAACGGTATAAACTAAGTATTTGGTCCCTAGTCTCTCATATGAGGTGACGTCTCCGAGAGACTAGATTGCAAGTCGATCGATGGTGAGGTTCAACACCATAGGGTCATATGTGATGACTGATCGTTTGCATAGACAGACTGTGAAAACACTCTGTCGGGCAGTGACGCTTATAGAATTCCTTTTCAATGCAATTGAAACCTGGTCGTGGTGGGAATTTCTATAGTATTCCTTTGAGTCGATTCTTTGACCTGAACCGATTATGCAGTCGAGCCTGCGGTTCAGAGTGACTTTCATTTTTGTCCTAAACCATGCCGTGAAAGGGGTTATAAGGGCATCTTTGGGGTCATGGTGATCTGCATTATACAAGACTGATCGAGTGGAAGGAAATGTCCACCCTTGTCGGGTAAAACATCTTTGGGCCACTCGAGGAGTAGTCATTTGAAAATGCGTGGCCACGTTAGTAAGAATCTACGGTAGATTCCCGGTCAGGCATACTCTCCTTATCGAGGAAACCACTCACGATATATATATCTCGGGATGCAAGTACGACTGTAAGACACCTTGCATCGAGTGGGAGATGTGAAAGCGGACATGAGAATTGGTAATGCACAACTTGTCTCGGTCAAGTGGGAGATTGTTGGAGTATGTGTCCTCCACAATAGTGCGATTACTTAATAAATCTCAATTAAGGAATACATGGGGATAATCCTGTATTATTGTCAATTGATTAACGTAAATCAATAACGGTAGGCTGACTAGAGTTTGACGTTATTGTCGTGAGCAGCGGTAATCAATTGATCCCTTTAAGTCACACCTATAGGAACGCATTACTAAATATTTAAGCTAATATATTGTATGAGATACGATTATATTAGTAACTTGATAAATCGACTAACGGTTAGTCAGTGTATTAATTTAGAGAGAAATCGAGTTGTGAACTCGAGTGATTTAATTTTATATCGATAAAATTAATAGAGGAGACGAGAATTAGTGATTAATCGTTAATTTACTAATTGTGTACTAATTAACTAATGAGATTAGTATTAGTGCAATTTTAATGTGTATGTAAGTGTACATATATATTAAGGAGAGTTAAGAGTTTAATTTGATAATTTATACTTTATCATATTGGATGATTAAGTAATAAATTATAAGTATTTGTGGGGCAAATATTGAAAACAAAATGGACCCATAAAGGACCCAAGATAGTCGACCAAAATGAGGGCAAAAGAAGAGTTTGATTCCTCTTGTCTTATTCTAATTGTCCTCATTCACTTGGTGTTTTTAGCTTGCCAAAAACATCATGATTTTCTCTTAAGCATGCTCTTGCTTTTGGTCTTACCAAGGAGCTTATTCTTTGGCCCCTTTTTTCTTCATTTTGGACGTCCATTGAGTGTCTACAACACTCTTGTTTTGTTTTTCAATTTTGCTTTATATAACACAAGGTTTAAGTGTTATATTTACATTCATGCATTTTATCTCGTCTCTCCATTTTTCTCTCTAAAACTCTCACATTATAATAAGTAACTAGTACTTATATTTCTAGATATTACTAAGAGTTAGTAATACTAATATTCACATATTATATCAAGTGCTTATTAGTGATTTCTAGATCAAAATCACTTGTAAGTTTTGGAGTTGTTCTTGGGTGCAACTAAGAGGAGGTTTCCTATTATGGAAACTCGGGTTTGGAGGATCATCCATGTTGTTAGCTCAAGAAACAAAACTAGAAAGGAGTTCTAGTTTTGTGCCCAACATTTCCCTTTGAGAAAGGTATAATATTTCTAAACTTGTAACAAAGTGAATTTGTACTACAATAGATCTTGCTAAATCAAATTAGAGTAATTTGATTTACACTAATATTTGATTAGTGAATGGGATCCGATCCCTACAAGACAGTTATTCTCCAGATCGAGAAAACCACTCTAGATCAGATCAATTGCAAGTGCGACCTGAAAGACACCTTGCATTGAGTGGGAGATTAAAGTGACAAGAGAATCGGTGTCGCAACACTTGTAAGGACAAGTGGGAGATTGTTGGAGTAAGTGTCCTCCACAATGTTGCGAATACTTAATAAATCTCATTAAGAGGAATAAAGGGAATATAGCTTTATATAAGTCAGATGATTAACGTATATCGGTAACGCTCGGCTTGCTAGAGTTTGACGTTACTGTCATGAGATGGCGGTAATCAACTGATCCCTTTCGGTCACACCTAATGGGAGGAAGACCAACATAGACTAGTTATTTATATTTGATATAGTATAACTAGAGACTTAATATTGAGACTAATAAGTTAGTCAAGAGGTAATAAATTATGAGACGTATATAAGATACGGAACTAGAGTGTTATTATTCTTTTATGTGATAATTGAATAATAAAAGGTTTTGTGATTTTGTGAATTAATAATTAAGTGTTAATTTGCTAAAAGGGTTATTTGTCATTAATAAAGATTAATGACTAATAAGATTTATAGGTTAATAAAATGGAGAATATTTGAGTCCAAAGTGATAAATTATATATTGATATAATTGTCATTTATATTACTTAAATTGTTAAGTATATATATTATTTTTATTAATTAGTTTATTTAAGTGTTAAATGGACTAAATAATATCAAATGGACTCAAATAAAATGGACCAAAAATGACCCAAATGGGCCTAAGGGGGCTGGCCAAAATGAGCTCATTTTGAGCTATATTTTGGTCAATATTTTTGGTCAATTATAGCCTAACTTCTCCACTCACCTTTGCCTATAAATACACCCATCATGTGTAAGCATTTGATACATGTTTTTCCACTCACTAAAATCACAAAACACAACAATTAAAATCAGCCAAAATAAGGGTCTTTTGGCCAAGAGTTTTGATCAAAGAAATTGATCAAATTGATTTATTATTTGTACTCTTATTCACTCATAATAATGCCTACATATTATTAGGTGTAATACTAATATAATCTAGCAATATTATATAGTATTAGTTGGTTTAATCCTAGGGTGGATTAAGGAAGGAGGTATTCTTATTTGAGCACTTAATAAGAAGACTTCACTTTAGGCCTTATAGAAGGTCTATTCTCTTTTGTTTTAAATTACCGTAATTTAATTCAATTATATACCGTTTAGTTTAACATGCACAACTAGGTCCGAAAGTCCACTATAAGTGATTAGTGGCATGGTTAGAGGAGTCCTAAAGGGGCCATGATCCTAACAGAAGCAACCTGACAAACTGAACATCCCCTCTAAAGAACAACAACAAATCATCAGCAAAGCATAAGTGAGTGAGCTTCAGCTTACCACAGAGTGGATGATGATGAAATTCCCTCTTTTGTGACACCACCGTGAGAATTCTTGAGAGATATTCCATACAAACTTTGAATAATAAAGGTGACAGGGGATCGCCTTGCCTCAATCCTCTTTCACCTTTAAAGAATCCAAAGCAGTCACCATTGATAGTTAGATAATACCAAGGGCTCCTAACAGTCACCATAATAAGATGAATTAGATGATCAGGGAAATGAAGAGCATCCAACATTTCTTCTACAAACTGCCACTCCACAGAGTCATAAGCCTCCCTAAGATCAATCTTCATCAAACATCTTGGAGAGCAAAACTTCCTAGAGTAAAGTTTAACTAAATCTTGACAAATCAGAACATTTTCCATTATCTGCCTTTCTTTCATAAATGCACTTTGGTTAGGGCTAATAATGTCAAGTAACACCAAGCCAACTTTGGTTCAGAGGAGCTTTGATATGCATTTAGAAATAGTGTTACAGCAGGCAATAGGCCTAAACTCAGTAACTGATTTAGGACTAACTACCTTTGGAATAAGGGTTAGAATAGTAGCATTGGTCTGTTTCAAAAGTTTGCCAGTCCTAAAGAAGTCCTGCACAACCCTACACACTTCAGCACCAACTATTCCCCAAGAATCTTTGAAAAACTTACTAGTGTAACCATCTACTGATGTATTGTATTTATATATGATTTAGCCCCCTTTTCACTAACGATTCATTTATATTTAGCGCTTTTATTCGCTTTATGCGATGTTTTTCCTCCGAGATCTCTGGTTTTTGTTGTTTGGCTTTGTTTTGCAGGACATAGCCGATTTATGGAGGATTTGCGCCTTCCAGGACGATGTTTGGAGCTCCCGAGATCGCTAAGTGAAGTTATAGTGCGTTGAAGTATGGCCAAAGATGAGCACGAGTCAAGAAATATTGATTCAAACCCGTCTCGGGACTTAGGGACGACAAAAGAAGCTCATATTCTCATTCACGACTCCGTCCCTACCCCTTGGGACGAACTATGCCTCGTCCCTATGCCTTGGGACGAGAAAACAATGAAATGAAGTTAAGGAAAAAAGAAGAAAAAAAACTGTAACCCACGGGATGGCCATCCCGTGGGGCTGGGAAGCTCGTCCCGTCCGGGACACCCGTCCCGGAGCTCCGGGACGGCCCCGACTTTTGAGTACCTCATTTTCTTCGTATGATATAATCTGTGTAAAAATATTAGAAGAGGTTATCTTTTATTTCTCATTTTTTGGTACTTTTTAGAGAACAACAAAAACCTAAAAATTCTACTTTGTAATTCGATTTTCCTTGTCTCAATCTCAATCAAATCATCGGTTTAGATTATCGTCTTGTCTAATTCATCATCTATTTCCGTCTCTTGTAGTTTGGTAATCATCATCATCATCTCTCTCTTGCTATTATTTGATTTTGTTTTATTGTTCTCTAGTATGCGCTTTTGTTGTTTAATTTGCTTTGTTTGCGCTTTGATCATGAGTGAGTAGTCATCTTTCTAGGGTGACGGTAAGTTCGGCGTGTGCGTACTCATAGTGCTTCGGAATGATTGTGTTTATGCTAGGTTTTGTATGTTTATGCTTTGTTGTTGTTGAGATTATTGGCCATAATCTTTATCTCTTACTCCCAAACTTAAGAACGAAAGCCTAGTTTGAGGATAGACCGTAAACATACAACGAAACCCTTGCTAGTAAGAGCGAGAGCACGCTAGTATAGTGAAAAGTCGATATTTTACCTATATTTTATATACTTATTCCCCGTCATTTTGTATACATTTTCGGCATTTTTGCCTTATTTTATATTGTATTTCCTCGTAGTTTGATTTACTACGAATATTTTGTATTTATTACAGGACGGAGTAATTTGTGCCAAAAATGCCGACGCGAAATAAAACGAGCTCGAAGGCGATCCAATTGCAAAACAAGTGCCGAGAATTACTAAAACCAATCAAATGGGCTCGAGCTTAAAATAAATTATTAGCCCAATTTGTAATTAAGCCTTGTAAATAAAACAACCAAAAACACTACTGCATCTTTTTATCCTCTAGTTTTACGTTCTTCAGTTTAGTTTAGGTTTAGAAAAAACTTCGTACTTTCATGCTTCAATTTCTATTTTCATGATCGATGTTCATCTTTTTCATTTCAATCAAAAGTTAAGTTCTTCTTCGCTTTCTCTTATTTATTTTAATTATGTTTGTTAATTTATTTATCGTTATTATCATTAGTTTCATGATTGAGTAGTATTTTATTCTAGGGTTTGGTTGAACCCTTTTATGGATTAGTTGTTGAATTGACTCCGACTTATTGAGTTTTTTATTGGGTTGTGCGTTATTGTTGATTTTATTGATTGTGGTTTATATGATTGATTATTTGTTTGAGATCGCGTACGAGAGTCGGGTCTTAACTTGTAAGTTTTCATGTGAACCCAAGTCGGGATTGTGTACGAGAGTCAAATTCCGTCTTTATAGAACCCCAATAAACAATTTGATAAGTCGTTAATGGAGTTAGTGTGTCAATTGATTCGTATTGGTTATGATACCTTCGCCCTAGTATTTCTTATATTTATCGTTTTATTCGCGTCTTTATTCAGTTTAAGTTTATGTTTATACTGATTAGATTAGATAAATAATCTTATTACGATTTGCATAGATAACTTGTAATCCGAGACAACACTAGTACTTAGTCCCTGACCTCCCTGAGACCGACTCGTAAGTGCTACAACTGACCCGTACGCTTACGGTAATTTTTAACTCATCAAGTTTTTGGCGCCATTGCCGGGGATGATATGAGAGGTATTTGCTGCTGTCGAGATAAATATTGGCATCTCATCAACTGGCATCTCATCATTATGTTCGCCTTGCTGCTGTCGAGATAAATATTGGCGTATCGAGTCACTTATGTTGTCTGTGACTTAAGTGTGAGATGATATGAGAGGTATTTGCTGCTCCGTTTGTAATGTACGGAGTTTGACTTTGCTGCTAATTGCGGCGTGCTTTCAAGGTTATTGGGGCTGCTTTTTGCGTGATTGATGATAGGGTGCTGTGATTTTGAGGAACATTGTTCATTCTCCGGCTCGACTTGCTGATGTCGAGACATTATTTGGGGTATTGTGTCACTTTTGCTGTATGTGACATGAATATGTTGCGATATGTGGGCAATTACCAGCTGATTGTGGCCTTTAATTCGTGCAATCGGTTTCGTTTGGCTCTACCTCTGCCACGTTGAGTTCTTGGTGATATGGGTCGATTTTATTCTGCGTTTTCGGGCTAAAATTTTCTCATAATTTCTCGGCTTGCTTATGTCAAGAGCTATTTTGGTGTGACTCGAATATGAAGTGAAATTTGGGCGTATTCGCTGCTGCCCAAGATGTGACCTTCTTCTGCTAGTGATTTGGTGAGCTCGTTTCCTCGTACTCATTATTTACTGTCCTTTGCTTACAGTGTTTTATTCATTTGCATACAATGAGGACATTGTTTCATTTAAGCATGGGGGAGGGACTTATGTTGAGTTTGGATTGTTGTTTACTGATATTGTGCTGAACTTTTCAAAAAACTGTTGATTTTTCATGTTTGGAGAATGATTAGTGTGCTTATTTTGATCTTTAGTATCTTTGAGTTGAATATCTATTGCCTTAGCTTGCACGATTGGTTTTGTTTCCTAGAAATAGATTGCGAATCTCAAACACTAACCTACATGTATTTGCTCAATTCATATCGCTTTTCGTTCCTTTACTTTCGATATTGGTATTCTTGCAAGGCAATGGTTTGTGGAGTGTTTGGAATGTTGGTCTGTGGAATGTATGGAAGAATTTATATATGTTGGAGCAATGCTTCGATGCTCTCGGAGGGGACTCATTGAGTTGAGTAACCACAATGGCCATGAATTTGGTTGTGACCGAGAGTATGAGCAATGATGTAACCCTTAAGGAAATATGTTTACCCGCGCTTGATCTTTGACGATTAAATGTCATGCTAAACGGTATAACATACGAGGGATGCTTCACATTTGAAAAAGAAAGAAAATAAAAGGAAATGTGGAAAGAATGGTTGTATGGAAAGTGGTTCGAATGGTTGGCCTTGCTTGAATTTAAATATCCTTTATCATTAGTTTTATTTTTGCGAAAGCGTGTGAAGCGAGAAATATTTTGTTGGTGTGAATGGTTGTGATCCGTGCTCTATCTTTGGTGAAATAGACTATGGAGGTAAGTCTTTGTGCATAGGTCGTCAAGTCCGAGATACTAACGTGATAAATTAGCCACACATTGATTTTCTCCGATCTCTGTTGCTCGAGGACGAGCAAAAGTTCAGCATGGGGGAGTTTGATAAGTCGATATTTTACCTATATTTTATATACTTATTCCCCGTCATTTTGTATACATTTTCGGCATTTTTGCCTTATTTTATATTGTATTTTCTCGTAGTTTGATTTACTACGAATATTTTGTATTTATTACAGGACGGAGTAATTTGTGCCAAAAATGCCGACGCGAAATAAAACGAGCTCGAAGGCGATCCAATTGCAAAACAAGTGCCGAGAATTACTAAAACCAATCAAATGGGCTCGAGCTTAAAATAAATTATAAGCCCAATTTGTAATTAAGCCTTGTAAATAAAACAACCAAAAACACTACTGCATCTTTTTATCCTCTAGTTTTACGTTCTTCAGTTTAGTTTAGGTTTAGAAAAAACTTCGTACTTTCATGCTTCAATTTCTATTTTCATGATCGATGTTCATCTTTTTCATTTCAATCAAAAGTTAAGTTCTTCTTCGCTTTCTCTTATTTATTTTAATTATGTTTGTTAATTTATTTATCGTTATTATCATTAGTTTCATGATTGAGTAGTATTTTATTCTAGGGTTTGGTTGAACCCTTTTATGGATTAGTTGTTGAATTGACTCCGACTTATTGAGTTTTTTTATTGGGTTGTGCGTTATTGTTGATTTTATTGATTGTGGTTTATATGATTGATTATTTGTTTGAGATCGCGTACGAGAGTCGGGTCTTAACTTGTAAGTTTTCATGTGAACCCAAGTCGGGATTGTGTACGAGAGTCAAATTCCGTCTTTATAGAACCCCAATAAACAATTTGATAAGTCGTTAATGGAGTTAGTGTGTCAATTGATTCGTATTGGTTATGATACCTTCGCCCTAGTATTTCTTATATTTATCGTTTTATTCGCGTCTTTATTCAGTTTAAGTTTATGTTTATACTAATTAGATTAGATAAATAATCTTATTACGATTTGCGTAGATAACTTGTATTCCGAGACAACACTAGTACTTAGTCCCTGACCTCCCTGAGACCGACTCGTAAGTGCTACAACTGACCCATACGCTTACGGTAATTTTTAACACATCATATAGTTCGAGGGAGACTAAAGCCGAGAGGACGAGTCAAACCCCTAGCTAGCTTAGCATTCCTATTCCGAGTGTCACTTAAAACGCGCGTACCCGTAACGAGCCTAATCCCTAGACCTTTCCCATTAAGTTAAACTCCTTTATTTTCCGAGCCTTAGCCTTTAGTATTTGCAACCAAAACTCGAACCGACCAATCTAGAATCCATTCACCGATAACACACATTATCAACCATCTCCCTGTGGAAATCGATCCCGACTACCCTATCTACCTAGTAGTGTGAGTGTCCGGTTATCTTTGCTAGGCGTTGCGACTTTAGCCTATCAAATTTTGGTGCCGTTGCCGGGGAGACGGCTTTTGTTTTTTGTTTGTTACTTGTTTCTAGTCTTTTGTTTTTCCATATTTCACTTTCTTTCTCCCCCATGACATGACAATCTTTGAGTTTCCGCAATACGATGGCGAACCATTTCATAGGTATATCGTTCGATTTAACAGTTACATTGGTTCGTTTGGTCTTTATTGTTCTGATTGGGAGAAAGTTTATATTATTAGCACGGGTTTGAACTATGAGTCTCACAACTTCATTCACTACGTGAGTAATGGTAGAATCTCCTATATGCCCGATTATGAGATTTGGGACCTCTTCAGGGATATCACGCGTCTAACCCTTCTATCCGAGTTACATGCTGAGTTCCAAGAGTTTCTTGTTTTGTTTCAAAAATTTAAAGATGATGCGGAAGGTAATTATGAGTCTTACGACTTTGGTAGAGCTCCTTGTTTCAAACTTGTGCTTTAACTAGCTCACATGCATCCTTGTACGATGATGATTTGTTTGATGACGATGGTTATGAGCCTGTGCATGATTGTGAAATGTCTAATCCGCTTGAGGTTATTGTGAATGGCACTCCTAAACCCGAACCGACTTGTCCCCTTGTTGATGCGTCTTTTGAGTCTGTTTCCATTGGATCCTTGTCCGAGGATCCTTTGGCGGTCTTACCGTGTATTGAGAATGACGCAGGTGACTCAAAGTCGTGGAGCGCTGAAGTGGATGAATTGGAAGCTCTACTATACGCAGATGAAGACAAGACTTCCATTCCCACGGACGAGATGAGTCACGGGAAAAACTCTTTTGCTCCCGCGGTTCACATTTTTGATGTCACAACGGTGTCCCCTTTTAATGGCTTTGATGAGTTTTTGGGTCCCTCTGTTGCGAGTGGATGTATTGTAAATGTTGCCAAAGTGCTCCAGAACAGTTTTCATAGACTCATTTATATGTTGAGTCGATCATTAGCCACGATTTTATATACATGTAATCTATTTTGGTGCTACATTTGCTTTTGTTTAGCACATGAGCAGGTTTTTGATCGACTTCTAAGGGCTTTGGTCGCAATAATGGTTGGCTTTGCTGCAAGCCAGTCGATTGGTGATATCCGATTGGATGAAGTTGGTGAAGGTAGCGGGTTCGTGTCTGAAGCGGCCCGTGCTTGGTGGTACTTCTAGTACCCGTGCTGCGCCCCCATTTTGATGTTGGTTTGGGGGGTGCTTCTCTTGTAAATATTGCAAGTACGTTTTTCTTTTCACTAGTTTCTGTTTTTCTCCCTTTATTTTATGGTCCCCTTCGTTGATGTGCTTTAGGACACATTGGGGACAATGTGTCGTTTGGTTTGGGGGGAGGAACGCTTTGCTATTCGTTTTGCTTTATTTTTGCGTTTTCTTTTTCCTTTTTCTTTTTTCCAAAAAAATAACAAAAAAAATCTGAAAATTTCAAAAAACACAAAAAAATCAGAAAATTTCTCAAAAACTACCAAAAATACGTATCCCGAATCGTTGTTGCGAGTTTGTTTTTACCTTGTTTTTTCCCGACATCCCTTCCCTTGTTTGCTTTGAGCTTTGGCATGATTTTCATTGTTTGGATTAGCGCTACGGTGATGTTGAGACGTTTGCAGATGATGGCGTGCTTTTACTTTTATTGGCTTTATCATTCACGGACTTTAGCTACTCTTTATTGTGAGGTTTTTAGCCTCCAGAGGCCGGTTCATCTATCCCGGTCCCCGTGCTTTGATTGTGAGTAGTTCTCCTCGTGGGGTACGTAACATCAACGCGCATAAGTGTGGCCCCTATCCCGTCTTTCCCCGCGATTTTGTCACTTGTTTATGCATATGAGGCTTTAGTCGATTTCTTATTATTCACCATGTTTTTGCATTGCTTTTATCCTCTCATATATGATCCTTTCCCCCTCTTAACCACATGAGTTTACTAGCTACATTGCCAAATAGCCTACCCTAGCCTAGCTAGTGACCGCTTTTGCTTACTCTTGTACTCGTTCTTTGGGTTTTGATCATGCTACGACTTGCTGATGTCGTGTGCTTGAGAGTGTTGGTGATTATGAGTCAGGAATGCTGTTTCCCTGACCCCTTTTATGAGGTTTTCCGCAACATTTGTGCTCTTTGCTCAAGAAGAAAAAAAAAAACACAAAAATCAGAAAAATACAAACACAACACACAAAATACAAAGAAAGGAATAAAGTTGTGTGCACAAAAATAAGAAGTTGTTGTTGTTGTTACATGAGTGAGCACTTGTATTCGATTCTATTGTTGCGTTGATGTGTAGAGGAGATCGATATGCTGCTTTCGGTCCATTTATCATGAGAGTTGGGTTCTTTGTTGGTTGGACGAGCACTTGAGTAGTACTAGTGGTTTCTAGTGGCTTAGCTCCACGATTCCATAATCATTTGTTCCCCCTTATCACCCTTATCCTCTCTATGGCCTTTACACCCTCATATCCTATGTAAGTCCTCATGTTTGGTTCGTTTTTGTGACATTATTTGTGTACGGGAATGCGAGATTTGGTCCACATTAGATTGCGGGCGTCCTTCCACAAGTCGAGTAGGTGAGTGTCATCACATATATCACCTTGTTCATCATTTGTGCTAGAGTGGAAACCGCGAGAGGTCCGTGATTTGATTGCTAGAGAGCCTTTTTTTAAGCCATGCTATTCATTCTGCGCCGTCTTGTAATTCTCATCCGTTAGCTAGCTATTTCCATACGTCCCATGTTGTTTCGGGATTGATTGCCATTTGCTTGAGCTGCTTGCGGTTTGGTGATTGTTTGGGGAAGTTTCCTTATGCTCGCTTTGTCCTCTATTTTCTATCACGCTTTGTTGCTTGAGGACAAGCAACGGTTCGGTGTGGGGGAGTTTGACGTGTCATATATTTACATACGTTTAGCCCCTTGTTCGTTTGCGTTTCTTTGCGATTCTCGTGCTTTTATATGCGTTTCAGCTCCTATTTCTCTCCGTTTTGGCTCTGCTATGTTTTTGTGTCCATTTTGCAGGTACATGCGCTTATTTGGAGTATAGGATGCTTGTCGAGAAGTTTCGTGAAGTTTCGTGAAGTTTTGAGGTGATTCGAGTTGGTTTCGTTGCGTTTCGCTTGCGTACGAGCCTCGTTTCACTAATTGAAGGTGTTCCGGGACCTTGGGTCAGGATGTGAAGCTCACATAATCATCCTAAGACTCGTCCCTACTCGTGAGCCTCGTCTCTTAGCCTTGGGATGACAAATATTGCAAAAGAAGCTAAGTATAAGAAGTGCACAAAAGGGCAAAAAAACTGAAAGTCACGGGACCAAGTGTGTCCCGGGCGGGGTGGTGTTGGTCCCGGCCGGGGTGGCCTTCCCGGAGCTCTGGGACAGCTTCGACTCTTCGCGTTCTTAAATTAGATCGTCTATTTGAGGGCCTAAAACATAATATTTTCGCACGAAATTTTTACAGCATTTTCCTAACACTTTGAAGTACTTTCTCTCCAAAATTTAGGGTTTGATTAATTTTCCTTCTTATAATTTCAATTCCCAACTCGAGTACGTTATTTAGATCGTCTATTTGGTTTTGTTGCTTGGATTCTTCTTGTTCTCCTCTGAATTTTCTGATTGGTATTGATAATTTCTTCTCCCTTTTTATTGTCAATTCATTACATATCATTGTTGATCATGTCTTTTGTTATTTCCCTTGCTTTTGTTGTCATTTTCGCTGTGTGAGTAGTTCTTCATCTAGGGAGAGAGGGTGAAGCATGGGTGTTGGTTTTGCTTGGTTTTGATGATCTTTTGAGTTAGGTTTTGTGCTTGCTTTGTTTAGTCTTTGCTTGATTGTGCTTGTTGATTCCTTGATCACGTTTTAGCAAGTATCTAGCACCCTTGAACTTAAGAACGAAAGCCTAGTTCTAGGAGAGGCGCGAGACTAAACATTAGGACCCTCGATTGTAAGTTGCGAGAGCCCGCATTCGAGACCTAGAGCAAGCTTAAGACCGAGAGGACAAGCTATATCCTTAGCATGTGCGATTCCTTACTCATTCCGATCATCATCCTTGACCTAGCTTACCCATTGCCTAACCCGACTTCCTAGACTTCTTTCCCATAAGTTAAACCCCTTCCTACGCTCTAGCTTTAGTAAACCAAACAACATTCGAACCGACTAAGACTTGAAACTCTCCATAAGTAACCTACAATTGCAACCCTCTCCTTGTGGACTCGACCCCGACTTACCCTAGCTACCCTTAGGTTTGTCAGGTTTATTTTTGATTAGGTGAGTGCGACCGAGCCTATCAAATTTTGACGGATGTCCGTCCCGATCGGGACGCCTAGACCCGGCTGTATTCTTTTTGACGGATGACTTATACTTTATTACTATTTTCCTCACTTTTTCACTTATTATTTTCACTCTCCTCACCTTATTTTCAATTCATCTCCTACCTCTCTCCTCAACCTCCATTAAAACCCTTCAAAACCTCCACAAAAACCCTTTGAAACATCTACTTCCACTCACCCAAATTTAATTTTAACACCGGATTCGGATTCTACTCGCTTCGAGCTTCACTCTCCACTAATTTTTGAAGCATTCCGGGTTGTTTGAAAAATCTCTACGATTTTGGGTGGTGATTTTTGGGTCGGTTTTTGTGTCATCTTGTTCCTTGCTCGGCATTATTTTTTAAGCTTCCTTAGTTAGTTTTATCCCTTTCCCTTTCCTTTCCCCTTTCCTAGTTAGTGTGTTTAGTTTAGTTTAGTGTTTTCTAGTTCGGTTTAGTGTTTCCTAGTTTTTTGTTTTTCCCTAATTCCCCTTTTTCCCTCTAGTTACTCCTCCTTAGTCTAACCATGGGTCCTAAATCCGGGTCTAAGAACACTCGGAAACGTCGTGCCGATGAGGGCCCTAGCTCCACCACCGAGCAATATTCCGATACCACTTACCCTAACATTGTCTTTCCAAATAAGGAGCAATACGAACTTTTTCAACTTCTAAAAGGTAAGCGAATGCGTCCGACTCGGTGGTTAGATCGCAAGCTTTTAGCCGCCTTCGGTATTGAGGCGACTACGCGTGAATTTTTCGTAGGTACAAACACCGTAGGCCTCTTCAAAACGCAATACCGCGCTTATGCTTCCATCACCCTCGAATTCTTGAGCTCGTTCGAGTATTCACGAGACGCAGAGGGTGTTCCTGTCACTATAAGCTACCGTTTGCGCAACACTGATTTCACTCAAACCTTCGCCGAGTTTGCGCAACTTTTCGGCCTCCGAACGGCCGACCCTATCGAGTGCACCGGGTTCTCCCTTGGCAACACTTGGCTTAGTCTCACCGGTGTCCCTAATGTCGTCAACTATAAACATCTATCATCCGGTCTTATCCATCACCCCATCGTCCGCCTTTGGCAACGTTTGATGGCGTATACTTTGTTTGGACGTACCGAGCCCCACAACGTTCGCCAAGTCGAGATTGAACACATTGGCGGCTTTCTTAACCCTGATCATAGATGACCTTTTAGGCTTAACTTAGCTCATCACTTCGTCTGCCACCTTAAAACCGTGGGTACGGGGTCTAGGATTCGAGATATTGTCTTGGGTGGCTTAGTTACCCACATTGCTAGACGAATGCTTAGACTTAACGAGAGTGACCTAGAGCCTGCAGTTAATGGGGGGATCTTGATAGACATGGCTTACCTTCAGACGATAAGTTGGGTAACACGGGGTGATCGACGAGGCGACATTTGGAGGAGGGGTAGTGGTAACCAATGGACTGATTTATGCATGCTTCCTAACCCTACTCTCCCTAGGTTAATCCCCAACCCCAAGTTTGTGGGTCGTCGGTCTGTTGCAGGTGATGATGACGACGAGGAGGAGGAAGAGGAGGGCGATGAACGCCCTGCGTTGGCCAATTATTTGATCATTCCAGCCGGAGGTGTGGCCCCTCAGATGCCTGACAGAGGCCATACCCACACTTACCATCGCCGCGAGCGCGGTGAGGCTTCCACTTCTGGTGCTGCTACTGGTGGGCCTGAGCCTACTGAGCACCCTACCTTTGATCCCTTCGCTCCCTATATGCGAACTGGGGATCTAATGTACGACTCCATTCATGACCTCCAGGTTGGTCAGGCGAGACTTATGTCTTCCTTTGATTCCTTCGCTTCTGATATGCGAAGCAGCATGACCGCCTTACAGACCGACCAGCGCCTGGCCATGTACCCCATGTATGATCACTTTGCGCGCCAGGGCTTTGTTCAGCCCGAGGGACCACATCCCTCTTGGTATACTTACCCATCTGGTGGCTTTCCTCAGGGAGGCCAGGGTAGTGGCATGTTTGGCGGGGCAGGAGGCTATGGTGGGCCGGGGGGTGGTTTTGGATTTACGCCGAATGTTGGTGCTGATGTTGCAGGTACCTCTCAGGCCGGTCTTGGAGCGATGGACGCCACTTTTCAGCAGGACTTTGGAGGCCGCGGCGGCGATGGTGGTGATGATGGAGCCGGTGGTAGTGGTGGTGGTATGTCTGAGCACACCACGTTTTCTCGTTTCTGGTAGTTCGTGCTTGACCCTCTACATAGATGCTAGTTTGGGGGAGTACTTTCCTTGTATATATTGTAAGTATTCTTCTCTTTTTTCTGCTTTTCTTGTCTTTCCCTCCTTTTTTTTTATGTCCCTCTGCTATTGATGTGCTACTGGTCACATTGGGGACAATGTGATGCTTGGTTTGGGGGGGAGACTTGTTTATTTCCTTTATTTTCGTTTTTCGTTTTCATTTTTCCAAAAAAAAAAAAAAAAAAAAAAAAAAAAAAAAAAAAAGAAATCATAAAATCACAAAAAAATCCAAAAAATCTGAAAAATTCAAAAAAAAATCCAAAAATACGTTGACTTTGTTGTTTAGAATCGTTGTAGTCGAGCTTGTTATTACCTTTCGCTTCCCGACATCCCTTCCCTTTTTGCTTTTAGCCTTGACATGATCTTTATAGACGGAATTAGCACTAATGGGGATATTTTGACAAAGTGGTGTAATGGCATGCTTTTACTTTTCGGTTGATCACTTTCCGGATAAGCTACATATTTTTGTGAGGTTTAGAGCCTCCAGTGACCGGTACATCTATACCCGGTCCCCGTTCTAGGAATGTGTGTAGTCTCCTTGTGGTGCGCGTAATATCAACACGCATAAGTGTGGCCCCCTTTCTTTTTTTTTTTTCCCCGTGATTTGTCATATGTTTTTGCATACAACGCTTTAGTCGATTTCATGATTTTCACCATGTGCTTACATTGATTTATCCTCCTATTTTTGATCTATTACCCTTATACCCACATTGAGTTTTGCTAGCTACATGCCTAAATTGCCTACCCTAGCCTAGCTAGTTGTCGCTTTTGCATACTCTTGTACTTGTCCTTGGGTTTTGATCGATTGACACGACTTGCTGACGTCGTGTTCGTGTGAGTTTTGGTGAATTTGAGTCGGGATTGCTGCTTCCCCGACATGAGATGATGTTTCCGCAACATTTTGAGTGTGCTCCTTTTCAAAAAAGAAAAGAAAGCAAAAGAAAAAGAAAAAAACACAACAACACAAAAAAGAAAAAAAAAGATAGAAACAAGTCAATTCAAAATCAAAATCAAAAAAAAAAATGACTCTGTGAAACAATGTTGAAGTTGTTGTTGGTGTTGTGAGCTTTTGAGCACTTGTTATGTAATATTTATGTTGCGAGGGTGTGTTAGAGGAGATCGATTTGCTGTTTCGGTCCGCTCTTGCTTGTGAGAGTTGGGTTTCTTATCGGTTGGACGAGCACTTGAGTTGCATTAGTGGTTTCTAGTTGGCTTTTAGCTCCACGAATCCATAATCATTTGTCCACCTTATTCCCTTTACCTCTCTTGGCCTTTATACATCCTTTGTCCTATGTAAGCCCTCGTGTTTGCTTTGTTTATTGTGACATTTTCATGTACGGGAATGCGAGATTGGTTCCACATTAGATTGCGGGCGCGTTTCCATGAGTTGAGTAGGTGAGCGTAATCACATTATATCTATATTGCCTATATTCACTTGTGTGTGATGAGTGGAAACTGCGAGGAGTCCGGAATTTGATCGCGGGAGAGCCGAAAGTCTTAGCTATGTCATTTACTTACTACGCCGTCATGTAAATCTCAACCGTTAGTTAGCTATTTCTCATGTCCCATGTTGATTCGGGAACGATTGTCATTGCTTCAGCTTCTTGTGATTTGGGTTTCGTTGGGAAGCATTTTAGTCTCGCTTTATCCTCATGATTTTACTGTCACGCTTTGTTGCTTGAGGACAAGCAACGGTTCGATTTGGGGGAGTTTGATGTATTGTATTGATATATGATTTTAGCCCCCTTTTCACTAGCGATTCATTTATATTTAGCGCTTTTATTCGCTTTAAGCGATGTTTTTCCTCCGAGATCTCTGGTTTTCGTTGTTTGGCTTTGTTTTGCAGGACATAGCCGATTTATGGAGGATTTGCGCCTTCCGGGACGATGTTTGGAGCTCCCGAGATCGCTAAGTGAAGTTATAGTGCGTTGAAGTATGGCCAAAGATGAGCACGAGTCAAGAAATATTGATTCAAACCCGTCTCGGGACTTAGGGACGACAAAAGAAGCTCATATTCTCATTCACGACTCCGTCCCTACCCCTTGGGACGAACTATGCCTCGTCCCTATGCCTTGGGACGAGAAAACAATGAAATGAAGTTAAGGAAAAAAGAAGAAAAAAAACTGTAACCCACGGGATGGCCATCCCATGGGGCTGGGAAGCTCGTCCCGTCCGGGACACCCGTCCCGGAGCTCCGGGACGGCCCCGACTTTTGAGTACCTCATTTTCTTCGTATGATATAATCTGTGTAAAAATATTAGAAGAGGTTATCTTTTATTTCTCGTTTTTTGGTACTTTTTAGAGAACAACAAAAACCTAAAAATTCTACTTTGTAATTCGATTTTCCTTGTCTCAATCTCAATCAAATCATCGGTTTAGATTATCGTCTTGTCTAATTCATCATCCATTTCCGTCTCTTGTAGTTTGGTAATCATCATCATCTCTCTCTTGCTATTATTTGATTTTGTTTTATTGTTCTCTAGTATGCGCTTTTGTTGTTTAATTTGCTTTGTTTGCGCTTTGATCATGAGTGAGTAGTCATCTTTCTAGGGTGACGGTAAGTTCGGCGTGTGCGTACTCATAGTGCTTCGGAATGATTGTGTTTATGCTAGGTTTTGTAAGTTTATGCTTTGTTGTTGTTGAGATTATTGGCCATAATCTTTATCTCTTACTCCCAAACTTAAGAACGAAAGCCTAGTTTGAGGATAGACCGTAAACATACAACGAAACCCTTGCTAGTAAGAGCGAGAGCACGCTAGTATAGTTCGAAGGAGACTAAAGCCGAGAGGACGAGTCAAACCCCTAGCTAGCTTAGCATTCCTATTCCGAGTGTCACTTAAAACGCGCGTACCCGTAACGAGCCTAATCCCTAGACCTTTCCCATTAAGTTAAACCCCTTTATTTTCCGAGCCTTAGCCTTTAGTATTTGCAACCAAAAATCGAACCGACCAATCTAGAATCCATTCACCGATAACACACATTATCAACCATCTCCCTGTGGAAATCGATCCCGACTACCCTATCTACCTAGTAGTGTGAGTGTCCAGTTATCTTTGCTAGGCGTTGCGACTTTAGCCTATCAAATACTGAACATGGCACTCTTGATGTCCTCCATAGTAGGAATTGAAAGCATAGCAGGCCAATCCTCCTCTTTCACAGTTGCACCCTGTAGCACTGTTAATTTATGTACAGGCTTCACCCTTCTACTACTACCCAAAATGGTCTTATAATAGTCAATGAAAGCCTCTTGAATCTCAGTTTGCTTGTCTCTCTCCACACCATTCATATCCCTGATACCAACAATCCTGTTCAGAATCCTTCTAGCTTTAATCTGACTGTGAAAAAAGGCAGTATTGCTATTTCCCATCTCAATCCAAACAGCCTTTGCTTTCTGTCTTAAGAAGGAATGTTTGGCAGAAGACAAAGTCCTGACAGTCTCTCTCAATTGTTGCTCCATAAGAATAAGAGTTGAATTATGAGGATCCTGTTGCAATTGAAACTAAACATCCCACACAGCCTGCATAGCTATATCTGCACTCCCTTCAATATTTGAAAAGGAACCTTTATTAAGAGCTTTCAATCTCTGTTTCAACATTTTCAGTTTCGATGTGACCTGAAACATAATAGTACCACCAATAACCAAATCCCATCCAGCCTGCACCACCTCAAGGAAATGAGGGTCCAAGCTCCATATATTAAAATATTTGAATCTAGGGGCTCTCACAATATCAGCCACTCTCATGTTAATAAGACAAGGACAATGATCATACATTCCTTCAGGAAGGATAGTAGCAAGAGCATTAGGATAATCATGAATAAACTGATCATTAACCAACACCCTATCTATTCTGTTGCAAATCCTATCCACCCCAACTTGCTTATTTGACCAAGTAAAAAAAGCCCCTTGGGTTGGAAGTTCATTCAAACCACACTTACTGATACATTCCACAAATGGACCATTTTCCTGAACTAACACATCCACACACATCCTCTCACTAGCCCTCTAAACATTATTGAAATCACCACAGACCAACCATGGCCCTGGGTAATTCCTGAAACTATAAATCACTTCCCATAAATGAGATCTTTCATGTATCCTGTTAAAAGCATACACCAAAATCAGCTGCAGAGTAGTTTGATAAACTTTATCCAAAACCTCAGCCACAATGCATTGAGCACCAACCCATTTGACTGTCATATCCACCACTGTAGGATTCCATAAAAGCTATACTCTACCCCCTTTATGAGTACTTGAATTTGTGCAAATTGACTAGGAACTAAACATAGGAAGAACTTTATTTAAAAAGCTAGGAGCTACTTTTGTTTCAAGCAAACCAAAAAAACTAAATTTATTATGTGAAAGAAACCACTTGACCTCAGCCTGCTTATTAGGGCTATTAATGCCCTTAACATTCCAGAATCCACATATATCCATTATTGATATGGGGGTTAGCAACAACACCACCCTTACCAACTTGATCCTGCATCACACTTGTGAGAACCTCCAAGAATGAACCCTAGGATGGGACTCTTAAAGCACTGTCTGCTCATTTAAGCCACTCTAAATTCTAACAGGAGTAACATGCACCTCAAGAATTTTGACCCCTATCACAGGACTTGCAATGGGAACAGCAGGGGGACCTTTGGAGCATCCCCAACTATTTTTTTTGGGTACGCAGACCCACTTGCCCACCTCTTTCTTCCTGCACTGATCAGTGACATGACCATACCCCTTGCAACTGCTGCACTAAATAGGCATCCACTTGTACTCCACGAAACACTCCACCAAAAATCGATTCTCATCAAGAAATTTCACCTTATTCAGGCATTCTTGGCCCAATTTGAGTTCCACCATCACACGAGCATAGCCAAGTCGAGTTTTTAGTTCAGTTGGCCCATCCACCTTGACATATTCCCCAACTAGCCCGACAATTTTCCCCAGACACACAGCACCCCAAAACTTCAAGTCCAGCTTATGCAACTTAACCCACACCGGAACCATGTCAACAACCTCCTTTTCAAGAGTCGCATCAGGTGTCCACTACAAAAAAAACTGCTTATAGCGACGGACGTTGCGACGGATTTACGTGCCTTCGCGGGATATAATCATTTGCGACGGACATTGCGACGGACATAATTTTCCGTCACATCCATTTATATTTGCGACGGAATATCCGTCGCAAACACAATGATACGTCGCAGCATCTCAGCGCCAAAAAATGGAAACCCGCCAAACCCAAAAACAAGCTTTGTGACGGCGTTTGCGACGGATTCTCCGTCGCAGTGTAGGGAGTAGTGACGGACATTGCGACGGACCATCCGTCGCAGGGTAAAACAAATAAGGTGTAAAACAAAACAAGTTAGTGACGCAGCTTGCGACGGAATGTCCGTCGCAAAGGTTGTTTTGGCGACGGTTTATGCGACGGATATTCCGTCGCAAGAAAAAAAAATAAAGTTATCCTTTGGCAGCAGATCTGCCATTTGACGGAAAAAAAAAAAATTAAAAAGAGAGAGAATAGAGGGCGACGGCGACGACGACGACACCACCACCACCCTAGATTACAAGTAGCTCTCCGGCCACCACCACCGTATTCCCCACCACCACCGTCATCCCTTCCGACCGCCGGCGGCCACCACCACCACCTTGAGGTTAGTTTTGATTTTTTTTTTATTTTTTCATTGTTTTTCAATCAATTATTGAAATTATATCTTAATTGTATATTATTAGAGTATAATTATGACCTAAGATAGATGCCATGTGTGTGTTTTCATTTTCAATTGATATTAATTTTAAAATTAGGGTTTTGATGTTGTTGTTGTTGTTGTTGTATTTTGATATTGTTGTTGTATTGTGAAGTTGTTGTTGTTGTTTTTGTTTATTGTGATGTTGGTGGTGTTCTTGTTGTTGTATTGTGTTCTTGTTATTGTGTTCTTGTTATTGTTGTTGTATAATAATAGTAGTAGTATAATAGTAGTAGTATTATAATAGTAGTAGTAGTAGTATAGTAGTAGTAGTATTGTTCTTGTTATTGTTATTGTTCTTGTTTAGTAGTATTATAATAGTAGTAGTAGTATAATAGTAGTAGTAGTATTGTTCTTGTTATTGTTATTGTTCTTGTTATTGTTCTTGTTTAGTAGTATTATAATAGTAGTAGTAGTATTGTTCTTGTTATTGTATTGTAGTATTGTTCTTGTTATTGTTCTTGTTATTGTTCTTATTTTGTATATATACTTTCTTAATCATTCATGACTTAGTACCCGTTCAAAAGTTATTCATTAGGAATAACTTTTGAATAGTCCCCATTTTGGGACTATCTTTAAACGTTTTCTATCACTTAGGTAGTAAATACAATTCTTGAATAAGTTAGAAGTAAGAAAGTTCGATGGCAATTTCTTATATGTTCTCTGAATACATATGTAGACGGATTTTATTCGTTTATATAATGTATTTGGAGAACTGAAGGGAATTGCTGCCGAATTTTCTTCATTCTAAGTTATACAAGAATTGTATTTACTAGTGATAGAAGACGTTTAAAGATGGGTTTAGGTTGGAGTGATAAGGACCCAAAACTGGAGTTGACTAATAAAAATTCAATTATTACTAAATGTTATCGTTGTATATGATTATTTGTTGTTAATTTGTTGTTTTTGAGTACTTGACTATTACTTGTGTGAAATGTTAATTGTTTGTGTATATGTGTGATTATTCATGATTCTTTTAGATTGAAATGAAGAGAATGGAGCGAAAATGGATGTATGAGCGTTTAGATGATAACAAAAAAATTAGGAGTGAGTACGCTAAAGGAGTTTTGGAGTTTCTTAAATTTGCTAAGCAGAGTGAAGAGTTTAAGACGACAAAAAAGATTAGGTGTCCATGTTCAAATGCAAAAACATACCATATTTATATGAATTTGAAGTGAAAAACCATCTTGCTTTAAGAGGGTTCGATAGTAATTATTTCTACTTGATCGCCATGGAGAATCTTTTCCGACCTCTAATGAAGAAGAGGGTAGTGGATCGAATTCTCAAAATCCGTATCACGATATGGTGGAGGATGCGTTACGTGATCGGATTGATCAAATTCGTGAGGAAGCCTTAAATCATGATGGAGTTGAGGAGTTTGAAGAGACTCCAAACCCAGAAGTCGTAGCCTTCTTTGAAATGCTTAAAAATCCGAGCCGCCCGGTGTATGAAGGAAGTGAAATGTCAGTTCTAGAGGTGGCTTCAAGACTGGTGTCACTTAAGTGCGAGTTCAACTTAGCTCACGAAGTTATGGACCGTATCGCGTCGTTGATCGGGGACATGATTTCGAAGCGCAATGTCATGTCACGCAACTTCTATGAGATCAAAAATGTGCTTAAAGCTCTTCAATTGCCATGTGAAAAGATCGACGCTTGTCCCTTTGGATGTATGTTGTTTTGGGAAGAGAATGCAAACCTTCTGAAGTGCCCTGATTGTGGTAGAGATAGATATAAGGCTAACCTAAATTCGTCCAACAAAAGAGTGGGCAAAAAGGTGCTAACTTATTTTCCGTTAGGACCAAGGTTGCAGCGAATTTATGCTACTAAAAGTATTGCTAGTCAAATGACATGGCATTCTGATAGTCGCCGTGAAACTGGGACTATGTCACATCCTAGTGACGGTGAAGCCTGGAAACATTTTGACAATGAGCATCCTGAATTTGCAAGTGAGCCTCGCAATGTTCGCCTTGGCCTATGCATTGATGGTTTTCTCCTTACGGTCAGTTTGGAAAACCGTACTCGACGTGGCCTGTAATGGTGACTCCGTACAACCTTCCACCTTGGTTGTGCATGAAGAAGCAGTTTATCTTTCTAACGTTGATAATCCCTGGTCCAAAAAATCCTAAGTCGAAAATGGATGTGTATTTGCAACCGTTGATAAAAGAGTTGAAACAACTGTGGAGTACGGGGTTGTACACTTACGATGTATCAAAGAAACAAAACTTTCAACTACGAGCAGCATTGATGTGGACTATTAACGATTTTCCAGCTTACGGGATGCTTTCTGGATGGACCACTCAGGGTCATCTAGCATGTCCTTATTGTCACCGGCTCCCGCCTAAGTCCTTTTACCTTGAAGGTAGTCGGAAAGTATGTTGGTTTGATTGTCATCGTCAAATGTTGCCAATCGATCATAAATTTCGATGGAAATGTTCCGATTTTAGAAAAGATCGACCAAATGAAACTGATACAGCCCCATCGCGGTTGACCGGAGAACAAACTTGGGAGATTGTGAGGAATTTGCCAACAATTGTTGGCTCAACAGCTCTTCAGTTGAAAAAATTGAAAGGCAAGAAAGAGGGTTGGTGGAAGCGTAGTATATTCTGGGAACTTCCTTATTGGAAGACACTGTTGATTCGACATAATTTGGATGTCATGCACATTGAGAAGAATTTTTTCGAACAACTAATAAACACAATCATGGAAGTCCCAAATAAAACAGCGTTTGGACCTAAGGGTAAGTCAGATTTTAAGAAATATTGCAAGTCAAGACCCAAATCGTTGAGATTTGTTCTCGATAAGGTCCAAAAACAAGCTCTATGTGATTGGGTTTCTCAGCTAAAGTTTCCAGATGGTTACGCTTCTGATATGAGCAGGTGTGTAGACAACGTGAACTTGAAATTGCATGCGATGAAGAGTCATGATTGTCATGTTTTTATGGAGCGCTTACTGCCTGTCGCACTCAAAGAGCTATTGCCGTGTAATACGTGGAGTGCATTAACTGAGTTGAGTCAATTCTTCAGAGATTTGTGTGTCTCCAATCTTAAAGTTGAGAATGTAATTCTTTTGGAGCAAAACATTGCTGAGATTATCTGTAAGTTGGAGAAGATATTTCCTCCGTCTTTTTTCAATTGCATGGAGCATTTACCTGTTCACCTGCCTTACGAGGCAAAGGTTGGGGGACCAGTTCACTATCGATGGATGTACCCCTTTGAAAGGTGATTTTTTTTAACTGAATTTGAACAATAGTTTCACCTATAAAGTATGACATAAATTTAACATTAAAACCTATAACTTAAATAATGCAGGTTTCTTAATCACATTAAAAAAAAAAAATTGGTAATAAAGCACGAGTTGAAGGGTCTATAACCAACGCGTATCTGCTTGAAGAAATTTCAAACTTTTGCTCCCTTTATTTTGAGGATCACGTGGTCACAAGAGCAAAAGATTTAGACGTTGGCAACATGAAAGACCAAGTAGATAAATCTATACCTGAGATGTTTAGAGACCATTCTGGGAGTACGACCGGAAAATGTGTTAAGAGATACTTGACGGAGGAAGAGTATGCACAAGCTCATTTCTATATTTTATCAAATTGTGAGATACTAAGACCATACGAAATGTGAGTTTTTTTTTTTTTTGAACATAACACTTATCTTTAATTACGATGAACGAGCAATTGTAGCATATTTAACTATAATGATACGAAATGTGCAGTGAGTTTGAAAAGTATATCTTCAATGAGTATCCTCAAATCAGTTGTACTGACGAAGTTTGGAAGAAACATGAAAAAGATTTTCCCAAGTGGTTTGGAAAACAAGTATGAATTTTATTTTTTTTACTATTAATTTTTGTATTTAAATTTATGAACGAATTATGAAAACATTAATTGTCTCATAATAGGTGTTCAGGATAGAAGATCCATTAGTTAAAGTTTTAGCGTTAGGTCCTTCTCGCTCAGTCAGAACTTGGAGACGATATACGATTAATGGATATCGTTTTCGAGCTTTCAAGGAAGGGGTTGATGTACCAAAATCTACAGTAAGTAATGGGGTATATGTCAGTTCAACGGAAGGAGTTGAGACTTATGGAACCCTGAATGAAGTGATTGAGATTGTCTATACGTCTTCTGAGAGGAGCTATAAAACGATTTTGTTCAAATGTGATTGGATAGACAACTCAGCTAGAGGCTTGAATGTGCATAAGAAATACAAGTTAGTAGATGTGAACCGTTCAAAAAAGTATCCAACATATGATCCATTTGTGTTGGCATACCAAGCGGAACAAGTGTGTTACAGTTCATATCCTAACACAAAGAAAGATAATCAGTGGTCTGCCGTATTTAAGATCAAAGCAAGATCAAATTTTGATATCCCCATTGAAGATATTGTATACCAAGAAGATATAAATGTCGGTTATCCGCAACCTCAATCAGTGGAAGAGGATGAGGATGTAACTGACATTGCCGAGACGGACGACGTGGGTGAAGAAGATAACGATGGGGTGCGGGAAGAAGAGGATGTAGAGAATGAGATGGAATATGATGAAGACGAAGTAGAAGAGGCATTGGATGGTGAAGAAGAAGAAGAAGAAGAAGAAGAAGAAGAAGAAGACGATGATGATGATGATGATGAGGAAGAAGAGGAAGGTGTTAATGCACTTTTTCGTTGTTTGGAGTCGGATAATCATAGTGACGATGATTCTAGTGAATATTAATTTGTAAGGAAAAACCTTTAACTTGTGTTTTAAACATGTGTTTTATCTTGTGTATTTTAATTGAATGTTTTGACTTGTGTTTTAATTTGTGTTGTTTTTAGGTACAAATGGCTAGGAAAAAGGAAGTGGAAGCAATTCTCAGCGTCATGACGATGAGAACGAGGAGGCAAGACCGCAGAAGAAGAAAGAAAAACCGGCGAAATATGATCAAGACGGTAAATTGATCATGAACCCCGACGAAGAATCAGATGGCGTTTGGTAAGAAATTATGTTATAGTTGTTGCATATTATATAATTTTGGACATAAATATTATTTTTGTTTATTGTATATATATTTTCATTAGCTGCATATTAATGAAATTGCAGGTTTAGTCATTCAAAAGTGATTGAGTTTATGATCGACAGCATTCATGCTAACTACGACGGGTTCTATCCAAGCTGGAGCGCCACTCCTCGTGAACGTCAAGAGCATATGTGGAATCATTTCAAGGTTAATTTATATATATTTTTGGTCGTAAGGTTAATTAATTTCGAAGTTAAATTTATTTCTAATCTTTATTTTTTAAATGTGTTTTGAATAGAGTAAGGTAAAAGCTGACGATCTCAAGGAGGTGGAATTATGTTACTACAATTACATTAAAAAGAAGTTTAGAGATCAGATATATAGAGCAGCGAGGAAGAAAGAAAAACCAAGTTGGATGACTCCTGGATGTTTTGCAAAGTTCTTAACTAGAAAGAAGGATGACCCGAAATTCGCCGAGATTTCGAGAAGAAGGCGACGGAAAACCGGTGTAAGGGAGGGAAAGAGGGAAAAGCACTACCGACCCACGTCTTAGGTCGGAAAAGTGCAGCTCGAGCGTTGGATACTGCTTGTGTAAGTCTTAGTTTTTTTTTTAATATAAGTATACATTATGCATTACTATTATTATTATTATTTACTAAAACTTGTTACACATTATCTATTCATGATTAAATTATTAACTTGCAGAGTGAGGACACCGATGATGTGAGTCCTTTTAAGTTGTTGGAGTTGTCGAAAAAGAACAAGCAGGGAAAATGGATCACTCCTCGTGCCGAACAAATCGCAGTATGTAATATATATCGTAGTTTTTTTAATTATTAGTAGTACAATTAGTTATATTATTAGTAGTAGTTTAAACTTTTTTAGTTTTACGGCTTATCATTTATTAGTAATAGTTAGTAGTATTAGTTGTTTTGTTATTATTAGTAGTAATATATTTCATTGTATTTAATGAAAGTTGTATTGTTTTCAGAACGATTACATGAAGAAAATGGCGGAGAAGGAGGCCGGGAAACTAGATATGGCTGACCATCAAATCTACCTTGAAACCGTAGGAGGTTTCGACAAAAAAGGTAGAGTTTATGGTACCGGAGAGACGGCTACGCAGTTCTTTGAACCGCCAAATGTCACGAGGAGTAGTAGAGCCGGTCACGCGTCTAGTTATGTTCCCGGCGTCGTATCGAAGACAATGGCCGAGAACGTACAGTTAAAGGCGAAATTGAATGAATTTGAACAACGGCAGAACATGATTGAGACATTCATGCAACAGTTCGGTTTCATTCCTCCTGGTCAATCATCATGTAATCCCGGCCCGCCACCGTCTCGTCGCGACGACTTCTCCGACGACCACGGCGATGCGCACGGGTTCGGTAGTATTGTCCCTCCCACTTAGTTATGTGAATGTAGGTAGTTATGTGATTTCTCGAACTAACTTGTGGTTGTTAACTTCTAAGGACGTACTTTGTATTATTTAAGTTCGAAAATTTATGAAATGGTGACTTTTCCGTATTTAGGTCGCGTCGGTATCGATTGGTTTTTAATTGTCTTGTAATTTTACGAATCTGCAGGCTCATTGGTATCGAAATTGTAACAAAAAAAAAACACCAAAACGGTGTGGAGCACGGCAAAAGCCTGCTGCTCCCCAAAAAAAAAAATAAACTGCGACGGAATGTCCGTCGCAATAAGTCAATTTCTTTGACTTTTATGTGTGCATATGACACATTATTGCGACGGAACGTCCGTCGCAAACAAGTCAACAAAAGTCAAACAAAGGAACCTGCGACGGACATTCCGTCGCAATAAGTCAAGATTTTCTTGACGTTCGTATGGTCCTGTGACGCTTGCGTGTGACGGAATATCCGTCGCAATATCAACCATTGCGACGGAATGTCCGTCGCAAATCGATTTCTGCGACGAATTGTTGCGTCGACCTTTTGTGACGGAGATTCCGTCGCCAAAACTGTTTTAGCGACGGATTTTGGTACTTTTGCGACGGATGCGTCCGTCGCTATAAGCTGTTTTTTTTGTAGTGGTCCAAGCACGAACAATTACAGGTTTATTATTAAAAAGATAAAAACCATCATTCAAAACAGCAATCACCTGCTCCTTAGAAGAAAACTTCACTAAGAAAATGCCATTAATGAGGAATGACACCTTCTCCACCTTATACTCCCCCCCCACACGATTCACAAAACCCTTAACAATTTCTCCCGGCGAATTAACACCCAAAATATATCAATATACAGCTGTAGGCCATTACTCAATCTCAGGAGCAACATCCTCAATTGATAATTTCAATATAGAAGACTCACATTTCTTACCAACCGTGGTCCATGGATTCTTCCCATCATCCTCCTTCCCAGGCAACTCAGCCTCCAAATTGAGGCCAACAACCGTCCCATCGGAGAAAGAGACGTCATCCAAATTGATATCAACCACCGGAGGAGGAACATGATCAAACTCATCATCATCACGTTGAAGAACTCCAAAAGAAGATCGAACAATTTTTGTTGCTGTGACATTTGATTGAGATCCAAAATTAGATCGAGAGAAATTTTTGTTAGATTTGCCTTCTCGCTTCTTTTTCGCCATGGCTGAAGAGAGAGAAAGGAGAGAATAATTATTCTTTATGTGTTATAATATGTTGCATTCCTTTTTTTTTGAAAAAAATCTTATCTGTGAATCTTATCCATGTCAAATTTTGTCTGCATATTTTATCCGAGTAAAATTAATTTTCAATTCGTATGTAAAAATATTAAGAAAATTATGTGTTTATATTAAATGTGATGTATATAAAAATATTGATAAATAATGTGAACCTAGGTCTTGACCTAGTATTATTGTGTTGGTAAATAAGAAGTAGGTTTGGTGGGAAAATTAAGAGTTTAAAAAAATAATATTTTAATGCAAAAAGTAGGTTAAGACCTACCTTCCAAGACCACTACTACGGGTAGTCAAGGGATGATGTTTTAGGCATATGATGACATATATTTTTCCAAAAACATGTTAACACGTAAAATGTTTAATAGTAAGATACAAAAAGAAATAAATAAAATTGTGCGTAAATGTGGAACCCGGGATCGAGGGGACCCAACTCGGCGTCTTGCATAAGGGCGCTTTAAGTTGAAAAGACTAAGTTAGAAAAACCTTTAAAACTGTTTTGGAGTCGCCACCTAATTATCGCGGAAATTAGGAACCTGCTATCGTGTCTTAAGTCATAAAACACGTCCTAGATTTTGGAGCACGCCGACACCCCTAAATCTAAGGTTGTGAAACCAGATTGGATTTGGGGTGAGGGTACTTAACTAAAGATTAATTCAAATAATGATTTATGAAAATCTTTTAGAAAAGCCTATTAAGAAGATAGCCTCTACTGACCTAGAACAATCTATGTAAAATGATATTTGAGCCTATGTTATCGCTACGTACAAGTGCGATAAAGTTGTAAAAGAATGCAAATGCAAAAAGATTGTTTAAAACCCTAAGTTTAGCATGTTTAACTTGTTAACGAAAACGGTTCAGTTAAAGGTCGAATTCATTGTTAAAGTGTTTAAATGGAAAAGAAGAAGGTGCAAGATGCATGCAAATAAAATAAACGTTCAATTGTCCATTGGTTCATTTTAAAAGGGGTCGGTTGCTTATGCGACTTTGACGTGTCATCGGATATGGTGTATACCCGAAATAATAAGACCACTTGGCGACAAGCGGGTTCGGTTGCCAAAGCCGGCGCTAAAGTGTAGTCCCCTTTGTTAGTCCATAGAAAATAAGAAAAAGCTTTGATCCAAGTGGATCGGTACCTACCTTGTCCTGACGCTTCAGATCTGGGCAGAGCTTCGCTTCTTGAACTACAAAGGCTGAATTCAACACGGGATGGTGTGCTGAACTCAAGGATTTTGTGTGCCTGAGGCTTTGTGAGATTGCTGGTGAATTGTGATTCTAAATTGTGTCATGAGGTCGGGTATAGGGGGGTATATATACTAGGAACCTCGGAGAAAATAGGAAATCTCGGGATAGAACCATGCAGCCAAACCGCACATGCCTATGCGGTTTGGCCAGTAAACCGCATAGAGCAATGCGGTTTGACCCCTAAACCGCATAAGGGCATGCAGTTTGAGGGTCTGGCTGTAGCTTGAATTTCCTAATTCCGGTTTGAGAATATTTCGGAAAGATACAGTATAATCCTTGACTTGCACGTCAAGAAGGCTGTATGAAGGGCTCTCCAAGATATTTTTGAGGGTTGAGGGCTCTGGAGTGCGGGCCAAAGGCGGGCTTGGGCTCGGTTCTGGGCCCGAGACCCGAAAATGTAAAAAGTGTGTATTTTGTAGTGTTTTGTGAAATGAGATAACCCGTGAGGCTATATTTTGTGTGTGAGGAAGCTAAATGGCGGATTTAGCCACCGAGCCTAAATTTAGGAATTTAGGAATGCTGAATTGGACCTTGTTAATGTAAAAGGGCCAATCGTAATACAAATGCGAAGCTTATGCCAGACGAAGCGGGACACGGACCAAGCTAGACTCTAAATGGACAAAATGAACATTTATTTAAGCGTGATGTGAAGCGACCTGACTCATTTTAACATTTTAAAACGACTCAAAATGAATTCGACATAGTTAGAACCGTTTAAGTCAACGTTAAAACATGTGTAATAAAAGTCCGAGTTACATCATAGGGTTTTGTTTGGGAGGGTACGGATATGGGTATCCACAGTAAATAATTAATATTTGATACAGTTAATTTGTAGCACAAAAGATTAATGATATTAATGCTCTAAAGTTGTGTTGACGAAGTAAAACATACCTAAACCTTTAAGTTGAATAATTACTTTAACCTCAATCATGGCATGCTCTCATTTTATTTTATTTTTCGACAATCGTCACTATGAAAATACACTGAATGTTGTAACATTATCCTAAAAAAACATAAATTACACAAAGTATTAGTATTGTCATATAAATTACACAAATATAATATCATCATTATTAATTTGAATAAAAATAAGTACCTAAATATAGTCAATACTAATGATGATGTCAAACGAATGAATTAATTATTTTTTTGTATTCACTAAAGTCTAAAGCTATTTATTTTAAATGGTGTAGATTCATATTTATTAGCTACTTAATATTATATATACACCCGTATGATTTAGAATTTCAATAAGAATAATATTCTATTCTAATCTGATCAATATGAAAAATCTATCTATACTATAAAAAAGTAATATGAAAAAAAATTATATGACATAATTTATTTATATAACATAAAATTACTTCAATATTTTTGGCTTTGTAGATTTTCTCTTCAACCAACTTTTTACGGCAAACTTAAAGTGTTATAACCTGATAAATATTGTGAATGTAGTCACCATGTACATAAGTATAAAATATTTTAATTATACCGTTGAAAGTAAACAAATATAAAGTGCCAATACAAATAAATATATATGTATGAGAGTTAAAAACAAAAAAAAAAAAAATCTTCGTACCTCTTTATCTTCAGAACTATATCTCTACCTCTTTATCAATCAAAGGTTTAATAAATATATGTACTCACCATGTGCATAAGTATAAAATATAAGTGTTGTGATTTTTATATATCAGTTCTAGTAGAATTGAGTTCATGGGTTAAAGAATATTATCTGCATTATATTCCAAATAATAAGTAATATAAAGCTTAATTTGTATTATTTAACTAATGAATAAAAATAAGTACAATAATTGTTGGGACATTTACCTTGAACTTGATGATGCCGCCATATATATGAATCTTCTAGTTTTATCAGCATGACTTCACTGAATGATTTGAATTACTATTTTTTTTTTTCTCAAGAGCACTCCAATTTATATGAAGATTTAAGGGTGTCATATAAAAATAATGATAATATTAAATACTAAGTTTTGCTGTTGTGAGTCATAATATTTTTTAGGTAAGTTTTTATTTAAATGTTATAGAGAATTAGTTATTTTGAATAACACTAAAAATTAAATACTAAATTTTTCTAATGTAACCTAACTAATTGAATTTTCATTAAAAAAAAAGGGATATTTCCCAGCGTACCCCTGAGTTTTGGCAGTTTTTCCAGGGTACCCCTGGTTTCAAGTTTCTTCCCAAGGTACCCCTGAACTTTAGTTTAAGTTCCCAGACTGCCCTTATTTTTTTTTTTTCCAACTTAACGGCGTTAACTGAGTGTGAAACACCTTTTTGAAATTAAAATTAATAATTAGACATTGCCCATGGTACCCCTCAATTTTGGCGGATTTGCCCATGGTACCCCTAAGTTTTATCAACTTTGCCCTAGGTACCCTTGGGTTTTCACATTTTGCCCATTGTAACCAGTTGTAAAATAATAGCTATATTTGGAAAACTAGCCGTTAGAATGAGTCTTATAAGTACTTTCAACATTTGAGATATGTCATTACTCACGTAATACATCTACAACTCCAAAAAAAAAAAAAAAAAAAAAAAGAAAAAAAAAAAGAAAAAAAAAAAAGGAACTCAGACATTCAAAATAAAGATGTCTTTTGGATCTCTATCAAGCTCATATCGTAGCGGAGTTTTAGTCGAAAATAATATAAACAATGTCCAAGATGTAATACAAGGTCAAATATACGGTCTTCCGGACATACTGCGGCTAATCCTTACAAGCTATACTACAAATGTGATGAATGTGGATGGTTTCAATGGTGCAGAGCTAAAAATCAAAGTTGATAAAACTTAGGGGTACCATGGGCAAATCCGCCAAAACTTAGGGGTACCATGGGCAAATCCGCCAAAATTTAGGGGTAACATGAATAATGTCCAATTATTAATTTAAATTTCAAGAAGGTGTTTCACACTAAGTTAACGCCGTTAAGTTGAAAAAAAAAAATAAGGGCAGTCTGGGAACTTAAACAAAAGTTCAGGGGTACCTTAGGACGAAACTTGAAACCAGGGGTACCCTGGGAAAACTGTCAAAACTCAGGGGTGCGCTGGGAAATATCCCTTAAAAAAAAATACATATTCCTTCCAAAAATTTATGTTTTATTTTTCATACGCTCTAAATATAATGTATATATAATTTTTTCAATTTTAATTTAGAAATATAGAGTGTTTGTTACAATATTAGATTTTATATTTTTAAGTATATTTTGTTTTTGTTAAAGGTAAGTTTTTTTTAAATGTTTACATAAAAACTTTTGTTTTATTTTGAATTCCCCTAAAAGCTATTAATAGATTACCTGATTATTAATTTTTAGTGGTATTCTTATGAGTAATATTTTTATTAGAAATATACTAAAAAAAATAAAAAATTCTACATTTATTTGAAAATATTTTCAATTAATAATTTCTAGAAAGTTCTTATAACATGAAGATTATCTATTTATAATTTTTAGGGAAATTCTAGGGTGTACCCATCTGTTTTTTCGTTTTGTAAGATATACTCTCAATTTTTAAAATATTATATGGTATACCCCTAAGTTTATATTTTTATCTCTAACTAGTGGTGCGACCCGTGGAATCCACGGGCCGAGTCGGTCACATTTAAATACTCATTTCTGGTGGGATGTAAAATGTGTTTGTGCGTAATATGTTACACCTACATGGACGCTTACTCCTAAGGACAATTATGGAATTGTTCTTGAATATTTCAAAAGGAATTCCTACATTATGTATTGAAGACATTTTTTTATTAAATGAGGAGGAACTAATATTGTTGCGTGTTTTTTTTTATTATATTACTCCAAAGTTGCTATTTTGTCCTTTTTGTTTCGAGTTGTTTCGTAGTCACCCATCGTTCCATTTGTAACTGAACTTGGTTTTTCCCATATTTTGTGGGTTTCCTTCACTTGATTGTTGTTGTGTCTCCTTTGTGGCACTTTGTTTGTCGTTTCTTGTGTGTTTCCTTGTCTTTATCGCTTGTTCGTCCTTTTCTTGCCTGCACTTTTTTGTTGTTAGTGATTGTTTTCATTTTGGTTTTTGTCATGGTTTGACGGTTACTTACTTGGGTTTTCTGGTGTTGTATGATGTTGTAGCTTGTTGATATCTCATTTATTCACATGCGTATAGCCCCTTATTTGTTAGCGTTTCTTTGCGATTCTCGTGCTTTTATATGCATTTCAGCTCCTATTTCTCTCCGTTTTGGCCCTGCTGCGTTTTATGTCTATTTTGTAGGGAAACGCGCTTATTTGGAGTATAGGATGCTTGTCGAGAAGTTTTGTAACACCCCGACCCCAACTAAAGGCCGAAATGTCATTCACGGTAGCTCGCCAGTCACAGACATCGCCACTGCACCAACACAGCCCTTTCCAAATAAGACTTTGTCCTCACTCGTGCGCATCCTGAGAACTTCCCAGGAGGTCACCCATCCTAAGACTACTCTCCAGTAAGCACGCTTAACCAAAGAGTTCTTAAAATGAGCCACCAGAAAAGAAGATGCATCTTGTTGATATGAGTAGTACTTACAATCCTTTTAAGCACTATGTCACTTGAGCCAACACATGAACCTCTTCAATGGTGCGGCCGAATAACCTTCGATAACACCGGTGTTACACACCCCACTCAAGAACGCAACGTCCTCGTTGCGCCTGGTCGCTACTTACAATATAGCATTCCAGAATCCTCCCCAGCTAGGTGCGTACCTGGCCAACAAGACACAGGATACGACCACACGGTCGCCGGGTTTCTCTGATACCATTTGTAACACCCCGGCCCCAACCAAAGGCCGAAATGTCATTCACGGTAGCTCACCAGTCGCAGACATCGCCCACGCATCAACACGGCCCTTTCCAGCCAAGACTTTGTCATCACTCGTGCGCATCCTGAGAACTTCACAGGAGGTCACCCATCCTAAGACTACTCTCCAGCAAGCACGCTTAACTGAAGAGTTCTTATGATGAGCCACCAGAAAAGAAGATGCATCTTGTTGATATGAGTAGTACTTACAATCCTTTTAAGCACTATGTCACTTGAGCCAACACATGAACCTCTTCAACGGCGTACCCGGCCCGAATAACCTCGGACAACACCGGGTGTTACATACCCGGCCCGAATAACCTCAGACAACACCGGGTGTTACAAGTCGTGAAGTTTCGTTAAGTTTCGTGATGATTCGAGTTGGTCTCGTGCCGTTTCGGTTGCGCACGAGCCTCGTTTCGATGATTGAAGGTGTCTCGGGACCTTAGGACGGAGTTTGAAGCTCGTATACTCATTTTGGAACTCGTCCCTACCCCTTGGGACGAACCATGCCTTGTCCCTAGGCTTTGGGACGACATACGATAAGTTAGAAGCAAGTACAAGTGAAGACCAAGCGAGGAAACGAAGCCAAAACTTGCTGAATTTTTCTGTACACCTCGGGACAAGTGTCCTGGAGCCTTGGGACGTGTCTTCATGGTGTCCCGGAGTGTGTCCCGGTCGGGATGGGGGTGGTCCCGGTAAGGATGGCCGTCCCTACCCCTTGGGACGAGCCCCGACTCCTCGTGTGCTTAATTTGATCGACTTATTTGAAGGGGTTTTGCTCATTATTTTCGGCTGAAATTTTTACAGCATTTCTAGGACACTTTAAAATTCATTCTCACAAAAACTTAGGGTTTGAATAATTTTGCATCTTGTACTTTCAATTCCCGACTCGAATTCGTTGTTTTGATCATCTATTTGGTAATAATTGCTTGCTTTCATCCATTCCTCTCTTGTATTTTATGATTTGGTATTGTTTTTACTTCTCTCTTTTGCTTTCAATTTCATTTCCTATTGTTTGTGATCATGTTTTCATCCATTATTCTTGCTTTGATTATCGTTTTTATCATGTTTGAGTAGTTTATTCATCTAGGAGGAAGGGTGAAACATGGGTGTTGGTTTTGGTTGAGTTTGATGATCATTTTGAGTTAGGTTTTTGCGCTTGCTTTGTTTAGTCTTTGCTTGATTGTGCTTGTTGATTCCTTGATCACGTTTTAGCGAGTATCTAGCACTCTTGAACTTAAGAACGAAAGCCTAATTCTAGGAGAGGAGCAAGACTAAACATTAGGACCCTCGATTGTAAGTTGCGAGAGCCCGTATTCGAGACCTAGAGGAAGCTTAAGACCGAGAGGACGAGCTATACCCTTGGCATGTGCGATTCTTTACTCATCCCGATCATCATCCTTGACCTAGCTTACCCATTGCCTAACCCGACTTCCTAGACTTTCTCCATATAAGTTAAACCCTTCCATTACGCTCTAGCTTTAGAACCAATCAACTTTCGAACCGACCGAGACTAGAATCACCTCATAGGTAACCTACATAAGCAACCATCTCCCTGTGGATTCGACCCCGACTTACCCTATCTACCCATAGGTTTGTCAGGTTTATCTTTGACTAGGCGAGTGCGACTAAGCCTATCAAATTTTGGCGCCATTGCCGGGGAGACGGTTTTGTTTTTTGTTTGTTACTTGATTTTGGTCTTTTGTTTTTCCATAGTTCACTTTCTTTCTTCCCCATGACATGACAATCTTTGATTTCCCGCAATACGATGGCGAACCATTTCATAAGTATATTGTTTGATTTAATAGTTATATTCGTTCGTTTGGCTTATATTGTTGTGATTGGGGGAAAGTTTATATTATTAGCACGGGTATGAACTATGAGTCTCACAACTTCATTCACTACGTGAGTAATGATAGAATCTCCTATATGCCCGACTTTGAGATTTGGGACCTCTTTTTGGATATCACACGTCAAACCCTTTTATCCGAGTTACATGCTGAGTTCCAAGAGTTTCTTGTTCTGTTTCAGAAATTTAAAGATGGTATGGAAGTTAATTGTGAGTCTTACGACTTTGGTAGAGGTCCTTGTGATAATAATTTTCCGTCTCAAATTTGTGCTTTAACTAGCTCACATGCATCCTTGTACGATGATACTTTGTTTGATGACGATAGTTATGAGTCTGTGCATGATTGTGAATTGTCAAATCCGCTTGAGGTATTTGTGAACGATACTCCTGAACCTAAACCGACTTGCCCCCTTATTGATGCGTCTGTTGAGTTTGTTTCCATTGGATCCTTGTCCGAGGATCCTTTGGCGGTCTTACCGTGTATTGAGATTGACGCAGGTGACTCAAAGTCGTGGAGTGCTGAAGTTGATGAATTGGAAGCTCTACTATACGCAGACGAAGAAAAGGCTTTCGTTTCCATGGGCACAACAAGTCGAGGGAAGACCCCGTATGCTCCCGAGGTTCACCATTCCGATGTCACCCCGTTGTCCCCTTTTCATGGCTTTGATGAGTTTTTGGGCCCCTTTGTTGCGAGCGGATGTATTGTAATTGTTGCCAAAGTGCTCCAGAACAGTTTTCATAGACTCATTTATATGTTGAGTCGATCATTAGCCGCGATTTTATATACATGTATTCCGTTTTGGTGCTACATTTGCTTTTGTTTAGCACATGAGCAGATTTTTGATCGACTTCTACGAGCTTTGGTCGCAATGGTGGTTGGCTTTGCTGCAAGCGAGTCGATTGGTGATATCCGATTGGATGAAGTTGGTGATGGTGGCGGGTTCGTGTCTGAAGCGGCCCGTGCTTGGGGGTACTTCTAGTACCCGTGCTGCTCCCCTATTTTGAAGCTGGTTTGGGGGGGCGTTTTGCTTTGTAAATAACATGTATGTACTCTATTTCTTTAAAGACTTTTACCGTTTTTTCTCCCTTATTTTTAAGGTCCCCGTGTTGATGTGCTTTAGGACACATTGGGGACAATGTGTTGTTTGGTTTGGGGGGAGGAACGCTTTGCTTTTCATTTTTGCGTTTTCTTTTTCGTTTTTCATTTTCCAAAAACTTCAAAAATCCGAAAAAATCAGAAAATTCACCAAAATCACAAAAAATCAGAAAATTTCAAAAAAAATCCAAAAATACGTATCCCGATCGTTTGTGCGAGCTTGTCTTTACCTTATTCTTTCCCGACATCCCTTCCCTAGTATGCTTTGAGCTTTGGCATGTTTTATATTGTTGGATTGGCGCTACGGGGATGTGGAGACGCTTGTAGATGATGGCATGCTTTTACTTTTTTGGCTTTATCACTTTGCGGACTATAGCTACTTTTATTGTGAGGTTTTTAGCCTCCAGAGGCCGGTTCATCTATCCCGGTCCCCGTGCTTTTATTGTGAGTAGTTCTCCTCGTGGGGTGCGTAACATTAACGCACAAAAGTGTGGCTCCTATCCCGTTTTTCCCCGCGATTTTGTCACATGTTTTGCATATGAGGCTTTAGATGATTTCATTTTATTCACCTTGTTCTTACATTGTTTTATTTCTCTCATTTATGATCCTATTACCCCTTATCCACATGAGTTTGCTAGCTACATTGCCAAATAGCCTACCCTAGCCTAGCTAGTTACCGCTTTTGCTTACTCTTGTGCTCGTTCCTTGGGTTTGATCTTGGCTACGACTTGCTGACGTCGTTTGCTTGAGAGTGTTGGTGAATATGAGTCGGGATTGTTGTTTCCCCGACCTTTTATGAGGTATTTCCGCAACTAGTGTGCTCTTAGCTCAAGAAAGAAAGAAAAACAAACAAAAATCTGAAAAAAAAAAAAACAAACACGACATAAAATACAAAAGAAAGAAGAAAATGTGTGCACAACAATGAAGAGTTGTTGTTGTTGTTACATGAGTGAGCACTTGTAATTTGTTGTTTATGTTGCGATGATGTGTAGAGGAGACCGATTTGCTGCTTTCGGTCCGTTTTTCATGAGAGTTGGGTTCCTTGTTGGCTTGGACGAGCACTTGAGTAGTACTAGTGGTTTCTAGTGGCTTAGCTCCACGATTCCATAATCATTTGTTCCACCTTCTTGCCCTTACCCTCTCTTTAGCCTTTACATACCTCATTTCCTATGTAAGCCCTCATGTTTGGTTCGTTTTTGTGACATTATTTGTGTACGGGAATGCGAGATTTGGTCCACATTCGATTGCGTGCGTGCTTCCACTAGTCGAGTAGGTGAGTATCATCACATATATCACCTTGTTCATCATTTGTGCTAGAGTGGAAACCGCGAGAGGTCCGTGATTTGATTGCTAGAGAGCCTAAGTTTAAGTCATGCTATTCGTTCTGCGCCATCTTGTAATTCTCATCCGTTAGCTAGCTATTTCCATACGTCCCATGTTGCTTCGAGATTGATTGTCATTGCTTAAGCTACTTGCGGCTTGGTGTTTGTTGGGGAAGTCTTCTTATTCTTGCTTTGTCCTCTATTTTCTGTCATGCTTTGTTTCTTGAGGACAAGCAACGGTTCGGTTTGGGGGAGTTTGATATCTCATTTATTCACATGCGTATAGCCCCTTATTCGTTAGCGTTTCTTTGCGATTCTCGTGCTTTTATATGCATTTCAGCTCCTATTTCTCTCCGTTTTTGCCCTGCTGCGTTTTTATGTCTATTTTGTAGGGAAAATCGCTTATTTGGAGTCTAGGATGCTTGTCGAGAAGTTTCGTGAAGTTTCGTTAAGTTTCGTGATGATTCGAGTTGGTTTCGTGCCGTTTCAGTTGCGCACGAGCCTCGTTTCGATGATTGAAGGTGTCTCGGGACCTTGGGACGGAGTTTGAAGCTCGTATACTCATTTTGGAACTCGTCCCTACCCCTTGCGACGAACCATGCCTTGTCCCTAGGCTTTGGGACGACATACGATAAGTTAGAAGCAAGTACAAGTGAAGACCAAGCGAGGAAACGAAGCCAAAACTTGCTGAATTTTTCTGTACACCTCGGGACAAGTGTCCTGGAGCCTTGGGACGTGTCTTCATGGTGTCCCGGAGTGTGTCCCGGTCGGGATGGGGGTGGTCCCGGTAGGGATGGCCGTCCCTACCCCTTGGGACGAGCCCCGACTCCTCGTGTGCTTAATTTGATCGACTTATTTGAAGGGGTTTCGCTCATTATTTTTGGCTGAAATTTTTACAGCATTTCTAGGACACTTTAAACTTCATTCTCACAAAAACTAGGGTTTGAATAATTTTGCATCTTGTACTTTCAATTCCCGACTCGAATTCGTTGTTTTGATCATCTATTTGGTAATTGTTGCTTGCTTTCATCCATTCCTCTCTTGTATTTTCTGATTTGGTATTGTTTTTACTTCTCTCTTTTGCTTTCAATTTCATTTCCTATTGTTTGTGATCATGTTTTCATCCATTGTTCTTGCTTTGATTATCGTTTTTATCATGTTTGAGTAGTTTATTCATCTAGGAGGAAGGGTGAAACATGGGTGTTGGTTTTGGTTGAGTTTGATGATCATTTTGAGTTAGGTTTTGCGCTTGCTTTGTTTAGTCTTTGCTTGATTGTGCTTGTTGATTCCTTGATCACGTTTTAGCGAGTATCTAGCACCCTTGAACTTAAGAACGAAAGCCTAGTTCTAGGAGAGGAGCAAGACTAAACATTAGGACCCTCGATTGTAAGTTGCGAGAGCCCGCATTCGAGACCTAGAGGAAGCTTAAGACCAAGAGAACGAGCTATACCCTTGGCATGTGCGATTCCTTACTCATCCCGATCATCATCCTTGACCTAGCTTACCCATTGCCTAACCCGACTTCCTAGACTTTCTCCTTATAAGTTAAACCCTTCCATTACGCTCTAGCTTTAGAACCAATCAACTTTCGAACCGACCGAGACTAGAATCACCTCATAGGTAACCTACATAAGCAACCATCTCCCTGTGGATTCGACCCCCACTTACCCTATCTACCCATAGGTTTGTCAGGTTTATCTTTGACTATTCGAGTGCGACTAAGCCTATCACTTGTTTTCGTTGGTGTTGACGGATCCTTTCCTGTTCTGCGTTTTGACTTTCTTTAGTGTTTTCCTGCATTCGTATGCTGTTTTTGTTAGTTTCTTTTTGTTTGTGCGGTCTAGTGTGTGTTTGTGGTGTTTTTACCTGTACTTGGGTGATATTTGTGTTGTCTGTTACATCGTCCTGTTTTTGTTGTTCAATTGTTTTTGGATATTCAACTCTTTTTCGTTGTTGTACCTGTTGACTCCGACCTTAACCTTGAAGGTATATTGGTTGCCGATACAGGCTTGTAGTATTCGGTACACTTGTTCTTTTCCGTCCTCTTGCAATTATTCAATGTTGTGGGTATTACATGTCCGAGTTAGGTTGCTAGTCACATAAATTTGTTTGTCATAGTTGCAATTGTTTCCATATGAATAGTGTTAAGGTCTCTTACCTCCTCATTTATGGCTAGAAGTCTCTCGATGGGTTTGGAGATTATTTTTTCTGCCTCTTTGTTGAATAACACTACGATTGTTGTTTTTGTTTCGTCTTATATGGCGACCATAAGCTTGTACCTGTGTTGGCATTTTCATTTTGTAAGACGGTTTTTTCCCTTTTTTTTTATTAGGTGTAGTTTTCTAGGGTTGTTGTACTTACTTTTGAATTGGGTATGCTATATTTTTGTTGCATTGTCGGCAGTAGCCTTCTTCGTCTAAACCGATTTTGCACTCTTGGCATAATACATATTGTCAGTTCACATCTGTCCGTACTTTTGTTATTGTCCTGCGACATAGGTGATGTTTTTCCTGTTAAGTTTTCCCCCGTTAGGTTATTTTTGGTTGGGTGGTTGTTGTATTTGGGGTTTGTTTGTTTTACCTAATTGTGTGTTTGCATTTGCAGGAGTTCGGCTATTTTTTCTCCTCTAATTCATCATGTTGGTACTTTTGCTCGCGGGCCACTATCTTGACTTGTCTTTGTATGTCGTCCTTCTATTTTTGGCGATTATATTAGTTGGTTGTAGTACTCTGGTCGTTAAAACCGGTTTAATTTCCCTGCTGTGTTTTTTTTTTTACCTCCCTCTGATTTGGTTTGTCTCGGGTATATTTAAGTTGAAGTACACTTTTGTGGCGTATATTGACTGTAGTTGGTTCGCACCTACACATTAATGATTTGGTGATATAGAAGGGTGGTCATGACATCGTTATTAGAATGCACGTATAAAACATTGTATTGTGTTAGAATATGATGGTAAAAGTTCTACTTTGAAATGTAGGATTTTTTTGTCAGGAACTAATCTTTAGGTTTTTATAAATTATATATTTGGTGGTCAAATGATCTAAATCCCTTACTTGACTTTTTTGCTAAATTGATTAAGTACCCTTAAAGAGCCAAAGAAACTACAGTTACAACACCAAGTATCCACTTACCCTGCTGCAAAACGTAGGGTTCACCTAAAGCATCAGTTCCGTCAATTACAGTTAATATGTAGGGTGTAGTTTTGAATTTAGATGGTAGTCTCAATTTTTAATGCTCTCCTATTTAGATACTACCAGATCATCAACATTAGATTTTTTCCACCAACATGATCACAATTGAATCAATAATTAGTTTGTGATAATTACCTTTGTATTCAATCACCTTTAGCGATGTTATCGTTATAGCTTGCACTTCTGTGTTTTTTTCGCCGTGCTCTCGGGTAATATGCCGATGGTTGTTTAATCGTTACTCAAGTCATCCATGAAGAATGCTATTTTTTCTCCTCTAATTCAAAGGCCTTTTAAACAACAAGAAATTTTTAGTATTCCTTGACAGCCGCCTTGCATATATCATCACCAACAATATGCCAAGCATCTTTGAAGAACTTGCTAGTATAACTGTAGAAACATAGTACCAAACCTCCATTGTTATGGAGCTCAAGCTTGAAGATGATAATGGAGGTTAGGTTTGTTATAGAGAGAGAATCAGTAAGTAGTTTGTTGTAGAGAGAGAATGTAAATAGAATGAATGAATTGAATTAATGAATGAGTATGTTTACAAGAGTATATATATTAGTGTATTCTAAAGTATGTACACTACTCTACTCAACTACTAAGTATGTACATTATACGTATACTCAAGTTTACATCCCCCCCTCAAGCTGGACTGTCACCAATGTGATGAAGGCCAAGCTTGTGAGAAAGATGAAGATGCTGTGACCTGGGCAAAGCTTTTGTCATGATATCAGCTAGTTGTTCAGAGGAACGAACATGGTGAGGAAGCAGAAACCCTTCTTAAGCTTATCCCTGACATAATGACAATCAATGTCAAGGTGTTTGGTTCTCTCATGAAACACAGGATTGTGTGCAATGTGTTGAGCTGCTTTGTTGTCACAATATAAAGGGATTGGAGTAGAGAAATCAATTTGAAGCTCCTGAAGTAGAGTTGCTATCCACACCATCTCTGAAGTAGTATAAGACATACTTCTGTACTCAGCCTCGGCTGAGCTCTTGCTCACTGTCTTCTGCTTTTTGGTTTTCCAAGAAACCAAGGATGAACCAATGAACACACAATATCCACTCAAGGACCTAGAAGTGAATGCACACTGTCCCCAGTCTGCATCACTATAAGCTGCTATATCCATGGTAGTACTAGAGGGATAGAAAAGTCCTGCATTCAGTGTACCCTTCAAGTATCTCACAACATGGATGGCAGCCTGCATATGAGGCTCTCTTGGCTCTTGCAAAAACTGACTCAAATGTTGGACACTGTAGGAGATGTCTGGCCTTGTAAGATTTAAGTACAACAACCTTCCAATCAATCTTCTATATCTCTCAGGAGAATCCAACAAGGCTCCTTCCTGTGTAGAAAGTTTCAGACCTCTCTCCAAGGGAAAAGGTGCAGACTTGCAATCCACCATATTCAAGTCCTTCAAAATATCAAGAGTATATTTTCTCTAATTCAATAATATCCCTGTGTCATTCCTTGCCACCTCCAAACCCAGAAAATATCTCATTTGGCCCAAGTCTTTGATTGTGAAGGCTGCATCCAACCCTTGTTTCACTTTGTGTATTTCAGAAGCATCATTCCCTGTGAGAAGCACATCATCCACATAAACCAAGGCTAAAACAACTGCACCAGTGACTGTATCATTCTTCCTGAACAAAGAATAGTCCTGTTTAGATTGCACAAAACCAATGCTCTGCAAATATTTAGTCAGCTCAATGTTCCACTGTCTTGAGGCTTGCTTGAGGCCATAAAGAGACCTCTTGAGCCTACAAACCTGACCCTTGTGGGCCTTGGCATACCCTTCAGGTGGTAACATGTACACTTCTTCATCTAGAAATCCATGTAAGAAGGCATTATTAATATCAAGTTGATACAATCCCCATTTTTGAACTGCTGCTAGAGCAATCAGAATTCTGACAGTAGCAAACTTAGCCACAGGTGAGAAAGTGTGTTTATAATCCTTGTCCTTGACCTGATTATAACCTTTGGCTACAAGCCTTGCCTTATACCTCTCTATGGATCCATCTGCCCTGTGCTTGATCTTATACACCCATTTAGACCCAATTGCCTTCTTACCAGCTGGTAAATCAGTGAGTATCCAAGTATTATTTTGTTCAAGAGCAAGAAGCTCTTTGTCCATGGCTTCAACCCATTCTTGGGTTTGAGAAGCTTGCTTATATGTAGCAGGCTCAAAAACTGTCATAGCATTACTCAGGGAAGCCAAATAGGATGGAGCAAAATCAGAGAGATTCCCAATAATGTCTGAGACAAGGGAAGAAACTGTACTGCAATTATCAGCAGTACTGTGTTGTGGCACAGGTAACTTTTGAGGCAAAACATACCCTTGTAGTCTGGTGGAAAGCAATTTTGGTCTGTCTGATCTCCTTGGTACAGACTCAGTGACAGATTCAGTGACAATTGGTACAGAATCAGAGACAAGAGGAACATCAGGCTGTGGGACATCAGTCTGAGACAAAAGATGAGGACTGTCAGATTCCAAAACAGGAGGATCCTGGTTAACTGCTTCAGCAGGAAAAACAGGTACAGAATCCTCAGGAGTATAGCTAACCAAGTCAGCTGATGAATGGGATAAAGAAGGAGCAGACTTGTAAGGGAACACATGTTCTCTGAAAAGAACATCTCTACTGACAAAGACTTTGTGAGAAGAGAGATCAAGCACAGTATAACCCTTCTGACCAAAGGGATACCCAAGAAACAGGCACTTTTTAGCCCTAAGATTGAACTTATCAGTAGAAGTCCTACCCATGGTAGTATAACACAAGCATCCAAAGACTCTAAGGTCATCATATGTTGGAGGAACACCATAAAGAACCTCAAAAGGGGATTTCCAATCAATAACTTTGACAGGCATTTTGTTAATCAAATGAGTAGCAGTCAGAATGCAATCACCCCAAAACTTGATGGGAAGTTGAGCTTGAAATCTCAATGCTCTTGCAGTCTCAAGGAGGTGTCTGTGTTTCCTCTCAACCCTACCATTTTGTTGTGGTCTGCCAACCACAGACTTCTGATGTACAATCCCTTTACTCTTAAAAAGTTCTCCACAAGTATCCTGAACAAACTCAGTCCCATGGTCAGTCCTTATAATTTTGACTGTGGCTTCAAACTGTGTCTCAACATATGCAAGAAAAGCTGTGATAAGTCCAGGGACCTGACACTTGGTCTGGAAAAGCTGTGTCCAGGTAGCCCTAGAGTGATCATCTAGAAGAGTTAAAAAATACTTTGCCCCTGTCCTTGAGGGGGTTCTATAAGGGCCCCATACATCCAAGTGAACCAGATCAAAACAATGTTTAGCATGGGAATGACTAATAGGAAAGGGCAAAGCATGATGTTTAGAGAACACACAAATTTCACAGAAAAAATCCTTCATTTTATTAGCATTGAAAGGCATCACATGTTTTATTTTGTCCATGGAACTATGTCCAAGTCTAGCATGAAACAGAGAAAGAGAACAAGGATGCTTACAACAAGCAGAAAAACTAAGTGAAGAAGATGTTAGTAAAGGTAAAGGCTGTGGAGTAGATTGGATCCAATAGAGGTCACCATCCTTTCTTCCAGTGGCTAGAGTAGTCTTAGTGAAAGGGTCCTGGAATACAAAGGTGTGAACATTAAAAGAGACTTCTAAGGAAGAATAAAGAACAAGGCGCCCAACAGAAAATAAGTTGTGCTTGAAATCAGGGACAACCAAAACATCTTTCAAGAGAATATCAGGTGTCAGATAACAATCTCCAAGCTGATGAACTTGCTTAACAGAACCATCAGGAAGACCCACTAGAATAGCTCTAGTAGTATTTCTGAGGTTGTGTAGAAGAGACACATGAGATGTCATGTGATCTGAAGCACCAGTATCTATTATCCAATCAGTGGAATCATGAGAAGCAAAAACAGTGAGAGCAAAAGCAGTGAATATACCTGCAAAATCAGAGGAAGTCATCCCAGAAAACTTTCCTTCAGCAGATGATTTTTGTGTAGATTTTTTGTCTGACATAGCCTTCATAACCTGCTCAACCACAGTGGAAACCAAGCCTGTCATCATAGGATCATCCAAGTTAGTTTGAGAACCAGGAGAAGAGGAGCTATCAAAAGTAAGTGGATCATCATCCATGTAGTCAGGAAGAACATCAGCATGATGAACTGTTCTTCTAGAAGAACCTCCTTGAGAAAACCTGGAATTAGGAACACCTCTTCCCCTACCCCTGAAGGGTCTAGAAGACTGATTGGACCTCAGAGTGAAACAATTCTCAGAAGCATGGCCTTTCTTGCCACAATGTTCACACTCCTTGAGCTTGAGACACTCAGCTTTAGTGTGCCCAAGATTATGACAATAGAAGCATTCAATGGCATCTGAAGAGGAAGAATCACCATACAAATTAAAGGTTTAGGCCTCTTGTAAGAAGAAGAAGTAGAGGAATCCTTATGTTTAGAGCTGGCAAAAGCAGTGACTTCAGGTGACATGGAAGAGGATTCAGTGGCTGCTCTCTTGGATTCAATCTTCTGAAGAAGTGCCAAAGCCTTTGTAACTGTAGGAAGATCATCAGAGTATAGCATTTGAGTGGTAACAGCATCATAGCCTTCATTAAGACCCATGAGAAACTGAATCAACTTAGCATTGACCTCCCTGCTGACCAAACGCTTCAACAAAGCACAAGTACAAGCATCCATGGCACCACACGTACAAAGAGGTAGAGGATCCACAGAATCAAGAGACTCCCAAGTATGCTTCATCTTACTATAATACTCCACTAGAGAAGCATTGTGTTGTGCAAGAGAATTCAGATGCTTCCTCAACTTGTAGACCTCCATAAGATTGGTTTGACCATATCTCTCGATCAATTCATCCCAAAGTGCTTTAGAACTTGTGGCAAACTTTAGGGTGTCACGAATGGTCCGTTCAATGGAATTGAGAATCCATCGCTTGACCATCAAATCAACTCTAATCCACTGGTTATACTTTCGATCAGTTTTAGCAGGGGTCTTACATGATCCATCAAGAAATCCCTCTTTGTTCTTCGCAAGCAAGGTACAATATACATCACGTTTCCAATCAATGAAACCCTCACCATCAAACAAAGGAGTCACAAGTTGGAGAGTAGGTTGATCAGAATTCGACAAAAACAGAGGATCATCAAAATGTTCATAAGCAACAGATTGATAAGCAGATTGTTGCGGAGGATTCGACATGATGAATAGCAGAGAAATCGAAGCAAAATCGAAAAAGAAATCAAAGAAAAGAGATGAAATCGAAAATTTCCAGAAAACAAAATTGATTTAGGGAAAACACGAAAACAGCGAAAGAATCGAACGAAAACAGTGATTCAAGACAAGAAACCAGCAATTGAAGCGAAGAACAGCAGAATTTCGAAGAAAGAAACGAAAAGAGAAGAAAAACCTCGAAGACGAAAACAAAGAAAACAACGAAACCTCCAGAGAAAAGAACGCATGCGCAGCGGAAAACAAAGAAAAGATCGTAACCTAGAGCGAATGATACCATGTAGAAACATAGTACCAAACCTCCATTGTTATGGAGTTCAAGCTTGAAGATGATAATGGAGGTTAGGTTTGTTATAGAGAGAGAATCAATAAGTAGTTTGTTGTAGAGAGAGAATGTAAATAGAATGAACACTACTCTACTCAACTACTAAGTATGTACATTATATATATTAGTGTATTCTAAAGTATGTACACTACTCTACTCAACTACTAAGTATGTACATTATACGTATACTCAAGTTTACAATAACCATCGGGGCCAGGGGCCTTGTCATCAGGAATACTAAAAATAACATTCTTTATCTCAGCAGAGGAAGGGATTGTCTCCAGAGCAGGCCACATATCTTCATTAATAACGGTTCCTAACTGTACCGTAGGATGGTGAACTGGTTTCACTTTCCTACTACTCCCCAAGATGTTTTTATAGTAATCAATAAAAGCCTCTTGTACCTCTGATTGTGTACTCCTCTCCACTCCTTGAGCATCTTTAATCCCAAGCACTCTATTCTGAATTCTCCTCGCCTTAATCTGACTGTGAAAGAAAGCTGTATTACAATCCCCCATACCCATCCAAGCAACCTTGGCCTTCTGCTTGAGGAAGGAGTGTTTGGCAGCAGTGAGCGTAATGGCAGCCTCCCTTAACTACAACTCTTAATTAGGATGTTTTCGTGATACAAATGTGATGAGCATGAGTCAAATGACAACCTACGTCAAAATTAAAATCAAATTGTGACTACCTACATTGCCGCATTATTGTCATTTATATGTTGGTCACCTAGCCCTAGTTTTCCAACTATGAAAGAGTAATTCACAAGATAAAGCTTTCACAAACTTGTATCCATATGACCCACATGGGCCAATACTATGATCCATATGTAAAATTGGGGTTAGATTGTTGAGAAGTAGACCTAACAAACGAGTCCATTGTGTCGCACCAATTTGAATCCGTTTAACTATGGATTTGTTATTTTCGGGTTTGGTTTGAATCAGGTCAAATTATTTGTGATTCGGGTTATTTTCAAGTTACCTAATATCGAGTTATTCACAAATAATATTCTGTTTAACACAACAAACTTTCGGGCAAACTTATAGTTAGTCGGGTCAATTTGAATTATGGGTCAACTTTGGGTCGGGCCTTTCTGATTAGATTAATTTTGTTAGGTCCACTAGCAAGGAGTTAAATTGTCGAGTAGTAGTACGTATATTATACACAATCACTATTTCCCGCCCCCCCTTTATACTATTTATCGCCCCTTTTTACCATTTTGCGGTCCCCTTTATTTGTAACTCCCTATTAATTAATAGTATAAAGGGGGCGAGAAATAGTATAAAGGGGGCGATAAATAGTAACTCCCATATTATATTGCATTTGATTGAGTAGAATTATTGATTTGTCGACATTATACTGTGCTTAAACAATAAACACAACCAAAAATTCAGAATATTTATTAGTAACACAGAGTTCTGAGTGCTTCGTACAATATACTATGCTTGGTACAACAAAAAAAAAAAAAAAGAACTTGAATAGAGTTAAGCTTGAATGGAGTATTAAATTCCCAGTTGTTACACAGATTTGTCAGTATATCATACACTATTTACGTAGAAAAATGTGGTTACAAGATTGTCCTTGATATTGGAACCATTATTATTACTCCGTATTATATATTTACGTAGGAAAATGTGGTTACAAATAATTCGTCGGCTCTCGGTTCAATTGATAATAAGCCCTGAAGCCCATGGGTTATGGAATTTAGATATGGTAAATGAGTTAATTAGGTCGGATATGAGATTATGAGTTAAGTTAGATTAGGTCAAATTATTTGAGACTTTAAGTCTAGCAATGTATTGGACCGAGTCGACATGGATCAAGTCAATTGGCTATTGGTTCTACTTTTGGATTGCTGATGTCAAGTCGTTTCGAGTTTGAATCAATTTAGCTGTCAGAGTTGGATCTAAAGTATACAAATTTGGCTAATAAGTGTTATTTTTTAAAAATATAAGTTGTCATTTAAATATTTTACTATTTTTTCCAAGTACAATATCTTAGATTAACGAATTAGGTTTATCATGTTAGTCAAGTCACTTTGATTAATTTTGCCAAATAATGATTGGGCGCCACCGGGTGATACTAAAATTCAGTACCACCTATATTGTGTACGTGCATAAATTATATTGAGGAAGTACGTGCATAATTAATTGTATTGGTGTACACGAAAACGAGTATTCATCATGTGAGATTATGAAACAACTTAATTATGCATGTACATTAATACAACAATACAATCAATGTACAAGACAATTATGTACGTACAAAACAAAATGTGTACAAACCGAGTATTGATGTACACTTAATTAATGTACTCGTTTGGTTTCATGTACATCAATACCAAATTTATATTGCGAGATTGTATTAATGTATACGTGCATAATTAATTGTATTGATGTACATGTTGTATATTGTGAGAAAAATAAGCAATTTGCACCTAGAGATAATTGAAGAGATTCTCCTTAAATTATGTTTTAGTTAGTTACAAAGTACATCTATTTTAACATCTACAATTCCTAAAATAACCCTCATATTAACTTATTTTAAATTTGAATAATTAAAAAATAAAAATAAAATATACACGACAATTTACAAATATATCCCGGTGGTACTCAAATTGAGTACCACCCGGTGGCACAATGTCATTTTCCAATTTTGTCTTGAGTTAGTTTCGGGTGGGCGGGTCCATTGGTTTCGGTCAACAAATTTAGGGTCAAGGTAAAGTCATGCTTCAAGTCAAATTTAGAAAGCAGTTTTTCAAGTCAAATAAAATCTTAAATCTAACTTATCTGGGTAAATCCTTTTTACCGATCCAATCAAGCTAAATTACATCAGTTGGAAATCGAGTCGGGTTTGCTATCTCTAATTATTCAATTATACTAAAGTATATACATTAGATCGAATAGTATGGAAGTTTTAAATTAAGAAGCATAAGTATGGCACTTTCTTTAGGTTAACTCCCACACCAACTTCTCATCCTCTCATATTATGTGTGTAGTTACTCATCATTAATTCAATGCCTATATTTGACACTCAATCACACCTTACAACAAACGTATTCTCAACAAAAATTAAATTTCCTCAAAAACCTTAAAATTTTTACTTTGAAAATACTCGAAGATCTCACAATATATTCCTTATTTTCTCTACTTTGTTAATTCTGCTCACCAAACCAAAACCACTGAAAAAAACTTAAGCACGCCAAGTTAACACACATGCTTATAACTCACACTACCCTTTCCTCTCAACCACTCTACATTCCCTCATGCAACTTCCCTGTTACGTTCACTCAAACATCGTGACCAACCCGCTAAACTACACAACAATCTCGTCTTCTTCTTCTGAAACCATGCTCGCCAAAAACGTCTTTTTGTCGTATGACGTTCAAATACTCGAGATGTTTTTGGCTGTAGTTGTATTTGTTGTCATACATTCTCTTAGGCAAAAGAAACAGCAAGGGTTACCGGTATGGCCTATTGTAGGGATGTTACCGTCTTTGTTCTTCGGTCTAAGGCAAAATATATACGAATGGCTTACGAATATCCTAGCTCGTCAAAATGGTACGTTTCGTTTTAAAGGTCCTTGGTTCACCAACCTTAACTGTGTTGTCACAGCTGATCCTCGAAACCTTGAGCATTTGCTGAAGACCAAGTTTACAAACTTTCCTAAAGGTGAGTACTTTCGAAACTCGTTAAGGGACCTGTTAGGAGACGGGATATTCAACGCAGATAGTGAGACGTGGCAGAAGCAGAGGAAGACGGCTAGTATTGAGTTTCATTCAGCCAAGTTCCGCCATCTGACGACCGAGTCACTACTTGAGTTAGTCCACAAGCGGCTCCTCCCTGTCCTCGAGGAATCACGGAAGAACTCCATGGCTCTCGACTTACAAGATGTGCTCTTGAGGTTGACATTCGATAATGTCTGTATGATGGCTTTTGGGGTTGACCCCGGGTGCTTGAGCTTGGGACTACCTGAAGTACCCTTCGCACAGGCGTTTGAGAAAGCGACTGAAGCGACAGTTCTTCGTTTTGTCATCCCAACTGCTATATGGAAGGCGATGAGGTACCTTAACGTTGGACCAGAGAAGGACCTGAAAGAAGCAATCAAAGGCGTAAACAAATTTGCGGATGAAGTGATAAGGACGAGGAAAAAAGAGCTTGCGCTGCAAGACGAGAGAAGCAAACAAAGATCTGATTTGTTAACTGTGTTTATGAGGTTGAAGGACGACAACGATGAGCCATTTTCTGATACGTTTCTAAGAGATATCTGCGTAAACTTCATCCTCGCTGGGAGAGATACTTCATCCGTAGCACTTAGCTGGTTCTTCTGGCTTCTCGATCAAAATCCAGAAGTGGAGGAGAAGATTCTAGACGAGATCTCGAGGATAATTGATCAAAGGGAAGATTCAGACAATAAAGGCATTAACAGTTCTCTGGTTTTCCAAGCAGATGAGATTAAGAAGATGGAATATTTACACGCCGCCATCTCAGAAGCGCTCAGGCTATACCCTTCGGTGCCTGTAGATCACAAAGAGGTAAACTCCCTCGATTCCCTATGAATAAATATGCATTTATTACTGCGAAAAAAGCGCTTAACTTCAAATGACCTTAGAAAATTTTAACAAATTAAGACAAAGAGAACAAGTCCTTACGTTGCACGATTCATCACGTACAGGTGGTTCAGGAAGATGTATTCCCAGATGGAACGGCGCTGAAGAAAGGAACAAAAGTAATCTATGCCATCTACGCAATGGGAAGAATGGAAGCTATATGGGGAAAGGACTGCACAAAATACAAGCCAGAGAGATGGCTTAGAGACAGTCGATTCATGAGCGAGTCAGCATACAAGTTCACAGCTTTCAACGGAGGACCTCGACTATGCCTAGGCAAGGACTTCGCTTACTACCAAATGAAGTTTGTTGCAGCCTCAATCATCTATCGATACCATGTGAAGGTGGTGAAAAATCACCCGGTTGAACCAAAGCTCGCCTTAACCATGTACATGAAACATGGGTTAAAAGTAAATCTCATCAAGCGTGACGAATGTGAAGTTCAAAGTAATGTAGGGTAAAACCATAGAGTGTCTATGTCTCTATAAGGCTATATTTTAACGTCTTCTTTCGTGTCCTGGTATTTTTTGCAATTGGTTTGTGTAAGAATTTTTAGCGAACGTGAGCCTACGAAGTGATAAATTTAGATTAGCAGGAAAATAGACGATAGAACGGATTTGAAATTGTATTGCACGAAAGATGCAGGAGGCACTATCATAGGTTGCCGGGACACCTGTTAATCAAGAATCGTTCACTTCAGATCGTTCTCTCAGTCGATTTGTCGATATTTCAATAAACCTCTCTTTTTCTGTCAATTGGCGAATTAATGCGACACTATGTAAGGTAAACATCCACGCACAAACTCGTCGTTACAAACAGCTTTAGATCGAAAGATGCTAACTGCTGATACATGGGCAAAAGCATACCAAAAGCAACCAATTAAGTTTGAGCCCACAACGTACATAATCCGTATCAACTGAATTCAACTTCAAAGTGTCACATTTGTTTATAAGAGTTAGATATAATCATATAAACATTGTATTTAAAGCGGCAATGAAACAGACAAGATCACGCATGAAGAATCGCAATGACTTAGGGTATTATTGAAATATGTGTCATTGAATCCCAATGTATTCTCTTATTAATTTATACTTGAGTGAATTATTGCAAGAGGTAACTACAATGAGGCAATAAAATCCACAACAAAATTACCAAAGTATCTGTTAGGGTGCAAACCCAAGTCCCACATCGGTTGAGAAAAGATGAAAACTCATCTATATAAGTGTCCACCAAATATAATAGTATGAGGCCTTTTGGGAAGGAGGCCAAGAGTAAATCCGTGAGGAAATTTGCGCCAGACAATATCATACTATTATGACATCGCGACACCGACGCAAAGAGCCCAACGTCACCGTCGCCGCTTCCATCATAACAATTGGTATCAGAGCCCAAGGTCGGCATGGGCTGGGCACCAGTGGAGAAGCATTTGGCCCAAAGACTTGAAGGTGGCCTTTTGGGAAGGAGCCCAAGAGTAAATCCGTGAGGGCTAGGCCCAAAGCGGACAATATCATATTATTATAGACCGTGGACACCGATGCAGCAAAGGCCCAACGTCAGTCGTCAGCGCTTCCATCATAACAGTATCATTATTTGGGAGCATAATTCATGTACATCTCTAACAGGGCAATTAAACAGGGCAATATAATAATAGAAAAGTAATAAGAGCGGAACAATTATGTTAGATATCAAAGTGGATTAAGCGAAAATAAGAAAGAAACTGCGACAAGTTTTGACCTGTGGCACGTTAATGCAGGAGTGGTAACCATGATTTCACCGAGTCCATAGTTTAGGGGCGGGAATAACCGTTGCGTGGGTGACAGTGTGACACCGTCTCACGCGTAAATTGTAACTACAATACGGAGTAATTAAATTGACTACTTTAATTTTTAATGTTTAAGAGATTACTTTACAAATTATTCAAAGTACTAAAATAGTCGCAAACATCCTCCTTTAAGGCTGAACTCATACTAAATTAATGTGAGACCAAATATAAATTGCAGTTAAAGAGGTACAAAAACATGAAACAAATCTACTAAAGTCACTAACAGACGTACTAAAAAGAGGTATTAACAATTAATCATAATTATCACTTAAACAGTACAAAAGCTATATAATCGGGTACAAATAAGACGGACTTACAATAATTTATTGTAAGTCTTGACTTACACAACAATTAGTGTATAATAAATGCACGGGCTTGTCACATTAATTAATAATTAATAATTAATTGAAATAAACTTACAATTGACTTAAATATTTTACTAAAGCAAGGATGATAATAATAATAATAATAATAATAATAATAATAATAATAATAATAATAATAATAATAATAATAATAATAATAATAATAATAATAATAATAATAATAATAATAATAATAATATAATTTTTATAATAAACAATATCATGTATAACTCATTTAATATTTATTTATATATAAATCATCAGTTGTAACTCAATAAAAATGTCACCTGTTATATGAGGCAAGAAATATCGTTAGATAATTGGCAAGAATGACAATGTTTGAACATTTATAAAATCAGTAATTCTCTTGTAAGACTAGTCTTACACTAAGTTAATGCGAGACAAGAGTACAAATTGTAGTTAAAAGGGTACAAAAACTTAAAACAAATCTACTAAAGTCACTTTTAGGGGTACTAAAAAATTGTGATTACAATTAATAATAAATATTACTAAAATGGTACAAAAACTATATAATCAACTACAAATGAGCATGACTTACAATAACTTATTGTAAGACTTGCCTTACACAAGAATTTGTGTTATACAATACATAATCAAGAAAAAAATAAAAAAAAATAATGGAGTATAATGGTAGGAAGAGTAGGCAATAGGCGGGAAAATGTAAGACATAGGTTACTTGTTTTATAAATATAATATAGACTAGTTGGCGTGCCCGTCCCCGTCCGGGCTATCTATCATTATTATTAAGATTTAAAAATAAGTATAAAATGTACAGTAATTTTTATATATTCTTTCTAGTTTATATATTTACCAATTATGATATAATTTTCTATCATATTTAATATGACAAAATTTATAAAATATAAATACTAAGGCCATGTTCTTTTCGGCTTTTATCGTATTTAATATGATAATTTTCTAAAATCTATGATTTATCATATTTGTTTTTCGTTTATTTGCTAATTATATTTTATAATATTTACCTAATACTATTTTTTTCCTTTAACTTATTTATTAAATAAAATATTATTTGACTTTTTAAAATTCTATGAATTTCCATATTTCTTTTGCTCTTTCATTTTATTTTTTTAATATTTTAAAATATAACTTACTTATATTTTTTTCCCTTAACTTGAATATTTAATCCAATATATTTAAGGCAAAATATGTATTCTTCAATTTTGCTATCCTACAATTTTAAGGATTCTAATTGTAGATTTAGTATTATATTTTAGATTACATATGTTAATTATACTACACCATCTTCTTTTTTTTTTTTTTCTTTTTTTTTTTTTTTCTTTTTTTTTTTCTTTTTTTGTTAATTATATATATTCTCTTTTTGTTACGTTAAAACGGGGTAATAAAAAAAGGGAAATTTTGTCATTAAATCAAACTTTACCCTATCACTATACTAAACATGTTTTTTTTTTCTTAATTAGCAGATGTTCTTATACAAAATTGAGATAAACAATCAAATTAAAACTTAATACTATTAAACTAACTAAAAGATTACGCATTAAGCATTACAAATATTATTACACAACCATATCTAATAACTTGATTTAAAAATAAGATAATCGATAGATATTGTATATCACTTTTACCTTTCATGTTACATATTCTTACCTTTCATGTTACATATTCATTAGTTTTTCTATTGGGTTATAATCAAGTTTGTTCAATAAAAAACTTCAAATCTTGAACGTAAAATATAAATCTATAACATACAAAGAAAAAAAAAATCAACAGTAATTTAATCAAGCTATGTTTAAGTATCAAACATAGTAATTAAGAAATAAAAATATTCAAATTTTAAATACTCTTATCAAATACACCGTAAAAAATAAATTTAATACCAATTGTAATCATAATTAAAACATAATAAAGTAAAACTATTTAACATAGTACGTACCTAAAAAGATCTAGCTAAAGTTTTTGATGTATATATATACAAAAAGGGATGAGGACTTACCTAAAAATTAAATAAGGTAATAAAATCCTAGCAATAGTAGAATTATAAATAATACTAATATTAATTTTTTAGACCAATTATATTGTGACAAATGTCGACCATAGAGACCATGGTTTCTGCTTTATATATATATATTAGATAAATAGATACGAAAGAAAAGTTTCTCAAAAGAAAAATAATTTAAATGAGTCAATTCATTAATAATTGATTTCAATTTCAATTCCAATTTCAATTTTATTCTTTAGTTATCAATTTTTAAATTTTTTATTGATTTTTATTACAAGTTACGGTTTACTTAGGCTGTGGGTAGAGCTGGCAAGCTTGACCCGACCCGAGTGACCCGACCCGAACCCGAGCAAAAACCGACCCGATTGACCCGAAAATATTGTGACCCGAGAACCGACCCGACCCGACCCGATGAAGACCCGTAACCCGACATGACCCGATAATCAGTGACCCGAACCCGACCCAGACCCGACCCGATGATGACTAATTCGACATCGAATTCGACTAAATTGACGACCCGATAATTATTAAGCTTAATTTTATTGGATTTAAAGCAAATTATTATTTAGAATGATATATTTGACTTAATAATGAAGTAATTAAATAAAATAACGATCAAAATACTTATTTTAGTGGTTAAAAATTGAAATAATTCGATAAAATCGCGCTGACCCGATAATGACCCGACCCAAACCCGACCCGACCCGATACACTATTTGACCCGATATGACCCGACCCGATGACGACCCGAACCGAACCCGACTCGACCCGAAAGGGCACTTTGACCCGACATGACCCGAACCCGACATGACCCGACCCGACTTGACCCGACCCAAACCCGACCCGACTGACCCGATTGCCACCTCTAGCTGTGGGTTTGGTGTTATAGGATTGTGTCATTGCAAGAGTCCTGCATTGATCGTTTGAGAGCGAGGTTGATGTGGGATTTATATAGGGCAATGGTCTAACAGCTCTTGAGCTAACTTTTGGTGTGGGCTCGTGGTCTTTGTCCTATATCATTTGGCGGGGCGGGGTGGCTACCGACGTCAGTGAGGGAGCAGGCAATCGATCTGGGATGTTGGCCATCATTAGTAGGATAGTAGGGTTTGGGTGGGTTTTGAATTTTGGGTTTGTTAATTCAGGTGACATGGGGTGGTTATCATGGTTGTTGGTCGGGTGGCGGACATGGGTGAGGGGCTGACACCGGTGGTGGGCAAGGGCGGTGACTGGTGGGCCGGGTAGGATGGTTTTACTTTTTTTTTGTTTTTTTTTTTCCTCTTAATTTTTTTTATAAATGTTTGTATTCTATTTTAATTTTTTTAGTAGATTAATGATTAAAGAGAAAATTAGAAATTGAAATCGTTATTACCTAATTCGTTTATCGAATTTTACGATTGATTTAATTGATAAATTGATGAAAACTTGATTTAAAAAAGTTGAATAAAAATAGAGAATTTTGTATATGATGGAAGAAATATTAGGGTAAGTGTGGAAAACCAAATTAAAAAGTACCACGATAGTAAAATTCGTATACGAAACCATTTATTGGTTACTAAACCGTTATTTTTTTCTTTTTTTTAAAAAAAAAAATAAAAAAAAATTCATGGTTAAAGGGTAGGTCTCACAATATGACAGGAGACCTACTCTAATAATTAATAAACTTGACCTCCTCACTTATTAGTACTTTAGTACGGAGTACTCCGTACTTTCTAAATTCCACTTTTTCCTTTTCACTTCTGCAATTTCACTTCTTCTTTTTTTTTTTTTTTTTTTTTTTTCATTTTTTTTTTGGCAAATTTTTGTTAACAAAACTATCCACTTACATTTGAGTTATGATTTTTTTTTTTATCCCTTTTATTTAACAAAGGGTTAATTCACAACTCTCACATCTTATAAACCACTTTTCACAACTCTCACCTTTTGTAAACTTTTTTCAATTCACACCTTTTTATAACCAATAACCAATTCGTTTAAAACTCCCACCATTTCATCATTTCGGGTGAAAAACACGCCGCATTCCGTTAAAAATTTAATTCTTTTTACATTTAGTATTTTCAAAAAATAGTGACACTAAAATGAAAGAATAAGCCCCTTTAACCTTGAACTTTCTCCTTTTATGGGGCTATTATCATCACTTTTGATGATAATAAGCCCCTCAAATTCGTAAAATTCTCTACAATATTATCGATATTATTAGTATAATTAAAATAAATTAGTTCTCTCATAAGGAGAGTTTTGTTCCCACTAATTGGTGGGTTTGTTCTCTATTTATTAGAGTTTTCTTTTGTGTTTTGGCAATGAGAAGGATTAATGTGATGTTACAAACGATATCGAGTTTTCGACTACAATCTATGAAATCCAATGAACTCTCTCTACAAAACCATATTGGATCCACAGAGCCCCTCATGGAAGGCTGTATCATGAAGCAGCGATGTAATAGAGGCGGGTGTGCAGAAGCGGTATATTTTTTCACTAGAGATCTTTGTTTTAAGGAGAAGAAATTCGTTTGGATCTTTGTAGTTTTGTTTTCGATGATTTTGTTATCATTTGTATGCGCGATATAATTTATTTTTAATGAAATTAATCTTTCTCTCAAAAAAAATGAAAGAATAAAAAAATGTGCGTATGTAGAAATGGGTTAAAATGGATATTTAAAATTATTAATCGAAAACAAAAATATAAATTTGACGGAATTCGGAGAGTTTTTTCGTCGGAAAAGTTGACTTGGTGGAAGTTTTAAAAACATTGGTTATAAACGGTGGGAGTTAAATGAATTTTTTTTTTTACGAAAGTTAAAAGTTGTGGAAAAGTGAGTTATTAAAAGGTGGGAGTTATGAAATACGGAGTAACCCTTTAACAAAACTAGTTTTTGGGCTTTTGTGTTCAGTGTAAAAGCATTAACTAAATCATATAATTCATTTATATTTGCTTTAAGAATTTTTTTGAAAAAATTATATAATCTGCCTGATAAAAGCAAATGATAAGAAAAAAAAGTAGAATAAATGGAGTATTAACATTTGCCATGACATGTCAATTAAAGAAGGGTAATTCTCCTGAAAGACGGGCCTAACGATAATTTAGTGTAAGTCACAAGCAAGAAAAGAAAAAAAACCTAACTAGTAACTACCTTGTGTGAGAGGACTTACGATAAATTTATCGTTAGGCCCGTCTCACACAAGAAATTGTCATTAAAGAATGGTTTTCATGGACAATTATCCAAGTACGATAATTATACCTTATTTTCAATTTCTCACGATATTATCAGAATTTTTCTATAATTAGCACGTTAACTTGAACTAGTGTGACACATGTTATAAAAACTGTTAGGGTGCAAACCCATGTCCCACATCGGTGGTGGAAAGATGAAAGCTCATCTATATAAGTGTCCACCAAATATAATAGTATGAGGCCTTTTGGGAAGGAGCCCAAGAGTAAATCCGTGAGGGCTAGGCCCAAAGCGGACAATATCATACTATTATAGACCGTGGACACCAATGTAGCAGAGGCCCAACGTCAGTCGTCAGCGCTTCCGTTCTAACAATTGGTATCAGAGCCCAAGGTCGACTTGGGTTGGGCACCAGAAGCATTTGGCCCAAAGACTTGAAGGTGGCCCGAAACTCCTAGCTCAAGTGGAGTCTTGAGCAAGTTTGGTTCATGATGAAATGGACCAAGTAAGCGCCATAGGTCAAGCGAAAGACCGTATGTGTACTAGAACTGTTGATTAGGTGGGCCCTTATCAGATTGGGTGCCATGGGTCTAGTGGATCCTTATCAGATTGGATGCCAGAGACCGTTGTGTTCTAGGACTTCTGAAGTGACGGACCCGGTCCAGGGTATATTGGATGCAGAGGAGTTTAATATGCCCGTTAAGGGGAGGGTACCTAGTCTTGGTGATGCTTAAGGTGCCTAGAAGTTGGGGCTGCAAAGTGTGGGGAGGTTCTCCGAATAGTTCAAGGTCCGAGTCATGATGATGGTCCTGAATTGGTTTGAGGGGAGGATTGTTAGGGTGCAAACCCATGTCCCACATCGGTGGTGGAAAGATGAAAGCTCATCTATATAAGTGTCCACCAAATATAATAGTATGAGGCCTTTTGGGAAAGAGCCCAAGAGTAAATCCGTGAGGGCTAGGCCCAAAGCGGACAATATCATACTATTATAGACCGTGGACACCAATGCAGCAGAGGCCCAACGTCAGTCGTCAGCGCTTCCGTTCTAACAAACCCATTTACATAAACTTCTTTTTTATTTGGTAAAATTAATGTACAGATCTAAAAAAATGATCAAAAGTCTATTTTAAATATTGCTAAAAATATGTACGAAAATCATTTTGAGATGAAGCGATCATTGATGCAAGTTTAAATGTGTAAAATTAGACTTTACAATTATTATTATGGTTGCCTACTAATAAAACCTCCTGTCACACGTATGATCTATATAAGAAGTCTCACATTAATTTTTTTTGAGATTATCTCGTCTGAAAATTTGTATTAATTCTCGGTATAGATAATAAGTTGATGACTATAAAAAAAACAGTTGAAATAGCCGAGCTAGATTAAAGTCGTCGGATGTATCCCACAAAGTTGATGACATGTAGTAGTGTAGTACTTGTATAAAATAGTGAAATGAAACGGTCATAAAACGGGAAATAAGGCTTCATTTTTTAAACGATTTTGTTTTGCCCGGCTCCAAAGCCAGACAGATGCTACCATTCAACACCAAACGGTACGCATAATTAAAATACGAAACAAGTTACATCACTGCTAGTGACATGTTGGGATTATTTTATTTTGATTATGATATCCATGTTATACATACAAATTATAGACAAAATCAAATTAATAGATCGATGTCAATATTTATCTAATACTAATACAATATTGTCGTTTTATGTTATTATTTGTGCTTCTTATTAGATAGACTTTGACCTTTTGTTGTACATGGTTAAATTCGGAGTGAAACTAGTTAAATTTGTAGTCATTAATTACTCTAAAAGAATTAATAAATAGGTAATCACAAATTTTGAAAACGAGAATGCATGATATCTATAAATGAAGTGAGTGGCTGTATTTTTATTACATTATCGTTGATCGTTGATGGGAGCCTTTAATGTTTTTTTAGCGTAGTTACTTATCGATCACTCTTCATGCCTTCATTCGTATATTATCGCCATGTTGAAATATAAGAGCTACTTGTAACAACATTAATTATTATCAGATGTACATGTTATTCGAATTTATAAGTCTTAATTATATTTTAATGTATAAAAATAATATGCTCAGTTGACTACACCCATTGCTATAATAATAAAAAAAAAAAAAAAAATAACTACGTACCGTAAAAATAAAAAAAAAAAAAAAAAAAAAAAAAAAAAAAAAAAAAAAAAAATTAATTTAATTAAAATTAGGATGTTTACAGTTGATAGCGGTAACTATTTCCATTGTCGCAGGTATGATTTAATAATAAATGAAATTTTCAACTAAGAAGAATCATAACCAAAGACCAAGTAAAAGATTATACTACTATACTAGTATTAAACAAAAGAAAAAGTTGAAGAAATCATGGAAATTAAGGAAAGCACATAGTCTTGAGCATGCAAATGTCAAATTAAAATTCCAACCAAATGATCCAAACTCAAAGAAATATATGGAAAAACATTGGTACATTATGGGTGGACTAACCAACCCTTAACCCTACATACAAACTAACATACAAACTAACATACAAACATACCCTCCAAATATAAGACTATAGATGGCACCAAATCAAGTGAAATCTACTACTCATTGGTTTCTATCATGTTTAGGGATACCCCTAAGGGAGAAGAAAAGTACCTTTAAGAAGAAGAAGGGTAGTAATAACAAAAAGTCCCTTGATAATAATAATGATAATGATTATGGGAGTAGAAGAAGGTTGTTTAAGCTATGCATGCCTAAGATTAGGGTCATCATTATTAGGAAGAAGAAGGTTATTAGCTTTGATTCACAAGCATGTGCTAATAAAACTAATAACAAGCTCATCCTTGATGATGATGATGATGATGCTACCCATGACAAGCATATCTTGCTTATGCATCATAAGCATGCCTCTATCACAAATCAGGTATTCTTATTGACCGTAAATGGTACGGTCTACTTTGATGATTTACTCGTGGTTTAGTCAAATTTTGATTAAGTATTACCGAGTATATGAATATAATATCTTCTAAATGTTACTTTGATACTCCGTATCATAATAATATCTTCTAAATGATTAAGTCAAATTATTAGCAACATAAACAAGTTCTATCAACAATTTGATATGAGTATATCACAATGCAATGTAAGACCTATTCGTGTCAAATTATTCTTCAATAATTTTCACTTTAAACGAATATATCCATGTTAAGCTAAAAATAAGTCAAATATTATCCTATGCTTTTCTCCGTACATTTCGATCATTTGGTCTCATATGTATTAGTTGACCTGCCGTATTGTTTTAGACAAATATATCCGTCGTAAATGAGAAATTATGAATATTGTTTTGCAGCTAAATGTGGCTCCAAAAGGAAGCAACGACACCCAATCCCACCCGAGTCCAAAGGGCAAACCGAGTACTATTTTGTGTAGCGAAGAAGGGCGGACTCCGAGGGACAAGCAAAAGGGTATGATGAATAGTAAGGCCGGAAAGGACTCATTGAAGGGGGTGTTGATAATGGTGATAATGCTGATAATAATGTCGATATGGGGACGACTATGTGCTATATTATGCATGTCTGCTTGGTTGTATTGTGTACCCTTGCTGAGGACGTATAGAGACACCACGACAACGGATGTCGTTGGCAACATGAAAATAGACATGGCTACTAAATTGTTCAGGAAGAAAGTTACTTTAGAGGGCCTTCTTCAAACTGATACTTGATCCTCAACCAATGTTGCCAATTACCCCATCACATCATTTATGTCTATTTGGTGACATATAAATTGTTCAGGAGTATAATTTTAAACATAGATAACAATTGACCGCGACATATAATATTTGTTGTTTTCCTTTTAGTTATTTTGAGGGGTGGAGACTCTGGAGAGAATTGAAGAAGACGTGGGCCTAGAGCGGATTGTTTTGTATACGATCGAGTAGACGAGATTTTTATTTTATGTATCCGAGCTAAATTAGGGGATGATTGTATACATGTATGTGAACTTATCATTTAAACTTAACGAAGGCAAATTTTACTTTTGAATTTGATTCAAATGTGTCGTTAAAATTTAAAAAGTAAGCAACTTGTACAATATTAGAGAGAAGAGCGATTTAGCCCAAAGTAGTAATACGGATTAATACATTGACACAATGTATACCGTCATATAAACCAAAAGAAAAGAAACCAAAAATGGAGATGCGGGGTATCGATCCCCGTACCTCTCGCATGCTAAGCGAGCGCTCTACCATCTGAGCTACATCCCCTTGATGTAAAAGTTACTAGTAATGTCTACTTAATTAAATAAAATAATCCAGAAAAGCGAATATACTTGCTGCGTGCTGCGTAGCCGTTAATAAAACAGCAAGATAAGCCGATAAGGAAACCAAAAAAAAGCGACACCAAAAACAGACTTCACCTTCACATACTCAGTCATTCATCAATGGCTTCCTCAGCCACACTTCAACTAACTCTCCACCTGCTTTCCAACTCCACACGCCGTGTCGTCGCCACCAAGGCATGCTCTCCTCACCACCCACCGCCGCCGCAGCGCCGGCGTGAGATGCTCGCCAACACCGCTTCGCTCTCGGTGGCGCTTTCGCTGTCGTCGTTGTCGTCTATTTCTCCGCTTGTCGCCAAGGCGGAAGACTTGCTTTCTGATTGGGAGCGCGTTTATCTTCCCATTGATCCTGGTGTTGTTCTCCTTGATATCGCTTTTGTTCCTGATGATCCTTCTCATGGTATATTTTCTTCTTCATTTTCCTGCACAATTTTGATGCATTTCTGTGAAAATTAGGGTTTAGGTGTGTTAATTCCGGTGTTATTCTGTAGAATTTTGATGACCATATTGTGTTCGTGGTTAATGAATTTGCTACAACTGTAAAAGGTACAAAGATTAAGATAATGGTTGGATGTGGGTGAGTAGAAAGTGTCAGGAATCAACTCAACCAAAAGCTTACGCGGATGGTGGAAGCGCAAGATCGATTATATACTCTAACAGAAAGAAAAAGCGGTGTGGTATAATCGGTTATGTGACATGTGTTTTAGGAATGTTGCAAGTGAGTCGTTTTTGGAAAATGTTGCTATTACTATGGGGAAAGTCTTAAGGGCGTAGTTTGGCCGCGTAGGATTTCTGTTAAGAACAAGGCGAACTATTAATGCGATAGTTACGCAAGGGAAAATTAGTTTTACTATATCTCATAAAAACCCGAAATTGATACATTCATGGCTTCACATTCAACATTTTATCGATTAAAGTGGCAAACTGGCAATTTGGCTGTGTAGGATTTTTGTTAGGAACCAGGCAGACGATTTTGGAGACGAAGGATGGAGGACAGACCTGGGCTCCTCGATCAATACCGTCGGCTGAAGAAGAGGACTTCAATTACAGGTTTAACTCCATAAGCTTTAGAGGGAAGGAGGGTTGGATTGTTGGGAAGCCTGCTATTCTTTTGTACACTTCTGATTCTGGCGACAACTGGAAGAGGATACCGCTGAGTACTCAACTTCCTGGCGATATGGTACCTTCTCAACACCACTTGCTTTTCTAATAATTTTAATCAACACTTTATCACCGATTTTGGCATAAATATTTTTGATGAATTGAACAACAACAGTTACATTACCCTAGTGTTTGAAGGGCCTTCTCAACATGCGGGGTGAGGGGGGTTGGGCGTTTACTAGATTGAATGATTGCTACTTGACAATAAGATAAGCGAAACCAATTGAACGTGTCATTTTGGATTTTTGGAGACCATGATAATCCGGAACAAAATTATACGGAGTAGTTTCTTTACCTCCATGGGCATTCACCGTTTCTATAACATCAAATTTTTTATTTACTGTGGAAGGATTAAAAACTGCAGCCGCCCTTGTTTTTACTTCCATGTACTGCTTTTACTGCAGTAATCTTAGTTGCTTCATGCATAAAGTTTGCCCTTAGACACCGATAGGTTGCTGCATGAAGAAGCTCTGTAGGCTATGTAACTATATTGTGTGGTAATGAGTTGACTACTTAACTCAATAGACCTGTACTTTTGCCATCTTTGCTTGGAGCAGTTGCTCCTCCTAGACGTCTGAAAGTTGTGCGTTTTTTTTCCCCCGTTACCGAGTCTTTCTCTGAAGAGTAGTTTCTTCATTCAGGTATATATCAAGGCAACTGGAGAAAAAAGTGCGGAGATGGTGACTGATGAAGGTGCAATATACAATACTTCAAACGCGGGTTACAACTGGAAGGCTGCTGTACAAGAAACAGTCTCAGCTACTCTCAACAGGTGACTTACTCTTAAAGCCTTTCGTGGAGTACCACTTGGTCAATAAATTTTCAATGCTTTTAATATCATGGGTCATTAGCAAACAATCTATGTGGTTTTAATATATGGCAACACTAATTGTTGGGGTGTGCGTGTGTGTGTATCTTATCTTGTAATGATAAGTGTGAAGCTTGGTACAAGATGCTTTTGTTAACTCATGATTTAAAAATCAACTTGTTTCCTTTTAGCCGCATATTTCTTAACTCCCCTGTTATATTCTGATACCATCGGAAAATACTAGGAAGTGGACAGAAATGAATCAGACAGTTTTGCAAAACAAGATGAAAAATATTCACATGTGATGTCCTGAAAACCTTGGCCAAGTATGCTTTATAAAATTTGGGTAAAAGCCCTATGCTCATCCACTTACAAAGCCTTGTTGCTTTTGCAGAACAGTCTCTAGTGGTATCAGTGGTGCAAGTTACTACACGGGCACCTTTAATACTGTAAATCGTTCGCCAGATGGGCGATACGTTGCTGTTTCAAGTCGTGGAAATTTTTATCTAACTTGGGAGCCTGGTCAGGTTTGTTTAAAATACTATCTTTTGTAGTTTTAACTCATGTTACAGGGCCCTATAAAAGCAATTACTCCGTATTGACTATACAAAGTACACCTTTAAGTAGCTAACTCCGCCACGGATACCTAAATTTTGCATATTCACGTGCTAATAAACATGTGCTGCCTTTGTTCATCTCTATCCATTCTGTGCAGGCTTACTGGCAGCCACATAACCGAACAATTGCAAGAAGGATCCAGAACATGGGCTGGAGAGCAGATGGTGGTCTCTGGCTGCTTGTCCGTGGTGGTGGCCTGTATCTAAGCAAAGGCTCTGGGGTTTGTGCTAGTACCTCTTTCTTTATCTTTAACCATTATATTCTCTGCTCATTTGTGCACCCAAGTTAGCATATTCCCGTCACCGTATTTTGTAAATCACAATTCAAACTTACTTTGGAGTTCGCAGTAGGACACCCTAAAAGTGTTTAGCCGTCTAGAATTGTTACATGGCCTACACATACACATTTAAACAAAAAAATTAGGACATAAAAAGCTAGACTATGTATTATAGACTTACAAAGTATCCAATTTTTATTAGTGGACTCTTTTTCTGTTCTCTGATTTTTCACAGTTAGTTAAGAAGTGGTAAATTCTTATGTTTTGAAATAATGGATAGCAAAGATGACATGTTTCATCATCAAATGAAAACAGTTTCTGTGGTAGTTTATAAGCCAAATATCTTTTGGTAGCTTTGGCTTATGGGTGACCATGTGTTTTCTTGTGTGTGATCAACTATCAAGAAAAGAATTGCAGTAGCTGATTGTTCAAATCTTAGGGTTGATGAAATATCATTGATAGAACCAATCATTTGTAAGCAATTTTAACGGGAAAGAAAAACATTGTGGCTAGGTTACTCGAGTACCATAATTTTGTAGGTTTGATTATAGGTTCAGCGGCCTTTACTGAATGCTATTATCGCTATATTTGTCGATTGCAACTTTGCAAGGGCTTTAGAGTTCTTTTGATTTTCTGTATTTGTTCCCAGCGGAATTTAATAATGCCAATTACACTGTTATAACTCAGATGTCAGAGGATTTTGAGGAGGTGCCTGTACAAAGTCGCGGTTTTGGCATCCTTGATGTAGGATATCGATCACAGGTACTGTGCTCAAAATTGCCAACTCTTTTATATTGTCTGTAAAATACTCACGCTAATGTCCCCTTAAATTATTCTCTATCTGTCGTTTAATGAACATTTTGCCTCTTTAATGTGCGTTGACTGTTTACTTTCGAATTTTGACCGTCCTCCATATGAAAACTTGATAAACATTTGTCACTTGTCAGGGTGATATTTACCCATAAAGTTGTGTCCATCATACTACTCCGTGGAGTCAAAATTGGGTTATTGCCTACCTATTCCTCCATTTTTAACTTCCTAGTTTTCTTTTTTGGGTTGTCCTGATTCAATTTCTCTACCGTGAAATTTTTCCTCTTTTGTAAGATTTGTGTAGCTATCATGATTTCAACCGTACATCTTTCATCATCTTTCGCAATATATTAGCAAGCTCCGTAGGTTTTGTACCTAAGCAAACATGCATATTGGTGAGGTCCATAGGTTTTGTACTTAAGCAAACATATAGTATAATATGGATGAAGTATTTCATAATCTATAACTATCTGAATTTTTAGGGTGAAGCGTGGGCAGCTGGAGGCAGTGGGATACTATTGAGAAGCACTAATGGTGGCAAGTCATGGACACGTGACAAAGCAGCCGATAATATTGCCGCGAATCTTTATTCTGTGAAGTGAGGCCCTTTCTACTATGTTCTTTAGCGCATTTTATCGTTTCCATTAAAAAAGATGTAGGAACAGTTATATTTTTTTCCTCTCCGATGAAGATAGTTACCATGCCTGTTTATGGACATCATTTTCCTTTTTTCTTGGCCACCCAAACGAGGAATCCTTTTTGCAATTCGATTTGACGATTCCTCAAATGTTCAAGTGATTTTGTGGCTTGAGTGCTAAGTGTGAAGTTGTTGGAAGAGTAGGGCGACCCCACATGTTTATTCTATTTTGGTTTCCGGACGCAGAAAGGGGTTCATCAATGAGTGAAGCAACTGGTGACCTGATGGCCTTCTGAAAGGAAGCCAACATATAATGAGAATCAGTTCTACACTAAGAATTAAAGAACATTAAATAAATTATCATCTTTGTTCTGATGATAACCTCCCTAGCTAGAAATTCAGATACTCCGTATGACTTAACATTCGAGGTTCCTTAATAGTGCAAATTGTCTCATGCTCTTCCACTTTGGATTTCACTGCGCATTATAATATCATCGCCTCATATGATATACTTCTTGTTGTTCATTTTGTAGGTTCATTGATGAGAAAACGGGATTTGTGCTTGGAAATGACGGAGTTCTGCTTCGCTACCTTGGATAATAATATTGTACATTTGGACATGTATGGTAAGCCAATTCTTATTCTCCAGTTCTGTTTTTCTTTAGAAATATCCTGCCTTAGTTTTACCGTTTTCGCATTAATTGTGAGTTGTGACAGTAACGACGATCTGATTAAACCATCTGTATTATTAATGTGTAAATTATCTTCATTTTATGAGCTAAAAAGAAATGTTATCGCTGCATATGATAAATCCCGATATCTGTCTCAATATTCTTAGCACTACTCAGTAGCGAGGTTGCTTGGCACCGAATTACAGGATACACAGACATGAAATCAGATTTAAATCCTTTCCAAGAATTCTTTTGACGATATCGTTCACTTGAATGCAGGGCTCTTAAAAGTACAGTCAAGTTTTGTGTAAGCTACAAGAGAGGATGTCACAATTTACTCGAATTGGCTATTATTTTTTGTATAATACTTCTGTAAGAGAGCAGCTATTGAATTTACACAACATCTTGAATTTGTAAATTCTTGAGATGACTTAAATGGGTATTCACTGTCCTAATGATGAACCTTGTTACCTTGGCCTATAATTTTTAAACTTTGTCCATTTAATTGCTGAGAAAATTGCTGCATAAATTTTCGAGTGATTTATCGAATGCACCCTGCAATTTTTTTCGTGGGGAACGAATGTAAAACCGGTTCTTGGAAAAGTTGAGCTATCCATTTTCAAATGAACGTGCAATAATCCCGGCATAATCTCAGAAGTAACCAAGTTTTGCATTTTCCCGAACAAAATGTAATTGTTTCCATTTTGTTTTGTGCATTAGCGGTTCCTCATATATTGAGAAACGAAGTATGAGAATACCAATTGTGCGGCTAGTGAGAAACAAGCCTGAAACCTCAAAATTTAGGACTTTGATACTTCCTCCATTCCGTTTGATTCTATACGTTTGACCAAAACACGGTAATTAAGGTAGAAGAAAATCAAGTGGGGTAGATAATGGAATTACTTAAATATCGCTACTTTATTGTTTGCAAGTGGGTTGAGTGGGTATTAGTGAAGGGTATATTGGTCTTTTAGTTTAATAAAGTAGAGACTAAAATAGAAATGTATAGAATTGATTGGAATTTCCAAAAAAGGAATATGTATAGAATCAAATGGAATGGAGGAAGTATAAGATATCGATTCAATCAAAACCAGTTGAAATCTTATAATGGTTCTTACATCCTATCAGTAGAAAACGATGACATGATTGTAATACTTAATAATCTAAACTAAATAAAAATGAAAGTCTATTGAAAACTGAAAAGGGACTAGGCCTCTTTCTTTTCAGCTTAATCAGGGTATAACTAGGCTAAGTCGAGTTGAATTTATTGCTGAACAAAACTTATTGAAATTGGACCGAACTTTTATGTTTGAATATTCATTCTATTAAATATTGAGCTAAAATTTATTAGAATCAAGCTAAATTGAAACGAGTTTTAATCAAGCTGAAAGATACATGACTAAGATCACGTATTCTTTCTATTATTCTGAAATTAAACTTATATGAAATTGAAATTAACTTATCAAAGTTGAACTTATAAAGAAATTAAATCCAAAGTGTAAATTAAAGTTTAGTGAGCTTTATGTAAACCTAACTTATTAAAGTTCAACTGTATTTAAATGAAATTGAATCAGATTTATAAGAGTTGAGCTCAACAAGATGTGAGAGTGAAGGAATGTAGTGTAGTAAAATGGAGGATGTGGCAAACCCAAAATCTCAAAAGTGCAGAGAAGTGATGTGTGGATAATAAGATAGGATGATGTGTAATCTCTTAACTCCACACTATTGGCCTTTTGGCTTACACAATTTCAAACAAAATTCACACATACAATTACAAGTCACTTTTAACAAACTTTTTGTAATTTTGTAACTAACAATCAGACAAATGTTGCTCTTTCCATCACCATCTTCCACCGCCGCCACCACCGCGACAACCACCTCCGCCACCGCAACAACCACCACTACTACTCCGCTCTTCTCGTCTACCCGCCACCCAAAATACCCGTCTAAAACTCGCTTACTCCCCCCTATAAAGGCCCTTCAATCCTCTACTTCACCTCCCTACACTGCCCCTAACAACCTCCAGGACTACCTCGTCCGTCGCCCTGTCATTCAACCCGACAGCGCTGATGAAGGCAGCAGCGATGGCGATGAAGAGGAGAAGTCGGCGTTGGATAAGAGTTTGGAGAAGTTGGCTAAGAAGCTCCCTATGTTTGAACCTGGTAAAGCGCAAAATGAACAAAGTGGTGGTGTTGGTGTGAAACTCGACCCCCCGTTGAAGGTTAATTTGGACTTGGCATTGTATCGAGCAAAGATATTTACTCGGAATTTTCAGTATCTTCAAGCTCAAGAATTGCTTCAGCAGGTAACTTAATTACGTCTACCTTTGGTACATAGTTTCACTGATGGTCTGAATACGGACCGCGTTTAATATTAACAGAAACTGCCTCGATTTTATGGAGTCCAACTGTATGAAGCGAAACTTAACTACTGATTTTTTGTGTTGGGTTTCATGCTAATTATAAGTGTAGCATTTTTCACAGGGATCACTGATAGATTCGATCATTTCTGTATAGCATAAATTTTAGGAATTAGCATGCCACGGGATGATCGTCCTTTTCAATCTCGTGGTCTCGTGGAGGCTTTGAATTTGGCGTGACAAGCGAACAATGTTGCTACATATAGGATCATATTTTGCATCAATGACGGGTATAAGTTGAAACGATAGGATCCAATTGTGGGGAAAAAAAAAATGTCGATTGTCAGAACACGGTGAATTTGAGCTACTTTGTTGGAGATAAACCCAACCTAATATAATTCCCACATGCGATCCCACATCGGTCATGAGATGAGAGTGATATTGTTTATAAGGCCTAGGGGCTACTCCTCCTATTGCCAATTGGTTTTAGGATGGAACCTCTTAAACCTTATAAGCGGACTCTCTCATACTCTCGGGTGTGGCCCAGGCCCGTGGAATTTAACATACTTTTTTAAGGACTTGGACTTTACTAATCCTGTTTCCTCTTCTTATTTTGGTTATCACGCACACAATGATACAAGCAGAAGAAGAAAATTAACTTGAAGTCTTGAACTATTTAGTGAGGAAATTGATCTCCTACACCAAATCGCTGTTCTACCTTCCTCGTTTAGGCGTACTGTAATTAAGCTAGTCTTAGCTGCTATGCTTGACCGTAAAGTTTTAGGACATTACGAGTAGTGATACTTGAGTGCTAATGCTGTAATTTTCCACGAAAATCAGTGTATATACTATTGGCCCGAGGATGGAAGACCATACGTAGCCCTAGGAAAGGTTCTACGGAAGCAATCACGAGTGTCGGAAGCAAGGGCTGTTTATGAGAAAGGCGCTCAGGCTACCCAGGGTGAAAACCCTTTCATTTGGCAGGTTTGCTTAACTGAACTCGATATCTTGATCACCTTTTCTAGTTCAACGATGAATGACGAGCTAAAACATGAGCTTATACATGCAGTGCTGGGCTGTGCTAGAAAATGAGTTGGGCAATGTGAGGAGGGCGAGAGAACTGTTTGACGCAGCGACAGTCGCTGATAAGAGGCACATAGCAGCGTGGCATGGATGGGCGGTTTTGGAGCTTAAACAAGGGAATCTTCAGAAAGCCAGAAATCTGCTAGGTAAAGGTATTAAATACTGTGGGGGAAATGAATACGTATACCAGACACTAGCGTTACTCGAAGCAAAGGCTAATCGCTATGAGCAGGCCAGGTACTTGTTCAGGCAAGCCACCAAATGCAACCCTCGAAGTTGTGCTAGTTGGCTTGTAAGTTCCTTTCGTGTCTCGCTTTATTTACTTACCTCTTTTGTCTTTTTTCACGGAAAAAACCTGAAGTTGATTAAACTTATCTATTGAAACAGGCGTGGGCGCAACTCGAGATGCAGCAGGAAAATAATCGAGCTGCTAGATGCCTATTTGAGGTCAGTCACAGTGGTCATGATCAAATCAAACGATTGTTACGAAGAGTTTTATTATTTTAATCGAAATGAACTATTACGCAGAAAGCAGTTCAGGCGAGCCCCAAAAACAGGTTTGCCTGGCATGTATGGGGGGTGTTTGAAGCTAACTGTGGTAGAATAGATAAAGCACGGAAACTACTCAAAATAGGTCATCTCGTGAATCCTAGGGATCCTGTTCTTCTTCAGTCCCTTGCTTTACTAGAGTACAAACACTCAACAGCAAATCTTTCAAGGGTTATGTTCAGACGAGCTTCAGAATTGGACCCACGGCACCAGCCCGTTTGGATCGTAAGTAATTCTAGCTTTAGACGCAGTGTTGACATGTTCCTACAGACAGCAATCAAAGAATTTAATTGGAAAATGTGGGATCTGATGTGTTTATGTTCGTATATTTTTCAGGCGTGGGGATGGATGGAGTGGAAAGAAGGTAATTTATCAACAGCGAGAGAGTTGTACCAAAAAGCTCTGTCGATCGATGCAACTACTGAAAGTGCTGCTCGGTGCCTTCAGGTAATGACCAAGCTATTTATGCAGACAATTCATTTGTTCTCATCTTGATATCACTTATGTTAGCTGAAAAGCCAAAGCGCAGCAACAACGAAGATAGGGCAAGAACAGTAACCAAATACACAAGAAAAAGAACCAGCAACAGAATTTTACACGGACTGAAATTATAAACCGTTAAAAATCATCGAGTATTGTAATAGCGTAGGTGACCGATTTAGAGTTAACTTTTGATGCATGACAATAAAGTCCTGCAAAACCTTTTAATTAGAAACTTTTACAGTACCTTAAATCAGAGGTTCAGAAACATTTATTTAGACGTGAACATGCTGTACTTCCCAGGCTTGGGGTGTATTGGAACAACGAGTGGGCAATCTGTCAGCGGCAAGGAGATTATTCAGATCATCGCTGAACATAAATTCACAGAGCTATGTTACATGGATGACGTGGGCTAAATTAGAGGAAGATCAAGGGAATTCTGTGCGTGCTGAGGAAATCCGTGATCTCTACTTTCAGCAGGTTAGTAAAAGTTGTCCTCCGTCAGTGAGATGAGGCACAATTATGTCATAAGTTATTATTAGTTCGATGAGGCACAATTTATTTTTATTACGATCACGAGTGTTGAACGAATGTGACAGCGTACAGAGCTGGTGGATGACGCCTCCTGGGTGATGGGACTGATGGACATTCTTGATCCCGCACTAGACAGCATAAAGAAGCTCTTAAACTTCGAGCAAGGCCCAATAAAAAAGACGGAAAACATGGAAGAGGCAAGAGACGAAGAGGTATCACCAGAGGTTGAGGATGCAACGAGTGGCAGTGGTTTCAACTTGGATGAATTTGTAAAGGAAAAGTTGTCTCTTGACGCATCCAAACTCGACGACAAGATGGAAACGTCATTGACTACCATAGAAAGAAGCAAGGATCAACGGAAAGTGTACAGATCTAGGCAAAAATCTCCATGACTTATTTTTTGTCTTTATAAAAAGAGCAACATCTGTATAAAACGTATAGCAGAAATTAGCATGATTAGCAAGTGACTACATTTGTGAGGTTGTAGAAGACAACAATTCTTACCCAAGGACAGTCGTTTTGATAAGAAGAAGATTTCACGAAGAAATTTACTTGTCGGTCCCTATGCACAATATGAAAGTAGAGTACCCTATGAAACTTCAGACGATGTCGTACCAAGAATTAGATAAAACATTTTGAAGCTTATTGGCAAGACCAAAAGCCATACGCTCATCCCAGCGTCTGCTAAATTCATAAAAAGACTGTCTTGCCCAAATAACAAGGATGTAGAGTCCAATTTAAGGGCTCAAAGTCGACAACTGTTGATTTTAAGACGTTACAAGGTCCTTGTTTCTACGAAAATGATCATTTTAAATTCAAGCTTGATCGAAAAGCAAGCTGAATTATATTCATAACGACTCCATAACATAAAACAACTACAATCACCATTGAAAAGAAGTGTGAAGGGCCAAACAAAGCAACAACCCCAACAAGTGACTGAAAACAAGAACAAAACAAAAAATCGAACTGGGAATAGAGTCCTGGGCTGATAAGAGTTCCAAGCTAAAATTAAGTAGTGAAAAATCTCTAAAAATAATTCACATGTGATCCATTGTCTTCTTTGTAAAGACTAGAGTCTAGAGGCTACTTCTTAAATAGCAGATTGATTTTTGGATGATCCTTCTAGGCTTACAAAGTGGACCCCACTTTCCTCTGTTTGTGACTGTGGCTCGGATCAATCTCTTGTTTAACGGAAGCTAATGTTGAGTTTGAACCTGAGCGAACATAAACCCCAAGGGAAGAGAGTTCCGTCTTTTGTAAGGACTCATTGTGAAAACTTCCATAAAACCACCAAAACGATTCGCAGACCCAAATTGGAAGCTAAAAGTCGGTTCATCGTCAATAAAAGAAGTGCCGAACGGTCCATACACTTTCACATTTGTTTCGAAACTCAACCATATCAACTTTGTCTTTCCGCAGACAAATTCGGTTTTACCACTTAAACCGACAAGGTACTCGTCAGGATGGTTGAATTCTACCTGCCAATGCATACCAACCAGCAATTACGTTTTTTTTTTTGGATAACGTGGGGAACCCGCAGCCGCTACCTTTGGTGCGCACTGGGTAAACCCCGAGCGTGGCCAGGTTAGCCACCCTTTTTACTGCGACAGCCGTGATCTCGATTAGGCGTAGCGCCGAGTTCTTAACATTCCCCACAAGATTGCTCTTGGAGGGAATCGAACCTGAGACCCATGGGAATTTCACCCATATTTTAACCACTAGACCACAATCTTGCGGACAATCAAATACTCTATCAGATCAATCAAATAACATGTGACCAATTTTATGAATATTAACTATTTAACCTATATCAGAGAGAGTATAAAATAGAGAAAAAACAAGAAAAGAACCGTAGTAAAAGTGGTTGCGATATGGTGACCATAAACAGGAGAAAGCTTGGTTACACCATCTTCAATATACTCATACTGGAAGGACGATATTCGATAACCTCCATAGGACATAAAAATGCAAGTTATCTTTGAATTCCCTTTTCCATCCCATAATGTATCTTTACTCCCAGGCTCACCACCTGGACCCACTTTGATAAATGTCCAGACTTCTGAATTAATCCAACACCATAACGGTACACCCAAGTTCACAAATTAATCATTTTGACCTTCGAATAAAAAGACAAATCAAATAAAATCTTTCCTTTTTTTCTTATATTCCGTACTTCCTAATTTTCAAAATTGAGTTACTCCGTATATTCTAGCTTTAACGTATTCATACAATTTATCATTTTCATACAATTTATGTGAAAATAACAAAGACGGAGTATTAAATTTGTAAAACCTATCATTGGCCGAGACTCATTTAAATACATTTTTAATATTTGTTGTCAAAAAAACAAAAAAAAAAAAAAAAAAAAAAAAAAACGTAACAACTTCAAAGAACAAGATTCAAATCAAATATAAATTACAAATAATTTACTTGCCTTGAGCCATGGAGGAAAATATCCTTTGTTTGGAAAATATTGATGGTTCTTCTCACTATAAATGATTCTAAGGGTTTGATGTAATTTACTCCGTATCTGTTTATATGGTTATTATATACTCCGTATATAGTACTCCCTCCGTCTCGATGATTTGTTTACATTTACTTTATACACATTTATCGATGTGAGGAGAGAGATAGAGAAAAAACTAATAAAATAATAATATAAGTACAGAAGGCCCCGCTTAAAATTATGAAATATAATTGGTTAAGGAAAGAGGCCCACTCTCCCACACGGCCACCCATGACCATTTATAGAAAGTGTAAACAAATGACCCGTAACTCCCAAAATAGAAAGTGTAAACAAATGACCGGGACGGAGGGAGTACAGTTTCATGGAGAATTCAAGTGTAGCAGTACCAGTATTGGCCATTGGGAAACGAAAAGATTAAAGATATTAACTCAAGGCATTAAAATGTTTTACCAATTCCCAACACTAACCTCACAACTCTCAAACTTACAAGGACAACTTCTAATTCTAAGGTGGTGAAAGTCACGAGGTGAAAGATAAAGACAAAACAAGTTCAATAAGTCAAGACCGTCTTTCATCAAGTAACTAAAAGATCGATGCTTAAAAATTAACCACATTAAGTATATAGTGATCACTGTTGGATTATTGATCCAAAATAACTAGTCTTATGCTCATGCATATTGCACGCGTATGTTATTTATGAAGTTCAGGTAAAAACGTATGATTAATAATGTCGTTGTATAACAGGTTCAATAAAGACGTCTTTTAAAATGATCATGTGTGTATATGTATCACCGAATAAACTTAAAACAACGAATTATATGACAAACAACCATACAGAAAAAGTTGACATAAAAGGAAATAATACAACAATAAGATGGTAAACGGTACAATTATTTCTCAAAAACTTCTTTTTAAATCTGGGCAAATTGCACCGGTAAGGTCAAAATTTACGTACCAATTGCATTTATGCCCATACAATTTTTTTACAAAATGTAATATACTTATCTGAGCAAATTGTATCAAATTTATTATTCATGCAAATTGTATCAAATTTATATTCGAGACCAATTTCCACGGATAATAAATTTGATAACAATTTGCATGGGTAAGTTTTAAACCCGTTTGAATTGCATGAGTATGCTTTCAAATTTACGTGCAAATTGCATTTATGCCTGCGCAAATTTGAAACAAAATATCAAGAAATTTACCCGTGCAAATTGCTATCAAATCTATTATTCGTGCAAATTGCACTCAAATTTATTATTAGAGGCCAAATCGCCTTAAAATGTCAAGAAATTTACCCGTGTAAATAGTTATCAAATTTCAGTACATTAATGCAAATTTTTTACAGCACGTACTCGATATCCTCCCATAAACGTGCAATTTGTATAGTACAATAATTTATTATAAGATCACCTTATTTGTACTCATTTATATAGTTTTTATACTATTTTCTAAAAAAAAAAAAAAAGTTATGATTATGATTGTGATACCATATCATCGTAATTATTTTCATACTCTTTGTATCCTTGTTATTGCTAATTGTAGCTAAATTTCTTGGTAACCTTGTTAAAGACTTTTGAATATTTATATTCTTTTTGCCATTCTAACATGGGGCAAGGCCATGGCCAATGGAGTAAATTTAAAGATTTTAGTGTATGTCTACGGTGAGGCTGTCTCATACTATAAGACACTATTAATAAATTCATAACAATTATAAAACACCCCAAACCTATCAGTTAATATACATTCTCCCCAAATTAAACCCACAGCTATCAAATCAACCACCACTACACCCACTCTAACCACCACCACGTCACCTCCTCCACCATAATTGCTCCGACTCCTCTACCACCATACTCACCGAATTTCAACGACGTACTCTTACACATCACCTCCGGCCACTTCCACCGGCAAATATATGCAATCTTCAATTTCGTCAAAACCTCCGGTAACACCGTCATCTTGCATCAAACCACCTTATCACCGCCTCGAGGTGCGTTTAGCTCGTATGATTTGGATTCATCCCTCATAGTGACAACTGATACTTGTTACAGAGCTTGAAGTTTCGATTTCAATTATTTCCCCAAATATCGTCGTATTTTAATTTCGCTCTCATTAAATTCCGACTTCTTGAAACGTAACCATAAAATCTTGAGAAGTAATCAAATATCATTCAAACTATTTAACACTACAAAAACCATTTACGTTACTATTGAGATAAGTTTAGTTACCTTTGATAGATTTGATGTAACATAAGCTTTTTTTCATTGCATAATACTCTGTAATTTATTATACATATCTCAGTAAAAAAAACCGATTAGTTCACAAAAAATAAAATTATGCATCATACTTAGTTAATTTGAGCAAAACCGTTGAAGAATATCCAAATAAAATAATGCAAAATGACAATAAAATGGGAGATATGATGGCAAAAGTATGTCTTCCTGCAAAATGAAAAGGGTGAGTAATTGATTGATCGTGGATTCGTGGGATTTAGGTGATTTAGGGTTGTGAGTGTAAATTTTAATTTATTAATGATACAGATGATGTTACTTGGTGTTTTGTAAAATTAGGGGCAGTGTTTCTTTTGATGACATGGCATAACTAAGTTGTCTCATAGTATGAGACAGTTTTATTCTAAAATTTGTATATTTTGAAATTTAAAGATTTTATTATAATTTTCAATGTATTTATTTTATTCTATTTTTAGAATCTATATTCGTAACATTAATAAGAGCATATTTTAATTCAAGAACTTGTATATTATGTTTGTTGTCATTATAAGAGTATTAGGTATTTAGTTACGAATATGATTAATTGTATACGGATTTTACTCACTTTGTATACTTTTTTCATTTTTTTTCCCTTTCCTACCCTTTTTTACTCTTTTGTATACAAAATCCTCTTTTTTGTCTTTCCTCATTTTTCTTAAACTAATTTGATACAATTTTTTCAATTATAATCCTAAATTCATACAATTAATTCAATTATAATTCGATAATCAATTCAACAAAGTAATAATTTCTATTTAATTTCAATCTATTTCATAAAATCATGTGTAATATTATTAATTTTGATGAATTTAGGTTAAAATTAAATTAGGGTTTACATGAAATTGGGATTTTGGGGGTTGCCGGCAACGGGAGGCGGGTGACGGCCGGAGGTGGTGGGCGGCGGCGGCAGGTAGTGCTGGGTGGAAGTGTCGGCTGGTTGGAAGTGGCGGCTGGCGGCGGCCGCTAGTGTTGGGGTGGCGCGATTTTACAATTTTTTTTTATTTGTTAATTTAGTACAATTTTGAATATATATTTAATGTTTTATTTATTAAATAGCAATTCAATAGTGGCATAGTGGTAGTAATGCATTTAGTAGATACTTGAGGTCACAAGTTCAATCCTCACTACCATATTTTTTTTTCCCAAAAAAAAAAAAATCTTTTGTTCATTAATTATTTCGACTATTTTAATGGGAAATATTTTTTTCTTTCTTTCACGGGTACAAGTTCATCTTTTCAATATTTCTATTTAAAATTTTTAATCTCGTAAATGACATATTAAAAGCAAAATATTCAGAAATAAGTTATAACGCATAGCTTATTTTTTCGCATTAAATTGTATACATGAAATCGTCTAACACTAAACCAAATAAACTACACTAAACTTCTAATTAATTACGTCTTTCTTTTCCGTGTAGGAGATTTGCATAGTGGGTGACGAAGTGGAATTTCTTTCGTTCCAAGACGTACCTGTAATAATAAAAAATAAAAAGTTGCCTTCTAAGCCCTTTACGCATTCGTGTACGAATATTATACACTTGCCTTCTGTTCACGTTTACATTCCGTTTTCCCAATTCAATAAGTATGTTAGACACAGTCATGTTAGAGGCAGTCATGGATCGAATTAATTCTTTCGCCTCTTCATCTAAAACATCTGAATCCCTTACAAGATAGTGGTTATGATATCCATTATGAACTTGCAACTTATAAGAACCATCAAGTTGTCCTATTCCCTTTAATTTGAAAGGACAGTTACATTTTTTTGATCCAGTATACGAGTAAACACGTGAAACACCTGATTTTGTGTTATTTACGTATATTCCAGATCGACCACATTCAAGCCATTGCTCACCAGCTCCAGATGCACGATCACGATGAAAAGTATAAAGATTGATCTTTATATTATGCTCAACTCCCATCAACTTAACATTTTTGATGAACTGTTCACGACTTTCAAAAATCTTATCCGTGATAAAAAAGTGCGACGTATCTATCAAGTTTTCTGGAAATTCTTCGACACGATCATCATCCTAAATAAAAATATTATCATAATTAACACGATTTAATACAAAAATATTACATAAGATTATAGGAAAACAAATGCGTGCAATTAGCTACCTCAATCTCCAAAAGATCATGTATATCATTCGAATTTTCTGATAAATCGTCTAAACCGTCGTCGACCTATAAAAATACGTATTATTTAAGCGAAAATCATATAATAATTAATAACGAAAAATAAATTTTACAATATAAACACTAAAATGCAAAAATAATATAAAATAAATGATAACAAAAGACATAAAAAACAATTTAAAAAAAAAAAAAAAAAAAACGCAGGGTAAACAAACCAAAAAAAAATAAAAATAAAAATAAAAATAAAAAAGAAGCAGGGAAACAAACCCCAAAAAAAGAAAAAAAAAAAAAAAAGGAAACATCACCACCACCGCCTAACACCACCCGCCGGAAACACCACCTTCTGCCCGCCACCTAGCACCACCGCCTAACACCGCCGCCGCCACCTGGCCCACCTCACGCCGCCCATCACCCCACCACGACCGCCCTCCTTGCTCACACCCCTCCTAACCCAAATTCAAAACACCCCTCCCACCACCACAAACCACCACCGCCGGTCACCAACGCCGTTCACCACCGCCGTTAACCACCGCCGTTCACCACCACACGCCGCCCCTCTCCCCACCCAGACTTACCACCACCGCCCTCCTTACTCACACTCCCACCACCATAAACCACCTTAACACAAATTATAAACCCTAATTTTAACTTAAATTGACAAAAAATTAATAAAATTCAATAATTTAATGAACAAAATAAAAATTAATAACGATAATTACCTCATTAAATTTATTATCGGAATTCATGATTGATAAATTGAAATACTTAATGAATTTGATTAAAGAAAACCTAGAAACTGAATGCAATATGGTTTAGGAAAAGGAAAAAAAAAAAAATATTTGTATATTATGGGAGTAAAAAAGGACAAAATTGGAAATTAGTGTAAAAAAGTATACAATGGGAGTAAAAGCTGTATACAAAAAATCAATACCCTTTAGTTATTATAAGCTCATATTATTTTTGAAAACGAATAACTAATTGCGAATAATTATAAGTAAAATTAATCAATTTGAAATGTATGAGATGTGAAAATGAAAATTTACATGCGATACATTTAATTGGGCTTCTATTATACTCCGTGTTTAGATTAGTATTTTCGTAAGTAATTAGAAAATTGTCCTATAAAACATTTTATAAAAGATGACTCTTTTTAAAAATTATGGAGCAAAACAACAGGAGTACAAAGCTAAAGAAGTCGATTAGAATAGGCTGCAAAAATACTCGTAAAACACAACATATGTAATGTACCTGAATCTAAAAAAAACTAATGCCAAACCTTAAAATTTTATTTAGACGAAGTTTTATATTAAACTGTAATTACAAATTATCATTCCTAATTCTTTTATATATACACATTGTGCCAGTTCAGATTGTACAAAAACTTATACAGCATATATCCAAAATTTGATAGGATAATTATACAATTATTTTTATAAGAAATAAGATAATCGAGATTTGATCTCGGTATGTTTCGTTTTAGGGTTTTTTTTTTGATCTTTTGTCATTATAATAATCTCAATTGAGTTGATTTACGTTTGATGGTGTCATTACTTTTCTTTTTTTTTCTTTTTTATTTTTTTTTTAACGATTATTACACGAATTTTTCAATTCTTTTGATGATTTTTACTTGAATTTTTCATTTTTTTTATTTAATTTTTGCTCAAAATTTTCAGTTTTCAATATAATTATGATTATGTAATTATAATTATTTTCTATTCCTAAATTTTATAGTCTGTTTTATTAAATTATGTTATAAAAATAGTTGAATTTTACAATAATTTGTTTTATATTCTTAATTAATTTTGTTATTTTTTTAATGTTCAATTTAGTCTATTAAAATTGTATTGTAATTTTGTAATTGTAATTTATATTTTTGTATAAAATTATTATTTTGTTAGTTATGTAATTTATATTTTTACGTTTTAAGTTATGTTGTAATTATGTAACTATGTATTTTTTTTTTTGAGAGAAAGGCTAAATTTCATTAAGAGTAATTGAAAGATTATATGACAAACAACCATAAGTAATAGAAAGATTGAAAACATTACACAAATTTTGCGCCATAGGTTGCGATATCATTGTTCTGTTTGAAAAAAAATATAATGAGATCAAATATGACTCGTGCAAATTGCATTGGTTTGTTGTTTAAAATTTGTACTTTAGAAACTTTTTGTATTTATTAATTATATTCGTTTAAATACTTTTATAAACAAAATGTTAAAAGAAATTACTAAATTTTATTGACATTTTGTTGAGCAATATAAAGTAAAATCATATTTAAACCTTTAGATTTATATCCAAAAATTTTAAATATGTGAAGTTTTTAAACTCGTGCAAATTGGACATTAATTTAAACCCGTGCAAATTGCACACAGGTATGTTCTAAATATATAAAGTCACTTTTAACAAACTATTTGTAATTTTGTAACTAACAATCAGACAAATGTTGCTCTTTCCATCACCATCTTCCACCACCGCCACCACCACGACAACCACCTCCGCCACCGCAACAACAACCACTACTACGCCGATCTTCTCGTCTATCCGCCACCCAAAATACCCGCCTAAAACCCTCTTACTCCCCCCTATAAAGGCCCTTCAATCCTCTACTTCACCTCCCTACACTGCCCCTAACGACAACCTCCAGGACTACCTCGTCGTCCGTCGCCCTGTCATTCAACCCGACAGCGCTGATGAAGGCAGCAGCGATGGCATTGAAGAGGAGAAGTCGGCGTTGGATAAGAGTTTGGAGAAGTTGGCTAAAAATGTTGGAGTAATTTGTGAGTATATCCCACATTGATGAGTATTAAGTGAAATGAGGTGTTTATAATTAATTGTGTGGATTATTTATTAGTTAAGTGAAATGGGCCATTAGTAGTAACATTAGTGAATCGACTAATATGGGCCTAGAACTTAAATGAATCAAGACAAGGTTTGCTTGGCATGTATGGGGGTGTTTTAGTCGGAATCAAGACGAGGATTTTTATTAATTTTAGTCGGAATGAATTGTTACGCAGAAAGCAGTTCAGGCGAGCCCGAAAAACAGGTTTGCTTGGCATGTATGGGGGGTGTTTGAAGCTAACTGTGGTAGAATAGATAAAGCGCGGAAACTACTAAAAATAGGCCATCTCGTGAATCCTAGGGATCCTGTTCTTCTTCAGTCCCTTGCATTAATAGAGTACAAACACTCGACAGCAAATCTTTCGAGGGTTATGTTCAGACGAGCTTCAGAAATGGATCCACGGCACCAGCCTGTTTGGATCGTAAGTAATTCTTGAATTGGACGCGTTTTTGACATATTCGTACAGACAGCAATCGGAGATTTTAATTGGAAAATGTGCGATCTGATGCGTTTATGTTCGTACATTTCTCAGGCGTGGGGATGGATGGAGTGGAAAGAAGGTAATTTATCGACAGCGAGAGAATTGTACCAAAAAGCTCTGTCGATCGATGCAACTACTGAAAGTGCTGCGCGGTGCCTTCAGGTAATGACCAAGCTGTATGCAGACGATGCGCTTGTTCTCATTTAGATTTCACTTAATGTTGGCTGAAAAGCCAAAGCGCAGCAACGACGAAGAAAGGGCAAAAACAGTAACCAAACACACACACACACACAAAAAAAAAGCAGCTACAGAATTTTGCACGGACTGACTATAAACCGTTAAAAATCATCGAGCATTGTAATAGTGTAGGTGACCGATAAAGTTAACTTTGATGCGTGACAATAGTCCTGTAAAACTTCTAACCTAGAAACTTCTACAGTACCTTAAATCAGAGGTTCAGGGATGTTTATTTAGACGTGAACATGCTGTACTTCTCAGGCTTGGGGTGTATTGGAACAACGAGTGGGCAATCTGTCAGCAGCAAGGATATTATTCAGATCGTCGCTCAACATAAATTCACAAAGCTATGTTACATGGATGACGTGAGCTAAATTAGAGGAAGATCAAGGGAATTCTGTGCGTGCTGAGGAAATCCGTGACCTTTATTTTCAGCAGGTTAGTATAAGTTGTCAAGTAACTCGGAAAACCAAAGCTACGTCTGAAATTATTATTAGTTCAATGAGGAAAGATCGGATAATTTATAACGATCATGAGTGTTGAATGAACGTGGCAGCGCACAGAGCTGGTGGATGACGCATCCTGGGTGATGGGACTGATGGACATACTTGATCCCGCGCTAGACAGCATAAAGAAGCTCTTAAACTTCGAGCAAGGCCCAATAAAAAAGACGGAGAACTTGGAAGAGGCAAGAGACGAAGAGGTATCACCAAAGGTTGAGGATGCAACGAGTGGGAGTGGTTTCGACTTGGATGAATTTGTAAAGGAAAAGTTGTCCCTAGACACATCCAAACTCGACGACAGGATGGAAACTTCATTGACAGCCATAGAAAGAAGCAAGGATCAACGGAAAGTGTACAGATCAAGGCAAAAATCTCCATGACCTTTTTTGTCAATATCTAAAGAGCAACACTTGTATAGTGAAACTTGTAGCGGAAATTAGCTTGGTTATAGTAAACGCCAATTCTTACTTGACAACAGTCGTTTTATTAAAAAGGGGATTTAACAAACAATGGAACTGTGAATTTAACTTGCCAAGCCCTACATACCCCAAGAAACTTGAATCGATGTTGAACAATGAATTAGATAAAACATTCTGGCATCTGCTAACTTTATAGAATGATCGTCTTAAGCAAACATTGAAGATGTAGAGTCCAATTCTAGTTTTACGAAAGTGATCCATTTGATAAAAAGCTTGAACAGCAACTACAATTAGATTCATAACAACTAACAACGTTAAACCACAAACACCAACAAGAAAACGAAAATGCCAACCAAAACAACAAGAAACAAAATAGAAACCAAACTGGGAATACAGTCCTGGGCTTTTAAGAGTTCCGGGATAAAATTACGCTACTGCTGAAGTTGAACCTGGGCGAACATAAACGCCAATGGAAGAGAGTTTTAACCCTTCCATATAATCATTGTGAAAGCTTCCATAAAAACCACCAAATCGATTTGCAGGCCCAAATTGAAAGCTGAACTTCTTTGGAAGGAAACAACAATTTCCAAACGGTCCATACGTTTTCACATTTGTTACAAAACTCAGCGACATCAACGTTGTCTTTCCACTGTAACTATCATATTCACCACTTAAACCGACAAGGTACTCACTGGCGTGGTGGAATTCTACCTGCAAATGCATATCAAATTATCAACCAACAATTTATAAGCTACACTCGACTTGCGGCTAGTACATTTTAAAGCTTTTTTCTTAGATTAAATATCTTAGTTATTGTACAGGACCGGTCTCCATAGTTTATACTGAGTAGCTTACACATTTAGAAAAGGATTAATAAAAAAATTGTCTACAACAATAGAACAGGAAAATTGAAAAAAAACTAATAAAATTAAGATGTCAACGTCAGGGAAAAGCTACAATTAAAAAAAAAAAAAAAAAAAAAAAAAAAAAAAAAAAAAAAAAACTGAAGGTTTTAAACTAAAAAAAAAAAAGGAAAAAAACTATATGCATGAAAAATCTTCTAGTGTAAGTCTCATATGAAACGGGTAACCCCGTTTCTCACAAGAAACGGGTCAAATAGTAAGCTAAAAGACAAGGGACAAGTGGGAAGAACATCTTTCTTCCCCACTTGTCCCTTGTCTTTAGCTCTTATTGTTCTTATGGTAACAATTCTTTAAATATGAGAATTTGTGAATCTTCTAAGGCCTGGTTTTGTTGCCACGTGAGAATTACCTTCCTATGAATTTCGAACTGACCGGAATTGAAATTTTATGGGAGTTGAAAAAAAGTGAATTAAATTTGTTCCTTTAATTGACTTTTAATATACAACATCCAATACAATAACTCAAGTGCAATGGAATTTTTTTTATAAAGTTCTTTCTATGTCAAGTCAATTTTTACATATTCCAAAGTTTAAGAACTTTATTATACAATGAAGAAACTTTTTAATTTATTTTTAGGGTTAATTGAATATAACCCCCTTTTATAACATTTTTTTTTCAAATAACCCCTTATATGTTATTTTTATGACATAACTCCTTTTAAGACACTTTTCTTTCTAAATCACCCCCAACGTTGAATTTTCTTACTTAAAAATCGCAATTAAAGACATTATAGGGTATGCTATTTTCAAGTTACAACCACCAATGTCTAAAATATGTCGACACCTCTTGAGAAATCCTTGTTTAAGGGTGTGAATATACCATTTTTAAGTAGCATATTTCGACTTTGGGGGTGATTTAGAAACTAAAGTGTCTTAAAAGGGGTATGTTATAAAAATAACATATAAGGGGGTTATTTTGAAAAAAAGTGTTATAAAAGGGGTTATATTCAATTAACCCTTATTTTTATTGGCCCCATTAATTTTTTCCTCACCAATAATTTTTTTTAGTTTTTCTTGTAAAAAGAATTTAGTTCTTATTTTAACAAACTCAGTATAGTATACAATGGAAGAACTTTAATAAACTTACAAATTTATTTTACTCTATATATTACGGTTTTCTTTTAACCGTATTACAAATACAATTATTATACAATTAAAAACGTTTACCATGAATGAATTAAAATTTAATAGAAAAACAAAAAATGACATAGAACAAACAAAAACGATAAAACTAACATAACAAAAGAATAGTGAAAACAAAACAAAACAAAACATAAAAGTGTAGAGAGAAAAGTACCGTAGTAAACTTGGTTCCAGTGTGATGACCATACACAGGGGAAAGCTTGGTTACACCATCTTCGACATACTGATATTGAAATGACGATATTCGATAACTTCCAAAGGACATAAAAATAGAAGTAATCTTCGAATGACCTTTTCCATCCCATAATTTATCTTCGCTCTTTGGCTCACCAGCAGGGCCCACTTTGATAAATGTTGTGCCTTCTGAATTATACGGAGTGGAGTAGTAATTAAACACCAAAGTGAATATGACATTCAATCGACTCATTTATTTAGCATATCTGAGTATTATGAAATTTAAAAAAGTTAATATTACGAGTACATTGCCAAAAAAAAAAAAAAAAAAAAAGAAATTTCAGTAGTTTCAATTTCACAATTTGTAAGACCCATCATTTGGTGCTACGCTACCAATTTAAATTACATTCCTAATATTCATTCATGTAAAAAACAACGTAATAACTAAAAAGAATAGTAAACATGTGATTCAAATTTAAAATATAAATGATGGACTTACCTACAGCCATAGAGAAAACTAAGTATCCAATAAATGTTAGTTACTCCGTAGTTGGTTATGTAATCAACTACTCAGAACATCTATGTATTTATATAGTAGAGTACCATGAAGAATCCAATTAAGTGCAGCAGTACGAGTATATTGGGAAACCAAAAGAATAGAGACATGAATTGAAGGCATTAATCTGTTACTCTGTTTTATCAATTTCCAACACTACCTCTCAACTTTCAACTAACAATACTCAATACTCAATACTCAATACTCAATACTCAATACCCTTTCACTTTCCCTTTCTTTTTTCTAAATCCTAACTTTCAATTTTGCTATCCATATTTTTATTAGCGGAACTAAAATAACACCAGTGAAAAATCACAGGATTATTTTAATTTTTATTTATAATAAACTTATTTTATAATTTTGGAATAAGTGTTCAATAAAATGACAATAATATGATAATTAAAAAGCTAATAATGATTTATTTATTCAACAATTACTTTCTCTTATTTATAAGTTCGACCTCATCTGTTTCTTTCAAATCAAAACCCAAAATATCGTGACAAATGTCCTTTAGTTTAGGGTTAAAAAACCGACATATCTTGATCGATTAATATCGCACTGAAATAAACTAAATATTTATATTTGCTCATATTGCGGCTGGTTACGACTTTGGCTAGTTTTGCACTTGTTCAACAAAGGATCTCCACACAACCCCAAGTTGCCCTCGTATGAGGACGGGTCATTTAGAGTTTGGAGTTGTTTTCCTGTTGGAATTTGTGAAGAAGTGCCCTTAATACTTCACACATGAAGTCCCACATTGATCTTGGAGAAGAGAATTGAACACTTTATAAAGCTAGAGGCTACTCCTCCCATTGCCAATTGGTTTTGGGATGGAACCCTCCAGGCCTTATAAAGTGGGTTTTCTCTTCTACCATTTGTGGGTGTGGCCCGAGCCCGTCTCTGGTTTCACAGAATTTCTCCATGAAGTTCGTTGTTGGACAGGTTGATGCTGCTCAATGAAGTTATGTCGGAGATGCTCGACGGAATTGTGCCAAAGAGATTGTTGTTTGACAAATCCAGGGACTCCAAGGATTTCATCTTCGCTAAATTGGTTTTGCCTTAGGTTTAGATATTGAAGTTTCCTCATATTTCGTATCCACAGCAGGATAGAACCATTGAAACTATTAGCTGAGAGGTCGATGTATGTTAGGGAGGTCATGTTGGCAAAAACACAAGGGAGTGGTGCTTTTAAAGTGTTTCCTAATAGGTCGAGATGTTCAAGTTTTCTCACATTTCTAAGCCAAAGCGGGATTGATCCATTAAATTGATTCCGTGAGAGGTCGAGATATCTCAGGGAGTTTTATCTTTTATTTACGGTTCTGTGGTCGAGAATGGTAGAAAGTGTATGTATCACAATAATAATAAAAGAGTATGAATGTATCAGCCCAACGTTCAAGTTTGTTAGCAGCCACAGAAGAGGTTCCTCAAGTCAGTCAAGTAGTAAGTCTTCCAATATGATCAACTTGCTCTTTGTCCTTTTTTTTTAGCTTATTTAGCTTATTTTGGAGTATGCCTCACTGCCTCATCTAAGACCATTTGACATCATCGTCATTTAATACTCCGTAAACACCATATACATGGTATAGTCGTTTCCTTTAGTTTATGCGCCAAATTTACCTAAGGTTTTTCAGATAAGTATTCGACATATTTTTAACATATGTAAATGCTAGTTAATTACCGTGTGAAGATTAAACTAGCAAATAGTAATTTTCCGAGCAAAAATACATGTTAAACGCAGGGTTTTTAGTAACCTTTTTTCGCTACTGCTTTTACTGTACAAACAAACATAAAAACCTCGGGAAAAACTAAAAAGCATCTGAGCATAGTTTGCAACAAACAAACACCAAAAAAAAAATAGCTTTAGCCTTTAAGAGCTCAGAACTATGAAATTTCGAAAATTCAATCACAGCAAAAAATTCCAGATCAAATATTCTACAATATGATAAAGCAACAAATTCAAGCAACAAAACCTAAGATTAAACCACAAATTACAAACAAACAGCATCTAATCAACGAATAACATCTGCATTTCTGAGCATAACTTGCAAAAAACAAAAGAAATCACTATCGCAAATTTAAAGATAATAGAGAGAGAGAATGAATTGATGAAACCTGTCGAGGAAAACTGATGAAATTATTGGAAGGAGTAAATTGCTTATTCCTGTGGGGGTTCCGTCCTAGTTACATCTTCGCTTATTCATGATCAAAATTAAAGTTCCCATGTATTGTAGATTGTAAGTTCATCCATTTCATCTGTGATTTGACTGCAAAAATATTATTTCGAATCTGATGAATATACTCACCCATGTATCATCTGATCACACGATGTTTAGGAACAATACCTCTCATTACAGTCTTCGGAGTATTGTGAGTTACGCAGTAGAAATCACGGCATTCTGGACGACAGAAGCAGTGTCTATCAGCGGAGCTTCGCAAACTGCCTCAGAGATGATACCAAAACACCTGCAGAGAGATGGGGCGGGTTACAGAGAAATAAGAGTTCTGCTAACTTCACTGTATAGCAAGTCTTGTGTCATACAACAATCACAATCATCGTAACCATCATAAAGTAAGTTGCGGGACAAATATATTACGTAACTGCTCAATCAAAACTAACTTTCATTCAAACGAGAGCAAGATTTACTCAAATGAAATTAATTACTCAATCACTGTACAAGACCAAATAAAGTCTAACAAACATGAAAAATACCCATCATGGGCGTTGCATGAAAGATACAAATTTATACAAAAGGATTGGATGTGTTGCATTCAAATCATCACATAATTATTTCAGTCATTTCATCAAAAGCCTCTGCAGCAAAACTCATGATTCCAAGAACACGCGTTACACCCCGAGCACTAGTTTCTTAATCTATTCACCCGCACCAAGACCTGCAGATACAAGTAATCAGCGATATAGCCCACGAGCTGGAACAGAGGGACATTAAACCTATCTTTAAGTAGTAAGCTCCCAACAACTCCCCAAAACCCGGTTGCAAGACCTGCCATTATGACAAAATAAGACAACGGGTTTTTCATTAAATCATCATCCTTGTCATCCTCTTCCCGTTCTTGCTGCGGCTGGTTACTTTGGCTGGTTTTGCATTTGTTTGGCAAGGGATCTCCACATAACCCTGGGTTGCCATCGTATGAAGACGGGTCCGTGAGAGTTTGGAGTTGTCTTCCTGTCGGAATTTGTCCATGAAGCTTGTTGTTGGACAGGTTGATGCTGCTCAACGAAGTTATGTCGGAGATGCTTGATGGAATTGTGCCGGAGAGATTATTGTTTGACAAATCGAGGGACTCTAAGGATGCCATTTCGCCGATCTTCTTTGGAATGACCCCGGTCAAATAGTTGTGAGACAAGTTGAGACCAATAAGACCTGACAAACTTGTGATCTCATCTGGGATAGAGCCTATCAAAGCATTGCATGAAAGGTCCAAATCTACTACAAACTTGAGTGTAGAGGTGTACTCCAATTCTGCCCCTTTTAGAACCACTGTAGTACTGTCTTCCAGGGGATCTACATAATCCGGTAAATCTGCATCATCAGGACCAGGACCCGGAGCAGGAGCAAAAGCGGAATTACCAGAAGGAGGCGAGTCCATGGTGATCAAATGGCCAAAACAACGTGGAATCAGTCCAGTAAAGCTATTGTGAGCAAGGTCAATGAGTTGTAGCCTAGAGAGAGAGCACAAAGTCGTTGGAATAACACCCTCAAATTGGTTTCCTCGTAGCCTTAGCATTTGCAGACTAGGTTGGTTCTCGGCTCCCCAACTTTCTGGAATATTTCCGCTAAGTTTATTCTCGCCAAGATCAAGAATTTGCAAGGATGGGCAAGAGGCCACTGTCTGAGGAATCGACCCACGTAGAAAATTATCACTCAACTTTAAAAATTCTAAATAGATAGGTCGTCCTAGAGACACGGGAATGATTCCAGAAAGTTTGTTGGAGGACAGATTAATATACTCCAGAGTGCTTGCATTGCCCCAACAATCGGGTATGCTACGGTTGATATTATTTCTCTGAAGATCAAGGAACTGTAAGAAAGGGAGTCGACATACAGGAGTTCCAAGCGAATCATAATTCTTAGCAGAAGGACCCTCATGAATAATTGGCCCTGAAAGCAAGTTATAAGAGAGGTCTATCGAAGTAAGCAAAGAAGATGTAAAGTGTGGAACTGGTCCCGTTAATTGGTTGTGGGAGATATTTAGATCAATTAAATTTTCCATAGGAAACAACACATCTAGCTTCCCGGACAGCATGTTGTCGGAGAGGTCCAAGTCAGTGAGGTTAGTCTGCTTCAAAATCCATTGAGGGAATTGCATTTGCATTTTACAAGACACCAAATAAAGGAAACTGAGTTGAAATGGCGGCGACCAGTTTGAACTAAGCTTTACTTCCAAAGAGTTGTGGCTTAGGTCTAAGGAATCCAAACTTGAGAGGTTGGCAAAGTGTGACTCAGACACTATGCCTTGTAGATTGTTTGATGACATGTGAATTTCAACAAGGGACATGCATTGTCTCAAGCCTTCTGGAATAGTGCCTGTAAGATTATTGTTGGAGAGATCCAAATGTTCCAAGTATGATAACCTATTGATTGATTCAAAAATAGGACCTTCTATAAAATTGTCACCAACATATAGAAACCTCAGCCTTTTGAAGTCCCCCAACCAGGAAGGTAGAGTGCCTCCAATCATGTTATCATTCAAGTACAACTCCTCCAAATCATAAGTGACACATTTGGAGAGATTGTGGTGAGCTCCTATTTCCCCAACAATTTGATTAACCGACAAATCAAATGATTTGAGGTTGCATAGATTCCCCAATATACCCATGATCACTTCTCCCTCAACATGGCTAAATTTGTTCGACCAAAGGTTTAGATTTTGAAGTTTCCCCATATTTCTTATATAGAGCGGAATTGAACCACTTAAACTATTTGTTGAGAGATCGAGGTATGTTAAGGAGGTCATGTTGGGTAAAACATGAGAGAGCGGTCCTTCTAAAGAGTTACTTGATAGGTCAAGATGTTCAAGTTTGCTCACAGTTCTAAGCCAAAGCGGGATTAATCCATTTAATTGATTTCCTGAGAGGTCGAGATATCTGAGGGAGGTCATATTGGCGACAAAGGCAGGGAACGATCCTTGAAAACTGTTTAATGAAAGAACAAGATGCTGAATTGTAGATAGCAAAGTGATATTAGAGAAAAGACTCAAAAAATTTGGGACATTAAGCTGACAACGAGAAAGTTGAAGGCCCAACAGAGAAGGCATGTTGAGCAAATGCTCAGAATTTGTGAAGCTGGATATATTAACACTGCTTATGTACAAATATTGCAAATTGAAGAGCCTAGATACCCAATGGAGATCACTAGATAAAGCGTATCCGGACAACATAGCCGAAGAGAGATCAAGGGTGTGCAATCTAGTTAGATTGGAGAGCTGGGAGGGGATGACACCGCCAAAATTTGAATAGGACAGGTTTAGATACCTCAAATGTTTGAAAGAGCCTATGAATCCTGGGATTTGACTACCCTCAAAATCAATACAGCTCAATTCCAAGTAGTTTAAGTCACTCAGCACAACCAAAGAACTATCTAGTTTTGGAGCGCTTATTGTCCATTGATTGTACAAGAATTTCGGATCAAAATATGAATTGTGTACATCAAGACGGTTGACATAGGATGTAACATTGTCACATCCGACACCTTCCCAGCGACAACAATCCTCACCCACCCAAGACGACAACTGATTTTTGGTGTCGTTAAGGCTGTGTCTGAACTTGAGCAGAGCCTCTCGTTCCACGTCATGACACCCAACTACCAAGCCAAGGTGAGCATTGAGTGAACCCAACATCAACAGCAATAAGAAAAAAGGCCACCTTACAAGGCAAGCTTTAAACATTGTGGATTAAAAAAAAACAATTTAATTTATTTTATATTTTATATTTTTTTGGTTTTTTGGCCGAGATTGGTAGCAAATGTATGTATGAATGAGAATAATAAAAGAGTGTGAATGGTGGTATTAATATAGCAATGACAACTTGAAACAGTGATGTATCACCGGCAACGTTCCTCAAGTCAGTCAACTAAGTCTGTGGATATTAGTCACTCAATTATGTAGGGAAGACTTTGCAGTTCCGCCAATATAAATTAACAAAGAATGTACAGCGACACAATGTACCACATCGATCAAGCTACTGTCATTGACCAGCAACACAGTCACAGAACTAGTTTTCCACAATGCTCAACTTGCTCTTTGTCCTTACTATTATGTAGAGTAACTTATTTTGGATTAAGACCGTCTCACATCATCGCAATTTGATACTCAGTACACACTACAGACCATATACCTTTGTTAGCTTGAATAGTAATAATTCCCGAATAACTTAAACCAGTCAAATTCAACAAATTGTTTGATTCTTCCAGCACTAATTTAAGATTAACATCGTCATCATCATCTATTCATCTATGCATAATTTGCAATAAACAAACACAAACAACAACAAAAATTGGACATAATAATTCAACAATTTTCAAACAAAATAACCTCAGATAAAATCGCAAATAACAAAACCAAAAAAAACATGCAATCTACGAAGAACATCGGCATTTTATAAGGAAAATTTACGAAACTAACAATCAAAACTGTAAACGACGCAGTTTAGAAACAACAATGAAATTACAATCGCAAATCTAAAGACTAAGAGAGAGAGGGAGAATGAAACCTGGAGAAGAAGAGCGCGGTGGTGACAGAAGCGGTGAACACATGACTTATTTATTTTTATTTTAATTTTTAAGGTGTAGACACGTGAGTGTGTATAATTGATGAGGGTGGCAATGGGAGAGCAGTTTTGTTTACTCCATATATATACTCCCTCGGTTTCAGTGAATTATTTACAGTTTGACTTTTTTGTGAGGGAAAAAAAGTCAAACTGTAAACAAATGACTGAGCAATTAATAAATTTTTATTTTTAATTCGGAGAGGTGAAGTGAAAGGAAGAAGATGAAGGAGATGGAAACATTGAAAAAGAAGCATGATTTGATAAGAACTGATGTACATTATTGCAATATTTTGCCTGCTACATGAGCATGTGTTTATACATGTGTCCATGAAAGTAAACAAGCAGTCGTGTTTCAATTACAGGGTCAAGACTAGTTATTCGTCAGAAACTTGGTCCCTTTTGTGGCGAGTGTCCTGATAATATGCAGTAAGGAGTCTGATATGGAGGTGATTTTAGCTGGTTTGGCTTCTCTGCACGTCGAGATTGCGTGGAAGCTGTGAAATGGGGTGTGCAGCTCACCGACATTACGCCTCACAAAACCAACCAAAACTACTGCAGGTAATTAGTTAATGACAATTCTGACTTGTCGGGTTTTCTTTCCTATAGCAAAATGGCTAATTTGTAAGGAGTGAAATGCTTAATTAGTTCAAATTCAAGCTTCAGTGTGCTTGAGTGTTCCATGTGTCTGACAACCATGAAATCAGTTATTGTCATATCCAACGTAATTCTGTGGATACAACTCGTAAGCACTCTGGCTTCATGATTGAGCATGCCACATTTGTCATCAGAAGTTATGTTGTTACAACTCCACTTCAAGGGCATGATGATGATGCATGTCGTATTGTTGGACATGACTGTTACGAGGAAAAATATTCATATTTTTTGGTTTGAAATGAAGTGTCGTGTTCATATCTATGAGTCTGATGAATATCACCCCCATGTATCAACTGATCACGTGTTGTTTAGGAACAATACTTCTCTTTTACAGTCTGGAATATTTGTGTTTACAGTACTCGTAAGGCATAAAAGACTAATTAGCTCACCGATTTGCTTTACGCTTCAGGTTTCTCGAAAGCCTGATGCGACCAGAGGTAAGCTACACAGTAGCAGTCACGGCCTTCTGGACGATAGAAGCTGTGTATCAGCAAAGCTTCGCTTACTGCCTCGAAGATGATGCCAATACACCAGCAGAGCTCAGAGACGTGTGTGGGCGATGGGGAAACGAGGGTTTTGGTCAGTACTGTAACTCCCTGCAAGAAATTGCCGAGAGAAGCTTATCAAAGGCATCAGACGACATAAAATCGAAGGCTGAAGTAATCTTCTTGCGCGTTCTAGAGGAAGAAGTCGAGTTTTGGAACATGAGCAATGGACCGACAACGTCAGAGTAGAACTGTCTGCTCTCTTGTCGAAATATGTAATGTCTGCACAGACTCGTGTGTCTGTGTGTGTGTACGTGGTTAAGTCTGAGACTAGTGTTTCTGTATGTCTTGGGTACTAATAGTCACGTTTGTTTGACCGTTTGTTTACGGGTCGGGTAGTAAGTAGTAACAATAATCACGTTTGTTTGACCGTTTAAACTTTGTATATTCGAAAAGAATCGTAGTTTAAAACCAAAAGAAGTCAACAAATGTAAATTACTCATAGACGGACCCTAAATTTAATTTTTGACAATCCAGATTACTGAAACATTAATATCCCCTTTTACTTTTTAGTATGCTTTATCAACCAATCAAGTTAAATTTGGATCTCCTAACAAAAATTTAATCTTTAAATAATACTTTGTATATATTAATACGATCTGATAATCCTATAAATACCATAAAATCGTCTACCAAACAAACTCACTACCCTTTCATTTTGCAATATCGTACCTAGCCAACTCGAAACCCAATAAACAAAAAAACTTTCAAAGACGTAAATTCTTACGTTAGACAAATCTATTCCCAAAGCACACCCCTCTAAACAATAAGAAGCAAGCCTATTTTTGAAATTTTAGTTATAAGAGTTATACTGTATACAAATACATAAGAACGAGTGCAACCGTCTTATATAAAATGGCTAAATAAAAGGTATAAAACCTCCTAATTTGAACATCAAAGTACCACAATAGAAGAAGAGAGAAAACAATGGAGGAAGAGAAGAAGAAGAAGAGTGAAGTAGATGTTGGTGATTTAAGTGAATCGCTAGATTCCCGTTTAAGTGTAGTCGGGATTGGTCAAAGTCGAGTAAATTTGAACGGCTATTATTTATGTTCGGGAGTGTGGTATACACACTTATTTAAGAACATGGGTCAAATTTACGGTTTTGAGACAAGTGCAAAATTATATATTAAAAGTAATTTTGGTAAAAGAATTGAAGGAATGAAGTGTTTTAAATAGTTGCTGTAATTGTATATATTAAATAAAGTTATTTAATTATCAATAAATTCAAAGTATCACAGTTGGTAAAAATTGTGATTGGTGACCTTGAGGTCTTGGGTAAAATTCAATGTATGGATGAATATATAAATATATGTCATGATACATGGTGAAAACGAGGGATAGAAAATCTGAAATTTTCTAGACTTTGAATAACAAACACAAAACTCTATTCGTATACTCTCGACTCTATTTGCCAAGAACGAGAGGGTTTGTTGATCGTCGTATCCTGCGAGGGATTTCGTGATACCCGGGGCAAAAGTAAGGGTCGAAATACTCTCAAAGGAAAGCGGTTGCGCAATTCGATCATTATCCAAGTTACCCTTACATGACGGTATTCCGACGGAGTACCGAAGAACGCCGATTTATCCAACAGTAGAGAAACAAGTGAAAAAGTGTCCAACACAATTTCATCAATAAATTCTTTCATAAGACTTACTCCGTATCTGTTTAAATGGTTATTATATATAGAGACGATTTTGCAAAAGTTTGAATATACGATGTTATGCCCAAATGCATGGTGATTTACCCCTTATTTCCATTTCACCATATATCGAGGTGATTGTTTGCATTAAATAAAATTAATCGAAAACGAAAATGCAAAAGATTTTTTTCTCCTTCAAAGATCTCTAGTGAAAAAATATACTGTTTTTGCACACCCGTCTCTATTATATTGCTGCTTTCTGATGCGGCCTTTTATGAGGGTTTTTTTTTGGATCTGATATGGCTTCGAGAAGGCGAATTTAGTCAGATTTTGATGTCGACAACTCGATATCATAACTCACAAATATGTTGGGACAAAACTCTCCTTATAAGAGAACAAATTATATTAATAATACTACTAATATTGTAAAAATATGTAGGATTTTAACGAATTTAGAGCTTATATCATAAATAAAGGGGGGGTAATTGTCAATTACAGCCACATAAAAAGTCGAAATTTATCAATTACAATCAATTTAAAAAAATTTATTATTTTACAGCCACTAAAGTCGTTTTTTTTTTTATAAATTGCATCAAACTTCATTTTTCGGCGAATAATAAGGCAAAGTCACCGTTTTGCCCTTCATTTATGTGGGATCCATTGACTATTTGACTTTCCTTTTTTTTTTTCCTCTCTGTTTACTCATTTTTCTCTTTCATCTCATCCTTGTTACTTCCTCCATTTCATTCAAACTTCACTTTTGCAGTCTACATCCTATTCTCATGACAGAACTTTAATTTATAAAACACGAAAAACACAAAATAAAACTCCATAATACGTTGTTACTCCATCGTCGTTGATAATTGAAGTTTAATTAGCATCTCCAACATAAAAGGTGACATTTTCTTATCTATGTTTTCGTCAACACGCATTTGGCTTTTGATTTCCCTAAAACCCTAATTTTTTGTCAATTTTCGAATTGCATGTGGTTTGAAATGAATGTGTTGAGTGGGAACCCTAAATTTTTTCCAAAATTGAACAATTTTGAGGGATTTTGTATTTGTTTTTAGTTGGGTAATTAAATTGATATTTATTGTTGTTCATTCCAAATGTTGTCTATTTTTCTTTTTTTGGTAAAATGTAATTATCATTAAAAATCACCAATTACAATCACGTTTTCAAAACATTACAATAGACCTTTACTTATGAGCCATTCCTTATCCGAAATAGAAATGTTACTATCGTTCCTCCGCACTCTCACACTAAGCTCCATTTGGATACATCGAATCACATATTTTGGATGACTAATGACACCATTGTGCAAAGCTTCATTCCTCGCTTTCCAAATGTGATAGCAAAGCGCACTGATACACGCCCATTGAAGTTGTCTCATCAACTTCGAACTCCTCGGCCAACGACCACTTCTCAAGTCAGTCCTCATAATAGGGAAACCCAACCATTCTCGACAACCATTATAACATAATTGGCTAAAATGACATTCAAAAAATAGATGTTGCTGTGATTCACATTCCACACCACAAATACAACATTCATCTTCATCACATACTCCAAACCGTTTCAGCCTCTCCCTAGTCATTAATCTCTGCCATTTGCACATCCACATGATAAAGAAATGTTTAGGGACTCCATACCTGATCCAGATCTCCTTGTGCCAAGAAACCGGGTTTTAAAAGTGCATCAGCCGCTTATATACATCCTTAACAGCCATGCTTGTCTTGCCCTTCTCCTGCTGCTCACAGACCAAACTTTGTAGTCTTGCTTTCAGCCCACATATTCTCCTCCAGCTCCAACTCGTATTTACAGTAGGTTCATAATCCCAAAAAGCTTTCCCTTTCAGATATACATGGTCCACCCACTTAATCCATAAATGATAAGCCTTTTGAGCTAACCACCAGACATATCTGCTCATCAAAGCAACATTCCAGTTTTGAAAATGCACTATTCACACCCCTCAAAACTTCTTAGGTTGACACACCTTATCCCAACTCACAGGAGGAACCCTCTTGAATTCAGCAATTCCATCCCATAAGTAGTGTCGACAAACTTTTTCAATCTCTTTAATCACCATAACAGGAAGAACAAAGAAGAACAAAAATTGTATCAATACTAACCTGCCTGAATAAGATAACTTCCTAGCAGCCCAATTCCTTATCTTGTCACATACCTTCTCTACCAAGCTAGTGCAGTCTGCTACACTTAATCTCTTAGCTGAAATTGGAACTCCCAGATATCTGAAAGGCAGAGCCCCTTTCTGCATACCTGTCATGGCTAGGATAATGTCCATGTCCTTCTCACCTGCACCATTCATGTAACAAGCAAACTTCCCAGGATTCGTATACAAACCAGAACTTTCACAGAATTCAGCCAACCCATCCATAAGGCTTCTGACAGCATCGGGTTTACCTTTGCAAAATAGCAAAAGATCATCAGCAAAACACAATTGATTCAATCTCAATCCCTTGCATAAAGGATGGAATTGGAATTGCGGCTGCTGTCCTATTTTAGCACAGAGCCTTGATAGATATTCCATACAAAGTGTAAATAAAAGAGGAGATAAGGGATCTCCTTGTCTTAACCCTCTCTTCCCTTGAAAGAAGCCAAATAAACTACCATTCAAGCTCAAAGAATAAGAGGTTGTAGTCACACATTCCATAACTAGCTTCACAAAATAGCTATGAAATCCCATGTAAGTCATCATCTCTTCCAAAAACTTCCATTCTATAGTATCATAAGCTTTCCTTAGGTCCACTTTCATCAAGCATCTAGGGGAGCAAGTCTTCCTCTCATACATCCTCACCAAATCTTGACAAATCAAGATATTATCTACTATCATTCTTCCTTTGATAAAAGCACTCTGGTTCTCACTAATCACATCAGGGAGTACATTCCCAAGTCTGTTACAGATCAATTTTGCAATGCACTTATAGACCACATTGCAACAAGCAATTGGTCTAAATTCTAACACACTCTCAGGTATCTGGACTTTAGGTATCAGAGCGAGAGTAGTACAGTTCACCTGTTTCAACATCCTGCCATGTTCAAAGAAATCCAAAACTGCATCACAAATCTCATTCCCAATAATTCCCCAAGCTTCTTTGAAAAATAATCTGGAATAACCATCAGGACCTGGTGACTTAGAATTTGGGATTGAAAAAATCACCTCCCTAATCTCCTTTTTTGTAACAGGCTTCAGCAACAATTTATTGTGCTCATCTGATACTAATCTCCCTTCTCTAACCACTTTAGGATCCACAGGTTTCACAGCCCTATCACTTCCCAGAAGTTGCTGATAGTATGCCAAAAACGCATTAGCTATCTCCTGTGGTTTATCAACCACTCTACCAGTGTGATCTGCAAGTTTGATGACCCTATTTTGACTATGTCTCACCCTTATAGCATTATGAAAGAAAGCTGTATTATCATCATCATCTTGCAACCATTGGACTTTAGATTTCTGCATCAGAAAACTACACTTAGCCTTGTTCAAGAGAAGATAGGCCTTAGCAGCCTCCCTCTCCAACTTAATCAACTCTAAATTCCTTGGATCATCATTCAGCTTTATTTGAATATCATGCAGCACATGAAGAGCAGTAGAAGTCTTCTGTTCAATATCAGACAAGACACCTCTACTCAATTGCTTAAGAGGATACTTCAACAACTTTAATTTTTGCACCACCACATACAACTTCACTCCTCATACCCTAAGCTTCCATCCCTCCATAACAATCTCCTTGAATTGAGGAACTGATACCCACATATTAAAGAACTTGAATGCCACCCTCTTTTCCACCTGGCCATGATCAAGATAGACCAGACTAGGACAATGGTCATAGGACCCCTCAGGTTTAAACTCAGCATAGAACCCATCATATTGCATCATCCACAAATCATTCACTAGCACCCTGTCAATTTTACTATAAACTCTATCCAACCCCTCCTGTTTATTACACCAGGTAAAAAACTTCCCAATACTCTTTAGATCTTGCATCTTGCAGAAAGATACACATCTCTGAAAGTCCTGCACCTCATTAAAAGACACAGCAGACCCAAGACGTTCAGTGGTAAAAAGGACATTATTAAAATCCCCAGTCACCACCCATGGCCCCCTATACTGACACTTCTCCAATTCCCTCCACAGAGACTCCCTCTTCTTACTATCATTATAGGCATACACAACAGTCCAAAAGAACCATCTACCAGTACCCCTTTCAGAAACCAGACAATGAATAGTCTGAGCTGACATACTCAAAATAGATACCCCAAACACTTGAGGCTTCCACAGTACCCAAATTCTACCTCCAGAATGACAGGCATTATTAGTAGTAAGTGACCAATCTATAAAACTACCAGCTACTTTACTATAAGCATGAGGTTTCACCCTCGTTTCAAGGAGCCCACATAGACCAACCCCAAAAAGATGCAACTGCCACCTGACATCCTTTTGTTTAGTCAGACTGTTGAGCCCCCTCACATTCCATGTACATAGACTAGCCATGGTTAGGATCTATGAGAATTGGAGACCCCATTCTTCCCACAGACTGCTGTATAGCACTATTCAGAACTTCAAGGTAGGTAGTAGGACTACCCACCCCCTTCTCCCCCCTACTCACAGTACCACCAGCCTTCACAGGAGGAGTGTGTACTATAGGAGGAACATCAACTGTAGTTTTCATCACAGGCTGCACTTTTGGCCTCCAGACTTAATGTTGTCTATTTTTCATTTGTTTATAAGTTTAATTATTTTTTGGTATTTTTTTGAAAATTTTAGAAACAGAGAAACCCTATTTTTTTTTATTTGAGATTGAAAATAACCTTTATGAGCAAATTTATTCACTAGTTTGATGTTATATTAGAGGGAGGGGAATTTTCCTCTTCACATAAAATTTGGGATTCAATTTTGAATTTCTGAGATTTTTCATTTAAGTGTGTTCCAGCTCCGTTTTAGCTTAAATTCTAAACGGAGCTCCGGTTGTGGCTGTAAAATATTAAAAAAGTTTTATGTGGCTGTAATTTCAAAATTCGACTTTTTATGTGGCTGTAATTGATAATTATTCCTAAAAAAATGATGATAATAGCCCCCTCCAGAAAATAGGTTTGGACTTTTTGTTTTTTCTAAAAAACAAAAAAAAAAAAAAAAAAAAAAAGGGATATTTCCCACGGTACCCTCGAACTTTGGCGGATTACACATGGTACCCCATGTGTGAGGTTTGTTCACATGGTACCCCTAAACTTTGTGAATATGTGCCCAGTACGCCCATTTTGTGACGAAAAACTTAACGACGTTAAGTTTAAGAAAGAAGACGTCAATTATGAGTTTAAGGTACAATTAAACCCAAATTATTCCTCAATTAAATGCTATTATGAGTTGATTAATTAGTGTAAATTTTGTTGATTAGAGTACAAATAATAGCATTTAATTGAGGAATAATGTGGGTCTAAATGTACCATAAACTCATAATTGGTGTCTTCTTCCATATACTTAACGTCCTCAAGTTTTCCGTCACAAAATGGGCATATTGAGCACATATTTACAAAGTTTAGGGGTACCATGTGAACAAACCTCACACATGGGGTACCATGTGTAATCTGCCAAAGTTCGAGGGTACCATGGGAAATATCCCAAAAAAAAAAGATGGGGACTTGCTTGGGTATATTCTAAGTGAAAAAAAAAAAAAATAGAATTCATTGGAGTGGAGGAAGTATACCGAGTAAGGTAAGGAATTACTGTAGTAGTGTAGTTTGTGTTTTTTCATTTCTTCCGTGTAGTGCAACACAAGGCCATATTGTATTGACATGATCTGTGGTATTGAAACATTAGCCACACTAGAGTAGACTTAGACCATCTACACCCGTCTTCAGTTATTCATCTTTATCCCATATATTTTATTTGGGTATTGATTTTTCGTATACGGATTTTACTCTCATTGTATACTCTTTTCATCTTATTTTCCTAATATACCTTTTTTACTCCCAAAATATACAAAAAAAAAAAAAAAAAAAAAAAAAAGACGTAATACATATAATGACATAACAACCAACCAAAAATTTGGAAAGAAAAAAAGTCAGCCACCCCCCATGTCCAACTGCCACCTCCGGCTAGCACCGTCACCGGCCGACCTGCGATGCTCGCCGATGGTCGTTCTGTCGCATCCTTCCGCTGCGGCCACCCCAACCCTCTCCCTATACAAACCCTAATTTCAATTTTAAACTAAATCTATTAAAACTTAATGGAATTCGATAATTTAATCACAAAATTGAACTTGGAAACGATTATTATTGCATTAATTTGATTATCAGAGTTTATAATGGAGGATTTGAACATTGATTGAATTTGGATTAAAAAAAATTAGAAAAGAAAAAGAGAGAATTTTGTATACAGTGTGAGTAAAAAAGGGTAAGCTTGGAAAAAAAAATGAAAAAAAGTATACAATGTGAGTAAATCTCGTATACGAAAAATCAATTACGTTTTATTATTTCTTTCTCTAATTTTATTATCCACCTTACATTTTAACTTTTCATCTTCATCAACTTAAAAACACCCCACACGTTTAAATCTTCATCCCACTTATTTTATTATTTCTCTCTCCTTATTTACAATACCCAACACATTCTACATCAAAATCCACTAACCCAAATATTTTTATTACATCAAATTTTATTAAAAATATTCATAACACATATTTTTAAACATCATAAAATATTACTAACAAAATTGAATATTCTTTTGTAGTTAGATTTTTGACGCGATTTTTTTAAGTCCAATTTTATAAATAATTTTTATTTTCTTATTTTTTGTTTGTCGTTTTTAATGTTATTTAAAAGAAATAGATGTAAATTTATGACGCATATATTATACAAAAAACTTTACCTCTACGAAAATTAAAAATTTTAGATAGGCCTCAAATGATATTAAAAAAATTACGACATTAAAATATTAAACTACACAAATTCTTGTTTGAGACGGCGAAACCCGTTTCTAGCTTAAAACGGGTCGGGTATGACCCGATTTTCTCTTTTTTCTTTTTTTGAAAATTTTTTTAAGACCAAAATTTTGTTTTTTTTTTTTTAATCTTTTATCGAAAATCGTTTTTATAGGGTAATTAAAAATGGTAACAAAGTAGACAAAAATGGTAACATATTGTATTATATTGGTAACATATTATGAAACCTCAGTTTTCATGGGTTTGTTTTCCTTAAAAGATAATGTTGTCTTTTTTTACAAACAGGTAACCATTTAGTATAATAATGTTACCATGTTAGCTTTCAGGGTTTGTATTCCTTAAAAGATAATGTTGTCCTTTTATATATACAGGTCACCCTTTACTACAACAATGTTACCATCTCATTTTTCAGTTTCAATGGGTTTGTTTTCCTTGAAAGAAAATGTTGCCCTTTCATACAAACAGGTCACCCTTTAGAAAAACAATGTTACCATCTTATTTCTCAGCTAAACTAATGTTTCAATGGGTTTTTTGTCCTGCAAATATAATGTTGTCCTTTATTACAAACAGGTCACCATTTAGTACAACAATGTTACCGTCTTCCCATGGGTTTGTTTTACTTGAAAGAAAATGTTACCCATTTATGCAAACAGGTCACCATTTACAACAATAATGTTACCATCAAATTTTACCACTTTCTTCTTCCCCCAAATCCCAGCAAAAAAAAAAAAAAAAAAAAAACCCCAAATTTAATTTAATCTCCCCCATTTCAAATCACAAATTAAATCCATCAGATCTTCAGATCAAATCACTTCATATAATAATAATAATAATAATAATAATAATAAAACAAATACAACAACAACGATGGCACGACAACAACCACAAAAATGGCGACATCAACAACACAAAAATGGCGACAACAACCAGCACCGTCGTGGACAACCTGCTCATTCTTTCGTCTTTTGATGCTTATTTTTTGGTAGGAAAACTTTGATGAACATAGAGTGATTAACTTCTGTGTTTTTTGTTTTTTTTAATGAAGAAAAGAGAAATTTTTGGGGAGTTTTTTTTTGGAGTTTTTGAGCTGGGTTTGTATGTGATTGGAGCATTGTTGTGGATTTTGTATTCAAGAGAGAGAGAGGGAAAAAAAAAATGAAATGGGAGAGAGGGAAAGGAGGCAGGAGAGGAAGGAGAGGAGGGTACTCTATTTTATACAACCCTAATTTGGATCCGACCCGTTTCTCTTGTAAGACGGGTTGACCCGTCTTACAAGAGACTAACTGATTAAACTAAGGAGGTTATAAAATACGAAGTATATTATAAAATGAAAAAAAAAAAGGACAACAATTATACCTGTCAAACAGGTCGGTCGGGCGGGTTTCGGGTTCGGATAACCATAAACCGGGTAGCGTACGGGTCGGGTGTATTTTGGGTTCGGGTAATATACGGGTCGGGTGTATACGGGTTGCAGGTCGGGTTAGGGTCAAAATACGGGTTAATTAACGCCCCTTTATCGATATTTTCTTTTTTCGTTTTTTGTATAACGGTTTAGTTTTCACTAAGAAAAAATACTTTAATTGATGATATAATAGAAAAAAATAAAAAAAATTGAATTATAAGTTAAAAATTGATAATATTTCATAATAAGTATATATAGACGTGTAATTATTAAGTCAATATTTACGTATAACATACGAATTATTAATTATAAGCTGATGTGGATATTAAACACTTTAAATCATAAAGTAAAACAATAAAATATAACAATGAAGATTTTAATCCGTACTTGTAGAGTCCAAGTTGTGTCTTCAAATTCTAAAATGTTACCCCGAATTACCGACTTATAGTATCATATTTTTTTCCACATTTTTTCACTTTTTCTCCACATGTAATTTTGTTTCAAATTTTCGTAAATAGTGATTTAAGATGTCTCAAATCATAATTCGCAATGTCCAATGCAACTAACAAACATCATTACTACTGAATATGATTGTTTATACAATTATTAAATAATAAATATTATATTTAAGTGAAAATTGTAAATTATGAGTAGTTTGGTCTGTGTGAAATGTTTAAAATTAATTTAAAATAAAAATTTCATGTGAAAAAAAAAAATTAATATTGACATTTTCTATCTTGGAACGTAAATTTCTTAACTTAACGGGTTAACCCGCTACGGGTCGGGTTATGACCCATTTTTTTCGGGTCGTTTCGGGTTCGGGTCGTTTTTGGCTTCGGGTAAAAAGCGAGTTTATTTGGGTTATTTTGGTCGGTTTGGGCGGTTTCTGGTCGATTGATTTTGGCAATTTCTAACAACAATTGATGACGACAACGGACTGAACTCCACAACTTGCAACAAAATAATAATAAAATATTCACAATAAAGCTGCAATACATAATAATCACACATAAAGCTGCAACACAAACAACTTTTTTTACATCTTCATCCGTCTTCGTCTCTACGAAGTCTTCGTCTTCTTCAATTAACCTACCATTTGCTGCAGGCTCATCTTCGTCTTCCTCTTCGTCTTCCAATCTTCATCTTTGACTTTTTAGGACCGCTGTGGATGGTCTTATAAACCATATGACTTAATAATTTCGATGCATAGGGCGATGACTAGAGGTGGCAATCAAGTCGGTCAGGTCGGGTCAAGTTGGGTCGGGTCGAGTCGGGTCAAGTTCGGGTCGTTGTCGGGTCAGGTCATTTCGGGGTCAAATAGTGTATCGGGTCGAATCGGGTTCGGTTCGGGTTGTTATCGGGTCGAGTTATTTCGGGTTAAATAGTGTATCGGGTCGGGTCATCAACGGGTCTGCGCGATTTTATCGAATTACTCCAACTTTTAGCCGCTAAAACAAATTTTTCAACCCTTAAATGATTTAATTATTTCATTATTAAGTCAAATGTATCAAACTAAATACTAATTTGCTTTCAATTTAATCAATGCTGAGCTTAAAAATTACCGAGTCATAAATTTAATCGGGTTAATATCGGATCGAGTCGTCATCGGGTCGAGTCCGGGTTCGAGTCACTAATTATCGGATCGTGTCGGGTTACGGTTCATCATCGGGTCGGATTCGGGTCACTGGTTATCGGGTCTTGTCGGGTTACGGGTCATCGTCGGGTCGGTTTCGGGTCACAATATTTTCGGGTTTATCGGATTGAATTTCGCTCGGATTCGGGTCGGGTCAGCCTTGCCAACTCTAGCGGTGACACACAATTTGTGACTAAAACACCTACATATCATTTCTTGCTACCAAGCACAATACAACTCAACAACTCTTTGATTTAGCAACACAATGTAACATCAAAAACTTTCAAAAGACTATCAAACTGTTATATACACTGTACAATAGTTGCATAATGCACGAATCCCAGATAATGTTATCTACAATTTACACTCTGAGACTCCCAAGCTAGACGAAAAAAATATATATATATAAAGAAAATTATGATCCTGTATTTACTTTCCCAATCAAAGAGAGCCATAAAAATTGAGGCATTTGCCCAGTTAAGCCAATCAGATTTATCATGGCCGAAAAATTTTCATGGTTTTTGAAACTTGGAGACGACAGAAGGGACATCTGGAAACCGCTGAGGAGCATCTACGACAGAGCACGTGTCCGCACGGTATCATTGCAATATCAACTTCAGCAGCCAAACAAATTCGGCATTGCCATGCTGCTTTGGCTGTATCCGCGTCTTTGGCTGCACTCTCCGCCTTGTCCTGCATTTGCCACATATAGCATCAAATTAAACGTTGCACAATCACTACACAGAAACCTAAAATATTGATAGAAAAGTTGCTTAGGCACCGCCAGCAGACAAATGCCAAAATTATGAGAAATACATCTAACATGTATGCTGTGCTGTGCCTCATTCATTCCTTTATAAGTTTGGCAACTATGCAAAAGGGAACTTGAAAACATTTGCGCTGTCAGAAAAATCGATATTTTAATAGACCTATATCGCTGTGCCGACAAAAATATGACAAGAAATAGTATCTTCCCCAACTTGAAAGCATTTAAACGGAACCCACCCCAAAGTTTGAAGTTAAATGGGGGAACCACATGGACGTATGGAACTATTGAGGAACATCCATCAGAGACAATTTATAGTAAATATCTTTTCATCTCCAACTTAACGTGAGATTTTGAAGTTTACCGACTTTATCATCCAAGTCAAACAATTCAAGTCATATAGAAGATTCATGATAATTACTAACCCAAAGTGTGAGATAAAGCTTTCAAGAACATACCTGCTCAAGTAACAGTGCAGCTTGAGAATCCTTAAGTTGTTCCTGCAGGGTCAAATTTGTGCGTAGCAATGTCTGAGCTTCCATGTCTACACTGACCCCTGCAGCGGAGAGCATCTCATGAACAGCTTGCACCAATTCTTCGGGTGCCACTCGCCCATACTGGAGATCTTTCCTCGTCTACAATAGCACAGATAATGTCTCATCAGTGTTACGATATAATTGAAATAATGCAAGAGGAAACACACAGTACACAGATCACTGCAATAAACAGGGGCTGTAAAGTCAGCAGTGAAGTGAAAAAGTGAGGAAGGCTCGAGCAAATACCACCAAGGTCATCATCTGCTTATCCCATCCCTAAACAACCAAGTGGTCCGTAACTCCATAAGAATAGTCAAACCTTCTACTCTCTAATGCAAAAGAATTTTCACCATTACATACTAGATGGCTCTGACATTTTCAACTTGTGAGCAGACTGCTGGCACGTTGGATTCTTTACAACAATTGAGTAATCTTTTATCACCTTACGATTTACCTTCTTATTAGTCACCTTTCTTAAACAGAAGACGTATAAGAGTCAACAACTAGAAGCATAGAATGAATGTAGCATAATTTCTCCTCACTACAAAAAAAGTGGACTATGAGCCTCCACCGAACCCCTCTTCCCACCATCAAGGAAAACAAGCAGCTGTAATGTGCTGACGACTTGACACCATGGCCTTCATTGCAAATATTATGTCGTTGTCTTACATAGAAACCACACCTAACTGAATGTTTAAACCGACTGAAGGAGGAAAACACAAGACGGCTACTCAAAATGAAGAAAAATAGGGCGATTCATGATGTAAAAAACCCTGAAGATTCTAACGGAACAACATGATAGTTATCAAAGGTATATTGAAAGGAAGCAGAACCATAAAAACAATACCTGTGCAGATGTTGAATTGCCTCTTTTGGTTACTCCTGCACTGACGGTTTGCATGGTACTCTCAGGTGCCATGTGAGAGGAACCAGGCAACATTTCAGATGTGCGCTCAGGCTCCAGTGACACACTTTTGAATGAGAAAACCTGTGTAGACAGAAGAGAGTCTACTTTTCCTGGTGTAGTTTCCACCCCAAGCCTGTAAAGCGCTTGACCAGAAGAGGGTCTAACATTCTCTGGAACTCTGCCATATTTCAATTTTTCACCACTTTGAGACCGCCAAGCAACAATTTCTCCCATGTAAAATGGCCTTAGTGGGTGAATTTGAACTTGAGAAGCATCCTGAGCCAGTATATCTTTGCCTATCAAGTCACTGCCATCCCCAATTTTCTGACTATTTTTATTGTCAGAGCAGATTCTCAAAATGTCGGTAACAGCACCCTCCGAGTTCTCTGGGCAAAGAAACAATGACCCAATAGGCAATGGAGTTGAAGACCCTAAAATATCACTCAACACAATGGCAATAACATCGAGAAGAGATATATAACTAGGAGGCTCAGCAACTAAAAGGAGAGCCTTCCTTTTATTGATGTAGTACAGTGCACGATGTCCAGAGCCGGCAGAACTCTCCAAAATAGTGGGTCCCTTAGAAACATATGTGATATTGATTTGATTAGGAAAAAGCACAAAGCGAGTATAAATGGACTTGACAAATTGAAGCTTGTTCGCAGCATCCTCCAGCAAACGGTGTACTTCTGGACAGAGATTTTGAAAGGGATGAATGTTACTCCCAGCACTACAGAGAATTTTGTACACAGCATCTTGGAATGATTTGCTCGTCAACTTTTGCCTTACAGAAGCCAATGAAACTGACCCGATACATTCCAGAGTTTGCACCTCCATGTTCAGTTCCTAATTAAGAGAATCAAATAAGTCATAATGAAACCGAGATAACAAAATTAATTTAAATAGCTGAAATCTTTATCTACCTCCATAACAACTTCAGACAGCTTTTTTATGCCTAAAGTTAAACACGTCTTTTCAGGAACACTTGGATGGATAAACCTGAGTCTTGACAAATCGATAAATTTTACAAAACGAGAGCCATATGAATCAATGTACACACATGATCTTCCATGCACTAATCTATTTCCATCATCTGGGACTACTGCATCCAATTCCCAGCCTGAGATCTCTGTCTTAGACTCAGTTGTTTCGTCACAAATAAAATGTAAAATTTCCATTACTGCACGAAGCTCGTTAGGATTCAGACGTTGATAACCACACGCTTTTTGGAGATTCAAGAGGATGCCTTTTGCACTGCCTATGGATAGAGAATCTCGTAAACCTAACTCTTTCAAAATCGTCAGAAAAGGTAGATACATGGAAGGAAGTTCAAATGCAAATGGGGACAAGTTTACTCCAAGACGCGCAAATAAAGAACTTGCTCTCACTAGCCTTGTACCATTTGCAGCAGGCAAAAACGCAACCTTTTCCAACTCTTGTATGTCTGCAAAGTAGAATGTGGAATTACCAGAATGAACAATTTATATAATACATTAACATATACATACTGATCCCAATTTCCTACAGACAAAAACTAAAGTCCTTTTTAAACCGCCAATGAACCTACTCTAGGAAGCATTATGCAGATAATTGAGATGAACAAAAAATTGGAGGAAGCCTGGAGAAATCAGGAATGTTATTCAAAATAAGACATTAAAGTAAGATCAGAGTGTAGCATATACGGAAAAACAAGAAAATTTTCACTTTTGTTTCAGTGGAACTCGCTTTAGTGTCCTTAAGTTTCACAAGTTCCACTATATGGACTTTAGTTTAAGTACTTCCCCATTTTGTTGGACAAAGCGCCACCATTGGTTATAAAAAGGTGCGACTGTGCGAGGTACATTGAGGGGTAGTGGCGATGAGGCGCAAGGTGCACACGAGAACCTTATGTATACAAAACACACTAAACCCAAATTTATATTCTTCGAATCCATTTTAGGCATTCACCCATCTTTGGGATTTTAAAGCTGGTAACAAGTCTAAGAACAGAGTAAGCACAATGGGGCAGCGTAAACAGCTAATTATTATCTCAACATAAATGATATGGAAACTGCATACTGTACCTTGTACACCCCAAAGCATTTTAGGTAGTACTTCAGACAAGAAGCGTTTTTTTTTTTTTTTTTTAATAATCTGAAGAGCTGGCTCTGTTATCTCTTCATGTATGGACCCCACGACCCCATATCTAACCAAAGATGCCCAGTTAAAAAACGAAAAGAGTCGCTAGATAAAATGCCGATGGGTGCCTAAGACACACCTTGTAAATAAAGTGTGCGGAGAAAGAGATCGCTACTGCGTAACTCCATTTTTTGCCTTCAAGTTCTTGTGTTATACCCTTTCCCCTCTTTGTTATCATAAACTTTAACTTCATTAATGTCAGCCATTTCAACTTCCAAAAAAGAGAAATGTTGGACGTTTATTACAAAGCACTTCTACAATGCAAGAACATAGCAAGCCTCTGGTGCATGAAGTGCACAGCTTAGCCTCACACCTTAAGCGTCACCCCCACTACCCCGGTACACATATTAAAACTAGGATCTCTCAATGGAAGTATCAAGTTTCCATAAAACATATGAGTAGGTAAAATGATTCGTATGGAAAGTGACTAGATTAGAGGGAACAATCGTCTTTTTGACATAGGTGTAACAAACTTTGATTCTGTGTCCATGGTAATTGATAAGTTCATGAACAATGACACTATGTTGCTTCTTATCGTGGCTTTTCTAAGGATTTTACAGATTTGACAGATATTCATAACTGCCATCACCATTAAAATCAAACAAATATGTCTGCAGGTTATTTATAAAGTAACTTCTACACATTTAGACTCAATATATATGCTGGGTGTAATTGTTGGCCATTCTAAGGGTGCTAACGGACATGACAAGTCATTCAACCCACAAAACCAATCAGGGTTGACCTTACCAATTAGATTCGACTAGTATGTAGTTGGATTCTAATTGACTATTATCCCTAAGTAATATAATACTAACACACCCGAAATATATATGGGGAATGAATGATCGAACCCGACCAACCTATCAACATACCTGAAAATGACCCCACCCAAACCAATACGACTTGTACCCACTCCATGTGACCACGTTTGACAAGTCTAGGAGCAACCAATATGACAGCGTTCAGCAGGTTACTCAAAAGTAGATTAAAATTTGAACAGATTTAAGTTTCCTACATACACACTTGGAAACTGTGCTATCAATAACTAGAGTATTCAGAAAAAAGATACCTGATGCTGAAAGTGAAGACCAAACTTTATCAAGGTACTTAAGAACCTCACAAGCAGCATCTTCAACAGTCATCATGTTTGCAGCGGTCGACCAATGTGCAAGAGAATCTCCACCTCCGTCTTTTCCGACAGTCTGATATAAAGATGTAAAGATGATCATTTTATCCCCTGCCTTCATCCAAGAATATAATTTTAAACGAAATCAAAAACTTACTTGCAAATGTCTCAGGACTGTAGAAAACGAAGGGGGGCTTCTAAGATGAAGGGCTCCCCAGGAATACTCGGGCGGAATGACATTTTGGCGTGAGATGATGGGGGCACAACTCCAGGCCAGTGGCCAGTCTTTCAATAGAATAGAATCACTGTATGATGAAAGGACTCGCTTTCCACCTCTCTTTCCACCGACGTTTGGAAACCCTTTTTCAGACGGTATACATGCAATTTTTCCAAAGGCACTGCAAAAATTATTGCTATACAGAACAGCGAAGTTTGAAAATACAGCTTCAACAAGTGATGCCGCCAATGACCATATCTCTAAAGATATTTCATTCAATTCATTGCTAGAGTTGGCGGGAACCACATCAAAGTCATCAAACTCTGTACTTTGATTAGAGCACTCAGTTCCAAGATACTCCACCTTTCGAGCACATTCAAGCATGATTTCTGCTTCTGTGGCTGACCGAAGACCTAACTTCCGGAGAATACGAAGCCAACCATCAGCAGCAAATCGCTCCCCTGGAAATCTTTTCCTCTCACCTGCAAATACAGATGTCAATAAAACATCATTTGGATCGAACAGATCCCGTGCTTTAGACATCTCCAAGGAAAATTCGTCCGCATTTCTAACAAATCGGGTCTCCTTAAGAGCATCCACCACAGAAGATTCAATTTGGAGTTCCTGCCAGTTCATGTAGATATATATCAGGATGTCCTCCTGCTCTGACTGGCTTTTATTCTCAAATTCTGGCAAACCGTAGCGTACTAAAATCTCCTTATCGTGCAATTCAGAAACACCCAATGCTCGAAGCAATGAACTTTCATCTGAATCCATTGAGTAAGAGAGGCAACTCCCATCATATGGTTTTAGGAAAGAATTGGAAGCAATTACACAAAGGTCTTGCCCATCTAATCGTGTATGTGAGCCTGTTACAGTTTTATAGATAGGTAATGCGCGCAATGCTTCCAATTCCTCTCTCCCATAATTAGATCTATTCGAAGTGAAGTCGGAGACAAAAAGATTAAACAGCTCTTCACAGTCTGAAGGCTGAAAAGAGGTAAGTTCAGGGAAAAAGCCAGCTTGTTTAGCTATTACAAGTTTTGCAGCGATCACTTGCCCTAGTGATAGGCCAGAAACAGGAAGGCAATCACATGCAATGGCACAATCTAAGAAAGAAGGATCATATGTAGGTATATTGCACTGGTTCAAAAGTGAGAACAACCAAGGGTATTTATTCTGAACGTCTATGAAAGCCCTATGGTAAGGAAGCACTGCTTCAGAAACAGAAGAATGATCACCATGAAAATCACTTAAGAAGTTTTCCGGTAGCCCAACAACTGACACATTGTCTCGTGATGTATTGGTGAAGGGAGGTGGAACAAACACAAGATGTCGCTCTTTGACACGACACAACACTGGTCTGCCAAGAAGAGCAGGTATCAATGGCCAATCAGAAAAAAGTTGAAGATCATCTCCAGATCCATCAAAATTTTTCCAAAAGAGTCTAATCCAATCAGCACTTGGGCCACCTTCACTATTAGAGCTTGCTGTAATTTCCCAAGAAAACCATGGAGCCATATTTGAAGTCATCACATGGCTAACCCAACTTTCGTGAAAAAGCAACCTCATATGATTAGATAACAAATGAAGAGAAAGCTTATGCAATTTCAGCAAAGGTTGGACAGAGGGATTAGTGAAAAGATCAGCCAATGTAGGTCGTTCCAGTATCCTAAGGTTGACAAACTTCTCCGACAAAGGCTCCATAAGCTTCTGTTGCTCACTATTGCCTACCCAAAGGTCAGTAAATCCTAGTCGTGCTAGATGCTTGGTGGCAGTTGGACATGGTAAGCTTCTCAACTCAGCAGCTATAGACAAAAATTTATTTCCACCCTGTGAAACATTGAAACTACCCGAATTGACGGTTCTACCCCTTTGAACCATCGGTCCTCCCGTGCTACCTATTTCTTCGACAACTCCGCGGCCAAAATCAAAAAGTGCCTTACCTAAACTTGATACCATTTCAAGAGCATCAACCCCGGTGTTTGAGGAACCATGAGGTGATATCCCATGGAGTCCACGAATGCTAGACGTTGAAGTTAAATTTCCATCAAGTAATCTGTTTGCTCGAGGTAGGGAGTCAATTCGTGATGATAAGTCAGCTACATTGGAATCTGAAGTCTGGTTAAGCTGAATATCTGATAGACAATACTCAAGAACATCAACATAAGTCTCCACCGAAAAAGTCTCAACAGAACGCACAACCATAGATGTTGAGGAAACCCTGAGAAGTTCCCGAACCATTTTTGGCTTAATTTCACGAACTGTGACTTCCACTGCTTGAAGCTCACTTATCAGATCCCACGGTACAGAAAACACTGGATAATGCTCTTTAACAAAGTCACAAACAGTAGCAGGAAGCAAACTGTTACCCACTCCATTACCAGGCTGAGACAAAAACATACCCTCTTCAACCCTAACTAGATTTCCAGAATGCAAAGGCCATACAGGAAGGTCAGATAAGCGAACATAGAATGGCCTAATAACACGTTCAACTAAGCAATCCCAATCTGCCTTGGGGAATTCCGCTGATACTATGTTAACACTATCAGCTTGATCTCCATGTAAATTCTCACAAGATCTTGGCCACAACAAGTAACGATGATCACCAAGAGTTGACAGTGCAGAGCGAACTGCATAGCTGGCACTGGGCTCGTCTGAAGATCCTGGATGTCCGCGTCTAAGCTTATGCATCTCCATAGTCATTTCGATATAAGAATCACGTACACAAGCCATCAGCTCTTTATTCCATGCCTCAATCAACTGACTGCCGGCATCTGGTTGTGGTCTAAGGCCTTGGTCTTTGAAGAGGTAACGACCCTTATTGTGACGGACAAGAAAATGTCCCAAGATAGTCACAGGCATATCTAACTTCGATGATAAAGGAAGAGGGGACATGATACAGCTTGAATGAGATGAATCAGCAGGAAAACCATTTCGAGACACACGAGCTGCAATTCCAGCAACTGGAGTGAGGTTGTAAGCCAAATAGCGCCTGACCAAGTAGCAAAAACACAAAATTCAAGATAAATGAAATGTTTATTACTTTTTCTAGGTATTAGCCAGCAAGGCAGTAAGCACTAAGGGAGCCATAATAGAAAAGAGAACCGGGCTAAATGCATTTCATATAATAAAAACCAATTTTTGGAAACATTTCCCAGAAACAACGTGGTATTAGAATGTACGAAGATGCTAATGATGCATTCGATATCCAAGTTGAGAAAGAGAAAAAAAAAAAAAAAACTAACTATTGAAGGCAAAAAAAAAAAAGGTCAAAGTCAAAACAAAAGGGTGATTAGGAACAGCAACCCAGGGTTCATAATAAAAATCACATTCCACTTTGTTTTCCGATTAGCATACCTATCAAGGGCCATATTTCTTGTTTGTCCAGATCCCAAACTAAGGACAACAACCCATTGTTCACGAACTCTAGCATCTCCTTGGCAACAACTGATGTCAATTGCATTCATTTTAGTAGCAGCATTAGAACTGCTAAACAATCTTGATAATTGGAATTTTCTCCACTTCTTTTCAGCAAATGGATTCCTCAGTGGGGCTGATGAGGAATCAACACATACCGAGTAATCCTCTGCAGGTTGTAGGCTCCCTTCTTCCCAAGTCGATAATGTGACCTGATAATGATGACAATTGTGAGTTGGGCACAAGGGGGATCAGCATACTAACTAATCAAAACCAGGGCACGCAATGGATTTGAAATTTAAAAATCAAAGTAACATCCAGCTTTAACAAAACAACCACACTTCCGGATGCAATCAATCAAATCATTTAGTTTTATAGTTTAGTTAAGATGTGTGCAACATTAAACTATTAAGTGTCCAATAGCGAGAAGAGGTGAAGGGTAGAATGAATACAATTGAAAAATAACTAGTCCATAACATATTTAGAAAACAGCAATATTCTGCTAGCAATAAGCAGCTGAAAGTATCACCCCATAAAAAAAGTTCAAGAATTTGCCAGGCCATCTAAGCCACAAGACATCACAAATCCAAACATTATTCGGTTTATTAATACATAAGATATAGTACTCCCTCGGACTCACAACAAGGTTCAAATTTTCTATATTAGCTCGTTTCCCAATAAGATTCACACTTTCCTAGTTTCCTTTATTCATTTTCACATACATTCATCAAAATTTGTATCCTAAGGATGAAATGTCACCGCTTCAACATGCATACTAATGTCACTATTGAACAGGATATCCTACTCATTTTGTTCACTCTTGCATAGCCTTTACCAATTATCACTATTCTGTGTCCACCTTCACACCATTCACAAGTTTTCCTTAAATCTTGTGTCAAAAGGGTGTGAACCTCATTATGAGAGACAAAGTACTAAATACACCAAGGGGTGACACACATGTATAAAAAGACACCAAAGCAGTGACACTCATATACACATTACCTGATGATAATTATGCTCTATAACTATAACGACTAAGGAGTGATCATATTTATAATACTACGTAATTGTTTTGATGAGTGATGAATTGTGAAAAAAACAAAAAAAAAAAAAAAAAAAAAAAAAAAAAAAACCAGAAAATACTAAGGTATGTAAGCACACAAAAAATTTAAAACTAACCAATAAGCTTAAAGAAAATCAGATTCTCAGGAAATTGATGATATAACACTCAAGGTCACCAAAAATTAGATGCTCAAACCACTGGTCACCAAGAATGTGAAACCTTTTAGGTTGTGTTTGGATACCAATAATGAAGGGAAATGGAGGGGAGGGTAGAGGAGCAAAGGGAAGGCGAAGGAAGGGGAGGGGAGCTTTGACATTTTCCTTCCAAATCTCTCCTCTTTTGGAGGGATTTTAATTTTAATTGCCTTGGAGGAGGGAAAATGGATTCCTCCCCCTCCAAATCCCTTCATGCTCATATGCTAACCAAACAACAGAAATTGGACACCTCCCTCTCCCACCCTCCCCTTCCCTCTAAATCCCTTAATACAAACACAGCCTTAGTACACCAGCCGAATGAACCAGTAACTGTTATAAACCTCATTGATTAAATGAAAATTCAATCCAGAATATAACTTCTTATGTCTCAAAATACCAGTACCTGCAAAATAGACCTAAGGAATAGAAGAGCACGAGATCCCTGGTCCATGAATTTAGTATATATTTGCTTTATCTTCTGAGCTCCAACTTCAGGTACCTTTTCCATCAACTCTGAAGAAAGGGGAATGCGAATAATGGTTGCATCAGATGATGACAATTTCAGATGACCCACATGCATGGGAGAAAATTGATCCCGGAAGCGCTCCACCAAATTTGTACCTGAGAGGACATGGTTCAATTTTCTAACTACATTAATAAAGCTGATGATCTAACCTTCAAGTAACTTGATTAAATGAAGACATTATCAATATTAAGATCTATCATAAAACTACTGAACAAATAAATCATAAAAGCAAACATGGTAGGTAAAAAGGGTAAGAAAATGACAAATATACTAGACTAATGATAACTCTGCAGATCTGACAAAATAGCTATAGAAGTTTTAACTTCACAATGAATTTACAGGTCAGACCACAAATAGAAATAAAGGAAGATCGATATAACCAATAGAATGCATTTTTTTATGCATTGATGAATATTTTGGAAGTTGGAACCCACCACAAACAAAATTAAAAAGATACAACATGATCTATTTTATAATTCGGATATCATCTGAGTGCTGTGATATAAAGAAAACACGAACAAACATGTCAGCCAGGAATTAATTTCACATTTTCAGGGAAGTGTTAATAAGTTGTAAAAGTTACACATGATATCAGAAGCTTTTGGAATGTTGCACAGTAAAGCTGTTTTAAAAGTTACACATAAATACTTTTAACGTGTACAATTTCATTTGCCAGAACTTCACAAAATTGATTTGCATCATGAATATGAGTCTAAATTTACAAACAGTATTGATGCATGAAACATAATTTAGACATCGCCAGTCAAAAATATGACATTGTCTTTGGTTAGACAGAAAGAATAAAGTTACCAGGGGTAAAATAAAACATGACCATAGCTGTCATAACTATCATTAAAATCAACACTTGAAGAAGTGACAAAACATTACCAGTCAAGGAAAAGACTTTTGCACCAGGAGAATGGCTCGATGGAGGCGCAAGGACTAAACCACGCGGATCAAATAAATAATAGTAGCCACCAGACATGACTGATAGAAGATCACAGACAGAAAAGGCGCTCAGCAACGCCAAACCATAATTAAGAGTATGACCTCGAAGTCTCCATGGAGGGAGAAACTGTAAAGCGGTGATTTCCTCCCTGGTTAAGCTGGCCCCCTCAAATATAACAAGTAGTGCTGGCCCTTGATATTCCCCTGTATTGGTCATAATAAGATAATTAGGGTAGTTATCCCTCCTGTAACAATCTCCATTCGACTTTGGTGATTGATGGATGTCAAGTTTCACTGTCAATTTCTCCAATAAGTAGAGATTCAAAATAAATTTGTACCAGGCGATCTATGAAAAAAATCGTGTTCATGATATATTATTCTGAAAAATTGAAATGGCATAAATAAACACTAGACTCGGCCTACGAGGCTGGGCCCCCATGACTGCTAAATGCAACAAGACACCCCTTGATTGTTGTAGTACAGCCTTATTTAGTATGACGTAACTACATTAGTGACGTCATCAATTGACGTAGTAACAATAATCACTTACCTTGTAGATATCCCTCAAGGGGCAAGGTAAGAGGGGGGCAACTTTCATATGCAAAACCACTCCTCACTCTACTACTCTTTCTAAACACCAACATATTATTTTGAAGTCCGAGGCTCCATCGCGGGAATCGTCCCCCAGGTTTGAAGTTAATTTTGCATAATCACCACCGATATAGGACATCAGTTATCCCAAGCCCCCACTTCGGATACCCCGGTTTCATACCCAAAGCAGTTAAGTATAGTACATTTAAGAAGATTATATCAATGTTGGTAAATTTTGACCAGCTAAGTCAAGTTGGGAACTATATAAATGAGATAGCAGGCATGTGACAAATTGACCCAAAATCAGTAACCAGATAAACCGAACACTGGATTCTCTGACTCTTGATAACTATACGCACCTAGATTATGTTGCAAGAGAGACTGGCTAGGATGTTTCCTTTTGTCAAAAATGACATGCATCTTTTCCGTGTTACAGCTGTCTGCCAGCTCTAGAAGGTCGAACAACAGCAAGTCATCACTAGCATACACTGTCAAAAGGTCAACTATTCTCGCAGAGTCCATGCAGACCAAATCTTTGGCCATTTCTTCATCAACCAAAGACATGCATCGAAGTGATTGTACTCCTAACATTGATGCCAAATCAGCACCTATATTGGGATGAATAAAGCTCTTTCCAATAATATTGTTCCCCATCCATGGTGCATCATTGAAGACAAGATCATTAGCATGCATCAATACCCCAGAAGCATCTGGGATTAGAAGAGAGGAATTTGAACCCTCATCGGGTAGCTTATCTGAGTAGCAATCAGCAACAGCTTCAAGAACGCACAACACAAAAGACAACTGATCATCTGATAATGCAGATCCATTTATTTCAGTGTTCAGCTTTTGAAGGACACGATAGTAGTCAGAAACATCAAAACTAAGCTTCACACCCAAAGCTAACAGCAGTTCTCTATAGCTTGACAGCTCAGATGGGACTACATACAAGTATGGCTGATACTTGACGGGTGAATCAAATGCAAGGGCATCAGAAGCCACAAAGCCATCACCAATCCAAATCCAAGGAACCCCTTCAAGAACCGATTTTAAGATTATGAAATCCTGAGTTCCAATATACTCTTGCATCATAGCGTAAATAGATGCTACTCCCTTATGAAACTCTGCATCAGAATCGGAACAAAAGCTGGAGTCTAACTTCAACTGGTCATAAGATCTGCTGAGTTCAACTAGTTGATAAGATAAAACCTGCACACAAAGACGATTCATCCAGCCCAGTTTATATTTAACATATGTAGAGTTGCAGTCAGCATTTAACACTTGCATAGTAGTTGACACCATCCACAGATCTGTCTTCGGTCTCACTTTGCTTGGGGCAGATACTAAATCACTGGACTCGAGCCAAGGAAGGCCTTGTAAAGGAGGGTCAGTGTAGACAGGACACCACTTGATAGATTTTAACTCAGACCAAAAGTCGTCTTCTGGTTTTTCATCAGCCAGGCTACCTAAAAATGTGTCAATGTCCCATTCATCCTGAGAAACTAAAGAGTGAACATACCCCCCTAACTCATCAGGAGCCTTTTGTTCCTCCAGCAATGAAAGCTTTGACCCAAGAGCATCTACGCAAGAAAGCAATCTCCTCCCATAAACAAGTGTATTTGAGTCCATGGCATCATTTAAAAGTGAGACTGTCCTTGCACAATCAAGCACACCAGTATAACCCAAGGTTTGCTTCAGGCCCAGGCCAGCTAACATATCCAAAATTTCAGGATCAGAAAACGGTTCAGCGGGGAAGAAAACTTCAGGATGCAGAAGCACATGTAGCTCTTGAATACGAGGATCATACACCCTGGCAAACATGAAAGAAGCAAATGCCATGAGCCACTGGAATAAAACCTTATACAATAGTTCATCTTTTCATCTTAATTAAGCAGGGAGAAGAGGGACAAAGCGAATCAAATCAGTTCGAGTAGAAGTTAACTTGTCTATCTTTGAGAAAGGTTAGCATTCAATGAACTTCTAAAAAGTAAGAACTTGCTGAAGCAAGGTTTTAACTCATGAATCAATTCATTCATTCACATCCCAATTCCCAATTCTCTCAAAGGAGGTATTTGGTTCAAATTGTATACACAAGTCCTTCAGCTATAGGGACAGAGGTTTCTAATGAACTCAACCAAAATTGACTACCATCTGTCTTTGCGAGGAAAAGAAGCTCAAAGGATTAAGAAAACCTTTCCATTTAGTTAGTCCACCATATCTCAAAGCCAAAAGAACCAAAATTGGGACTGAAATGAGTTAAATAAATACCCGTATAATTTAAATAGTAAGCATGGGAAAGCCATCAGGTTTGAATCAAACATACCTTGATGGTTGTTGCCATGAGCCACTGCGAGTTAGAACAAAAGGAGTCACAGAGAGTGCATCCTTAACAGAGACATCCTCCTCAACCAACAGCTTCACATCAAATAAGATTTCAGAGACAGCTCCTTGTGAAAGAACGAAATCAGACATGTTATTCAGCACATAACTCCTGTAAAACTCTGACTTTGAGAGCTCGTGAACGCCCAGATGTCTACTCAAAATGGCTCTTTCTTTCTCAGATTCTGCGCGAATAAAGTCATCATTTAGAAGATCCTCACGCAAACCACTTGGTTTAAGCCATTTGATGCCTGCATTCATATTGACTAGTTTTCTACTTCGGTATGACTCAAACATGGGGACGTTTTTGAGTATCTCAATATGAATTTCTTGCATTTCATCATCGGAAAACCATTTTGACTGAAGAATAAAGCTTCTTAATTCGTGCATCTCTCCTTCTGACGCGTCAACAAATAACCTGTCAACATTTTCTACTCTGCCAGCTACTGCCAGGAATGCACTGAGAAGCCCAGCTGCGCTCGCTGATCGAACATAAATCTTTAATTGTGAATGTTCAATTAAGATATCATTCCTTAAGAATAAGCAGCCAACTTTCATCAGCAATGATGACATATTTTCACTCCATCCTTCATCCTCAATGATATTTGAGTTCCGAGTGAGCTGCATGAGACAATCATTTCCAACTGGCAAGATAGGCCACTTCGAAAAGATGTCGAGATTCTTACAACTTGAACTCAAGTAACTCCATAGCAATTTCATCCAATCCAAAGAGGGGTGGCCCAAATCACCTGGTACCCACTTAACCTGTTTAGCATTATGCCAGTCTATTGGAAGTATCCGGAGAAACAACTTTTCCAGTAACTCAGGTGTCAAAAAAGACACATTTGAATCATCACTTTCTGCTATGTCGCATAGCTTCATATACACTGTTTCAGGAATTGCCTTATCCACCAACAGGGTGGGAATCTTTTCATTTAGTAGCTCATACTCATTTTGACGTGCAATGTAAATTCTTTCTTCTGCGCCTCTTGGACTAAATGCTGCAGATAAGCCACTTGCCAAAGGAATCAAAGGTAAACCATATAGGCAATTAGAGTGAACAGGTTTAGCTAAATCAAATAGGCAATACTGAAGTGTCAATATTAATGCATGTTTCTCAGTAAATTTACATTTACGCCGTATCAACAACAACCTAAGTAACTGTGGAGTTAAAAAATGTAATGATGGTCGCACGTCCACGAATCTTTCCACAAGTATTTGAGGGACAGTTACTAAGGGCAAACCGACATCTGATAGCACATCAATAAGTTCAGGCATATTATCAAAGGTAAAATCAGGAAACAGAGCTTGTTTCGCTGAGATCCACTGACCACCTCTTGCTTTTGTGTACAAAACACGGACAGTGTAATCAGCAACAAACATATATAGCTTCTGAACCACAGATGACCAAGGCTCTCCACCTAATCTTGTTGGCCAAAAGGAAAGAAACATATCACCAGGGCCAACTTCCATTGCCAACTTCTCAAGCAGATGAGCGTACGCAGGGGCCGACACATGCTCAAGTAAATACAAATTCCAGTCAGAACGCTTTCTGCCACCACCTGACATGTCATTGCCAAACCAAATATCTCTCCTGTTCGATGACAATTCAAAATAGGCATTGACATGTACTGGCAAGCCAGTGTTGATTGGCAAAGGTAAAAAGCAAAAGGCTCGGCCATCAAAGTTCTCTCGATTCTGAGGGCCCACCAACTTTCCAGCCCGTGGAGAACCACTTGAATCACCATCAACCTTTACAGAACCCAGATATGCAGCAACGGCCGCCCACGGAAGACACTTCTGTGACTTTGACTTAGTGAACATAGAATCGTTGTGCACCTTCCCACTTCCTAAACATTCACTCATCATCCATTCATGTGACAAACTAGACGATGAGGAATTTTCAGTCATTACAACTTTCTGGCATCTCCTTGGAAGATTATCCTCTGAAAATCTACTTAGTTTATCAAGAAACTGATTCTTGTCCACAGTTTTCCGCTGATCCCCATTAAGAAGATCAAACATATGCTGAAGTGAATGTCGAGAAGGCTCTGACTCGGCAATAGTATGCCGTTGGACCCGGTGTACAAGTTGCATTTCTGCATTAGTTCCATCCTTTACATATAAGGAAATTGATTTCACTTTACGCAAGAAAAGAAGAGTCTCTGACACAACCTGGGAAAATGAAGAAAAAAGTGATAGCACATCTTCAGGAGCATATCCTTCTTGTTTTATTTGGCTTCGAGGAGCAAGAACAGAAGTCCTCAGAGGGAATCGGAAAAGTGTTCCCGGAAAGTGATTTTGCAAGTCACATCCAAAATACAAGAAAGGTGAAAATTGATCAGGAAATTGCTCCAACATCCTTCTCCCTACAAACTTGATCCTCAAACCAGGGTGAGATGGTGAAATTCCAGGTAAATTACAGGCATGTGGATCAAACATCACTATGTTTTCCCCGGACACGAATGAAGGGATATCAGTAAAATGGTACACACAATTGAATCCCAGCCCAAACCTACCGATTGCAAAGGGCTTTTCGAGTTTACTATCCTGACCAATACGTGAGATTGCATAAAGGTCCTGAGGGCTAAAGATGGAGTCATTGTAACAATACAAAGCAGGGCCTTGCCAATCTGCCATTTCACGTGAAAGCAAAGATGACGTTCCGTGCTGAGTCTTATCCAATAGAAAGTTGACCTCAGAGGCTCCAGCATCTTCAGCATTCTGCACCAGTTCAAAAAGAATCCCAGGTCCATCTGCATACATCTCAAGTATATGTTTCAGTCTTGTGGTCAAGGCTTCATGCTGACCAAAAGCTTCCGCAGCCCCCGAAAGACTAACATTCATTGAATCGGCACTCTGAGCAAGCAGTGACCTCCGTTGTGAGCAGACACCAAGCTTCTCAGCAACATCATTCGATATGTTACCATGCACAAATCTTTGAACTGATCGTCTTGCACACAAAGACAAACTGGACGCATTACTCGAAGCGTTATCAGAATCATCCAATCCAAGCAACCAGGGGGCATCATTATAGACCAAATCAGATGCAGGTAGCAGACAACCACAGGTATCAGGTAAGTAGACCATTACATGATTTTCAGGGAGTGGTGCCTCAGCCAAATGCTGGACAATTAGTATAGCGGCTGAAAGCTCCTCTACGGTCAAAGAATCATCCCCTTTTCTCTCAGCCATTCTACACAATATATTAGCATAGTCAGTGAAATTTAAGAACTCCCTCACGCCAAGATCCAGAAACAATTCTTTGAAGACAGCTAAATCAATAGGTATGACACGAATATAAGGAGCCATGTGTAGAGGACCATTAAGAACAACCTCTTCTGCAGTTGCAAATCCATCCCCAACCCAAATCCATCGGCATCCCTCCAGAACAGCTTTGACGATGTCAATTTCATCAGTATTAATTATTTCTGACAATCTGGCATATATTCTTGGCATTGCTAAGGCTAATTGCTGCCGGAAGACTTGATCAGTTACAATCTCATTATTCTTTCCAAGCTCAAGAATCTGGGCAGCAACCACACTTCCACCAGGTGGTGAAGACCAACCAAGCTGATGGGACAGCATCGTTGACGAACACTCTCCATTTAGTATTCGCATACTGGCTGACACAAGCCATAAGTCTGCCCCAGGGCGTACAAGCTTTGGGGGAGCAACTGTAGAAGATACAACAGGCCAAGGTAAATCCTGATAAGGAGCAGAAGCAAGAACTGGGCACCAGCATATTAGCCGAAGATCATTCCAAAATTTTTCTAGGTCTGATTTCATATTACGTGGCCGGAATGCAGTTGCTGCACGTGAAAACATTCTGTTCAGTGTCCCATGATCATCACTAAGTTGAATGGCTGCCCACCTATGTGCATTTGCTTCAACATAGGCAAGAAGAACCTTCCCTCTCAAATATGCCTTCTGTGGATCCTCATGCCTTATTTGTTCTACATAACGAGCACTTTGAATTACTGTTTCGGGAGAAGCTGAAGTCCTCAAGCCCAGAACCTGTAAAGCATCCAAGATATCTGATTCTTCAAACACACCACACGGAAAGAGATCAGTATCCTCCAGTAAAGCATGTAGCTCTTCGTTCCTAGGGTCATACAAAGCAGAAGGGCACTTGGAAACCCCTGAATGGGTAGGCACAAACTCTAAACTCCTCACAGATTCCTTGAATAAAGCATCCTCAATGCATAAGTGTGGCAATTCTCTTAAAATGGAGAGCATGATACGGTCACGATCTTCAGCAGGCAGGTCCTTTATCCTACTAAACACTTGCCCACGGTAAAACTGTGCCTTGCCCATTCGCTCCAATCCATAATATCTATGCAGTATGTTATCTTCAATTTGAGAGGAGGTGGAGATAAATTCGTCTCCGAGGAAATAATTTGAGACATCAACTGGTGGAAGATATTTTTGAGCACCAACTAGATCAGAAAAGCACATATTATCATCAGATTCTACACCATGAACTCTATAAATCGGAAGCTGCTTGCATTTTGATATATCTGAATCACTCATATAGTTCCCGACATACCAAGCTGGATCAAGAAGGAAGTTGCGAAGCACATCCTTTTCCTCTGCTTTCAGCACATGAAGACATGTATTTCTGATGCCGCCACTAGAAGAGAAGATACTAAAGATTGATGCCAACACTGGTGGCCCAGTAGCATCACTAACATATAACGACAAATCAGGATGCTCAACTCCATATTTAGAATCTAATACCTTACATCCAATTTGATCAAGCAAACATCTCAATTTCTCTGAAAGCTTATCAGCTTTAATCATCTTTGACTGCAAGGACAATCTATATAAATGTCCTGAGGTGGATGGTAAGATGGGCCACTCGTTGAACATAGACAAGTTTTCACATTGGTCTCTAAGATATTGCCAAAAAGCAACAAACCATGTTACATTTGGATGATTACACTGCTCGTTGTCCTGATTCCACAGAACCTTACTCTTATATCTCCATTCAGAAGGCATAAATTTATCGAACATCTGGACAAGGTGTTCAATTTTAAAAGCAATAAGATTTGCACCAGAAGAATCTGCAATAGCTAAAAGTCTCGACATAATTTTATCCGGAAGATTGCCATCAACTACTCTGTCAGATATCTTCTGAAGAAACTTGTGCTCCAACTGGTTACAAATGAAAAAAGAAGCGCCTCCTGAAGCTTCAGAAAATGATCCAAAGCCACCACAGGCCAATGGGAGTAATGGCAAGCCACTTGCATGCATTCCAACATCAGAATCTACAAGATCATCAAGACAATATTCTAAAAGAAGCAACCTCTCAGAACTGCCCAGATCCTCAATGGTACTGCATTCACGGAGGAAGCACCGCACTGTTTCAGGAGTGATCACTTTCTGCTGAAATTCTGACATGCATTTCAAGAGCATGTGATGCAGAGAACTAGGCAATCGAACAATAGGCATCTGTAGTTGTAAAAGAACATTAGCAAGCTCTGCTTTGCCAGCAAACTCTTCATCATGAAGAAAAGAATCAGCTGGAGACACCCATTTGCCTCCTTCAACGAATGAATACAAGACAGGGGCATGAACAACATTTCTATAAATATGCTGAACGAGTATACTCCAGGGCTCTTCGAAGTCACCAGTAGGCCATAGTGAATAGTAAAGTTTTGTCGGACCCAAAATCCCTTGCAAATCAAGCAATAAAGTCTTAAAAGCGGGAGCTATTATATCCTCTAAGAGAAGTCTATTCCATATCGATCTTACTTTTCCACTTCTATCCATATCAGCACCATACCATATACCACGGCGATTAGATGAAACTTCAAAGTACCCATTCACCTGGACTGTTAAACCAGTTCTAACAGGCAGTGGAAGAAAGCAGAAAGCTCTACCATTCTTGCAAGCATCATCCTGTAAAACATAGAAAAAAAAAAAATTAGAAATTAAATTTGTAATTTACACTAGCCTACAGCTGGGGCAAGGTTGCATAGTTAGGGATTTGACTGCCAATCCTTGAACCAATTTGTCGGTCCGGAAACGTAGTTCATTCATGGTTATAAGGATTTAGTTCAGGATAAAATACCACTCAACTATGGGTCAACCCCTTCTCAATCCGAATTGAATTATCATGCCAGACCAAGTTAATGGTTCTCTATCATCTATCCTCAAATATACATAGCTGTTACTCCTAAAACTTCTCTTTATTGTATCGTATGACTGAATTTGCATACCTGGTCTTTAATCACATAAAAAGAAAATTAAAAAAAAATCTTCCTAAACAATATACAGAAGAGTCTATGTAATGTGAATAATATGGACAATGTCTGGTTGTGTAAAGTAGGTATCTCTTAAATGATTGTTTTGTAGTTTGCTTGCTAAGTTAATAGTGGTCTATTGTAATGGTTTAGGTTTGAGCTATTAATGAAATTACATTTGTCTCAAGAAAAGAAAAAAGCAACAGGGCCCGGAGTTGTGCAGATATAGAAAAACACGAGAAGAGTAATTATAAAGCTAAAATAATTAAATATAAAACATATATCATTGAGAACAAGTACTAATCCAGGGACAAAAAGATCAAATATATCCAATGCTTGACGACCAACATTCTTAGGTTAAAGGATATGTGTCAAAGGCACCTGTGCTTAAATCATTTTCTCAGACAACAATACAATCAAGAGTGCTATACGGATGCTGATTTTCTTGTGCTGCCCGTGCAAAAGCAAACTACTTGTTTAATTCACATAATCACAAAATTCGGCATTGATCACCCACATAAAGGCTTAACTTAAAGAACTATCCTTCACAATCATAATAGGACAGAAAGTCAACCACACAACCACAGCATAGACGTTCCCACTTGCAAACACCCAAGGGCACTCATTTTTATTTTTCCAAATTCATGCATATAGACGTGCTGAAGTACATCTTTAAGGCGCCTACATTTAACAACCAGCTTCTAAAGTTCCCTCCTCAGAGGTTGATCTATCGAACCAAGAAGCACTGACTGCCAATCACATCCAACTCAAATCAGTTCTCATTCTTGGCAAACTCCGAGAAACCGAAAAAACAATGAACAACTCTACAGAGACAATTGACCATATAATATCCTCTCTAATACAAAAATATTTCCCCTGGGCCTGGCACCAGTTCTCTAACATCAATTTGCAGAAAAGCCCATTGTCGCATTTTGGTAGCACATCAATCCAATCCTTTCATCGACATTAACACATCAATTTTCCATGTACTCCCTTCGTAATATAATGCCCATCCCCTTTCCTTTCTCGGACGCTTTCCATTGTGCTTCATACTTATTTTGCTTACCAATTTAGATAAGGTTTTTTGGTGCAAAAATACAAAACCAATCTAATAAGTAATGCTATTGCATGTTTACAAAACTGCCAGTAATAAACATAGCTTACAAGAACATAAATTAAAACTATTTAGTAATAACGATAACAAACCAACCATACTAAATTACTAACCAGCATGAACTCTTGTCATTACCCACCACCCTTAGCCACCCACAGCACCCTGACAATCTTCCTTACCACCCGACCACGAACCAGAAAGTGCATCTGTCATTACCCACAACCCTTAGCCACCACAGCACCTTGACAATCTTTCTTACTACCCGATCACCTCTCTCACAACCCTACAATCATGAGGCTTCCCCCAACACCAACCTTCATATCCCAAAGCCACCAACAATATCTCTCAAAATTAACCCTCTTCAACTACCGCCCTAAAGATTTCTCCTAAGGCCTAGACAACAAGAACATGATTTTTATGCCACTTTGGGTGACCTCCTCTAGAACCCCACAATACGATCTACTTCCCCAAAGCCTCCACAACTCCCATCTTTCTCTTCCATGACTTCCCAAGAATAGGAATTGGTAGCTAACAAGATGTAGGTTGTGGTAGTGATGGTTCCATGTTGTTGTGGCTGTGTCACTTTGATTTTCGAAGGGATGATGGATCTAAGCATTTGGGTGAAATTTTTTGGTTTAGTATAAGCAAGTAATTTAAGACTTCAAGTAGAATTAGTTTAATTATATTTGGCCTCCCAATTGCACCTTTTATCATACAAGTGTTATTAACTATAACAATATGCAAAAAGGAAGAGGGAAGAACAACAAATTACGGAGAGAGTATTTCACAAGTATATCAATTTATAAAAATAACAAACAGCAGTACACAATTCTCCCCATATTACTTTTACATCTCAACCAACATAGGGTTTGCTAAATTAAAAATCACATCATTTATAGACATTAGCCTGCACATGAAGGACAAGCATTTAAATCAAACGACCACACTTGGTTCCTAAATCTACCACGAGCTGGAAACTTTTACGAAAGCCGAAGAGGACATACCCACATTTCCCACTATATGCTCTGTACAACCTACAAACCACACCAAATCATGTATCTATCTCAAAACAACAAAACTTCAGTGTTTATGCCTGGATCAAACTCCAAGCTCTAAGATCAATACTAAATACCTAAAGTACCCTCACCCCCTAATTAGATTGTTATCAGTCTGCACCAGAAAATCTCATCAACTTGAAGTAGAACTCTAGCTCTATCAAACAGGATACGAACAAGTCCACAATAAGGCACTGCTATTTTTCTAATACAAAAGGAGCGCTACACTTATTTATGACCACCAATATATGTATCGTACATTGTAATCACGCAAAATTATAAGAATGGGCTTCAACATTATTAGAGTTTGTTAAGATACACGAATAATATCAAAGGGCAAATAAGAAAGTATTCATTTGTTTAAAAACACCAAATGTCTACTTACGTCGGAGGAATCGTCTGAAATGCATGCTGCAATTGATGCCCACGGTAGAAGATGAATATCATATTCCTTTGAAGCTTTGGCTGCAAAGGAGCCAATCCTACTGGACGCAGACGCCATGCCTTGAACAATATAGAAGGTGTCTGTCTTCTTCTGAACGGAGGTTCCTCTGACAGCCTCACTGATAAAATCTAACATGAAGGAATCCATTTCAAAGGTAGGATTCTCAGGGAGCTTTGACAATCTCAAAAGTAACTGACGATGGGAAACTATATCTTTTCCTGATGAGTTGACAGAGCATGAATAGAGTTTACTAGGTGCAGTCTCCCCAACATCCCACACATACATTTCAACAGACATAACACTTTTGAGAAAGAGCAAAGAAAAGACTCCTTCTTCATAGAGTTGAGTAAACATAGAAGAAACATCATCTTCTGAGTATGCCTGCCTTGAAAGTTTACTCATGGATGCCTGATCTGCATTCCGTAAAGGGAAACGGAACAGGGTTCCATTGAAAGGGTTTTTCATGTCACAGCCAAAGGCGCAATATGGAAAAAACTGATCTGTATACAATGATATAGCCGATGAGCTGACATACTCTATTCGCTTTCCCGGGTTGGCAGCAGAAACATTAGGAAGGTAAACTCCTTGAGGATCAAACAAAACGACATATTTCCCACTCACAAAAGATGGCAAATCCGTTAGATGGTATACCGAGTTAAACCCAACCCTAAGAAACAGAAAAAAGATGGACGATAATCACATTTTATTCAATCAAAATTGATATGTCACACAGGCAAACCTAGTAAAAATTCCACGAGAAAGCTTTGCTTTCGTCAAACGCAGGTCCAGTATACAAAACACAAACCAAACCAAAAGAGTTATACTTCACCAGCACAACCCCAAACACTTTGAGTAAAGCTATTAATCACAGGCTTAAGCAATGATCTTAACTCTTCACTAAAATACTTTTTAGCTTTCCAAAATCACCTTTCAGCGAGGCAGGCGCTATTCAACTATGTCACATACCATCTATGTCCAATTTGTTGTACCACTTTATAACACCCATTTTTCTTGCATTTTTCTGCCTTTTGACAAAAATTTAGAGAAAAAAAAAAAAAAAAAAAAAAAAAAATGCTTTGAAAACAATTTCACAAAAAAAAAAAAAGGGCCAAATACTTGTCAAACCGGCCCATCTTACGGTTTAATACGGATAGTGTGGTCTTATATGGAAATTTGTGAATTTTATTATCGACACCACACCACACTCTCATGATTCCAGATTAAATTTAATTTTTGTCTTCTACGACCTCACTGCACAAATTTTTCAAGCTACACCACTGAACAACATCTCTACTTGGAATTTATGGAACTAACAACGATAATTCATCAACGCAACTTAAATTCAATAGGTAGGCACGCTAACGGTAATGTGGCATCCCTAAAGATGCATAGGTCAATCGATAATCACATTATTCCAACACTTAATCTTACTCCATAAATATGAACTCTACTCAAATGGGAATGATAAAAACAGATAGCAAAAGTACACACTAAGTCCAGGTCAACTAACAAATTCATGCAATAAAATTTCACCAAAACTCAAGTCAAAACCATAAATTGGATCGAAAACTCGAACACATTGCAACATTAGTCAGCTACTAAAAAAGAAAATCGTAAGAAGCTCACCCAAAACGTCCAGTTTTCCAAGCTTGACCATGCTTACTACTCCCACCAATTCTGGAAATACTAACGAAATCCTCCTCGGTGAAAACGGCGTCGTTGTACGCCAACAGCGACGGTCCCTGCCACTGCGACAGCGTCTCTGACAGCAGCGACTCACCGCCGTGTCGTCGGCGGTCCAAACAAAGGCAAACCTTCGTCGCACCGGCATCATCGGCGTTTTGAATCAATTCCTTCAAAACGGTGGTACCTTCGGGGTAATTAACCAAAACTTCTCTAATTCGGCGCGTGAGATCGACTTTCTGGCCGAAATCCTCAAGAAAAATTGAGGAAGGGTCCATGATTATGCAAGTTTGACTAGGTTTAGGGTTGATGATTGGAGAAAAGAGAAAGAGGAAATTGATTGAGTTCAGAAATCATGGTGAATTAGGGTTGATTGTCGAAGAAGATGATAATTTGGGGGAATTTGCCATGGACTTTTTGGAAGGATCAATTTCTTTGTTGCTTGTCAAGTTGGGTATGAGGGCAATGGTTATTTGCAATTACGGAGTACCAACTACTTTCAACCGTATATATTACAGTACTTCGTACTCCGTATACATTTCCACAAATACAAAATCTACAATGATATACACAACTTGTTACTTGCCACGTGATCAAAATTAACCAAAAGATCCGTCTTAAGGTTAAGACGGGTCAAATTTGATAAACCTTTTTTTTTTTTTTAACTTAACTCAAAAAGCAGAAAATATATACTCCCTCTTATTTCCTTTAATCTTCCCGCTTTCCTTTTTGGACCCATTTTATTTAATCTTCCCCTTTCCTTTTTGGTCCAAATCTTATGGCTTCCCTGTTTTGTGACCCCACTTTTTTTTCTCAACTTCTAATCTCCACCCCACAATCCCTTTTCCTTATTTTTTCCCCAAAAAACTTGTGGGAAGATAAAAAAAAATGGGAGGGAGTACTTTAAATGGTAACAATATTGATAAAAATGATAACATACTATGTTATATTGGTGACATATTTTCAAACATAGAAAACATAATACATGTTACGAATATAAATTAATTATGTTTGGATCTTAATATATTATGTTATCATTTATTAATGAATTGTTATTAAGTTTTTGAGTATTAAATACAAAATACAAATATGTTACATTAAAGTATAATATTTTATCATTTAATATTAACCTATTTAAAAAATAGGAAAAATTGTAAATTACAGCCCTTTAAAAACTCGATTTTAGAAATTACAGCCTTTTTAAATTTTTTAATCAATTACTGCCACATATTTTGCTCCGTTTGTAAATCACATACAAAACGGAGCTCCGGCAATAAAAATATGTTTAAACGTGATAGAATTCAAATTTCCCCCAAATCAGAGTTTTTCTTGACGAAAATACCCTTTCTCATATCTTATATATATTTTCAACTCTTTCCTTCACTATTTTGTGATTAAAAATTGGAAAATCAGATTTGTTCCTCTGAAATTAGGGTTCATTGTTGGATTTGAATTTCTGGGTTTGAATTTGATTTTTGTCCTCTGAAATCGATTTTTTTTCCTTATTTTTTCCTTCAAATCTTAAAGCAAATTTTCAATGTCTGATCAAAGTTGTGGTAGTTGGAATAATACTTCGAAGACATGCCCTTACTTTTGTGGGAACCCAATTGTGGTGAGGAAATCAGGCACCATTCCTACACATCAATTCAATTTCACACAATTACTAACATGCAATGCCTACTTTTATAAATAATTAGCCAAAAAAAGCAACAAAATTTATGTTTTTTATTACCAGAAAAATTAGGGTTTCACATAAATCAAAAAAATTGGGTGATTAATAGCAAAGAGCGAGTGTTTCACAGAACATGCAATATAAAACAAGTTACTCACTTTTTAAATAAAGCAACCAAATTTACAAAACAAAAAAAAAAATTAGTAAACAATACCTTTTCGGTGCAGAGAACCAAAAAAGTGAAGAAGAAGATGTTCTCTTTCTGAGCAACCCTATAGTTGATGACTCACTGAGTCAAAAAGTGACAAGAAATTAAAAAAATTGTGGTTAGGGAAGCTTAAGAAAATGAAAAGGATGAGAGAGAGAGTAAATGAAAGGAGGAAGGAGATGAGGCTGAGGGGGAGGGATTAAAGAAAGAAATTGAATAGGCACATGTATCTTTAGTGAAGGGCAAAACGGTCAGGTTCTTCTTTTTTTCACCTAAGATTAGGTGAGGTCGCAATTTAAAAAGAGACCTCAAAAATATGGCTGTAATTGATTAATTTTTTTTAAAGGGCTGTAATTTCAAAAGTCGTGCATTTTGAAGGCTGTAATTGGCGATTAACCCTAAAAAATATTAATACAATAACCAAAACATATCACACAATTATGATAAACATGATACAATCAAAAAATAAACGGAAAGCGAAAAGATAGAAAATGCAGCTGTTCGATTACGAGAATCGATAGGCTACCCAATAATAGAATTGTAGTGAGAAAATCACCTAGATTCCATTATAACAAATGAGAGAAATCTCATAAGTTCATTCACAAAATTCATTCTTGATTATTACAAGAGGACTAATGTCCTTATATAGCTTAAGTGACTTGGAAAATAAGAAACAAAAAGTTAAATGACTAAGCTACCCTTAGTCTCATTTTTTGATGTGTATCCAATACCCGCCTCTCGAAATGATCCTTGTCCTCAAGGATCACATGTACTCCATGGAACCAGGGAAGAAGAGTGACATTTGAGAAGTGAACTTGAAAGATTTCGCAAATAGGCAAGTAAGCCACCGGGATCAAAGACGAAGATAATGTCAACGTAAATTGGAGGTTGAGCTTTTCGATGTGTGGGGAATTGATTACCAAGGCCCGTTCCCGTCCTCTAATGGGAACCGTTTTATTCTTGTTGCTGTCGACTACGTCTCCAAGTGGGTCGAAACAGTTGCATCTCCTATTAATGATGCTAAGGTGGTAATCAACTTGTTTCGCAAGACGATCTTTCCTCGATTTGGGGTTCCTCGCGCAGTTATAAGTGATGGGGGAACTCATTTTCATGAGAAGCATCTCGATTCTCTACTACGGAAGTATGGTGTTCAACACCGTACTGCTCTTGCTTACCACCCGCAGACGAGCGGGCAGGTTGAGGTTTTGAACAGGGAGCTCAAGTCTATCCTTGAGAAAGTGGTTGCTAAATCGCGCAAGGACTGGAGCTCAAAACTTGATGATACTCTATGGGTTACAGGACGGCGTTCAAAACGCCGATTGGAACCTCACCTTACAGGTTGGTGTACGGGAAGGCGTGTCATCTCCCCGTTGAGTTGGAATACAAAGCTTTGTGGGCAGTTAAGGAGCTTAATTTCGACTCGACTCTGTGTGGGGAGAAGCGATTACTTCAGCTGAATGAGCTCGATGAATTTCGTATGAGTGCTTATGAAAGCTCGCGGGTTTATAAGGAGCGCACGAAGAAGCGGCATGATCAGCGAATTCTACCTCGTGAATTCAAGGTAGGTGATAAGGTGCTCCTTTACAATTCCCGACTTCGCTTATTTCCAGGAAAGTTGAAGTCCCGGTGGTCAGGACCGTTCACTATTACCAAGACGAGTAAGTATGGTTACTTTGAGCTTGAAAATGGCGCGGGAGAGCGTTTTCAGGCTAATGGACATCGTTTGAAGCTATATCACGATGGAGCTGCTGTTGGTTTGGTCGAGATACTCTACCTTGCACCACTTGATTCCTCTTGCTGATGAGGTAACTTAGTCGAGCGGGACTTAAAACCAGCGCTTCCGGGAGGCAACCCGTGTGTTCTTGTAATTATTGTACTTTTGGTTTTTCGCATTTTCATTATTTATTAGGTGAGACGAGAGTGAGGGTATTAATAATTTTCTTTAGTAGTGCAGGTTGAGTTTGAAATTCCGTACTTAGGAAATTTTAGAGCAGAAAAACGGGACCCAAGAGCCGGGCCACCGGCAGCCGGCCGGAGCCCGGAACCGCAGCTCAAATTTAAAGGGGTTCGAAATTTTGAGAAAATAAAATAAGGAAGCTCGTCGGGTCCCCTAAGCCGGGCGACCGGCAGCCGGTCAGGGACCGGCTGAGGGGTGTAGAGAATTAGACGAAAATGATGACGTAATGATGACATGTCGGGCACGGCCGGGCGACCGGCAGCCGGTCCGGACCGGCTAAGACCCTTACAGCTCTTAAAATACACAAAAACCGTCAACTTTTCACTCATTCTCACATTTTCACTCTCTCTCACTAACTACTCTCTAAACCCACGAAACCCCTTTTCTCTCTTTCACTCAAACCCTAAAAACTCATCCTCACTTCATACTACCATTTTAATGGCGGATCCATCGCAAGGAGCTCGGAAACGAGGTCGCCCTAACACTCGGTATCAAGAGGCTCAACCCGACATCGCCCCGGATCCCGATTTTGATCAGGTAATATTTACTTCCACTACTCAAAAGGATAAGTTTACCGCTTTCAAGAATCGGTCCCTCATCCCTACTAGGTTCATCTATCGACATTCTTTGCGAGCCCTAGGATTAGACGGTGTAACGGCGAAACTTTTTAAGGGCGTCGGGATGGAATTTATGTTCGGATTGGTTAGAATGACATACCCTCGCCTTACTTGGGAATTTCTGAGTTCATTGGTTGTTACACGGGATGCTAACTCCGGACAACCCCTCTCTCAGGTGGAGCTACGTGCGGACCAACCCTTTTACACTTTACCGTTTGAGGGAGCTCCTGCTCCTACTGTTCACGTCCGCACTTACGGACGACGTGAGACACACCCTGTCGAGACCTCTTCTGCTGGCGTTGAGGAACCTCCACAGGTCCCTTCCCAGGTCTCCGCAGCGTCGAGTACCCCGCAGTATTACGACCTACACCCCGACGTGGTTGCGATGATGGGGCGTATGGATTTGGGGTTGACTGGTTTTCGTTCTGATTTTGATACGTTTCGGCAGGAGTACCGAAATGACATGAGCTCGACGCACGCTCGGATAGACCGTCTGTATGCGGATGTTGGTTTGGGCCAGTTCCCTGTTTTTGATGATTATGCAAGTCGAGGGTTTGTTTCTTCTGATGGTCCGTTTCATCTTACTACACTTGGCCTGATGGAGGCTATGGGGCGCCAGGTGTACATGGGTCATGTAACATTCGTCCCAATTATTTCTCGAGTCCTGCTTTTGGGGGTCCTGCTGGAGGCCCTGGTTGGTATGGAGCTCGGCCCGGTAGACCTATCTTTGAGAGCCTTGGCGCGTCTGGGTCGGGAGCTGCAGCTTCCGGGATGGCTGCTGATGATGAGGAGGATGACGATCTTGTAGCTATTGATGAGTACGCCGATGACTCTCCTTAGTGGCGCGCTGGCCACTAACCCCTGAGCATCTACTGGCTTGGGGGAATCCCTCTGTATAGTATGTTTTCTGCTCTCTACTCTCGTTTTATTCCTTCCCCATTATATATTTTAGGTCCTCCAGTTGTGTTTTATGGTTTTGGTTGTTGGTTATTGTTTGCTGCTGATCACACTGAGGACATTGTGATGTCTAGGCTTGGGGCAGGACTTAGGTTGCTTTATTTTTATCTTCTGTTTGTGTGCTAGTTAGTTTTATTGCTTTTGTTTTCCTTTTCATTTTCAAAAAAAAAAAACCAAAAACATTAAAAAAATGTCAAAAATTTCAAAAATAGAGTCAGTTAGATGTTGAAACGTGCTAAACGACGATGATTTTATTGCCTAATGTTTGTCCTTTTCTTAGACTTAACATGATTGAGCATGCACTTCACGCGTTTTGGAGTCGGTCTTACGAGTCAGTTGCTAGAATATTTTTGTTGAACCATAGACTCGACCGGTAATTAGTGAGCTACATATATGGAGATGATTAGAGCCTCCAAGGCCAGTGACATCTATGATTGGTCTCCTTGCTGTTAGGATGTGTGTAGTTTCTCCTCGTGCAGGGCGTAATATTAACATGCATAAATGTGAACTCAATCTGCTTAATACTGAGTCGTGTCGGGTTGGTGGCTAGCGGCATTACATGAGGAGAGGCAGCACTTATACTTGTTTTATGAGCTCCACATTAGCCAAATGGCCTATTTTTCTTACCCTTTAGATTATAGGTTTACCACTTTTTGCACCCCGTCCTAGCCTTAAAGCTTGTTTTTATACTACATTTTATCTAACCACTTACCTTTTCAGTTTACTTACCCTATTCGGGACAGTTGCATATTGATTATGGTATGTCTGGATGATGCTTGAGGTGTTGTGTCGAGGTTGCAGAAAAGAGTTACGAGTTGGAAGCTTAATTTTCCGTCATCTACCGTTACCCCTTTTAATTGCTGTTTGCATTTCATTTCAAAAAAAAAAATCAATAAAAAAAAAAAAAAAAAACAGAAAAATCAAAAAGAAAAAAAAAAACGGAAAAAAGAAGAAAATACAAAAATATGTTGTTTCATTCGGGGTATGTACATAATACGGTTGGTTGACGAGATTTTTCGACTTTTCTTACGGAGGATGTATCTTGAGCTTGAGTTTACTTTGCCTCTGAGTCGATGGAGTTGGGTTAATTGTTGTGGCGAGTTGGTTTAGTAGTTAAATGCAACTACCGATCTTAGCTCCTCTTATCCTAAACGCGCTTGGCGCAACCACCTTTCACCCTTTACCCTGGTCTTCCCGCGTAAGTCCTTGGCATGTATTCTGGTCATTCGTTTGGTTGGACACGTACTTATGTTGTAGAGATTGTTTTTACATTCGATTGCAGGCGTGTTTCACGAGTCGAGATGGTGAGTGAGTTACCTTTGCATTATTACAGATATTTCACATATACTCACCCTTGTTCTTAAATGAGTGCAGAGGAAACCCGTGAGGACACTAGATTATTGGTCTCCTAGGGTCGCCAGTTCACAAAGCATTTCTATGCGGCTTGATAAGTATGTATTGGCTTTGTTTCTACAGTTGGGAATTTATTCCTAACACTTTCGACTGCTCATGATTGTTTAAGTTGTACATGATTAGTGACAGTTGCATGTTCGGCTCTGAGTCGTTGTTTCTCATCTTTTGTATATTCTTGTATGGTGTGTTTAGTTTTAGTTGAGTCACTTGCTCGAGGACGAGCAAGAGTCTGGCATGGGGGAGTTTGATATATGTTATTTTTATACGTTTTTACCCCCGTCCCGAGCTGCGTTTTATTGTCAAAATGTGCCCTTTTGGGCCATTTTGTTCTCACATTTCGCTCGAGTAGCGTTTTTGGTGTTTTTCCGTGGTTTGCAGGAATTTGTAGCATTTCGGTGCATTTGAGCTGAAAAATGGAGTTTATGACGGAAAACCGAAAGCCGAGGCGAAGATGAGCTCGGGATTGAAATGAAGTGTGGCTTGGGCGAAATTCATGAGTCATGGCTCGAGTGAATTCAAGGGTCAAGGCCCAAAGGAAGAAAGAAAGTCAAGGCCCAAGGAAAGGTCCGGTCCATTTATTAGTGCCGGCCGGTCAAACTTGACCGGCGGCCGGTCGGCCGGCTAAGGGATTTATTTGACTTTTTACGGAGATTTTGAGCCCCAAATTTGGGCTACGTATTCGGTGGCCGACCGGCAGCCGGCTGGCCTTGGTTTTTTATTTGACGAGTTTATTTTGTATTTTAATTATTTTAATATTTTAGGAAATACTATATATTAGAATTTCGGGAGTTAGGTTAAGTTATCTCTTTTCATTACTGCTTTTTACTTTCTTTTAGAAATTAGACTCTCTAGAAAACTTCAAGTCCTCTTTAATTTTCAATTTCAGAACTTTGTAACCGTCGGTACTCAGGATCAATCTCAAGTTTATTTCCAATTGGTAATTTCATGTTCTTCGTTCTTAATTTCCTTTATTTAATTATTAATATGTCTTTTGCCCCGATTATGAGTAGCTAAACCCTTAACTAGGGTTGAGAGGGAATTATGCCTTTAATCCGGTGTTTTGATTAAATTGTCGTAATTGATTAGTTTATGCTTGTGCGATTTCTTCCTGCGCGATTAATTATCAATTGAATTTAGGGACGCCTTGATTTAATTGAACTTAGGGTAATATTAATTTAAGATCGAAAGCCTAATCAGTATTAGACCACTACGCGTAATTGATAAGTTGATTTAGTAAGTCGCGAGAGCCCGCTAAATTGAACTTAAGGTAACATTGATTCGAGAGAGCGTGTTTTATCCTAATCGCCTTGCTTAACCTGATTAATTGCTATCTTGTGAAGGTTATTTTATCCGGATTATTGTCATAAGGAACCCGAAGCCCTAGTCCTTTTACCTATCGTTTTATCCCCCTTTTTATTCTTGCTTTTAGTTTTATAGTTTTCCAAGCCAAACATTGTCATACTTAAGAATAGCCTGTCAACTAAGTGTCTTGCGAGTATTCGTTTCTCTGTGGTTCGACCCTTTCTTACCGCTAGCTATCGTTAGTAGTCCGTAGGGTTTATCTTTGATTTCAGCGATACGACTTAGCTGTGTCAGAGGTCAAATTGTGTCATGAAATTTCTAAGTCCGGTCTCAAGGCTGACACGTACTTTAAAGAACCGATTAGACTGCTCACTCCTTTGCGTGGATGACATACCTGCGCAAAATGTTCCCTTCCAATAAGCTGGCACCCACCGTCTCCTTATATTGTACGACTCCTTGATCCACGCATTCTCCTGAAGACCAAATTTTTCCACCATGACTTTCCATCCCTGTTCAAAATCTTCCTCGCTCAACGTATCATGGACAACAGCTTTTAGATCCGAACATAATTCCTTCCAAAAACCGTAACGACCCAAATTCTTAACAGCGTTCCTCATCATATGCCAAAGACAAAGTCGATGCTTAGAACCTGGAAATACAGTCTCAATCGCCTTACCAATTGCTTTGTCCTGGTCTGAAAGGATGACGGGTGGAGCTTTACCCATGCATTCTAGCCATCTCTCGAACACCCAAATAAACGTCTCCGTGTCTTCGTTCGTTATCAACGCCGCAGCAAAGCAAATGGAATTACCGTTGTGGTTCACCCCGATGAAAGGTGAAAACGGTAAACGATACCTGCAAATTAAAATTACGCAAACAATGATTGACATTACCGAAACATACAATTCATCCATTCACAACTCCATTTATGTAAATCAATTTCGGCCACTTAATTTAAACATAAAATAATTACCTGTTGCATAAGAATGTTGTGTCGTAAGTGACAACGTCCCCAAACACCTTAAACATAGCTCGACATCGCGCATCAGCCCAAAATACGTTCTGCAACCGACCTTCATTGTCCTTCTTTATTGCATAAAAAAAATCAGGATTGTCAGTTTTCATTTTAACAAAGTATTGCTCCAACGCAGCCGCGTCGCCATTAATTCTCTTTAACCGTCTTTCCAAGTTCACAAGGTTTCGCAAGTCTCGATGATTAAAAGGTAAGTTCTCGTGGCCACCAGCCTCAATAACCATTGCGTTGAAATTCTTCGTAATAGGAATCCCCGCACGGTCATTAAGCACAATTCGTTCCTTGAAATAATCCGTTATGGTACGTGCACTAACCTTAAAACGACTGTTACCTGGATCAAGTTCATGATTATGCTCCAAATGCACAGTTTTAATAACAAACCCGTCATCCTGGATAGCTCCTTCAAAATAAGCCTTACAACTAGTTACATTCGATTTCTCGCTACGTTTCCTGCCACCTTTTTTACATGCAAGACAAAGCCTTTCCATCATGTGATAACGAGACTCTTTTTTCCCACCACACTTACGAATAACACCGGCGTTTCTAAATTCGGCCTTTAGTGCATTCGATCGAGTGAATACTTCGAAACCCTTTTTCAATGCGTAACTTATAATAAACTCGGCAAAAGAGTCACAATTAGGAAAAACCATACCTACAGTGGGATCACCAATGTCGTCATTAGCACCTTCCACAGCATTCCCGGACGGTTCAACGGGATTAGGTGATCCGTCTGCCAAGACAACTTCGTCTATTGAATTTCCTGCCGACTCATTATTATTCAATTCAGTATCATTCTCTTCAATTTCTTCAACGTAACCTCCACTCCCTCCAAATTCTTCGTCATAATACTCATTCAAATCAAACCACCCATCATTGTTACTCGACATTATTAATACTTTTCGGAATGTAAGTGATAATGATCAAGAACAGTAATTAGGGTTTAGTAAAAAACTGTAAAAAATTTTTTTACCTTACTCACGTTTAGGGTTTAAGGATTAAGGTATATATATTTTTTTTTTCATAAACATGGAGTAAAATATTTTAATTTAATTAATTATAATAATTTTATTTTGGGAACTGAATTATCTTCTTTTGATTGGAAAGAGGTACTACCAAAAATAATCTCCTTAACCTACCTAACTGCCGTTTCATTCACTTTGCTCCGTTAATTATCTTTTTTTTTTTAATAATTGACACGTGGCAGCATGGTATTGGTTGTGTAACAAACTCAGTTGTACACAGGTTGTAACCGTATCAGCTTTGCCATATTACACAGCTGTGCCAATCTTTTTAATTAATGTACCACTGCATATTCTACCAAAATTAATTATCCACAACAGAAATATACTCCCTCCATTTAAATCCAAACTACCACTTTTTTTTTCACATTTGTCGAAGCGAGTTTTGCGACTTAAATATCTTTAGCTACGTTTATTCAAAAAATGTAAAATTTAGATTTTAATTATGTACTCATAAAGACGAATCAAACAAGATCACACATGAATATATTTACACTTACGTATCGAGAGATAATTTAAATTGAACGCCTAAGAGTGAATAGTGTACAAAAGAGAAACCTACCATTTGGATTTGAATAGAGGTAGTATATGCAATATATTATATTTCATATATAATAGCCGATCATTAGTACAAAACGGGCACATTCCAGTCTTCGATACGAACTAAAATACTCGAACTCGATAAAACTAGTACGTCCTATCACTTACAAAAGAGCCACACACAAGAATCAATTACTTCGGAACATATTTAGCTACAATGAACATTAAACCATTAAAAACGTGCACAGACGATTCCACGATTTGGCAACAACCACAAGCAATGACCATACCCATTGCATAATGTCGTCCGGTTGTCTCGGAAGGGTGGACACGAGGAAAGAGCGGTGCTTTCACCATGACTAATAACGTCTCCTTGGAGATCTTCTCCACGATTGCCCTCTCCTCCAAATCCGGCACGTCCATCCTGGCTATCACCCAATTGCCGTCGTCGTCCCTCTTAAGCCGCACACTAGCAGGCTCAATCGGTCCAACACCAATGTGGGGATATATGTGGGCCGGCTGCACCTCCGTCACTATAAAACAATAAAATATGTTAGTGATTAATTAGCAGATTGAAAAATACTGTTATTTTGATTTCTTTTTGTAGAGTAAAATTTACTAATAAACTTATAATGTACACTAACAAAAACTGTACCAAAAATAATCACATTTGTAATTAATTAAGCCAGAATTACAAAAAAAAAAAAAAACTATTGTACCTTACAAGACCAACATTTGCAAAGAACTCCCTTGTACCATTTTGACTGAAACACCCATTTAACCAAAAAAAAAAGTCTTTTTTTAACCGTTTTTATATATATATAAATATATATATATATATATATATATATATATATATATATATATATATATATATACATATATATATAACGTAAAGAGCAGTTCTTGCGTAAGACCGTACTTACGTTAATATAACGTAAGACAACACATGAAATGTTAATAAACAATAAGTCTTTTGTGAGACTGGCCTTTACACTAAGTTAACGTAAGACCAGAGTAAAAATTGTAGTTAAAAGAATAAAAAAACATGAAACAAATATACTAAAGTCATTTAGAGGTACTAAAAAATTTAGTTACAATTAATAATAATTATCATGGTAAAAAAAACTATATAATCGAATACACAAATGAGGCAGACGTAAATAAAATTAAATTAAAATAACCACCCTCATGTGAGAGAGAGAGGTTGTAAGTAAGGTAAATTGTTTGTAAAAAGTTGATTATCCAAGGCATTTTTTTATTTTTAATTTTGTCTTAACCCTTTTTTTTTTACTTTTTCCTTCAAATTATGTGGAACAAAAGTAAAAAAATAAAAATAAAAGTTAAAGTAAAAAGTAAAAAAATAAAAAATAAAGCAAGAAGTTGGACCTGTAAGAGACTGTGTGGCCACGTGGTGACCGAGTACCCAAACGAAAGGTTGACAATCATGAAGATCAGCCGGAATGGGAGGAATCACCCTCGAGAGTCGAGACTGTAGGCACCAAATGAGTAAACGGGAGATTGTAGAAGTGGAGACTCCCACTTACACCGGGAATGAAGATCCTCATCGTACCGTTCTTTACGGTTTTCATCACCGTGCTTTCATCCACATCACCATCAATGCATATGAAACCGTCGTAACGCCTTTGCTCGGCTGCATGGAGATCCGGCGTCGAAACTGCACGGAAGAACACCACACGCTCCCTCACAAAGATCTTCAGTGACGGCGTAAGATTCTCTTCAGCGCTCGGGAAGTCATCAGCTCCGGGAACGTCAACGCGGACGTAGAAACCCCCGTTGTAGTCGTAGCTATCGTACGGGATACCACGACGGCCTTCAATCGACCGACTGAAAAGGTACTCAAATGCGGGTGGACACTACAACCATTTGTCACTTGCGCCACGACAAAATTCGTGGCGCAAGTACTAAATTTCTGTGGCTATAACACTTTGCCACGAAAATTTAATCGTGGCGCAAGTGATTGTGGCAAAAAAAGAGCCACGGAAAAACCTAGATCGTGGCGAGATTTCAGTTTTTTGCCACGCATTATCCCGTGGCTAAATCTAAGTTTTTGGCCACGGATAATCCCGTGGCGAACAAACTATGTGGCTTACATTTCTTTTGCCACGAAACAAATTTTCCATGGCTAAAAAAATGTTGGAAAAGAGATTTGAACACCTGACCTCTTACTTACAAGTTGATGGATTGACCATTGTGCCACTTGGAAATTATTGACTAATCATGCAATCAATAGTTACTTAAACTTTAATCAGGTTTTTATTTTTGCTATTTAGCTATAATATTTTAATTAATAAATTTATATTTTACATTATTAAATTTAAAATAGTAAATTTTTTAAAAAATAATTATTTCTCAATATTGTTAAATAAATGAGTTGATATATAGACATACTAGAGATACACATTTTGTACTTAATATTTATGAGATTATGTTTATCAATTCTTTTATATTGACCTCGTTTTTAAATTATTTCTAAGCACTAACTATGACCCTTTCTTTGTTTGGTTTATATGATAAATATTTTCCGTATTATTTTTTGAGTCCAAATAAATTCTTAAAACATCAATGCCCTATTTTACCAAAAACAAGAAATATTCATCTCTATCTTAGATATTTGGTTACACTTTAATTTTTAAGGTTAATGTTATAACACTTACACCATTAACGTATTATAAATTTTTGATTATTAAACACATATGAGAAAAAAAAAATATTATATATGTATTTTGCACATACATTTGAGTTCTGTTAACACGAAAGTCAATTTTAATTGTTATCTATCTTTCAAACTAATGAAATTTATTCTGTTTTGATAAAAAAATAAAATAAAATTAGATAGTTTTAAGCACATATAAAATAAAATGATAAATTTAATAAGAAATTTATAATTTTACACAATTTTTTTTTCTTATTATCGTGTAAAGGTTTATTTTAACTTTATTATGTGACATACAAGTTATAATCTAATATAACTAAATAAGGGTTTTTTCGCCACTAAAAAATGATGTCGTGGCAAATATTCACTTGCGCCACGGAAAAAGTTATAGTCGTGGCTAAATGAATGTTTTTGCCACAATTTTAACTTTTTCCGTGACGCAAGTGATTATTTGCCACGACATATTTCTTCCGTGGCTTAAATTTCTCCCGTGGGCAATCAAAATAGTTTTTTCCGTGGCTAAAGCAAATTATGCCACGTTTCTCTAATTACCGTAGCATAATTCGTGGCCCAAGTGTTAATTTGTTATAGTGGGAGCTGGTGGGATGTCGTCTACCGCAATTGGAAGTGAAAAGGGGGTTTCGGTATCCATTAGAGGTGAACAGGGTAAGATTGTGGAGAGTGCTTTTAGGAATTGTTTATGTTGGGGTTTATTTTTTAAAGGTAGAAATGGTAGGGGATGGCAGGGTATGTATTTATAATAGATTAAAAAGTGGTGGTCTCTTTAGGGTTTCACAAGGTTGCTATGGGTTGGGTACTTTGGATTTTAGGGTAGCCCTTTTGATTGGACATGCACTAATTTTTTATTCATTTTATATATTTTCTCCATTTCATTTTAATTGTATCTATTTAAAATTTTGAAATATTTCTCACGGTACCCCTGAGCTTTGTCACTTTACCCATAATACCTCTCTTTTAATACTAAAAAACTTTGACTAAACTTAACTTATAGTTACGAGTTTAGAAATTGACAATCGTTTTGCCTAAGCCGTAGATCTCGTTGAGACGATCAATTTGAACATCGAATTTTCCAGATTCGCAACTCGTGACTAGTAGATATGGTCGGTCAAAATTTTTTCGATAAAATAACTTTAACCGACCATAACTTGAAACTACGTGTTCTAAACATGATTTTTTTTTTTGTCCAATTAAAGAGTTCAAAAAGACAATTACTTTTTGGTAAAAGGTAAATATCATAAAATTCAAATCTCCATTTTTACATCCTACCTTTGACTATACAAGGTTGCAAACCAAGTACTATCTTTTCTAGTCAAGTTCTTGACTTGGCTATACACACGTAATCGAATCTCTTCTCGAAATTGTCTAAACAAAAACTCCACTCTACCTACTCGATTATATACCCTACATTCATTCCTACTATGCCATATATAATAAATCACTCCAACAATGAAAGCAAAAAATATTTGGCGGCGTTGGAATCTTGAACCCCTCCTCATTTTGTACATTAGTCTCCCGTCATCCCCACGAAGTATATTCAGTCCAAAGAAATCAGTGAGTTCCCTCACCCAAATCATACTCACATTGCAATTAAAAAGCAAATGTCTGGCATCCTCTTCTTCTTGTTGACATAGCACACATCTGCTTGCTGCAACACTTCCAAAACGTTTCAGTCTATCCATTGTTGCCAATCTCCCCTTTGCTGCAAGCCATGCTATCATAATGTGCCTTTGTGTACCTAGACCACACAACCCTAGTCCACCCCTGCTTCCCTTGGTCTCCTTGAAGCCAGTGATATGCCCCCTTCACTGTGTACTTATGTCCTGGACTCAACCAGCCATCATGTAGGAACCCACTCTTGATTCTCTCCTTCACTTTGTAGACCTTCCTCCAACACCAACTTGTATTCAGATTCGGCTTATAATCAAGACGATTACTTTGAAAATAATAATGCTCGAATTTTGAATTCGTAACTACAAGTTATGGTCGGTTTAAGTTTTTTTTTTCACAAAACAAAAAGTATTTCGGGAAAAATTGCAAAACTCAGGGGTACCGTGGGAAATATCCCTTTAATTTTTTATGAATCTCAAATTCATTCAAATAGTAAATTTATTAAGTGTCAAAATTACTATACTTGTAACACCTAGAGCTAGTAAGGCTGACCGGCCGACCCAAATCCGAGCGAAACCCGAACTGATTAACCCGAAAATATTATGACCCGAAACCGTGACTATTAACCAACTCGGGGCTTTAGTGCTACCTTTACCGTGAGTCATTTCACTTCTTTTACTTTATTGTTTTATATTATTAATATTAATATAAATACTATAAATTATAAGTATTTACTCATACATATCATAATTTGTAGATATTGCAGCGATTGCAATTATATATATTTCATGTCGTGTACTTTGTATATTTGCATAGTGATTAGAATTTTCAACGCACCTTTAAATATGTTTATGTTCGTGTAAGTTGATTTTGTTTTGTAGATTAAAACGAGATAATACATGGCCATCTAACAACCATGATCAGTTGTCATTTTACAAAGTATTTGTGAATAACTTTTCTTTCGTTTTTTATTGTTTCATCCTCTATAGTCTATACATATCTATATCTAATACATATAAAAACACAATCATTGACTTATCTATTTGACCAATATTTCTTCCTACCTAAATCTAGAAACAACTCCTAGCGTGCCACTTAAACATAATCTCACAAATTATGTGCCACGTCATGACTAAGTGCCATGTCATCCACCTCAATTCAATTTGTACTAGATTGAGATCTTCTACATGTGGAAGCCGAATAGTCAAAAGTCATACTCTATTAATTAAAGCAATTAATTCAAAAATCGAACATCACTCGACATCATCAATCGAAATTCAAAAATTACTAGATTATCTTTATCTAATGTTGTCTTTATTGTGTGAATGTATAAGAGTATTTTTCTACTAAGCTCTCCGACCAATATTAGTATAGGGGTAAAATTAGAATTATAAGAAAATATAGTGAAAATTAATGGTTGAGAATGTACTTTTTTAAAATATCTTAAATCTAGCTTTAAGTAAAAGGGGGCACTTATTTTGGGATGAACAGAGTATCATTCTAATTTTAAGTTTAATTTTGTTGATTTCATGGTTTACTACCGTCTCGACTCATGCAAAGTGTCATTGTGCCTCACATCTCTCGCCCACGAACCATAGACCACGCTCACCATCGTTAATCAATTTCTAGCCATCCATCATCATAGAATACTTCGAATAGTATTTGTTGTGATTTGCGTCGTCGTTAGTCCACCTTTGATTGTATTACCATCAACATAAAATTAAATCGTAAAAGTCACATGTCAATAACAGAAATTTCTTACATATAAATTTTTTAATCATTATTAAAATTTAAAAAAAAAATTAGACATTTCATCAACTAATCAATTAAAATAATAGAATCATAATACACAAACTATTACGTATTATTTTATAAGTTTACTTAAATTTATACTCCGTATTATTTAAGAGGTACTCCCTACAAAAGTACAAATTTCAAAAGTCATATATAAGTCAAGTAACAAATTCTCAATATTTTTAATTTATTTAGTTTAGTTTTTTTTTTTGCTTAAATTGTATATTTGTATTTTCAATCACCATCTAAAAGAAAAAACTAATAAAAAAAAAGACAAACATTTCGTCTTCTCTATCTTTAAATTCATATAACGTCCATATTTATTTGAATTAATTTTTGTGAAACAATTTATTAATATAAGATAATGAAAAGACATACATTATTACTTTATAAAATCAATGCATTATTTACACTATTTTAAAATCAAGAAATAATTCTGATATTATAATGACCCATGTTTAATTCAGGTAATTTTGTGTTTTCATTTTCGTCAATCAACTTTTTGATCAACTTTGGGCGTATACTCATATAATGTGTATATGTACGCTTTTGAGCTGAAACGCCAACAAGTACTTTTGGAGTTCGAGTTGAATTTAACATGCATATGTAGGATTGAATACTAGGTTATCAATTATGGTAGTGCCGTAGTGACTTAACTAGAATAATATAGATTCGATGGTAACCTTAGTTGTGATTAATACTTGCAAGAGGAAACTTCACGGGGGTATCTTATGAAAAATACCAATTCAAGGGTTACGATGTGAAGCTGTGGAAAATTCATAAATTGGTTTGTAGAAGTTTGTAATAAATTACTCTGTATTATTGGTTTTGGGTAACCTAGAAAATCGAGGACAGAAAGAGTGATAATGCTGACAATTAGTGTGACATCACCTGCTATTCCACCGGATGATTACTCCCAGAGAAAGTATGGCCAGAAACTAATCCAGGTTAGTTATACACTTTTCCTACAATAGCAACTATATTTCTTTGGGTTTGTTTCGTTGTTGGTCTACGTTTTAATATATCGAATTGTGATTATATTGGTTCACTTTCCCGTGTAAGTTGACATTTCATTGAATTCTTATTAAAATCTGTTGGTTTAGTCTGTTGTTGCTGATCGATGTTGGTATTTGAAAATTAAATATGTGACTAATTTTATTTGGTTAACACTAATTTTGTTTGGTTATAAGAGTCGTTTGAATTTTCTTAAGTTTAGTAGTCTTTTTAAGTGATCAAAGAAACCTTCATAATCTTTGAAACATCATCCGACAAAACTTAAAAACAAAATATACACAGAATTTGGCACTCCACTGACCATATTTACCCTTTCAATCAGCACTTTTAGTAACCCTACACAAACACATTATGATTTGGCAAAAACCAAGCTAAAAAAATTTAAACTTTACCTAAAAACATTTATTTAAATATCTTCAATTTGTCAGCACAAGTGCAAAATAAAGAAGCATGTCTAATAATAATGATAAAATATACGCCCTTTATCCCATAATAAGTGACCATTTTCTTTTGAGAGAATTTAAAGGGTGAATGAAATTTTAAAAATATTAAGAATCCTTTGTTAAAACTTACCAAAATTAGAAAGGGGACACTTATTTTGAGAAAAATTTTCAATGCAAAGGAGACACTTTTTTGGGGTGAAGGGAGTATGATTTTGGATTTTGAGATGAAAAAGGTGTGGTTGATGGTACATAGGGTTATCTTAATTATTTGTCCTTTGAATATGATTTTCTTAGGGACACCTAACCCTCTTGGTGAACTCTCTTAGAGCACCCACATTGACGGGGTTTCCCATAATTTCTCTCTCCTATTATCATCAACTTTTTTCTAACCCTTCCCATTTTAAATACATCAATGTGCATAGGGATGATATGTCAGTGGGGTGGATCAACGCGGATACCGCCCTACATCCGCCCCAGTTAGGGTGGAGGTAGACGACACTTCAGTGGGTCGTGGAGCGGTGGTGGATTTCATTCAAACACCGCCCCGCCCCCGCCCCGCCCCCGCCCCGCCCTTACCTTTCCCGCCTATACTCGCCTCGTCTATACCCGCCTCATTCATATTTTTAGAAATATAAATTGGAAAAAAACTTAACACTTTAAAACTTTACTTTTAATTTTTTTTCATTAACTTTAAAATTTTGAAATATGAATACAACTAATACTCGATATTTTTTTAATTCATAAATTTTAAATGTGTCTCTTATGTATTTTTATTTGGTACTCACAATACTTGATTGGTTATTTGAAATGTGTTTTCTATGTGGCTATTTCTTTATTAGAGAATTTTCGGTAAAACAATTATTGAAATTTATGTTGCGATAATGCGATTCTATGGGGCGGGTGGTGGGGCGGTGGTGGGTCTAAAAAATTTCCCGTCACGCGGGTGGTGGAGGACGAGCGGTCACCCGCTGACACGGCTAAGTCGTATCACCGGTATCAAAATAACCCTACGGACTACTAACGATAGCTAGCGGTAAGAAGGGATCGAATCCACAGGGAAACGTATACTCGCAGGTTTACTAAGTCTAGGCTATTCCTAAGGTAACAATATGGGGGTTTTGTAAAGTCTATAAAACTAAGAGAACAAACTAAAGCAATGAAAAGATGGTTTAAACGATAGGTAAAAGGCTAGGGTTTCGGGTTCCTTATGACAATAATCCGGATAATATAACTTTCAACAAGATAGCAATCAATCAGAATATGCAAGGCGATTAGGGCAAAACACGCTCTCTCGAATCAATGTTACCTTAAGCTAATTTAGCGGGCTCTCGCGACTTACTAAATCATCTTATCAATTACGCGTGATGGTCTAATACTGATTAGGCTTTCGATCTTAAATCAATATTACCTTAAGTTCAATTAAATCAAGGCGTCCCTAAATTCAATTGATAATTAATCGCGCAGGAAGAAATCGCACAAGCATAAACTAATCGATTACAACAATTTAACAAAAACACCGGATTAAAGGCATAATTCCCCTCAACCCTAGTTGGGGAATTAGCTACTCATAATTAGGGCAAACGATAAACTGATTAAAGAATAAAGTAGAAACATAATTACCAGAACTGAATGCTTGAATTGAAATTGCGAAGTACCGACGGTTACAATGTTCAAAGATGAAATTAACTTGAGTTCTAATGTTGAAGATAAATAAAGCAGAGGCTAAACTAGGAGAGAGATTAGAGAGAAAGTATTTCGTAGTCTAGGTCTAATTAAAAACATAAGATAATCTGCCCCTTAAAGTTTCTAATAAATATAACATAAAAACTGCGACTTAAAATGCGAATATTGCATCACGGCCGTAGGCCAAACCACGGTCTGTCTGACCATTTGCGGTGCATGGTGAATCGAGCCCAACGTTTTGGGCTCACATCTCCAAGCTTCTTGGGCCTGGCCTAATTTCTTCCACATTTTGGCCCCTTTAATCTAATTCTCGTCTTTCGGTCCCGAGCTCAACCTTACGTCGTCTATTGGGTCTCCGTCGTATCTACTTTTCAGCTCAAACGCCTAGGAAATTAATAAAATCCTGCAAAATACGGAAATACAACAAAAGCGCCTCTAGGACGTAATGTGAGAACAAACTGGCCCCGTAGGACGCATTTTGACAATAAAAAGCAGCTCGGGACGGGGGTAAAAACATATAAAAATAACAATTATTAAACTCCCCCAAGCCAGACTCTTGCTCGTCCTTGAGCAAGCAACTCATCTAACTACTAAACAAACCATACAACATAATACAAAAGATGAGAAACGGCGACTCAGAGCTAGGCATGCGACAGTCACTCAAACATATACAACTCAACGATCATGAGCAATCAAATGTGTTAGGAATAAATTCCCAACTGCGGAAATAAGCGCGATACAAACTAATCATCTTTGCGAGGAAGCTAATAAAATTTGAGCAAATCGACCTTGCAAGACCGCTGAATTAGTATCCTCACGGGTTTCACTCTACACTCATATAAGAACAGGGTGGGTATATGTGAATATTCTGTAAAGATGCAAGATAACACACTCACCTACTCGACTCGTAAAACACGCCTGCAATCTAATGTGAAAACGATCTCTACAATCAAAGTACGTGCCCAACCAAACAAATGACCAGAATACATGCTAAGGACTTACGCGGGAAGGCCAGGGTAAAGGGTGCAAGGTGGTTGCGACAAGCGCATATAGGATAAGTGGAGCTAAAATCGGTAGTTGCATATAACTACAAAATCAACTCACCACAACAGTCAACCCAACTCAATCGACTAAGAGGCAAAAACTGAACTCAAGCTCAAATAACAACTTCCGTAAGAAAAGTCGAATAATCACGTCATACAACCGTATAATGTACAAACCCCAAATGAAACAACATGTTTTTGTGTTTTTTTTTTTTTTTTTTCTTTTTTTTTTTTTCGATTTTTTGTTTTTTTTTTTTTCGTTTTTTTTTTCTTTTTTTTTTTTGTTTTGGAATAAAATGCAAACAAAACTAAAAGGGGTAACGGTTGACGACAAAAACATAAGACCTCCAACTTGCAACTCTTTTCTGCAACCTCTGCTCAACGCCTCAAGCAATAACCGACAAACCAAAAATCAATATGCAACTGTCCCGAAAAGGGTAGGTAAACTGAAAAAGGTAAGCGGGTAAGCAAAATGTGGTACGAAAACAAGCTTTAAGGCTAGGACGGGGTGCAAAAAGCGGTAAACCTATAATCTAAAGGGTAAGAAAAATAGGCCATTTGGCTAATGTGGAGCTCATAAAACAAGTATAATGCTGCCTTTCCTCATGTAATGCCGCTAGCCACCAACCCGACACGACTCAGTATTAAGCAGACCAAATTCACATTTATGCATGTTAATATTACGCCCTGCACGAGGAGAAACTACAAACACCCTAACAAACAAGAAGACCGGTCATAGATGTCACCGGCCTTGGAGGCTCTAATCCTCACTATATATATGTAGTTTCACTAAAATACGGTCAAGCCTAGGTTCAACAACAACAATCCAAACAACTGACTCGTAAGATCGACCCAAGACCGCATGAAGAACATACTCAATCACGTCAAGTGCATAGAAAAAAGGACAAGCATTAAGCAAATGAAATCATCGCCGCTTTGCATGTTTCTACATCTAAACTGACTCTATTTTTGTGAATTTTGACATTTTTTTATTTTTTTGGATTTTTTCTGAAAAGGAAAAGGAAAAGAAAGCAGTAAAATGCAGTAAAACTAACACACAAATACAAAAATGAAAATAAAACAACCTAATTCCTCCCCCAAGCCTAAACATCACAGTGTCCTCAGTGTGATCAGCAGCAAACCATCGACCAACATCCATATAAAACACAACTGGAGGACCAAAAAATAAATGGGGAAGGAATGAAAACAAACCAGATAATAGAAAACGTACTGTACAAAGGAGTTCCCCCAAGCCAGCAGATACTCAGGGGTTAGTGGCCAGCGCGCCACTAAGAAGAGTCGTCGGTGTACGCATCGACAGCAGCAAGATCATCTTCGTCATCCTCCTCGTCATCAACAGCCATACCTGTAGCTGCAGCACCCGACCCAGACGCGCCCGCGTCACCAAAACCAGCATAGGGCTGCTGCGGAGCTCCGTATCCACCCGACCCAGACACGCCCGCGTCACCAAAACCAGCATAGGGCTGCTGCGGAGCTCCGCATCCACCATAGCCCGGCTGAACCCCAAAACCAGCATAAGGGGTAGAATAGTAGTCAGGCTGAAGGTTAAGCCCTCCATGGACGCTCGGGTCCGTATACCCGCCATCCGGCCAGGTGAAGAAGGACGGGTGAGGTCCCTCTGGTGGAACGGAGCCCTGCCTCGTGTAAGCATCATTGCTCGGGAACTGGCTCAACCCGACATCAGTATAAATCCGGTCAATACGCGCTTGCGTCGCGCGCAAATCATCGCCGTATTGATGACGAAAGTCATCAAAATCAGAACGGAGCCCGGTGACTCCTAACTCCATACGACCCATCATAGAAACAATATTAGGGTGAAGGTCGAAATACTGCGTACCAGCGGCGATGCAATGGTGGGCGATAAAGTCTTTGACCGCTCCTCAGCGGCGGTAGAAGAAGAAAAGCACCCCACTGTCGCGCCGCCCATAAGTCTGGACGGGAATAGATGGCGTAGCGGCATCCTGAATAGGAAGCAGATAGGAGGATTGGTTCGAACTAACACCGGTGGCGTGGAGTGCGAGGAAGCGACGCTCTCGCTGTTGCCGATCATCCAGATACGTTTACCATCAGAAGCAGGGCGAAGCCAGTTCAAAGGCGAACACAAGTAGGAGATATCCAAGAGAACACCGCCCTGCACCGCCTTCTGCGAGTTATCGGTGAAACCAGCAACCTTAATGGCAATTCGGGTGATAAGACCACCCACATGTATTCCGACATTAGAAGTCGGGTTCGAAGCTAACTTCCTCAAGTGGAGGGCGAGGTGGTAAGCGAGATCAATATGATACCGCTCTGGTTCTCTGCGCAAGTACTGACCAAGGATAGCAATCTCCTCGGTCCTAACATTATGAGGCTCGTTACGACCAAAAATCGTCCACCCCATGAACCGTTGCCAAATGCGAATAGCTGGCTGATGAATGTAGGGTGCACTCATGTGTTTCCCGGGCTCCTGTCGTAGGCCCGAGATCGCAGTCCACAGCTCCCCGATACTGAACCAATCGGGAGCGGTATGCTCCTTATAATGCGGGAAGCCAAAGATAGTGCCAAGTTGACGAACCGTCAAAGTACAGTTATTATTCATGAGACGGAAATTTAGCACAATACTATCAGACGATCGTGACCGGACGACCGTAAGCGAACTCAAGAATTCCCAAGTGAGACGAGCATAAGTTAAACACATCAAACCGAACATCATTTCCATACTGACACCCTTGAAAAGCTTTTCGGTAACCCCGTCTATACCTAAGGCACGCAAGGTATTTCGGCAAATAATCCGAGTAGGGATGAGGGGGCGCCGCTTAAAAGCTTGAAAGTTCGTTTTTTGAATTTCGGAAGCGAAAATTACCTCGGGAAAATCGATGTCGGGCTCGACCTTGGGAAGAGCCGCTTGTTGACGGGTGTTGTGTCGACCTCGCTTGCGTTGTTGCCCTCGATCCGCCATTAAAATCGACTAAAACTTGAAGTAGTGGTTGGGTGAGATGAGAGGGGTGTGTTTTTAGAGAGGATTTTAAGGGGTTTGGGTCGTAGGTGTTAGAGAGAGGGTAAAGAGAAGGAGTGAAATTAGAGTTATGAGGGATTTTGGGGGGATTTCGGAGTATTTAAAGCCAGCTAAGAAAATGGGACGGCCGGTCGGACCGGCTGCCAGTCGACCGGCCCTGGTGCTTTTTTTATTTTGTTTTCCTCAAATTTTTCGAGCCTTCAAATTTGGGGTACGGCGCCGGTCGGAGACCCGCGGCCGGCCGGCCGGCTTCGGTGCCTTTTTACTCGTATAATCTCCAAAAATTCTAAATATCGAATTCCCCGAAATCCTGCGCATCTCAATGAAGCATTAGTACCCTCACTCTCGCCTCACCTAATGAACTAAAGCAAATGCAAAAATCAAATGATACACTAAATACAAAAATACGCGGGTTGCCTCCCGGAAGCGCTGGTTTTAAGTCTCGCACGACTATGTTACCTCATCAGCAAGAGGAATCCGGGGCCGCAAGGTAGAGTACCTCGACTACGTCCAAAACAGCAGATGGATGATAGAGCTTGAGCCGGTGTCCATTTGCTTGAAATCTTTCTCCCGAGTCCGTTTCCAATTCGCAATAGCCAAACTTGCTGACCGTTGTAACAGTGTATGGTCCCGACCATTTGGACCTCAGCTTTCCGGGAAATAGTTTCAAACGAGAGTTAAAGAGCAGTACCTTATCTCCAACGGCGAACTCTCTAGGCAAAATCTTCGCGTCGTGCCACCGCTTAGTGCGCTCCTTGTAGAGACGCGCATTCTCGTACGACTGCAACCGAAATTCTTCAAGCTCGTGTAGTTGCAGTAGCCTCTTATCCCCACACAGAGTCGGGTCGAGGTTAAGCTCCTTGATCGCCCAATAAGCTTTGTACTCGAGCTCGACGGGGAGATGACACGACTTACCGTAGACCAACCTATAAGGCGAGGTGCCTATAGGTGTCTTAAAAGCTGTTCTATATGCCCAAAGAGTGTCATCTAGCTTTAAGCTGTTCTATAGGCGAGGTGCCTATAGGTGTCTTAAAAGCTGTTCCATTTGCTCCTAAGTCACACAATGCCTTATCAATGACCTGGGTTCCTATAGTACAAGGAATAGAAAAGCTACCCGGGTCCTTAAGCTTAGGAGGGGCTTTACCTAATAAAAGGGAATTGCTCTCTCCCGTGAAGGCTACAGTCTCGATATCACTCATAGAACGCTTCCTAGTCAAGATATCTTTCATAAACTTAGCATAGGAAGGTACCTGCAAGATGAGCTCGGTGAAAGGAACGATGACTTGAAGATTTGTGGAACCCGGGAACCGCGTCGAGGGACCCAACTCGGCGTCTTGCTTAAGGGCGGATTAAGTTAAAAAAGATTAAGTTAAAAAAGATTAAGTTGGAAAAACCTTTAAGAACTGTTATGGAGTCGCCACCTAATTATCGCGGAAATTAGGAACCTGCTACCATGTTCTAAGTTAAGAACATGTCCTAGATTTTGGAGCACGCCGACACCCCTAGATCTAAGGCTTGTGAAACCAGATTGGATTCGGGGTGAGGGTACTTTAGAAAAAGAGTTAATTCAAATAATGATTTATGAAAACCTTTTAGAAAAGCCTATGTAAAAATAGCCTCTACTGACCTAGAACAGTCCTTGTAAGATGATATTTGAGCTAATGTTATCGCTACGTACAAGTGCGATAAGTTTGTAAAAGAATGCAGATCTGAGATGCAATAAGATTGATTAAAACCCTCAGTTTAGCATGTTTAACTTGTTAACGAATACGGTTCAGTTAAAGGTCGAATTCATTGTTTAAGTTGATTTTAATGCAAAATAAGAAGGTGCAAGATGCATGCAAATAAAATAAAGTTCAATTGTCCATTGGTTTATTTTATAAGGTCGGTTGCTTATGTGACTTTGGCGTGTCATCGGATATGGAGTGTACCCGAAGTAAATAGAACACTTGGAGTGCAAGCGCGCTGGGTGCCAAAGCCAGGGGGGGCGCTAAAGTGTAGACCCCTTTGTTAGTCCATAGAAGATAAGAAAAAGCTTTGATCCAAGTGGATCGGTACCTACCTTGTCCTGACGCTTGGATCTGGCGAGCTTCTTGAACTTAAAAGGAGGATGAATTCAACACGGGATGGTGTGTTGAACTCAAGGATTTGAGTGCGTGAGGCTTTTGTGAGTATTTAGGTGTATACCGTGCTAGACGGTATATTTTGTGGGACCCAAGTGTGGGCACTAAAACCTAGGAAGAGAGGTTTTGAGAAGAGAGGTTTTCTTGTGTGGAAAAGTTATGAGAATAGGTCGTGCATAGGGGGGTATATATAGGAGAATAGCCGAGAGAAATAGGAAAGACAGGGGAAAAAGCCACACCAGGGAGCCGCATAGCCTTATGCGGTTTGGTGGGCAAACCGCATAGGCTTATGCGGTTTGCACCATGAGCCGCATAAGCTTATGCGGTTTGCTGGTGTGGTTTTAACTTCGAGATTTCGTTTTTCCTTAATCCGGATTGCCAAATCTTGGGAATATTCGGCATAATCTCTTTGCTTGTGCTCCAAGAAGACCTAGTATGATCTTCTAGAGAGTTGTTGAGGGCCAAAGGTGGGTTTGGGCTCGGTTTTGGGCCCGAGACCCGAAAATATGAAAAAGGTGTATTTTGTTGCATTTTGTGAAATAAGGTAAGACGTGAGGTTGTATTTTGTGTAAGAGGAGGCTAAAGTGTAGATCTAGCCACCGGGCCTAAATTTAGGCATTTAGGAATGCTGAATTAGACCTTGTTAATGTAAAAGGGCTAATTGTAGTGCAAATGCGAAGCTCATGCCAAATGAAGCAGGACAAGGACCTAGCTAGACTCCAAATGGACAAAATGAACGTTATTTAAGTGCGATGTGAAGCGACCTTAATCATTTTAACATTTCAAACGACTCAAAATGAATTCGACATTGTTTAGAACCATTTAAGTCAACGTTAAAGCATGCGTAATAAAAGTCCGTGTTACATCACAGGGTTTTGTTTGGGAGGGTACGGATATGGGTATCCACAAGATTCTTTACAACATCCATGAACTTACCGAATTGTTGATCAACCTTCGTGTTGCGAGCCAGGTTCGGAATCGGGAGCTTAAATTGGATTTCAGGAGAAGAAGAATCCTTACCTTTCGTCCCCCTAGCTGTGGGGTCATTCAAGATTCCAGCAGAAACACCCGAAGACGTCAGAACATCAGAGCCGGTCCGGCTGACTGGCTGCCGGTCGACCGGCTCCGGTGTCTTGTGACTTGTTCCAGCAAATTCTGCCCGTTTTTCAGCATCCATAACCTCAGTTTCAGCTTTATCTACCTCGTCATTCTCAATATCCTCAACAACGGGCTCATCGGATCCGGGCATTTTCGGACCATCGTACGTCGTGCCGCTTCGTAGCTGAATAGCATTCGCTTGCTCATGCTTTTGCGGCGGGTTACCTTGTGGTGGTAATTGTCCCGGTTGACGAGTCGACTGTGTTGTAGCGAGTTGCGCCACTTGCGTTTCCAAATGCTAGACAGCTTGATAAGTTTCCATCTGCATTTTCTGCATCGACATCATTATAGTACGCATCTCGGCCATAGGATCGTTAGCCGGTTGAGCAGGAGGCTGATAGCTTTGTTGCGGTGGATTATTATTACACTGTTGTGGTGGATTGTACGGCGGCCTTTGGTAATTCGATTGAAAGTTCTTGTGCGGCGGAACGTACGTTGATTGTTGTTGTTGCGGCGGTTGCGGAGTAGGATTGAGAACATTCTGATTCCGATAGGAGAGTAAAGAACGATCATAACCCGGTTGGTTCTGATACGGCAAGTTAGAACGATAGGAATTAAAAGCATTAACTTGCTCCGGCGAACCCATGCACTCGTGTGCATAATGACCTGCAGCCCCGCAATTATTGCATCCCACGTCGTGCCCAGTAACCGCATTAACCTGCTGCGCATTAGACGAACCTGCACCACTCAGCTTGTCGACCTTCATCGATAGAACCGAAATTTGGCTCGTTAAAGCATTCAAAGAATCCTTCTCGCGATCACCATGCGCCGCGCGAGAATTTCCATTTGCTCGATCAGTGCCTATGCCTTGTCGTCATCGACATTGTTGGCAAATCGCCCTTCTGCAGCTGAATCCAAAATAGCTCGACTTTCGGCATACAACCCGTTGTAAAACGTCATGATCACGAGCCAGTCACTCAAACCATGATGTGGGCATTCACGAATGAGTTTCTTATAACGTTCCCAAGCTTCAGCAAGTGATTCGTCGAAAGTTTGCTTAAAGCTTTGGATTTGGCTCCGTATCTGATTAGTCCGCTCTGGAGGATAATACTTTTTATAAAATGCAAGAGCCAACCCACTCCAATCCGTAATACCTGCGGCTGTCCTGTCTAAGTCGGTGATCCATTCACGAGCGCGATCACGTAGCGAGAAAGGGAACAGCATTTCCCTAATCTGGTTCTGAGTAATCCCGTTCTGCTTTATCGTCGAACAGTAATCTATGAAAACCTGCATATGACAACCTGGATCCTCCGTTGGGTTTCCTCCAAATTGATTACGCTCAACCAAGTTGAGAAAGGCGGGGCGAATCTCAAAGTTGCCCTGCAAAGTCGCGGGCATCTGGAATCCATCAGGAATGGATTTCGTCTTTGGCACGGAGTGACTAGAAAGTTTCGGCATAGTCACAGGCGCCTCAAGAATAACAGTAGAAGAAGAAGAAGGTGGAGTAGTGTCCTCGTCGCAGGACGATGCACGAGATTCTCCGTCAGAAACTTCCACGACCTCAGCTGCGTAAGCCTGGGCAATCTCCTTGAAGAAGTTACGCGACCGGCGAAAATTATGCTCAAGTTCAGGATCGAACGGAACTAAACCTGAAGGTGACCTGCGCATAAACAAAAATTACAAGGAGAAATGAGAAACGGTCTCAAGGAACTAGAGTTCCCTGATACAGGAGGAAAAACCTACTAAGTAAAAGCAAAATAAAACCGTTTCCCCGGCAACGGCGCTAAAATTGACACGGCTAAGTCGTATCACCGGTATCAAAATAACCCTACGGACTACTAACGATAGCTAGCGGTAAGAAGGGATCGAATCCATAGGGAAACGTATACTCGCAGGTTTACTAAGTCTAGGCTATTCCTAAGGTAACAATAGGGGGGTTTTGTAAAGTCTATAAAACTAAGAGAACAAACTAAAGCAATGAAAAGAGGGTTTAAACGATAGGTAAAAGGCTAGGGTTTCGGGTTCCTTATGACAATAATCCGGATAATATAACTTTCAACAAGATAGCAATCAATCAGAATATGCATGGCGATTAGGGCAAAACACGCTCTCTGGAATCAATGTTACCTTAAGCTAATTTAGCGGGCTCTCGCGACTTACTAAATCATCTTATCAATTACGCGTGATGGTCTAATACTGATTAGGCTTTCGATCTTAAATCAATATTACCTTAAGTTCAATTAAATCAAGGCGTCCCTAAATTCAATTGATAATTAATCGCGCAGGAAGAAATCGCACAAGCATAAACTAATCGATTACAACAATTTAACCAAAACACCGGATTAAAGGCATAATTCCCCCTCAACCCTAGTTGGGGAATTAGCTACTCATAATTAGGGCAAACGATAAACTGATTAAAGAATAAAGTAGAAACATAATTACCAGAACTGAATGCTTGAATTGAAATTGCGAAGTACCGACGGTTACAATGTTCAAAGATGAAATTAACTTGAGTTCTAATGTTGAAGATAAATAAAGCAGAGGCTAAACTAGGAGAGAGATTAGAGAGAAAGTATTTCGTAGTCTAGGTCTAATTAAAAACATAAGATAATCTGCCCCTTAAAGTTTCTAATTAATATAACATAAAAACTGCAGCTTCCGTACGAATATTGCATCACGGCCGGCCGACAGGCCGCCGGTCCGTCTGACCGGCTGCGGTGCACAGCTGAATCGAGCCCAACGTTTTGGGCTCACATCTCCAAGCTTCTTGGGCCTGGCCTAATTCCTTCCACATTTCGGCCCCTTTAATCTAATTCTCGTCTTTCGGTCCCGAGCTCAACTTTACGTCGTCTATTGGGTCTCCGTCGTATCTACTTTTCAGCTCAAACGCCTAGGAAATGAATAAAATCCTGCAAAATACGGAAATACAACAAAAGCGCCTCTAGGACGTAATGTGAGAACAAAATGTCCCCGTAGGACGCATTTTGACAATAAAAAGCAGCTCGGGACGGGGGTAAAAACATATAAAAATAACAACTATCACCCGCCATGGGTGATGGGACGGAGGTGGAGGTCTATTTTCATGCTAGAAATTCAAGCTTTGAAATTTCTCAAAATTTTCTATTTTTTAGGTCTTTAACATGTGCTGTGTAAACTTTTTTTTTTTCGGGTAAAAACCTCTTATTGTTGTTTTACACAATAATTTTAGTCGACCTCAAATCATTCTAGACCTTAGATTTTATGGTTATGTAAGGAGTAACAACAACACGAGTATGTTTGTTAAACTATAAAATTGACCAAGGGACTCTAATCATCGGTTTAAACTTTTAGCTGAGTTGGTTTTCGCTGATGATATCAAAGCTTGTGTGACCATAGGATCAAGTGTTGCATTCATGTATAGGGGTCGTGGACCCGTGGTATATAAGTATAAAACAAATCACCGGCGTAACGTTTAGTTAGTATTGATTTTTCGTGATAAACACGATGCTCTATCATTTCAGAGAGGAAACATATGTACAATCAAGCCCACTCAAAACTGGTTTCCCACTCGCACATTATATTTAACATTCTATTACAGATGTCGATTATCGTAGCGAAATATCATATTACTGTGATTAATCCCCAAATTACTTCATTCATAAGGTCATATTTATGTTAGACATGGACAACATCGAATTTCCAGTTCCAACAAAACAAGATTTTTTAGCGTCCTGTGAATTTCACGGGTCGCATAACTAGTATCCTATTAAAACTAAATCCTTCAAATAATTATTTCCCAAAACAAACTAAACTTTTACTCTAGTGCTGCCACGTCAGAATTACCTTGCCACGTAAGAAAAACACAAAACGCCTTTCATTGTGCTTCCTTCACCTCATGGGTTTCTTCCACAGAGAAAACCAAAAGCTCTCACATTCAATTCGTTTTCTTTGCAATCAATATACATCTTTCAATTCAATTCATTTATCATCTATACAAGTACTCCGATTTTCATCTTTCTCTTCAGGTTTGTCTTCTGGTCTTTCTTTTTTCATTCTTTTTAGTTTCTGGGTTTTGGCTTTTTGTTGTTTAGGTGTGCATTATTTCATCAAATCGACTTAAAAGTTTCAATCTTTTTTCAATGATTTGGTGTTAATTTGGTTATATTTGTATGAATTGATTGATTCAATCAACTAACATTTAACAACTACGGGGTAATTTTGAATTCATTTCTTTTTTCTTTTACTGTTTTTGTTGATTTTATTGAAACACTATTGAACACAATTTTGATTGGACATGTATCAGTAGATAGCTCCTAAGTCCTAATACTTTGAAGGAGGTATGTTCTAATTTGATTTTTTTTTTCTTTTGCTGATTTGATGAACATCTAATTAATCGTGTTATTGTTTTTTATTGTCAATTTATTTGTTTATGCGATCATTATCATTATTTCCATGTTTTTAATGGGTTTCTTCTATAGATTGCAAATTCAAGTGAATTGAAGAATCTATATGAGGGTAACTAAAACCGTAAAACGTGTCAACTTTGTCGTTGCGGCTCCATGTTACTCCAACTCACACTACAACGGCCATTGTCATGGGCTTGTGCATGCCTTCGAACAAATTTCAACCTGTCATGGTCGTTCATTCCTTAGGTAATTTAGAATATTATTTTGTTGGAATTCTTTATTTTGTCGTTTTATTGCGCTTTCTTTCTAACCATAGGAAAAACCTTGATGCAAACTCGAGTAATTCTACGATCAATGCGCTTTCGATTGATAGTGCTGCCTTACTTCTTTCCCATCCGCTAACTCGAGTGATATCAAGGTGAGTGTGCTTTTGGCTTCTGATGCTGCCTTCATATCCATGACCTGTCATTGTTACCCTTTTGATGTTGCCAAAGTATGGCTCATCTCCATTCTTTTGGTTTATATTTTTATTGGTTTTTTTTTTCAAGATTGTGTTTCGGTACTTTTTTCTATTATTCTGTATAATATGCATTGAAGTGTTGCTTTTGTTTGTGGTTTATACGTCAAACCTTTTTAGTCAGCGTGAACTTATGTGGCACTATAGTATTGTTGTTAGTGTTACCCATGTTTATATACTATTCTATGTCGTTATATCATTATGTTACTTAAATAAATGGTGTTCAGTTAGATGTAGAAGGATACAGTTTGTGATGTTAAATCTAGGGAATCATGTAGTAGTCATGGAATGAAATTTGGCTTAATTCTGTGTGGTTTGAATGTTGTCATTTTGGGTTTTTTTTTAGAAATTTTCCAATGGAGTGCGTGGGATGTAGAGCTGGTTTAACGTCGATTCTTGAAAATGTTATAGTAAGCATTCTCATGGCCAGCATGAGCCGTTTCGTCACTCAATTTGGTTATTCTATTGTAGTTCATAAAAGTTCTCATAATATTTTGCTTAACATTTTTGGAAACATAATAAGTAATGGGAGACTAAATTTTGACTACCTTCAGATGTGGGGGCTTAGGCTTTTATGTTGTAGTGTCTAAATATTAAGAGCACATTTTTAAGCCAAGTAAATCAAATGTCTGAAGCTTGGCAATATCCTAAAGCTTGATTTTGTCCACTCTTCTAGCATGGGGATTTAGGCTTTGTTGTTTTGAAATGTTAACAGTTTATGTTGTAACCAAGTTACTAAATTGTTTTCTTAAGTTGTTAGTATAATTTTCACTTTTCACTTATGGTTATTACTGCCATTCAGACAACATTGCAAGCCCAAGTTGCTGCAGCTCAGTATGCGCGCATCAATTAAGCAATGCGTTGGGTCAGATGACATTTTTTGGACTGATGATGGTATGACATTGATTTTAGGATGTGAAAATCTTAAAGAAGTGCTGTTTAACATTTTGATACAAAGTAGCTACCTTTTCTTTACCATTAACAGATTTTTTCAGATCTTTGATGACTTGAGATGTTCACTCTCATGCACGCATGTTGGCATTCAAGGAACTATGTCTATCTGCCCCCCATATTGTTTCTGTTACAAAGGAATGTTAGACGTTCTTTACAAAATTGTTACAAAGGTTGGGGATCATCAAATTGTTTCGTGTGTATCTAGAGGTTTTACCCTTCGTACTATACATAATAATTTGAAAAGTTAATGCTACCCCGTTTATAACAGCCTGCTATAATTGCATTGGTACATTCAATAACGTCCTACACAAGAGGGATTCACAAGGTTGACGGAGAGGAATTAATGTTGGCCTTGCACTAGCAATACCAATGGTAAGCTTCTATTAGTTTTACATACTTTTAGCAACCGTAACATTTGCTATACAGTGGCATGTTCGAGTACAATTCATTTTATGCATATAGGTGTTTCACTGTGCATATAGGTGTTTCATTGTGTTTTCCTTCACGTAGGAATATACATGCCTTTCCGTGATGTATTTTGTATTCGCATAGAGTAATTTTCCTATGAAAATTCCCCAAAATGAAGTCGTATATCCCATTTGTTGTCGGTGCTTTGGCCCGTTCTCTAGCTTGCACCACATGCTATCTTATTAAACTTGCACGTACTCGGATGCAGCTGCTTCTTTTAATTTAAATCTTGCGTGGAATTAAGCCATGGAATTTGACCTGTTTCATTAATTAGTTGGGTGTCTGTTTCGAGTTTCGAAATTGCCTTGTATTTTAGTGTTAGGCTTTTAAGGGAACCGGTCAAATGCCCCTGGTTTACTTAAGACGCTTCTTGGAGTTGTTTCTAATAGCTCAACTAACTTTGAAAGCAAATGTGAGTTTATTCATTTTCCCTTCTTTTGTTCTTACAAATTATGTTTGATACTTTGATTGTTTCTTCTTGGATTAAGAGATCACATTGTACGGCTATAAATTGCTTTTTCATTCAAATCATTTATTTGTAATAAGTATTTCAGGATAATCTTACATGATTTTGTTGCTCCTTTTATCCTTGCATCTTTGCTATCGCTACTCTGCGTTGCTTGCGACCTGCTTGATGATCTTGCGTTCATGAGCGCTGCTATCGCTTAACATCCATTGCTACTGGTGTCGCTTAATGTTGCCGCTACTGTCACTCTGTTGCTGTTGACTTGATGTTGTTACTGCCTATGCATGCTTGCTTAGTATGTGATGATTTGCTTGCTAATGGCTGTTAACTCTTAGATTGCCACCTCAGCCTTTTTTACCCGACAAAAAGCCACGCAATAGATGAATTTGTGCAATAAACTTACAGTAAGAAAACACCCTTTTCAATACACCCTTTCAACTCATCTTTGCTTGCTAAACGCCTAAACCGTTTTATGAAAGTTAAATCGACTTTAATACCTACTTTAATACCTACTTCAACGGCTACTTCAATCAAATTTAATCAGTTTTACTGTTTTATACAAAGTTCTCCGTATATTATTTCCAAAAATTCTACTATTTCATATGTTAATTTCAATTTCTACCAGTTTCAAGGAAGCAGATCCCTATACGCGTTTCGCGTGGATGGAAGTCAGACTGAAGCATACTCATTTGGCGATTTAGCTCGGTCGCATACTTTTGAATTTGCGCTGCCATTGATTTACTTATGTGGTGATTAGGTCTAAACACCAAGCTTAAGGAAATTTCGGACTAATAGCTGATGTTGTGTAGATTTAAATAGAGCTTCGGTGAAGTGCATTGGAGGAGTTTCACTTCTACGATCGTTTTGGGCGGGTTCAATGAGATAAATGTTACTTGTATGACCTTTACGGTGATTTATGTGATTGAATTATTTGACGATATTATAATAGTGTTCGGGGTGATTTTCTCACACGGTTCGTTTTAGTGATTGTGGACCTACTAGTACTATCCTTTAGACTTGTTTTATGGTGATTGTTATAATTGGATTTAAACGTAAAGAAAAGTAATAAAAATAACACAAGACACACGATATGTTTACGTGGGAAAAACCCTTAAATGTTAAGGGAAAACCACGGGCACCAAGCCAGGAGAGGTTTTGTAGTAGTTCTGGTTCAGGAAATACAGAGTCTGGACCAATTGGTACAGAATACAATAAGTATGTAAAAATAATTAATAAGTGTTTGGTTGCTTGTGAATTGCGTAGAGTATTGAGTGCTTGAACTGTGTGACTTGTGATGACTTTCTTCTCTGAATTCTCCTCCTTATATACTGTCCTTGGTTCCAACGTTCATCTCCCTCTTTGTAGCTAACTTCCCCAACAATCTCTCCAGCAGTTCCTATCTTCAAGCCTTTTGCTTCTCCCCCTTGACGTAGTCCTCCAACGTCTCCTTTTAGGGTTGCTGTTGTGATCTTGGGCTCTTACCTCTTAGTGTTTTACTTCTCTTTTGTTGGGCTTGGCCCATCTTAACTTTTCCTCTCTTGACCTGCACCTTTGTTCTGTTTGTACAGCCTGGTGCTGACTGCAAGTCCTGGACCTGATTGTGGATCTTGAACTCGTCTGGACCTGACCGAGGGTCCTGGACCAGCCTGGTTTTCTGGTCCCAACAGTTTGTCCCCCATCTCCTTGCCCTTCAGTCCTGAACTGGGGTGTAAGGAGATGCTTTTGTTCCCTATCCTGGCCCAGGACTGAGCCTGGTCCAGGTTCTTTTTGCTCTGCTGTGCCTTTGGTCCTGAGACCTGTACCTTGTAATTAATGGGGCCATTGCCTTTACGTGGGGAATTGCGCCCTATTTTGGCGCTCAATGTACAGCGCACGTCTTGTCATGGGTCATGTCACGTCTCTTCGCGCGTTTATTTTTTGTAAAACTACTCAACTTCCTTTGATCTCACTATAAATACCCTTGTTTTTGTCTCTTTCTCTCTCTACCTTATTCTTCTTTGATTTTCCTTTGTTTTGTACCCAAAGAAACCTTCGAAAACCCCCAAATCGATTTGTAAAAAACCCTAGCTCCCTTTCTTCTTCTTTAACCTTGACCGTGGCTCGCAACGACGTCGGCCCTTCTACTGCTGTCACCTTCTCCCATGGCGGCTCCATCTTCCATGCAACAGACATAATCAAAGATATAAACATCTACCCAAACCTGCTTGCTCAAGGAGTCGAAGCGCGGCTCAAAGTGGAGGGAAAGATCCCTGAATGCACCGAAGTCTGGGCCCCAGACACCAGAGATGTCAGGGTGGATTGGGTTAGTCCTGGCTGGTTTTCGATCTTTGAATCTTCTTTCAGATTTGGTGCTACTTTTCCCCTTTGTCCATTGATGAGTTCATTCTTGAGCACTGTTCAAGTTCCACCTTGTCAAGTAATGACGTCGGTCTGGCGTTTGGTCCACGGGATCGATTCTCTTTGCCGGAGATACGGGGTTGAGATTCATCTAGCCGATATAAGGAATACCTACCACTTGCGTATGCATAAGAAAAAGAGAGTTTTGTTTCGTTTGAGGGATAGGTGCCAGCCCCTCATCACTCGTTTGGACGTGGGTGATGAAAGGAACTGGACCAATTACTACATGTTTATCAGGAGCAACTCCTTGGGCCCAAATGTCTGGGCGCCTGAATTCTCTCTGAAGGGGACTGGTATGTGTTCTGAGCTTTTGAATTTCTGTCCATTTTGCCTTTGCATGTGCTTCTTTGTTTGTTTGCTCAGTTTTGTTTTGGATCATTTGTAGTTTCTGACTGGGTCCCTACTCCTGACGATGCTGAGTCGAGGAGGAGGACTGAGTCGTTCCTAAGGCTGCCTGCTGATAAGAGGGCCTGGCCCAAATGTATGCGTCCCGATGATGATGATGATGTTGTTGAAGTTGTTCCTCCCCCTGAGGAGGAGGGAGATGGGGATGATGATGAAGATGGTGAGAGTGATGACGAGGAAAGAGCTGAGGAGGACGAAGTTGACCAGGAGGTTGTGCCTGATCAAGGTGAGAGGCCTGTAGGTGAGGTTGCTGGTGTAAGTGGTGCAGGTACAGTTAACCAGACTCCCATCCATGTGACCCCACTGAGCTCTATACTTGCTGGGGCAGGTGGTCATTCCACCTTGCCCCCTCTGAAGATTCCTGGACTTGGCCAGAGTTCTGCACCAAGCACTGGTATTGTTTTGTTCTTTTTAGCCCACAAGTTGAGTCACATACCATTTTTTTTTTTTTTTAACTGTTTCATGTGATGTTACCAGTTTCTGGATCCAGCAAGAAGACCTTCCTGTCCATGGACGCTATTGCTGCTGTGATTGCCCAGGCCCGTGAGGCCCTGAAGTCTGGTGATGGCTCTACCCCTGCTGTAAATCTGGTTGCCCCCACTTCTGAGTCTTCCAAGAGGAAGGCCTCAGAAGGGGTCCTGACCAGGTCTACTAAAGTTGCTGCTGAATCTTTCGAGGCTAGCCCGGACCTGAAGAAGAGGAAGAAAGGGAAGAGCCCCCAAGTGAATCCTGTATTGCTGGTGCCTCTGCACTCTCAGAGTCAATCTGACTATGTCCCCTTGGGGAAGTCGTTGAGTGAATCCTTCGCCACACCGCTCTCTCGCCTCTACGCGACTCTGGACCTGCGTCTGGCGTACTGAAAATGGTGGGTCTTTGTGCTCAGTGCATGCCGCTTTTAATGGTTTTGCTTTTGTTCAGACTTGCTTGATTCAGATATAGTTCTGATTTTCTGTTATGTTGTTTGTATTGCAGCTGCTAAACATGTTTGCTAGCCTTGGTTCCACGGTGCATTGGTGAGCTGACCAGGGAGCTTGAAGATCTGAGAGAGGACGCCAAGAAACACAATGCAGAGGTGGCAGACCCGAGTGTGTACTACACACTTCGCACCCGGATTGAAATGATGAATGTCAGTCCTGAAGCTCGTGCCGCCTGGGACATACCTGCAGAGATTGCCACTTTCAAGCAATTGTTTCCTGGGGAAGCGATTACGAGCGGTGAGGTTTCTTGATTCTTGACCAGGTGCGAAGTCTTCTTTGGTCCAGATCTTTGGGGTTAATGTCATTTGGTCCATCCGACGCTCCTCTGAAGAACATCTTTGAGAGAACAGGTGAGTCTGATGAATGAATTTGACTGGACTTTGGTTTTGTTATCGGTTTTGAACAATCTTTGAATTTGCCAGGAGGGAATGTCCCCTGTAAACATTTGGCCTGTAATTATTTAGACTTGTTTTTTTTTTTTTTGACTTTGTGTTTGAATTCTGTATCCATGCATAGGCATGGGCTGACTGCTAGGTCCTGTCTTTGACAATCTTTTGCTATATGTTATGCTACGTTATGTTATGTTTTTGTTATGATGCGCATATATTTTGTTGTGAACTTTGTAAAGTAGCATGCATACGTTTGATAATTTAGGCGACTTACACTTTGGGGCTCCCTTAACGGACATTACTCCATGTCCCGTTGTTGCAGTCGTACTGGGGCTGACGCCCTTCTTTTGCTTTGTTTTTGTCTTTGGTTCTGATCTGGTCCAGACATCTGTATTGCTTTGTCTGCACATAAAGAGGGTCAGGACTGACCGTTGGCGTTAGCCAACGGCCCTCCGACGCTCAAGTCAGTATAGTTATATAGGATAATCTGTAAAGGAAAAGTTTTGAGTTTTATGGGTTACCAGATGTTCTGGTTCAGAGCACTCTACATGTGGTAGAGCTTGAGATGGAGTGCATTCCAAGGTCTTGGAATCATGTCTCCTTCCAGAGTCTGTAGTCTGTAGGAACCTTTCCCTACTGCTGAATCAATAAGGTATGGGCCTTTCCAGGTTGGGGCCAGCTTGCCTGCGGCCCTGTCTCTTGTGTTCTGAAATACTTTTCTCAGGACCAGGTCCCCTGTCCTGAACACTCGTACCTTTACATTTTTGTTGTAGCTTCGGGCCACAGATTGTTGGTAGGCCGCCAGCCTTACTGCTGCTAAGTCCCTGAGCTCCTGGGCTGTATCTAGACTGTCACAAAGTAGTTCGTTATTTTCAGAAACTGTATTGAGTCCATACCTGATTGTTGGAACATGCACTTCTACTGGGAGTACTGCTTCACATCCATAGACCATTGAGTATGGTGTCTGTCCTGTTGCTCTCTTTGGCGTAGTCCTGTCTGCCCACAGTATCAGTGGCAATTCTTCAACCCATCGGCCTTGTTTCTCCATCAGCTTCTTCTTGATGCAGTTGCTTACAATCTTGTTGCTGGACTCAACCTGTCCATTTGCTTGAGGATACCTTGGTGCAGATGTTACCAAGCTGATGTTCCACTTTGTGCAGAAATCTCTGGTCTTGTTTCCCACGAACGCGAGTCCATTGTCACATACTATCTCTGAGGGGATCACATACCTGCTGATGATGTTCTTCTTTATGAAGGCAATTACTTCTTTTTCTGTGACGTTTTTGTATGCATCTGCCTCTATCCATTTGGAAAAGTAATCTGTCATTGCAAGCATGAACACCTTCTGCCCTGGAGCAACTGGCAGCTTACCAACTAAGTCCATGCCCCATTTCATGAATGGCCATGGTGCTGATATTGAGTGCAGGTTCTGTGCAGGCTGATGTATCTTGATATGTGCATTTTATATTGCTTTTATTCCCCTGGTTAGTCGCATTTTAGCTCACATTTAGTTGTATTTCCTAGGTTATTACGAGCTATTTGCTATGTATTGCGGTACTGCTTCTTTCTGGTTATATTTTGCAGGTTTTGGCGGTCCTGAGCCAAATATCGAGTCAAGTGAAATAAGCACGAGTACCGAGACCACGAGACCAAGCTTGAGCCATCGCGGGAGTCCGGGATACGAGTGAATACGTGGAGGATTTGAGGTACAAGCGACGAACGAAGCATATAAGCCAAAAAAACGAAGATACTCGAGCCAATACACCTGGGTCGGATTTCTTAAGAATTATTGGATTTACGAAGAATCACACTTGATTATGTCGACAGTTTGGATTGTTAGTTTGAGGCCCATTAAGTTGAGGCCTATATATATACTTATACTGAGGCTTGAAAAAACATCTTTTTTACACATCTTTCATTCTATTATTCACTGCTTTAGGTTTAGACTTAGTTTCTCTCTTTTAACTCTCTCAAAACTTTTACTCTTAGATTTAATTACTTGCAAGATTCGATCTTTTACATTCCGATTCAAGATTAATTTCAGGTTTAATTCATTTGCTATTTCTTTCATCATGTTTTATTATTATCATTGCTTTACTTTAATTTCGATTATGTCTAGCTAATTCTCCAATTAGGGTTTGAGGGGAATTTGTGCCCTTGGTTCAGGAACATGTTTGTGGATTAAATTGGTTGAATATATTGTGCAATTGAATTTCTTTCTACGCGTTTTATGCCAATTGAATTAGGATTATTTCGCCTGATCAACGAATTCATCTGAGTTTAATTGAACCTGAGTAAGTTTTGATTTAAGATCGAAAGCCGAGTTAAAACTAGACTTACGCGAGATTGATAAGTTGAATTTAGTACGTAGCGAGAGCCCGCTAAATTTGCTTAAGGCTAAAATTGACTCGAGAGAGCGTTTTTCAAACCTAATCATTTTGCACAGTTTATTGTTCCTTCTTATAACTTGAGTTCCTGAATCATTGTCATGATGAACCCGATTGCCCTAATCCTTCCCTTACATTTTTATTCGCCTCTATTATTGTCTTTATTATTGTCTCTAGTTTATAGTTTAAACCAACCTTCTTTCACACCCTTGAGTTAGACCTGTTTTACTCAGACTTAGCTTATAACTCTATTTGTTTCTCTGTGGATACGATCCTGCTTACCGCTAGCTGCTGTTAGTTGTTTGTCTAGGTTTATTTTTGATAGGCGTGACGACTTTAGCCTCATCAATTTTGGCGCCGTTGCCGAGGAAACGGCTTTGTTAGTTTTAGTTATTGTTCGTTGTTACAGGTTTTTCTCTTTTGTCTCAAGGAACCTAGTTCCTTGAGGCCGTTTCTCATCGTTTTCTTGTAGTTTGTTTATGCGCAGGTCACCTACAGGTCTCGTTCCTTTTGAGCCTGAACCTGAGCGAGCATTTCATATACTACGTAAGGAAGCGATCAAATTAATTGATCTTGACATCGAGGAAGCGTCGCAAGTGGAGTCCAGTGCAACGCAATCGTCCTACGAAGAGGACACCCCTTCAGTTACTCCGGTTTTTCATCAGCTAGTGACTATGCCTAAACTATATAGTCACTCGGTACCTAAACCAGAATCCATTCCTGATGGATTCACGATGCCCGCTACTTTGACGGGTAACTTTGAGATTCGCCCTGCCTTCTTAAATTTGGTGGAGCGCCTTGATCGGTTTGGTGGTTATCCCACCGAGGATCCCGGTCGACACATGCAGGTTTTTACGGACTACTGTTCGACAATAAAGCAGGCTGGGATTACTCAGAATCAGATAAGGGAAATGCTGTTCCCTTTCTCGTTGAAAGATCGAGCTCGTGAGTGGATCACGGACCTCGACAAGGAGGCAGCTGGTTTTGCGGATTGGAGGGGGTTAGCTCTCGCGTACTACTCTAAGTTCTATCCTCCGGAGCGCACAAATCATATGCGCTTGATCAGATTCGAGGCTTCCAAACATACGATGAGTCTTTAGTGAAGCATGGGAGAGGTATAAGAAGGCGATTCGGGATTGTCCTCATCATGGGGTGAGCGATTGGCTCGTGATTATGACCTTTTATAACGGCTTAGATCTTTGGCCGTGCTATCTTGGATTCTAGCTGCAGAGGGCGTTTTGCTAATAACGTCGGCGATGATAAGGCCTGGGATTAATTGAGGATATGGCGATACATTCGTCACGGTTTGGGAAGCCGAGGAAATTCACGGTCTGCTCATCACGGCCGCGATAAGAGAGAGCATTAGCGCTCACTAGTCGAGTTCTTTGCGTTATTTGCGCAGATTAGTATGATGAATGGTGGTGGTTCTTCTAGTGCTCATGTGCATGCTATTACGAGGCACGATCGGGGTTATTCTTGAGGTATCTTTGCGCCCAGGAGCGAGTTTACGCTACCAATCTTATAATCAAAACTCGCCCTACCAAAACCAACCTGGTTACGACCGATCACTCCTATCTTATCGTAGCCAAAACATCCTTAACCCGACCACCCAACCACCCCAAAATGCTCCCTACATCCCTCCTCACAAGAACTTCCAAACGCCCCCACCCAACTACCAAAAACCAGCTTATACTCCACCACCTTCTACCCCGGGACCCGATCCTCTGGCCGAGACTAAGGCCATGATGTTGCAAATGGGACAAATGATGGTGGGTATGCAGAAGTCGCAAGAAATGATGCTGCAGCAGATTCAAAAGGATGGGCAAGCTAAGGATGCGGCGATCAAGCTATTAGAAAATCAAGTCGCCCAATTAGCTACTTCGCGAGCGTCTCGACAACCTGGAACACTCCCGTCCCAAGGTAATCCTCCTCCCGACACTGCATGTGCGATCACGTTGCGAAGTGGTACGTATTACGGTGGCCCAAAGCACCCGAACGAACTTGAAACTGCGGCGAGAAATGCAAATACGGCCGAAACACCTGGGCAGGATTCTCAGAGAATCCGGCCGGATTCACCAGAAATCCGACCCAGGTCAACAAAATTTTACTACGGAGCCTTTGGCTGCTTCTCAAGATTTAAATCCTATGGTTCTTGACTCTGATAATGCTAATGCTTCTAAAAAGGATTCTACGGTAACTACTCCACCACCGTACCAAGTCAAGCTTCCATTTCCGGGCCGACAACGAGGTGCAGAGCCCGAGGCTAAGTTCAAGAAGTTCGTGGACGTCGTCAAAGCTCTACAGGTAAATGTTCCATTCATTGACCTTGTGACTCAAATTCCCGCGTACGCTAAGTTCTTAAAGGAAGTCTTAGCTAGGAAGCGTACGTTAGACGATGTTTCCACTGTTGCTTTTGTAGGGGAGGCTAGTACTAGGTTGAAGGGTAGTAAACCCCCTAAACTTAGTGACCCCGGGACCTTTTCCATCCCTTGCTCCATAGGTAGGTTTGAGGTTAAGAACGCTTTATGTGACCTAGGAGCGAGTGTTAGTGTCATCCCGTATTCCATGTGTCAAAAGATAAACATGACCAATTTGGGACCCACTAGCATTACCTTGCAAATGGCCGACCATTAGTTAAGCGTCCTTTAGGTATCCTACAGGTTGTCCCTGTGCAGGTTGGAAAGTTCTTTATCCCTGTCGACTTTGTAGTTTTGGATATGCCTGAGGATGTCCACGTCCCGATCATTTTAGGGAGACCTTTCCTGCATACTGCAGGTGCTGTAATCGACGTGGGTAATAAGACCTTAACATTCACGGTCTACTACCCCACGGTCACCTATGCGTCTAGAATCGGTTAATGCTATTAATGTTATACCTCCGTCTCACTCTACTGGAGACACTTTGGAGGTTTTGCATGTCTCTTCTCCTTGTGCAGGTTTATCAAAGAATAGCCGCAAGGATGGTTTGGGGAGAGAAAAGCGCTAAAGCCGACGCCCGTGGTGCGAGCAATGGAGATGGAGGGACCGACGGCCGAGCCGCTGGAGCACGCGGAGATATGGTGGCCGTTTAGAGATGAAGACCCACTTTTGGCGAGCTTTCTTTGGGCTACCTCGGGAGGCGATTCACTACGACACTCAGATGGTGTCACATCGAGTGAGGTGTCGCGAATGGCCAACGGCCTTGGCGAGATTATATGTTTTGATTGGACCTTTGAAGAGTCGTATGACTATAAACCAACGCTTTCAGGAGGCAACCCGATGACATTTTCAGAATCGGTTGTACTTTATTTTGGTTTGTTTTTGACTTTAACATTTGTGTTTTGCTTGTGGCCTTGAGGATGAGGATTTTATGATTTCCGTTGAGTTTGAACAGGTTCTAATGATTCGTCACGACGACCATTACGCGAAAAAGCAGACGAGCCAACCACCATTGGCCCCTAATACTGGTGGCGGCTCCTAGGGGCTATTGCACGCGACTCGTTTCTTTGCTTCACTCAGCGAGCACCTTTGCATGGGTCCTTTGGATGCATATTTGTGAATGTTAGCCACGACCCTTGCTCCGTTGTGGTTTGGGGGAGCTCTTTCACGAGCATGTGAGTCCTCTTTACCCTTTACCCTCTTACTTTCTCGTTCTTATTCCCACCCCATATGATTTGTGTCCTCTGTTTTGCTTGCTTATCTGTGCATTCGGTTCACATTGAGGACAATGTTTGATTTGGTTTGGGGGAGGGAAGCACTTTCGCGCTTTTTCATTTGCATTTTTCATTTGCATTTTTCATTTTGTGTGCATTTATTAAAAATTCAAAAAATTTAAAATTTTTGAAAATTCCAAACTTATTTTGGTTTGAATTGTCAAGTTTGGAGAATTGATTAGTGTGCTAATTTTGATCTTTGGCATCTCCGAGTTGAAAATCCATCGTCGTAGCTTGCACTATATGTTTGTTTCCTGTTAATAGATTGCGAGTCTCAAACGCTAGCCCACTCGTATTTGCTTAATTCTCATCGGTTTTTGTTCGTTTGCTTTCGATATTGGCATTCTTGCAAGGCAATGGTTTGTGGAATGTTTGGAAAGTTGGTTTGCGGAATGATGTGGATGGATATTAATAATGTTGGAGCAATGCTTCGATGCTTTCGGAGGGGACTCATTGATTTGAGTAACCACAATGGCCATGAATTTGGCTGTGACCGGGAGTATGAGCAATGATGTAACCCTTAAGGAAATATGTGTACCCGAGCTCGATCTTTACCGAGTGAATGTCAAGCTAAACGGTATAACATACGAGGGATGCTCCACAGTTTAAAGAAAAAAAAAAAGAGAAAGAAAAGAAAAGAAACGGAAAAAAATGGAATGGTGTGGAAAGAAAGGTGGAATGGAAAGTGGTATGTTTGGTTGGCCTTGCTTGAATTCAATTATCGTAAGTTTAATTTTTGCGAAAGCGTGAGAAGCTAGTAATATGATGTTGGTGTGAATGGTTGAGACTTGTGCTCTATTTTCGGTGAAATAGACTATGGTTTGTAAGTTTATGTGCATGGGTCGTCCATTTTGAGATGCTAACGTGAGAAATTCGTCCCACTTTGATTTTCTCCGACGCTTTTTGCTTGAGGACAAGCAAAGGTTTGGTTTGGGGGAGTTTGATATGTGCATTTTATATAGCTTTTATTCCCCCGGTTAGTCGCATTTTAGCTCACATTTAGTTGTATTTCCTAGGTTATTACGAGCTATTTGCTATGTATTGCGGTACTGCTTCTTTCTGGTTATATTTTGCAGGTTTTGGCGGTCCTGAGCCAAATACCGAGTCAAGTGAAATAAGTACGAGTACCGAGACCACGAGACCAAGCTTGAGCCATCGCGGGAGTCCGGGATACGAGTGAATACGTGGAGGATTTGAGGTACAAGCGACGAACGAAGCATATAAGCCAAAAAAACGAAGATACTCGAGCCAATACACCTGGGTCGGATTTCTTAAGAATCCGGCCGGATTTCTGAAGAATCCTGCCCAGTTATGTCGACAGTTTGGATTGTTAGTTTGAGGCCCATTAAGTTGTGGCCTATATATATACTTATACTGAGGCTTGAAAAAACATCTTTTTTACACATCTTTCATTCTATTATTCACTGCTTTAGGTTTAGACTTAGTTTCTCTCTTTTAACTCTCTCAAAACTTTTACTCTTAGATTTAATTACTTGCAAGATTCGATCTTTTACATTCCGATTCAAGATTAATTTCAGGTTTAATTCATTTGCTATTTCTTTCATCATGTTTTATTATTATCATTGCTTTACTTTAATTTCGATTATGTCTAGCTAATTCTCCAATTAGGGTTTGAGGGGAATTTGTGCCCTTGGTTCAGGAACATGTTTGTGGATTAAATTGGTTGAATATATTGTGCAATTGAATTTCTTTCTACGCGTTCTATGCCAATTGAATTAGGATTATTTACTTTGATCAACGAATTCATCCGAGTTTAATTGAACTGAGTAAGTTTTGATTTAAGATCGAAAGCCGAGTTAAAACTAGACTTACGCGAGATTGATAAGTTGAATTTAGTACGTAGCGAGAGCCCGCTAAATTTGCTTAAGGCTAAAATTGACTCGAGAGAGCGTTTTTCAAACCTAATCATTTTGCACAGTTTATTGTTCCTTCTTATAACTTGAGTTCCTGAATCATTGTCATGATGAACCCGATTGCCCTAATCCTTCCCCTTACAGATTTTTATTCGCCCTATTATTGTCTTTATTATTGTCTCTAGTTTATAGTTTAAACCAACCTTCTTTCACACCCTTGAGTTAGACCTGTTTTACTCCGACTTAGCTTATAACTACGCTGTTTCTCTGTGGATACGATCCTGCTTACCGCTAGCTGCTGTTAGTTGTTTGTCTAGGTTTATTTTTGATAGGCGTGACGACTTTAGCCTCATCATATCTCTGGACCGTACTTTTGGCAAGCGTCACACTTTGTAGCATATTGAATGTTGTATGTCTTCATTTTGGGCCAATAATAACCCATTCGTAGAATTTTGTTGACCATGCTTCTACCACCTGTGTGGTTTCCACAGTGCCCATCATGTATCTCTGATAGTACCGTCCTGACCTGGTCAGGTTCTAGACAGCGTAGGTACAGCCCGTTGAAGGACCTTCTGAATAGTATGCCTTGTATGATTGTATATCTGGACGCTTTGATTCTGAATGCCCTTGCTTCGATTTTGTCCTGTGGTAACTTGTTCTGGACCAGCCACTCATAGTATGGTTTGGTCCAGGTCTGAGTTGCTTGGATTGTGTTCTGCAGGACTGGCTGAACTTTCTGGACTGCCGGTTCCAAGATGTGTACAATTAGTATACTGTCCAGCACACCAGGTTCAAATGCTGATCCAATGTTGGCCAAAGCATCTGCCTGCACATTCTGATCTCTAGGGACTTGCTCAACCTCAACGTTAGTAAACTTTTGAAAAAGATTTTTAACCAAATCAAGATATGCAATCATCTTAGAATCTTTAGCAGCGTACGTACCATTGATTTGGTTTGCTACTAGCAAAGAGTCTATCTTTACCTTCAGATTCTGGATCCTCATGTCCAGACATACATTCAGTCCTGCTATTAGTGCCTCATACTCAGCTTCATTGTTGGTAGTCCTGAATTCACAGGATACAGCCTGTACTATCTTGTCCCCCTGTGGTGGCTTCAGGACCACGCCTAGTCCAGTACCCCTGATATTGGCTGAACCATCTATCCAGAGTTCCCAAGTCTGCTGTTTCTGGTCCAGATGGAAGATCTCCTTTGTCACTTGTTCCTCTAGTGTGGGAGTGAAGTCAGCCACAAAGTCTGCTAAAGCCTGTGACTTGATTACTGTTCTGGGCTCATAGGATAGATCATAGGTGCTCAACTTTACTGACCATTTTGACATACGACCTGAAAGTTCTGGTCTACATAGTACTGATCTCACAGGAACATTAGTACGAATGATAATATGATGCGCCTCAAAATAAGGGCGCAGCTTGGTACAGGCAACTGTTAAAGCCAAAACAAATTTTTCCAACACAGAGTACCTGGTTTCAGCATCCAGAAGGCTCTTACTTACATAATATACAGGATGCTGCTGCCCATCTGGTTCTCTTACCAGGACTGCACTTACAGAGGCTTCTGTTACAGATAAATACAGGACCAGTGATTCCCCTGGTTCTGGCTTGGATAAGAGTGGGGCTGATGACAAATACGCCTTCAGGTCCTAGAATGCTTTCTCATGCTCTGTCCCCCAGTTGAACTGCTTGTTCTTTCTTTGAAGATCATAGAATGGCTTGCACCTTTCAGAGGACCTGGAGATGAATCTGTTCAGCGTTGCTACTCTTCCAGTCAGTTTCTGGACGTCTTTTGAGTTTTGGGGGGACTGCAAGTTGATTATCGCTGAGATCTGCTCTGGACTAGCTTCTATGCCTCTTTTTGTCACCATGTAGCCTAAGAACTTTCCTGCAGTGACACCAAAGGTGCATTTAGTAGGGTTTAACTTCATATTATACCTTTCCAGAATCTCGAACGCCTTTTCCAGGTCCAGGATGTGATCTTCAGCTTTCTTTGACTTCACCACCATATCATCAATGTAGACCTCCATTGTATCTCCAATCTGGTCCTTGAACATCATGTTCACCAGCCTTTGATATGTTGCACCTGCATTCTTTAGTCCAAAAGGCATTGCTTTGTAGCAGTAAATTCCCCTGCTGGTCACGAATGCTGTATGTTCCTGGTCTGGGGGTGCATTCTGATCTGGTTGAATCCACTTGCTGCATCCATGAACGTCAGTACTTCATGTCCTGCAGTAGCATCCACCATGGCATCTATGTGTGGCAGTAGGAACGAGTCCTTTGGGCATGCCTTGTTCAGGTCTGTGTAGTCCACGCATACTCTCCACTTGCCATTCTTTTTCTGGACCACAACCACATTTGCCAGCCAGTCTGGGTACATTACCTCCTTAATCATGTCCATGTCCAGTAATTTCTGTACCTCCTGGTTCACAATCTCATTACGTTCTGGTGCAAACTTCCTGCGTTTCTGCTTCACAGGCTTAAAACTTGGGTCAATATTTAACTTATGCGTAATAACATCAGAACTTATACCAGTCATATCGAAATGAGACCAAGCAAAACAATGCTCTTTCTTCCTCAGAAAGTCAATTAGAGCAGGTCTGATTACCTCTGGAGCGTCAGAACCAACCAGAACCTTCCTGTCAGGCCTTTCTTCTGCCAAAACAATTTCATCTGTCTCCATGCGTGGGACAGGATTCTCAACAGACCTGACAGGCTGCTTTAATTGCTATGCGAGGGACTTACCTGGGCTAGGAGGTTTCAGGCCTGTCCTGTAACACTCCTGTGTAGTCTGCTGCTCTCCTCTGACCATTGCTGTCCCCTACTTTGTTGGAATCTTGATGCACTGGTGGTACGTTGAAGATACAGCCTTAAGGTTGTGGATCCAGGGTCGCCCTAGGATCACGTTGTATGAGGATAGGCAGTCTATGACACAGAACTTTTCGAAAGAGGTGACCCCTTCCACGTAGGTTGGCAGCGTGATCTCTCCCAAGCTGTGCTTTGTCTCGCCACCGAACCCTACCAGGACACTGGACTTCTTCGTCACATCTGAGTCTTTCAGCCCCATAGCTTCCAGCGCCTCCATCATTATGATGTTGACTGAACTTCCACCATCTACCAGGACTCGTCTTACCATGCAGGTCCCAATCTGGATCTAGACTACCAGTCCATCGTGGTGTGGCCCATGCACTCCCTGTAGGTCTGACTCATCGAACACAATCTCCTGGGCTGAACTTGGTTGTCCTGCTGGTGCTCGTTGCCTGTTCCCCACAGCCACACGCTTCGCAGCAGAATATGTTAGTCCACAAATATCTGAACCACCAGAAATGAATTTTACCTCATGGGTTGGTGGTGGCGGTGGAAGATCTCTGGGCTCATCTCGTTCGTCTTTGTTCCTCCTGTTCCTGGGCAGGATATCCTTCAGGTGACCATTCTTTAGCAGATGAGCTACTTCCCTCCTGAGAGCTATGCAGTCCTCTGTGGTGTGTCCAATATCAGAATGGTACTCACACCACTTGGTCGTGTCTCGCCATGGATTGGGTTTCTCATTCGCTTTTTGCCATCTGACTGCTGAACCCAGCTTGTCCATCTTGTGGATCAGTCCTGGCATATCTATGGAGAAGTAGTACTCTGAAACTGGAGTTGGAACCCTGGGTGCATCAGTCTGTTCATCCACGGCGTTTGCCTCCCTCCTGATTGGCCTTTGATATGGACCTGGCCTGCTTTCTTCTTTGTCTTGCATTGGGTGGTGACTTTTCGTTGACCTTACCTGGTCACGATATCGTGCCACTGACTGCTGGTCCTCCACCGATCCGGGGCGAGCCTTAGCCTGCACATCCTCAAAAGTAGAACAAGGGTAGCGAGTTAGTTCAACATAAAGATCAGAATCTCTAACCAAACCTTGCCTGAAGGCCTCAATGGCCGTGCCGATGTTGCATCGAGGGATGGACACTTTCTCCTTGTTGAATCGATGCAGGAAGTCCCTTAGAGACTCGTTCTCGCTCTGGATGACTTGGTACAGGTCACTGGTCTGCTTCTCCAACATCCTGCTACTGGCGAACTGAACGTTGAACTGGTTGATTAGCTCCGCGAAGGTCTTGATGCTCTTGATTGGCAGGTTGATGTACCACTGCAGGGCTGGACCAGTCAGGGTTGAACCAAAGCTCTTGCACATGCAAGCCTCCCTCTTCTCTGCTGGGATTGGAACGTTGAACATCCTCTGCCTGTACTGAGCCACGTGCTCCTGGGGATCAGCTGTCCCATCATAGAGCTTAAGGTTGGGCGCTGTGTACTTTTTTGGCATCTCCACCATCGCAATACAGTCATCGAAGGGTGAATCAGTATAGCTTCCTGGTGTTGCTTCTTCTATGGGCGGTGGAAGCCCTGGAACCTTCCGTACCAATTCTGAGAGCTTCTGCATCTCCATCATCATGTACTGCATGACCTGGCCTGCACTGACTCCTTCTGGTGTCTTTGGGTCAGCACCTGCGCCTGCAGCGTTATTCTCTGGATCCTCGTCCACATTGTGTGGGTCACCTTTTGATCCTTTTGATCCTGCAGAAGAGAAAGTAGAGAAGTCAAGTTGCTTGATCACATCAGAAAAAGGAGTACCTGGTGGGATCCTGGATCCTGAGGCTTTCTTGAGGTTTCTAGCTGTTTCTTCAGGACAGCCTCAGCCTCTTTCAGTCTCGCTGCTTCTGCCTTGGCTTCCTCTGCTGCCTGCTTGGCCTGCTGCAGTTCCTCCTGGAGTTTGAGCATGGCTTCTGCACTTGGATCTTCCATCTTTCACGTTGGCTGGACTTGTGTTGGTTTGAGATTTTTTGTAGGATTAATAAACTAGTATCCCCACAGACGGCGCCAATCTGTTCGGGGTGATTTTCTCACACGGTTCGTTTTAGTGATTGTGGATCTACTAGTACTATCCTTTAGACTTGTTTTATGGTGATTGTTATAATTGGATTTAAACGTAAAGAAAAGTAATAAAAATAACACAGGACACACGATATGTTTACGTGGGAAAAACCCTTAAATGTTAAGGGAAAACCACGGGCACCAAGCCAGGAGAGGTTTTGTAGTAGTTCTGGTTCAGGAAATACAGAGTCTGGACCAATTGGTACAGAATACAATAAGTATGTAAAAATAATTAATAAGTGTTTGGTTGCTTGTGAATTGCGTAGAGTATTGAGTGCTTGAACTGTGTGACTTGTGATGACTTTCTTCTCTGAATTGTCCTCCTTATATACTGTCCTTGGTTCCAATGTTCATCTCCCTCTTTGTAGCTAACTTCCCCAACTATCTCTCCAGCAGTTCCTATCTTCAAGCCTTTTGCTTCTTCCCCTTGACGTAGTCCTCCAACGTCTCCTTTTAGGGTTGCTGTTATGATCTTGGGCTCTTGCCTCTTAGTGTTTTACTTCTCTTTTGTTGGGCTTGGCCCATCTTAACTTTTCCTCTCCTGACCTGCACCTTTGTTCTGTTTGTACAGCCTGGTGCTGACTGCAAGTCCTGGACCTGATTGTGGATCCTAAACTCGTCTGGACCTGACCGAGGGTCCTGGACCAGCCTGGTTTTCTGGTCCCAACAAATAGGTTAGTACTTCTCCCGTTTACGGTCTTATGTATAACTTGGGACTTGAATGTCATCAGTTACACTTTGTTGAACTTTTTCGTCTTCATATTTAAACATGCTTCAAAAACACAAGTTGGACAACACGAAACAGGTCGTTACGCCTCCTACGGCCCGAATATTTCAATGAAACAAACTTCACAAGAACTGTTCAATAAATATATTTTCCCATAGGCCGTCATAATAAATCAAAATATAACGGGTTTTTTTAACAACCCACAAATATGCATTGTACATTTTAAAGTTACAAGGAAAAGATCTAGACTATAGGAGAACATAAATAAATATGAAAATGACCGACCATAACGTCCTCGGGAGCATGATTGAAATAGAATGCACAAAATTGGGTTTTCGGTGCCCCGTGGATTCGAATTTTAGTTGTTACTGCCCTTAGTTTAAATATAGTGTACGTCAAAAGATGAGTGGAATAAGAAAATAGGACATATCAGAAGAGTAGGTTCGTAACTATAATACATTTGATCATGTCAAATAATTGCCCCCGAAACCCCCAACTTAGGAAGCCTGGAATTGAGTACTGTGCCATGTTTGCCAAGGTTGGCATCCACCGTTAAAACAGAAGTACGGTTTTCCTCGTATATATCTATTTTTATAGCTGGATTTTTAATTGAAATGTCTCAATTTTCCTGTGCATGATTTTTTCCCGCTTATTAAAGCTATTTACTTCGACATTCTCAGCATTCTCCTGACTTATTATCCAATAACATAAAATACACGATTTTTTGACTGACCTTGTGCATGTTCAACGAATCACTGATGTAGTTACGTTTCTAATTCAATAGGTGGATGTTCCCTTACATTTTCTTGGGTTAGTGCTGAATCTTCTAATAATTAAACCAAGGACACATTGTAATAGCAGATGCGTCGCTTATTATATTTTATCCAATCAGCAGCGTGAAAGTCTATTGTTTGGTTGATGTCTCGGCCAAAGCAGGGCATAAGTTGTATTTGTTAGCCCACAACGACATGGCTGAGTATTTGAACGTGGCTCCTCTGGTGTGCTGAATTTTAAACCGTTGACTTGATTTTGAAATTAGAAATCATCTTATGTTTCACATATTAAAACCTTTCGAGTAACTGCTTTGTGTTCTATTTGAACTTCTTGATTTTTCTCCTAGCCCAGACCACGAGGGGAACTTAAGGACATTGCCAAAAAGAACAGTGGTAGCCACTCCTAGCCGATACCTAGAGCGTTACTATTAGGGGACCCTCAACATACAACACGCTAACACGGGATGTGGCACGATAGTTGCGTTGTCAGATGTCCTGATTCTCCTTGACCTTCTCAAGTCATTCCACGACCTCAATGTCTCGACAGCACCCTGTGCATATTAATACTCTTACACTTTGTGCAAGGTATTTTCGCCACCCGGGCTTCCGTATAATGTGTTTGAAAAATTTGCATAGATAAAAAAAAAAATGGATCTAAAACATTATTTCCAATCGATTCATTTTTTTTGCTCTCAGCATCAATAATTGACATAATTGTCGGGGTCTTCTACGAATTCATATAGTGATTGTTTCGAAATGTATGAATGTGATATGAATCATATGATATAAACAAAATCAAGTGACATACTTTTTGTTTTAATTCCATGTAGGGACTGACCTAATCAATCTAGCTCTTGGACTTCGGCTTCAAAACAAGCTCCAGTGTGTTGCACAAGGCTTAGCATTTCTATACAATAATTTACGTATTTGTGAAAATAGCCAGGTTAGCTTTTAAATTTCCGTGTTCTTTCTACTTCTCTGAACAACATACTCCGTAGCTTGTAGGATATTAAATCTTTGAATGACGTGTAGTAAGGAGTACAAGTTAACTTCTCCAGTTTTGTTCGCCAACTTAACCACTTATGTGGGTACCTCGTATATACAGTGTACTGTTACTTCGTCAGCAACCTCCTCTGTTCGGTCCAATTCACTACAGTTGACCGTACAAGTGAATAAAAGGCAAACTTCGACTTCTAATTTAAAGTGGTGATCAGTCTGCCGTTGTTGCCGTCGAGAAGTAGCTGGCAAGTGAGGTGATCGTGAGCTTGAACCACGTTATGGACGCGATTCCAAAGAGTTCTATTGGTAAAAATGCGAAAGGTATTTTGATTGATTGATTCAATGATTTTTAGATTTTTGATGTTTAATTTGATTGAATATAGGATGATTAACAGTAAAAAAAATGAACACTAATGATGTAGGATTGTCGTTTTGATCTTAGTTTTTTTTGGTTTGTTTTATAATCGTGTTTTTTCTCGATATTTGTTGATTTAGAGTTGTGTCGAAATATTGTCACAGACTTCGGGAGTACTCTCTTAGCCACAATGTTTCTTATAACACAGGAGAGTACTCTGCATCGTCGTTATTGAATTCTATATCGACATATGTCAACCGCTGTTTATTTTTTAAATTTCTTTCTAAGATTGTTGTAGTTTTTATCAAATTTGTAACAACAGCTGCAATTTTGGTTGGAAACTTTGTAAAACCGATGTAAATAGAATATTGGTGGACTGTTTTGTTTGTAGTACTTGTAACACTGAACATAATGTATAGAGATCGATTTCTATTTTTCATTTTTGTTTCGTGAACTTTGGTTTTTGTCAGGCTTTTGTATATGATTTATGAGTACTTCTTCGGTCCCAATCAATAGTTATATTTGTTTGAAACCTAAAACTGAGGGAGTAGTTATTTGTATGAAAATGTAAAGATGAAGGAAGTTCTGCAATGATTGTAGCACCGTGGCTGATTATGTTGTTCTTCGGAATTTGTCGAAAAAAGAATGAACTTTCACCAATTGACAGGTAGTCTTTCAGGCTCAATTGGTTTATATTAGACTTCTTATTGACTAATATCATGTGCATAATGCATACTGTTTTCTAAGTTCATCTGCTTTTGTCGTTCGCATTTCCTAAATTTTTGTTCTCAGATAGTCTGTAGTCCATTATATTCTAAGTATGAGTTATTTTCTACTGATTTTTAAACCGTTGTGAGGATGTTTTATTTTCTTTGTATGTTCATTGCGACCAGTGATCGAGTTTGTTTGATGCTTTTAGTCGAGTTATGTGAATTACTGCAATATTTACCTAAGTTTGTTTTTCCACAAACTAACCGAGAAATTGTTTGATTACATACCTTGGAAATTTAAAAATAATTACGTATCTTGATCTTTATTGTTTTAGGTTACAATATATAACCATTGAACTGATTTTTCAAAAAAAAAAAAAAAAAAAAAAAAAAAACAAAAAACAAAAAAAAAAGGAAGAAGAGGAGCAAGACGTTGAATCTAAGGAAGAGTCTGATGAGGAAAATCAAGTGTTATAAAATATCATTGTTTCTTGCTACTGCTGTTCTTTTTTGCAGGAATTCATCTGTGTAACTGTGTTTTCTTATTCAGCAAAATATCAAAGTAAAGGGACTGAGGGGATCATCGTGATTTAGAATCCTGAAACATTGACTGCGTTGTGTGTGTGATTCATCTGTTTGTGTCTCTGTTTTCGATTGTTTGAAAAATGTTAGGTGAACTCAATAAATTTAGCGTGAAACCGTGTCGTGTTCAGAACTCTGATTATGGAATCAAACAAGATATATTAAAAATAAGATTTAGCAACGCCCCGTGAATTTCACGGGTCGCATCACTAGTTGATAGTTAAAATATCCCCTAGAACTTTTAGTTAACATGGAGTTTTAGTCAACACCACAAGCCAAGTTAAAAACCACCCAAGTATTAAAATTTTTAAACCAAACCATTGATTAGTATGATTAGCAAGTGATACTCCCTCCATCCCAAATTAATTGTCACTTTCTACCAAAAATTTTCCCAAATTAATTGTCCCATTTCTATTTATAGTAAGTTTTAACAAAGGATTTAAGAACAAAAAAATCATTTTCATTACCACTCCTTAAATCCACCTAAAATAGAAAGGGGACAATTATTTTGGGATGAAGAGAGTATAAAGTAGAAAGTAATACCTAAGTATTATTCTTAACAATTAATCCCATAATAAAAATATACGCGCGTCCTCGAATTACATACTCATGAGACAATATCCAAGCTACATGAAATTATATGGCTCCAATTGAGTGATGCATATGTTTGATTAGGCATTTTCTTCGATTTTTATAACATTTACTCACTTAATTCTATGTGATCCTCTAGACGATCTTTTGATTGTGTAAATCTAATAATAAGTTAAATGCATACTCAAAATATAGATTATTAAAAACATATTATTTAAACAGTACATTTATTATGGATCATCTCACCATGAGAGCATTTGTATCAACGATTATCTAGAGCTCATGGGTGTTCAATGATTGCTCATAGTAAGTGAAGAGTCTATGGATCCTAGTAGATTAATTGTGAAATCCCGTTTAGGGTGTATAAGTGATAGTACTTGAAAACCTTTTGAGTTTCCAAGATTAAAGCAAAGTTTACTGAAAGTAAAGCGGAAGTAAAACTAGAAATAAGAACGAGTACGCAGCGTTTTCAAGTGGTTCAGTCTCACACGTCGAGACCTACGTCCACTATTCTCTTATTAATTGTTTTAGTACCTAATCCGGATTGCAAAACAATCAATCTCTCTTGCAACTAACAATTGTTGCACAAAGTTCTCTCAAAGTACAAATACGAGAATTATCTCAACCAATTGCTCTCTTAAGTAGAGCGGATTAGAGACTTAGATCTAGCGCAAGTTAAGGTAATGAATTATCAATTAAACGAGTAAGAAACTTGCTGCCCTTTTCGTGAAAAACAATTTTTGCAAAGAAATAAAACAAAGTTTAAAACGTGTTTGCAAAAGTACTCAAGTGTGTAAGATGTTTCAATGCACGAAAAAGATAATTAAAATGATGGACTTCGAAGCTCTTAAATATCAGCATGAAAATATTCTTTTCTTAATCAGTTTTAGAAAGGATTGAGTCAAGGACTCATTTAAAATTAAAGATTGTAATAAAAACATTTGTTTCCTAAAGTTAAGTTATCTCAAAACATTTGATTTGGAAACATACACATTATAAAGATCTTTTATGCCATTTTAAAAACAATCACAACATTCTAAAATCAGTTAAGAAAGGCATGAAGAATAATTTTCCAAAGATTTCGAAGATAAGAATCATTTTAGGAAATCAGGGCTAACGTGAACTTGTGGTTACTGACAAGTTGCTGTAACCACAACTTCACTGCAAGTGTGGTTCTAGTATCCTGCGGTACTGGCAGTTTTACCAAGTACCGTGATATTATACCAACTGTGCTTATGTATAACCATGCTCATTCAATTGGCAATCTTTTACCTTATTACAAGTGTGCGTTTTTCTACAAGCTCTTCAACTTCTTCTTCCCTTGTGGATATGTTGACGACTTTGACGAATTGCACTATCATAAGATCAAAGCTTACACATACCAATTATATAACAATGAAACACAAATATTGACATCATCAAAACCGATCATAAACCAACAAATTCCCCCTTTTTGATGATGGCAAGTCCTCTATTTTGTGTCTAGGTCAAAGTTCCCCCTCAACGTGATAGTTACCAAGCCTATAGGTCAAACGAGGTATAAGACAATACAATATCGATCTTTTGTAACAAGGAAAACAATATCGGATAAGCCTACTAAAAACATAGCACCTTCAAGAAGGTGAGAACACTAAAGATACTTAGCCTTTAACCGGTTTGGTAAGTGAGTAGTAGGACAAGTGTGAAACTTCATTTCTTCCCCCTCTTGACATCATTAAAAAGGAACCGTGACTAGGGTAACAACAACAAAAAAAAAAACAGATCAATCATGCCAAATAAGCTGCAAGATATTAAGGATTATCACACGCGTCACAAAATACGGCATAAACAAGTTCAGAAAATAACAACCATTAGAGGACTTAAACAGAAGAAAGTTCAAAATAAGGCATAAGGCTAAGGGCTTTCAGGATAAGTGACAATAGGAGGTAGGGTAAGGGCGGTGCTGAGGCTTGGCTGAAAAGGATCGCTATGGTCCGAAGATGGGCTGACAGTAGGATTGACAGCAGTAGTATCATCAACCGTAGCAGAGAGAGGAACCGACGAGGAAGAGACCTGAGACCCGACGACCAGGCGTTCCACAGTGGTCTTCAAGAAGGCAACAGTGTCCTGCGTAACATTAACCATATTGTGTGTCGCCTCAGCCAGAGCCAGAAGCCGTTTCTGCTGGGTAATCAAGACATCCATCTGATACTCAACAAGATTGCGCCAAGTAGCATCGTCAGTGGCTTGGAAAGCGGACTTCCCTTTGAGGCCAAGGAGGCTTTTAAGGTGGGCAGAAGTAACATCGCCCTTCGAATCAAAGGCATACTTAGAGTAGGTGAGCACACCTTTGAGCGCGAGCAGATGAGTGATATGGGAACCGAAGGGTAGCATATTAGCATGACCAGCCCGCCCAGTTCTAAGACGGCCCCCATCGTGAAGAATACGGTCAAAAACAAACAGAGGAGTATTGATTTTCTCGTGAGAGCGAAACCGATCCAGAAGAACCATCTCATGAGTGTACAACTTACGAACTCCACTGAGTCTAGGCGCAATGGAGTGATAGATAAACTTAAAAATAGCAAACTCAGTGGAGTCAAGAACAGCAGCTTTTACCTCAGTCGATGACCCAGCAGTAGAGTCAAATCGCTGTTTGAACTCGATTTTTTCATCAACACCCATGGACTCGTAGACAGACGTGATGTCCTCCCCATCTTCAGACAACCCAAACGCACTAGCAAGATCCGACACCGAAATTTCAACCACTTTTCCATTAACATGGGCGGTCAGGAGGTCGGATTCCTTCTTGACAGTTCCCAGAAACTGAATAACCTCAAAAGGGTAGATTGGACCCTTGAATGCAAGAAACGTTTCCCAACCTTGAAGAGTAATGATATCGCGGAGAAAGACAAGATCGACATCCTCCATATAACACGAAGCAGGGAAGGATACACAAGGGTCGAAAGGAAACGAAAGAAGAGCGCGCATACCCGCTTTTGATTTGTCGGGTAGGAAGAGGTCGGCAATGTGCTCTGTGATCTTCTCGGTGATGGTGGGGGAAGATGCATGCACATCACAAGTGCAGAATCACCGTCATCATCATCGTTGGGAACCAGGACAGGAGCAGAAGAGGAGCCAGACCCTTTAACCGCTGAAACCTTTCGGACCTTTTTGGGAGGTTTTCCCTGAGAGACCAGTGGTGTGAGGTCGTCGTCGTTTTCAGCATCAGAATATTGGTGAGCAAGTTTTCGAGTACGAGATCGGGTGTTTTTGGTAGCCATGGGTGGTAAATTTTCGGATATTTGGGTAGGGTTTATGGGTTAATGAGTGAAGGAGAGAGAAGGGAAGGATGAAAAGGGTGAAGGTAGGTGAAGGGTTTTAAAAAAAAAAAGAGGTAATAAAGGGGCAGAACTTTCCGGATGTTTTTTTTTTTTTTTTTTTTTTTTTTTTTTAAATCCTTTTTTTTTTTTTTTTTTTTTTTTTTTGGAAAGTTCCATAGAGAGCTTTGGTAAGGATGGATAAGATATTGGCCCAGGGATTTGGGTAGGTTATGGTAGGAAATATATTGTGGAAAGATATGGTTAGGGACGAAAGGAATGTATGAACTTTCAAATGCAGCAAGTATTCTTATATTGTTAAATCATGAAAGATATTATGCCTTACCATGTTGGACATCAAACCCACTAAAACAGCAAATCAACACAATGTCAGTGCAAAAATAAGTCGTTGCGGACACAGTCAACAAAATTCCAATTCTAGTCAATCATAGGAGAACGAAACAAGAGTTTTCACTGACTTTATGAACCACTAATTAGACCAATCTCCAACCGAAGCATCTCAAAGCGTTCTCGAGCTATAGGTTTAGTAAGTATATCGGCCCACTGATTTTCAGTTTTACAAAACTCCAATTTTATATTCCCTTTTTCAACGTTATCTCTTAAGAAATGGTGACGTATCTCGATATGCTTAGTGCGTGAATGTTGAGCCGGGTTTTTAGAAATAATGATAGCACTAGTATTGTCACAACGAATGGGAATACAGGAATAACTTACCCCATAGTCAAGAAGTTGTTGTTTTAACCATAGAAGTTGAGAACAAGCGAGCGCGGCGGCGATGTACTCACTCTCGGCGGTGGACAAGGCTACCGTGTTCTGCTTTTTGGATGCCCAAGAGATAATGCACGGACCTACAAACGTGGCAACACCCGAGGTACTTTTTCGATCTACTAAACAACCTGCATAGTCCGCATCTGAATATCCATGCAAATCGAAGTTGCACTCCATAGGATACCATAAATACAGAGATTGTGTGCCAACAAGATATCTAAGAATCCTTTTGACCGCGGTCAAGTGAGATTCTTTAGGGTCCGACTGAAAACGAGCACAAGCACACACACTAAACATTATATCCGGACGACTAGCGGTTAGATAAAGTAAAGAACCGATCATACCTCTATAGAGAGTGGCGTTAACTGACTTACCATGTTCATCCTTAGTTAATTTGGTAGTAGTAGACATAGGAACCGCCAATGGTTTCGCACCGTCCATACCAAACCTTTTAAGCAATTCTTTCACATACTTTTGTTGATGAATCATGGTACCCTCCGTGGTCTGATTTATTTGAAGTCCTAAAAAGAACTTCAACTCACCCATCATACTCATTTCAAATTCGGAGGTCATTAACTTAGAAAAATCTACACACAAGTCATCATTAGTAGCACCAAATATAATATCATCGACATAAATCTGGACCACTAAGAAATCAACACCCTTGGTTTTCAAGAATAAAGTTTTATCAACGGAACCTCTTTTAAAACCATTTTTAAGCAAATGTTTTGACAAACGATCATACCAAGCTCTAGGAGCTTGCTTTAAACCATACAAAGCTTTATCAAGTTTGAAAACATGGTTAGGAAATTCATTATTAAGAAAACCAGGGGGTTGTTCCACAAATACCTCTTCCTCCAAATATCCATTAAGAAACGCCGTCTTAACGTCCATTTGGTGTAGCTTGAGTCCTTTGTGGGCGGCGAAGGCAATAAGCAACCGAATTGCCTCCAAGCGAGCTACGGGTGCAAAGGTCTCATCATAGTCGATCCCTTCTTGTTGGTTGTAACCTTGCACCACCAAACGAGCCTTGTTGCGAACAATGGCTCCGGAATCATCAAGTTTGTTGCGGTACACCCATCTTGTACCTATAACCGTACGGTCATTGGGTCTTGGTACAAGGTGCCAAACCTTATTCCTTTCAAATTGTTCTAACTCCTCTTGCATTGCATTTATCCAATCTGTATCTGTGAGTGCCGTCTTGACACTATTCGGTTCAAGAGTAGAAAGAAACGAATGAAAAGAACAAAAATTACGAAGAGAGTGTCGAGTTTGAACTCCCTTTTGAATATCTGAAATGATGGCATCAATGGGGTGCGAGCTTTGATGTTTCCACTTCTTTGGAATGAAAGGCAACCCATGAGGATTGTCATCGTTCGAAGTACTACCGCTTGCAACCGCACCTTGGTTTGCGGTTACATTCTGCACATCTGTGACCATGTCTTCTTCTGTGGTTAATCTGGTTCCCCCTGAGGTAGACCCCGTGGTTATAGCCTCTGAGTCTATAACCTCAGTTTCATACTCTGGAACCGTGGTCACATTCTCTTCTTCTGGTACCACATCTGTGGTCGCACTTACCTGTTCTCGTACCACAGTTTCTGGTGCTGTGACCGTGGGTTCATCCACGGTTGTGGCCTCATTCAGGTCGTTTGGCTCATGATCTGCACCTACAATGCCATCCTCTTTATCATCAGTCTTCTGAGGATCACGTCGTACCATCCAAAAGTCCGGGTCATCATCATCTTCATTATCCTGTATACCTTTTTTGGCTTAAAGGACGACCTTACTTGTTTGCAACGCGCGCAAGGGTTGCATAGATGTTTGTGGTCAAACTTGATTGAGGGAAAGCCTTCCACAAGTTTTAGTGACCGTAGCTTGTTTAACAAAGTTGGACCAGCATGTCCAAACCTTTTATGCCAAAGGTACGGATCCTCCTGAGTAGCACTAAATCACGTAACAAACGTAGGGGGTGCAGTTTCAAGATCAACAATATAGACATTCCTGAGTCTTTTACCTTCAAGAATGACTTTACTAGTTCCCTCAATTATGATCCGGCAAGCATTAGAGTGAAAAACGACTTTATTGCCACGATCACAAAGTTGGGAAATACTTAGAAGATTGTGTTTTAGGCCATCGACCAAAAATACATTCTCGAAGAAGTGAGTCGAAGATATACCTATCTTACCAATGCCGACCACCTTACCTTTCTTATTGTCTCCGAATGTCACACTTCCTCCATCATAGGCCTCTAGCTAGTGAAAGGAATAGACTCTTGTCTCCCGTCATATGTCTCGAACAACCACTGTCTAAGTACCATTGGCTGCTTCCTTTCACCTTGACCTGCAAACCGGATCAGTCACGACACTTAGGTACCCAAGCAAGGTTGGGTTCCTTAGTGTTATGTACATGGTGCACAAGGTCCTTGCGGACCCATATAAACTTAGTGACTTTTCCTTTAGACAAACCTGTGGTAACATGAACTTTTTCCTTTGACTTAGTGGTGACTTTATCTAAGTTAGAATGAGTCCTTTTAACATAGTCAATGTTTCTATCGATATCATTATGAAGTTTAACACAATAGGATTTTAAATGACCAGTTTTACCACAATAGTTACAAATCTTATATTCCGGAAGGTCAACATACTTTCGTTTTCTAAAGTCTTTTTCCCAAGGATGAAGATAACATTTAGTGTGATCTCTACAACTATAGTTATCATATCCTAGACCTCTTTTTAGACTATTATCAGTTTGTTTGACCAAGAATTTCAAGACTTGAGAACTTCCTTTCCATTTATCACTGAACTTCATAGCACGGTTCAACTGATCTTTTAGCGAATCCACTTCTTTTGAAAGATTTTCACAACTCTTAACCGACGCATCTAATTCAATGTTCACACTTCTGAAGGACTCAAGTCTTTTAGTGAGTTTACCGATTTCAATATTGTGGTTAAACTTTAATTGCTCCAATTCATCAACATACCTTTTTATAGTCTGGTCATACTCAAGGTTACTAGTAACCGCGGTTTCAGACTCTAAGACCACAGGATTAGACTCATTTAGCGTGATGACTTTCTCATTTACAGCATTAAGTTCATCAACTAAAGCAAGGACACGTTCTTGAAGAGACTCATTTTCAGATTTAAGTTCAGAAACCGTGGTTAAATCAACTTCTTTTAGCTTTCCAAGTTTTACGACCTTTTTCATTTTAGCCTTTAGAAATTGATTTTCCTCAGCAATCTCAACAATTTCTTCTTTAACTTCCTTTATTTCATTAACTTGCTCAAGACAAGTATCTAAAATTTGCACAAGTTGTTCAAGAAGAGATTGTTTAGACATGCCTTTAGCCTTTTCTTTAAGTTTAGAAAAACTAACCTCAATTTCTTCATCATCTGAATCTGAACCACGTGTGTCTCCCATCAAGCATAAATCTGATCTCCCTCGACTTCCTTGGAACAAGTCGATGCTCACATTACTTAGACACAGGTTTGCCTCCTCATCGTTCCCGGATCCTTCCTCGTCAGAAGACTCAAGATCTCCCCAACATGAGGCAAACATGACTTTTCTGTAGTCATTAATCTTCTTCTCACGATTTTCTTTAGACTTTATATCTTTCCAAGAATGACAATCACGTATAACGTGACCAATCTCCCCACACTTGAAACACCTTTTGCTAGAAGAAGACCCTTTCGAGTCTTTTTGTTTATTGGTGGACGTGGACTTATGTTGTTTTTTGGAAAAGATTGACTTCTTAAACTTTCGTGCAAAAGCAGCCATTTCATCCGAGAGTTCACCGTCACTATCAAAAGAGGACTTTAAGACCATTGCCTTGCCTTTGTTAGATTCACTTATGCGTTTGTTAAGAACAAGTTCATGCGCCATAAGTGAAACCATAAGGTCTTCCAAAGTGAGTGTGGTCAGGTCTTTGGCCTCTTCTATAGCGGTCACCTTAGGTTGTCATTTATCAGTTAGGCTTCTAAGGATTTTACGGATCATTTTATCTCTTTCAATGTTATGGCCCAAATTTCGCAATTCATTTGTGAGTTTCGAAAATCGTTTGGATAGTTCGTTAACACTCTCGTCCTTGCTCATGGCGAAGGATTCATATTGTTGTATTAACATATCAATTCTCTGATTTTTGACTTGAGATGTACCTTCATATGAGTGTTCCAGTGCATCCCATAGTTCTTTAGCAGAGGTACAAGAAGAAAAGCGCTCAAATTCATCTTCAGAAATTGCATTCTGAAGAAACGAAAAAGCCTTTGCATTTTTCTCAGCTTTTTTCCTTTCCTCCTCCGAATATTCATTTGCCTTTTTCGTGGTCTTACTACCATCAGACTTGGTAGAGAACACCGAAATTGGTCCATCGAGAATGATTATCCAACAGTCCCGATCGTATCCTTGGATATATTGGGATATCTTTTATTTCCACGACCCATAGTTCACACCGTTGAAAACGGGACATTTGGGGTGTCTGGAATCCATAGATAAAAAGTAAAGATAAAAAAAATGAATATTAAAAACAACCGAAAAAGAAACGGATCAGCCTCTTATGCGGTGTGGCAATCAAGAGCACGAGGCTCTGATACCAATTGAAGAGTCTATGGATCCTAGTAGATTAATTGTGAAATCCCGTTTAGGGTGTATAAGTGATAGTACTTGAAAACCTTTTGAGTTTCCAAGATTAAAGCAAAGTTTACTAAAAGTAAAGCGGAAGTAAAACTAGAAATAAGAACGAGTACGCAGCGTTTTCAAGTGGTTCAGTCTCACACGTCGAGACCTACGTCCACTATTCTCTTATTAATTGTTTTAGTACCTAATCCGGATTACAAAACAATCAATCTCTCTTGCAACTAACAATTGTTGCACAAAGTTCTCTCAAAGTACAAATACGAGAATTGTCTCAACCAATTGCTCTCTTAAGTAGAGCGGATTAGAGACTTAGATCTAGCGCAAGTTAAGGTAATGAATTATCAATTAAACGAGTAAGAAACTTGCTGCCCTTTTCGTGAAAAACAATTTTTGCAAAGAAATAAAACAAAGTTTAAAACGTGTTTGCAAAAGTACTCAAGTGTGTAAGATGTTTCAATGCACGAAAAAGATAATTAAAATGATGGACTTCGAAGTTCTTAAATATCAGCATGAAAATATTCTTTTCTTAATCAGTTTTAGAAAGGATTGAATCAAGGACTCATTTAAAATTAAAGATTGTAATAAAAACATTTGTTTCCTAAAGTTAAGTTATCTCAAAACATTTGATTTGGAAACATACACATTATAAAGATCTTTTATGCCATTTTAAAAACAATCACAACATTCTAAAATCAGTTAAGAAAGGCATGAAGAATAATTTTCCAAAGATTTCGAAGATAAGAATCATTTTAGGAAATCAGGGCTAACGTGAACTTGTGGTTACTGACAAGTTGCTGTAACCACAACTTCACTGCAAGTGTGGTTCTAGTATCCTGCGGTACTGGCAGTTTTACCAAGTACCGTGATACTATACCAACTGTGGTTATGTATAACCATGCTCATTCAATTGGCAATCTTTTACCTTATTACAAGTGTGCGTTTTTCTACAAGCTCTTCAACTTCTTCTTCCCTTGTGGATATGTTGACGACTTTGACGAATTGCACTATCATAAGATCAAAGCTTACACATACCAATTATATAACAATGAAACACAAATATTGACATCATCAAAACCGATCATAAACCAACAGTAAGTTTAACAATGATTAAATGCTCTCATGGGTATGAGTTTTGAAGCAAAACTCATCCAAACGAGTGAATGCATGAGGACTCATGGTTGGGTCCCTCAGTTTTTTTTATTAATTTCCTCCATTTTTTAAATGATCATTGCAATAAAGTTTGTACCATTTTTTATTTTAATTTCCACCATTTTTTAATTGATCATTATTAGTTTTTAGTTTTTCAAATAAAAATTAAAATTTTTATTGTAAAGATAAAAAAAAAGTATTATTTTATAATATTTAGAAGAAAACAAAAAGTTTATTGTAAAAAATTAAAAAATAAAATAAAATAGTAAAAAAAGTTTATAAATAGTGGTTTGATTTACAACCTAAAACTCACACAATTCACCCTTCTCATTTCTCTTCATTTTTTACATATCACTCTTTCCATATATTTATTGTAATATCAACTTAATATTTCATGGATCCTAATTCTAATAATCCAGAAATTAATTCAGATGAATTTCGAAAATATTTGTGGGCTGAATTTCAAAGGATGAATGGTCAATTATCACAAAATATGTCACGGAATGAAAATCTTATACCTCAATCACAATGGGCTCAAAATTTTTTTCCAACCCAACAATCGTCCCCAAATGTCACAATACAACCCCCACATCCTTCCCAAAATTACAGTCATCGTCATACTGTAGGGCAAAATTTACAATATCCGCCTCAAAATTTGATGACTAATACCCAATATTTTTCCCCAATGCAAGACAATTATCCGCAATATTCGTCGCAAGTTCCTTCCAATGTTCCCAACTCCCCGAATTGTACGGAAAATGATGATAATGATGATGAAAATGAAGAGGGGGAGGCAGAAGGTGGAGTTGGAGGTGAAACCTCAAATAAAAGAGTATTGGGCAAAAAAGTGTTTTCACCAGCTGAAGATGAAGCATTGATATCATCTTTCATGCAACACTCGCAGGACCCTACTATAGGCACAAATCAAAGAAAAAGAGATATGTGGGTTAAGGTGAAAGCGTTGTACGATAAAGCTCGAGAGGCAAATCCAGGAGCCCTTAGAGAAAGAACAGCAGGAATGTTAGGAAGTAGATGGAGAAGAATTGCAGCTGGAGTGATGAAATTTGTAGGTAACTATGAAAAAGCTGGCAGGAGAAGGAAAAGTGGCATGAGTGAAGACGATGTCATAAGCGAAGCCCTAAAACTTCATGGCACATTTCTGTTTGAGCGTCAATGGCTGATGTTGAAGAGTTTTAGAAAGTGGGAGAACACTGTTAATGACTACTTAGTTGATAATTGCAAAGGCTATAAAAGCAACGTGTCGCAAAATATTGATCTTGACCCAACTACACCTACTAGTCAAACCCCTGATTCTCAGGGTAGTGGCAAACGTAGTCGAGATCAATTTTTAAGTGAAGATGGAGAAGGTTCAATTAGCAAACGCCCAATGGGTATCAAAGCTGCTAAAATGATCAAGAGTAAGGGTAAGAGCAAGTCAAATGTCATCCCGGTAGAGTTTCTAGCTGAAACCATTCAAGGATTTTCTGAAGTTCATAGGGAAAGATTGGAAATGACAAAGCGGAAGGAAGCTAGAAAGGAGAAACAAATGGAGTTAGAATTGAGGAGACTTGAGTTAGAGGAAAAACGTTAACAAGATGGAGAAAATGCTAGGAAATGGAATGTTGTTCAGACTTTACTACAAAGAAATGACTTAAATTCTCAGGAGGAAGAATTAAAAATAACATTGCTTAAGGACCTATGTAACACCCCGTGTTTTCATAACACAATATTATAAAAGAATTTAATTTCTTAAATTAAATTCATCCTTTTTCCTTTTAATAAAAATGCGTCTGAATTTTTTTTTTTTTCGCCAAATAATACTAAATTTCCTAAGTACAAATATAAAAATTTTGAAAAATAAAGTATGTTGTACTATATTCAGAATTCAAAAAGAAACACAATTCAAAATTTTATAAAAGTCAACACAAAACTTATATCGTCTTTCAAATTTCAAAATGGTCAAGTCATGTTTACTATTCATAAGAATAAAAGTAAAACCTTTTATTCATAAAATTTAATTTCAGACACTTTTGATTTTCAAATAAAAATAGACCCTTATAATTTTTCTCGTCATTGAAATTAAAATCAACGATTCCAAACACTACAATCTTCCTCGCACCTAAACTAAAACTATTTTGATATACTTCGAATTTGAACTTTATTTTTACATATTCAAACTCGATAAATCATATGATGAATCGACGACAAATTTCTCAACGACAAATTTCGTCGCGCAAAACGAGGCCAAAGTGGCCGAGCTACCTAGGTGACTAAGTCACCCTTATCATCTTCCACTTTTCTTCTTATTTTGGTAAAGTAAACTTACACATCAAAATTAATAATCATTTTGATTTTTATTTATAAATTCTAATTTCTTAATATCTAATTACTATTTCGATTTGATTTAACTAACACTTTCGCAAAATGTCGAAATATTAAGTCATACCTAATCTAAACTGATCAAATTTTTGACGGTTGATTATAATGATTTAAATCATTAACATTCAATGAAAAAAATAAACATTTCGACTAAATAAATTTTTATTCAAGTTTCGAGGGCTTTGAACCCAATTTTTGTTTTGATCACCTTTTGAAGTATATTTTCATTTTTATTTTCGATCTTGCTTCAAAACATTATTTTAAGATCATATATTTTATTTCAAAACTTTTCGTGTGCGCGTAAATCGAAAATTTCAAAACCGAAAATCGAGCCCTTGTGTGTTCATTTGGGCCGAGATTTTTGACCTCTTTGGTCAATTATTATCCTCTTCCATTTAGCTCTTACACAAGTGCATGCTCTTGTCTTACTCTTCACTTACACATGCAACTCTACACTTACACACCTACATAATCATCATCACATGTATTTACTTAATAAATTTAAAGTTTATACATACTAAATACTTAATACAATACATATACAATTCACTACTCCTTTACATTCATTATTACACACAAACACAAAACAAACACACAAAACCTCTCTAAAAACAAAACACTTTTATTTGCTAAGTAGAAAACACATGTAAGAACACATGTTCTTAAGTGTTCCTCATGATTAAATGAAGAACTTCATCTTCCTCTTTTAATTATTTTAATTTCCTAAATTCATTTCACTTTAGTTTATTTTATAAATTACACCACTTAATTCAATACTTAATTTAGATCATTTCTATATAAATTATATTGCTACAACACTTATTAAATAAGTTTTAGAAAATTAAAGTGTTGTTCTAAGATGAATAACTCAAGATCTTCATCTTCTTTAAAACAAATTTCCACTTAGGGTTTCACTATCCACTAAAATAAAAATCTTCATAAGTTGTTTTAATTCACTTCCTCTTTTTCCCTACTAAATTTTAGTAAACATAAATCATAAAATAAATTAATTTTGAAAACTATAGTATTGGTTTTATTTTAGTAGAAACTTGTTACTAACTTAGTTAATTTCTTGTATGTACTTTGAAACCTAAAGACGAGGAGCCAAGTGACGGGGTGGATTTAAGCATATTCGACAATATAGTGGATCCGGATAATTGCTAGAAAAATCATACCGAGTAAATTAAGGTGCCCCCGCACACTAGTTTAAATTTTGTAAATCGCATGCTATAAATGTTATGTGTTATATTTATTGTGTATATGATCACCGAGCATCACATGTTAAATTAGGAGATAAAAATCGAAAAATAAAATCTTGTGCTCACTTAAAACCTACACGGCATTTCCCATTTATTTTGGTTAATTTTTCGTTTTAATTTTTGTTAATCATATGTTTAAAAGACTTAAATAAATGAGTACTAAAAATATGGTTTATATGTTGATGTTCATTTCTTTGCATTTTATTTGATATTAATTTGTGTGTACTTGAAATGATTTGATTTTATTTGTTAATGTTTTATTATGATTTTCACTTTTGTTAAATACATACATGATATAATGGAAAATAGTTATTGAATTAGAAGTATAAAAATCAAAAATAAAAATTGTGAATAATACATCAAGGGCCACGGTTTTCTTGCTATTTTTGGACCAATTTTTAGTTTTAATTTTTTTAATTAACATGTTATGTTAGTTTAGGTAAATTAGACTTGTAGGTAAAATTTGAGAAAATTATATAAACATATGAAAATTTGACTAATTGATGTTCATGTGAAATTCTTAATTGTTCTTCATATCTTCATGTCGTTCTTGAATTTTTAGCTCATTATGATTTATGATATTTATATGTGTGTTGTTATTTATTGTTTTTATTAACTAATAAGTAATTACAAAACCAAATATATAAATTAAATAAGCTAAATCTTTAAATTATAAAAGTTAGAAAATTAAAGTGAGTAAAAACACTATTCATAAATGAAATAAAATATTTAGTGAAATTGCATTTTAGTTTAAATCACTTTAGTATAATTTAAGTAATCATAATATAAAAACTTTAAGTCAAAAAAACCGATAAATTAGAAAATGAAAATAAACCACCTAATTATTAGAGTGCCACGGTTTTTGCATCATTTTTTAGACCTAAAATGAATTTGTCACTTTTTATTTTTATCACTTAAGTAATTTAATTAGTTAAAGTAATGAATTATTAATAAAAACAAAAAAAGAAACAAATAGTTAAATATAAATGAGGGCCACGGTTTTATCACTAAAAATGGACCCATTTTGATCAAAATGAAATTATCACTTAGTCACTAAATTTGATTAGTATTTAGGATTATATAAGATTGTATAATGAATCGTTAATAAAAAGAATCAACGAAACCGATAAAAATAAACGTTACATGTTTTAAAATGAACAAATTCGAGTGTTACTACCTTTGCTTAAATTTGGATTTGGACATACGGACTATTTAAAATGAACTACGACATCCTCGCTAAAAATAGAAACCGTTAAAGAAATTTAGCTAAGTATATGACTAAATTTAACCGAGACTTACTTTTAAAATAATTTTCCAAATCACTAAATACAAAACGAACCTAACGACTTTGAAACTAGAATTCTATACTTAGTAAATAAAAGCTTAGTTTACCCCTAAAAATATCCTAAGTATAAGGATATGTATAAAGTATAAAAATACTAAGTATAAAAAAAAATGCTAAGTATAAAAATACTAAGTATAAAAAGATACTACGTATAAGAATACATGTACGTATAAAAATACGTATAAAATACGAAATATAAGAATACGCATACGTATAAAAATACGTACAAATACGAAATACGAAAATACGAATACGTATAAGAATACGATGAATAGTAAATACGATGAATAGTAAAATGATGAATAGTAAAAATATTTAAAATTTACGAACGGACTCAAAATAAATAACTAAGTTTTCTATGTGCTTCCGTTTACCTGAAGAACTGCTAGATACTAGATTTTCATTATACAAGTTCGACGATATCAAATAATATGAGTTATCACTTGAGTAATATAAGATTGAGAAAATGAGAAAACGAAGCAATTGTTAAATACTCGGGTGTCTGCGATGTTAAACGCTATAGGGTCAGGGTTGGTAAGGTAGCCGCATATGGGGACACTATCATCGCTATTTGGTGCTAGTGGTACATTTAATGGCTCTCCTAGTCGTTATTTAACGTGATTTTCGCCCTGGGTAGCGATTCGTTCACGGACCCATATGAGATAACGGAAAATAGCCATTCCCATCCGGGGAATCTGTCGTAGTGTAATAGTCGCACCAATAGGGTGATGTATGCATGCAAAAGATAAGGGATTGATCCTCCTTATTACCTGCTTGATATCTTTAGCATTTAAAGTCTGTTGATGTGACCGACACGCTATTGCGCGGACGCTTATTAGGTCCGCATGTTTCCATCCTTACTGGTTTGTTGGCTTATGGTCGTGTTTCATCTTAGATTATCCATGTTGTGTTGGATGTTAGGTAGCTATCATGTACGCTACTTAGTGTTTGATCTGATGTACGAGTCTGAGTAACTAGTGCACTTTGATAGCGAATCATATGGGTGATTTACTATGAGAGTACACAAGCCACTCTGTAGTCAAGACTCGCGAGTATATGTTACTATATGAATAATTGAAAAGGGTCGACTACCCCGAATATGAATGAAATGATAATGATTTGCCTACATGATTATGAATGGAGATAATTTGATGATTCAATTGCTATGTTATACGATTTATGATATGTTATGTTTTATGAATTGCATTATGGTATGTTTTATTTGCGCTGATTAAATTACATGAGCATATGTTAATTATTATGTGTTTACCGCTATGGGTTTTATGTGGCTTAGCGTGTGCGGGGTCATAATCGAGTCTTAACGGCATTTTCCCGTAGGTACCCCGAGGCTTTATTGACGATCTACACAAGGGGATTGAAGGCCTTATTTTATATTTTGAGGGAATGTAATCAATTAAACTCTGTTTTATCTATAATTCTTATTATGTATAATGAGTTGTAATACGATGACAGCTGGTTTTAGTAATATGTGAACTTAATTAATATTTCCGCCTTAGTTTAATTAAGTCACGAAAAACCAGGTTGTTACAACCTAAAATTAATATGATTGAGGTTTGTTAATTAGATTGTCTTTGTTTTTATGTTTATTTGTTTAGTCAGTACTACTTTGATTTGTTTTTAATTAAGGGTCAGTATGTAAGAAATAATTTCTCTTTATGTTGGTTAGTTGAATAATTTGTAATATAACATCTATTCAAAGTTTGTAATATTTATTTGTCTAACTAAATTTTCTATATCTATGTGTTATTAATAATAAATTTGATTTTAATCGTACAACACTTATTTTTATTGTATTAATATAGTGTACATCCATATGAAAATAATTGATGAAGTTTATCATATAGTGTATAGTCATATCACTTTTCTCCCACCAAAGCAACATTGTATAGTCATATCACTTTATCATTATGTTTTGAAAAAATTAATGAAGTTTGAAGAAAAATTGATGAAGTTCTGCAAAGAAAAATAGTGTACTACATTGTATTGTCAAATCTAAATAATTGATTTTTATGAAGTTCTGCAAAGCTAAATATTATTGTATTGTACTTATTGTATTTATTGTATTGTGAAATCCCATATTTTGCAGAGAAGATAACATTGCTTGACCAAAGCAATATTGTATAGTTATATCACTTGTATTGTCAAATCCCATATTTTGCAGAGAAAATAACATTGCTTGACCAAAGCAATAACATGTATTGTCAAATCCCATATTTTGCTATAACATGTTTTACGACATTATATTTGTAGTCTTTATAAAATTTTGCTATAACATATTTTACGCACAAAAAAAAAACAATCAAAGTATGAACAACCATATTTCCCAAAAAATGTTTTCATCTTCATCATCTTCAAGTTCTGAGGATGACACCTATATGGATATTGTGGTTGACACATCGATGAAATATTTAATAAATTATGCAACACAAAATCCTATTCCACGAATTGTCGACAATAGAAGATACTATGAACGTAATAGAGAAATGGGTCATGCCTAACTAATGAACGACTACTTCTGTGATAACCCTATTTACCCAGATTACATGTTTCGTCGTAGATTTCGAATGAGGCGTCATGTTTTTCTTCGACTAGTACAAGCGTTGGAGGCTAGAGACCCATATTTTCAACAAAGAGTTGATGCCACCGGTAGAATGGGAATTTCAGCTTTGCAAAAATGCACAGCTGCATTACGTATGCTAGCATATGGTGAAGCTTCTGATAGAGTTGATGAATATTTGAGACTTTCTGAATCCACTGCAAGATTATCCCTTCAGAAATTCACTAACGGGATAGTTGAAATTTTTGGAAGTGAGTATATGAGAAGTCCAACAGTTGATGATCTTCAGCGACTTTTACATATTGGGGAACAAAGAGGTTTTCCCGGAATGATGGGGAGTATAGACTGTATGCATTGGCAATGGAAAAATTGTCCGGTTGCTTGGAAAGGACAATTTCAAGGAAGAAGTGGTAAGGCTACTGTTGTTTTAGAAGCTGTTGCTTCACAAGACCTTTGGATATGGCACTCTTTTTTTGGTATACCGGGAACATGTAATGATATTACTGTACTTCAACGATCTCCTCTATTTGATGATCTATTAAATGGTCGAGCACCTCGTGTGAATTTTGTGTTAAACAATCAACAATATGATATGGGATATTACCTAACAGATGGTATATATCCCAAATGGTCAACCTTTATACCGTCTATCCCTCTTCCACAGACACCTAAGGATAAACTATTTTCTGAACGCCAAGAGTCTACTAGAAAAGATGTGGAACGAGCATTTGGTGTGATACAGGCTAGATTTGCAGTAATTCGAAGACCGGCTTTAAGTTGGGATGAAGGGTTGATGAATAAGATAATTACTTGTTGCATTATATTGCATAATATGATCGTGGAAGATGAACGAGATTCATATGGTAATTATCAAGATCCAAACGACTTTAATGAGTATGAAGGTGAGACAAGTATCGAGGAGCCTCTATTTCAACCTGGGTATATTGCTGGAATACAAACATATGTTGCTAATCGGAATCGAGCACGTGATACAAACAAGCATGTGTCTTTAAAACGAGATTTAGTTGAACATATTTGGCAAAAATTTGGTGCTAATAATTAATGTTGTTACATGAAATATCATGTATTTGTACTTTCAGTTGATTTGTCAGGTTGTATTTCTCATTAAGTTTGAAAGAATTTTATCTAGAAAAATAATTGATGTTTGTAAATAATAAATATATTCAACGATTTAGAATTACATTGTTAAGAACAAAATATTAACTTGTTTAAAACACAACAATTTTATTAATTTAAGACATTGATACAATAATGAAATACAAGGCAGTAAAATTAAGACAAATAAAGATCGCTTACTTAACATAATTATTTAAAATAAAGTCTCTTAATTATACCTACCCACCATCTTCATCTTCATTCATCATCATCTTCATTAGAAGAGTAATTAAGACGATCTGGAGTTAGTGAACTATGATATAAATAATCTAATTCCTCCTCCATAGTCACTTCATTATACACGTCACAATAATGAACCCTCTCACGAGGAATGAAAATCTACCGCTCCCAGACAATAGATCGTATAATGGTTCATATTTCATGACATTGAACAATCTACGAATAATTTTTACGACTTCCTTCCTCAATGTACGACGCACCTCACCTTTTGAAAGATATGTCTCTGCAATTATTTTAAATAAATTAGTAACTACATTCAATATATAAATTATATTTGAGGAGTATAGTATATTTAACTATTGTTGCATTGTTCAAAATCGGTGGAGTTAGCACATCATTTGCATTTCCAGAAATGATGGAGTTCAACATTGTTAATGACGGTGTGCAGTTCAACATGTTCATGTACACCGTTTCAGGAAATATCAAATTCAAGCGAGCAACAAAATGCGGCGCATGATTTTTTATCATATCGATATCCTTTGAAACCTTCTAACTTCATCATCCCAATAAGTCATTTTGGAATAAAAAAAAATATATATATATATATATATATATATATATATATATATATATATATATATATGTAAATTATTGTGAGGATATGTTGTGTGAATTTTGTTGGTGAGGAAGTGGTATTTTATAGACAAAATATGTGTGTAATTTTATTTATTTTTATTTATAAAATAATATAAGTAATGGGTGATAAATTAAAATAGAAAAGTGAAAAATTAAATAAGTAAAAAAGTGTGGGGTAGGATAAAGTAAGAGAGAGGTAGAAGATGATTAATCATGGTTAAAGGTGTTATTTTGGTAAAAGTTGATGAGTAAAATTTTATTGAGGTGGATGCGAGAAGGTGATCAGAGAGAGTAAGATGATTAATGGTAGGTAATTGTTGATACAGATGGTCTAATAAATATTTGAGTAAAAATTGGATAATAATTACATCATGTAAAAAAAATAATAAGAAGCACATAATTTTGGGATGAATTTCTAGGTTTCTAAGGTAGAATTTTTGGTTTGAGGGGGTGTATTATAGAATTAGAGGAATGAAATTTGAGTTTGAGAGTAGTAAGAAGAAAAAAATGAAGAGAAAACACGATTTACGATAAGTCAACGTCTGAATTTAGTCGATAATTTTTTTTAAAGATGATAATTGGAAAAAAAAAAAAAAAAAAAATTAAAGGTGATGTTTGACAAAACAAGTTTTTTTTAAAGGTAGTGTTTAGCAATTAATCCATTAAAAAATCATCGTAACAACATTATTAAATTCAAAGAGAAAATCATTTTATATTTTTACAAATAGAAAATAATCACTTTAAAATTTATTGCGACAAATTTGACGCTAACTATAAAAGAACTTTAGAAAGTCTAATGGGCCCAATGATAGTGAAGTAGATTTCTTACGATGACAATATGACTCTATTTGATATTTGTGTAATCAACAGTCAATCGCACTATATATAAAAAAAAGAGGGTTTTTTCGAGCGACGTGGTAATCTCTAATTTTTTAAGGACTCTAATTTAATATTTTTAAATTATTAATTATGTCGTTAGATAAATTATTTTACTATATATATTAACATTATTGGGTATGGATAGATTTTTCATGTTATAAGTATCCTATTAAAAGTTTGATTCATGTATTGTAAGTTGTAACGGAGTATATACTCCGTATAAATGAACTAACCGAATTTGCATGATCTTAAACTAAATTCATATGATATGCATTTAGTTTTCTTTAAACTAAATTCATATTATATGCCTTTAATTTTCTTTCTTTTTTTAATTTTCTTTCTTTCTCTTTTTTTTTCTTTAGTTTTTATTTCATTTTAGTTTAAATTGCATATTTTATTTGTATTTTAGCAAGTATATTATTATTATTTTATGCTAATGAAGATTATTATAATAAATTTTTGTAATCTAATTGATGTTTGTAGCAGCATGCAATAATTTTAATAATGGTGCATTGGTGCACAAGAACGAAGGCATGAATCATCAAGACTAAAGATAGTTTCTAAATACTGTAAAACTCTTTGTTTTTGATGGTCTATAAGCTTCAAAATTGGATTTTGGATTATCTAAAGAAGGTAAAGCATCATCACATTGTTTTTGCTACATAATTAATATTTTTTCTTATTCAACTTATAGTATGATACTAGTTTGCGTGCCCGTCCCCGTCCGGGCCATCTATCATTATTATTAAGATTTAAAAATAAGTATAAAATGTAATTTATATATATTTTTTCTAGTTTATATATTTACCAATTATGATATAATTTTCTATGATATTTAATATGACTTCTAAAATATTAATACTAAGGTCATGTTCTTTTCGGCTTTTATCGTATTTAATATGATAATTTTCTAAAATTTATGATTTATCATATTTGTTTTTGTTTATTTGCTAATTATATTTTATTATACTTACCTAATACTATTTTTTATTCCCTTAACTTATTTATTAAATCAACAATTATTTGACTTTTTAAAATTTTATGAATTACCATATTTCTTTTGCTCTTTTACTTTTTTTTTTTTAATATTTTAAAATATAACTTACTTAGGGCCTGTTCTCTTCACCTTATTTTTTCTGAAGTCTGAAGTTTTCTTAAGTTTTCTGAAGTTTTCTGAAGTTTTCTGAAGTTTTCTGAAGTTTTTGATAAGATAAGTAAAAATAAGGTGAAGTTTCTTTGAAGTTTCTTTGAAGTTTTACGAAGTTCTTTGAAGTTTTCTGAAGTTTTCTGAAGTTTTTTATAAGTTCCTGAAGTTTTCTGAACTTTTCTGAAGTTTTCTGAAGTTTTTTATAAGTTCCTGAAGTTTTCTGAACTTTTCTGAAATTTTCTTAAGTTTTCTGAAGTTTTTGATAAGATAAGTAAAAATAAGGTGAGGAGAACAGGCCCTTATATTTTTTTCCCTAAACTTGAATATTTAATCCAATATATTTAAGGCAAAATATGTATTCTTCAATTTTGGTATCCTACAATTTTAAGGATTCCAATTGTAGATTTAGTATTATACTAGCTTAGATCCCGTGCATAAATGCACGGTTATTAAAGATGTTATATTATTATAACTAATAAATACATAAGTAATAAATTAATTGAAGGATAATAATATAATAATTAAGTTAATGGAGTCCTAATGTAACAATGAAAAAAAATAAAGATTCTCTTAAAAAAATGGTAAAATATATAAAGTGTATAAATTTTATTTTTACAGACTTTGTTTGTAAATTTTATACCTATCATTTATTTTTGCTTTAAAAAGAAGGATTTTTTTTTTTTTTTTTTTTGGAAATAGTGAACAGATTTAGTAGTTTGCAGTAAGTTATAAATTTAACTAACAATAATGGACAGTAAATATATATAATAGTTATTTGGAATTTTAAGAATTAGTTGGAAATGAAATAATTAATTAAGTTACTTAGTTGTCGATTTTATTATAGAAATAAAATAAAAAGTAAAATATTGAAATAAGTAAGTAATGAATTTAGTACAAATATTATATTGTTAATAAAACCAACATTTTTTTTATGCATAAAATAAACATAGATAACAAATGTAGACTTAAAAACATATAAAATGAGGAATGATGTAAGCATTGAGTTTTGGCGGGAAAAAATTGCACAGAATCGCGACATGTGGCATTGGTGATGTCAGCGAAAACTGTCAATTAGTAGAATAAAGATTTTAGATTACATACGTTAATTATACTACACCATCTTCTTCTTCTTTTTTTTTTTTTTTTTTTTTTTTCATTTTTTTGTTAATTACATATATTCTCTTTTTTGTTACGTTAAAATGGGGTAATAAAGAAATTGGAATTTTGTCATTAAATCAAACTTTACCCTATCATTATACTAAACATGTTTTTTTTTCTTAATTAGCAGATGTTTTCATACAAAATTGAGATGAACAATCAAATCAAAACTTAATACTATTAAACTAACTAAAAGATTACGCATTAAGCATTACAAATATTATCATACAACCATATCTAATTACTTGATTTAAAAATAAGATAATTGATAGATATTGTACATCACTTTTATCTTTCATGTTACATATTTTTACCTTTCATGTTACATATTCATTAGTTTTTCTATTGGGTTATAATCAAGTTTGTTCAATAAAAAACTTCAAATCTTGAACGTAAAATATAAATCTACAACACACAAAGAAAAAAAATCAACAGTAATTTAATCAAGCTATGTTTAAGTATCAAACATAGTAATTAAGAAATAAAAATATTCAAATTTTAAACACTCTTATCAAATACACTGTAAAAAATAAATTTAACACAAATTGTAATCATAATTAAAACATACCTAAAAATTAAATAAGGTAATTATGTGTCATATAATTATTTATTTTGAAATTATTATTTTTCTTCTCAATTAAAAACATCTTCAATTAATTTTTTTTGGAAAGTTCTAATATAGTAAAGATTTCAATTGTAGATTTAGTTTTATATTTTAAGTTACATATGTTAATATTTTTTCATCTAAAATCCTAGCAATAGTAGAATTATAAATAATACTAATATTAATTTTTTAGACCAATTATATTGTGACAAATGTCGACCATAGAGACCATGGTTTCTGCTTTATATATATATATTAGATTATGTTTAATGTAATTGATAGTTTTTTCAAAAAATTTAATGATGCCCTAAATTATAAAATAATTCGAACAAAATAGATGAATACTAATATTATTTTTTATGTGTTATTCAGATTGTATGGGACTGTCTCATCTAAATTCTTATTTACAATAGTAAAGTTGCACAAAAATCAGTGTATGATTAATCGTCTATACAAATTTGCGCAAACAGTCAATTTTATTGTAATTTAGTTAATCCTAAAGTAGTTTAGTTTAGTTTTGTTAACTATATTGATTTAGAATTATCAAGTAAATACAGAGTAAACAATTAGCTTGAAATATGTAGTGTCTTTTAATTAAATAGTATATTAAACTAAACTACTACTCCCTCTGTCTCAGTCATTTGTTTACAGTTTGACTTTTTTCCCCTCACAAAAAAGTCAAACTGTAAACAATTCACTGAAACGGGGGGAGTACATCACTTTGTAATAAAACTAAGCTACATAAAACTTACGTGATTTAAACTTGAAATTTAGACAAATTAAAACATTATTACATTATATATTTATCTTAATCAGTTATTCACGTAAGACAGGACTTACGTTAAAATAACGTAAGTCACACACACAAATTAAAATAAAATAGGAAAATAACCACCCTTGTATGAGAGGTCTCATAATAAATTTATGGGATATTTCCCATGGTACCCTCGAACTTTGGCAGATTACACATGGTACCCCATGTGTGAAGTTTGTTCACATGGTACCCCTAAACTTTGTGAATATGTGCCCAATATGCCCATTTTGTGACGGAAAACTTAACGACGTTAAGTTTAAGGAAAAAGACATCAATTATGAGTTTAGAGTACAATTTAAACCCACATTATTCCTCAATTAAATGCTATTATGAGTTGATTAATTAGTGTGAATTTTGTTGATTAGAGTACAAATAATAGCATTTAATTGAGGAATAATGTGGGTCTAAATGTACCCTAAACTCATAATTGGCGTCTTCTTCCATAAACTTAACGTCGTCAAGTTTTCCGTCACAAAATGGGCATATTGGGCACATATTCACAAAGTTTAGGGGTACCATGTGAACAAACTTCACACATGGGGTACCATGTGTAATCTGCCAAAGTTCGAGGGTACCATGGGAAATATCCCTAAATTTATTGTGAAACTTGTCACACGAGTATTTGCCTATACATATAGCTATTGTCTTGATTGTGAGGTCTCACATTTTGTGAAAAAAACAAATACTCAGACTAACATTAAAGGGGGTTTGAGGGTAGGTATCAAGATGAGTTTGAGGCAGAGATGTTAGTCTTAGATTCCTTCATATTTGGTTGGGGTGAGTAAGACTTTCATAAGTCTGAAGTTTGGTATTTGCTTTCCAAGACTCTGCTTCATACGGTGCAATAGTGTTTTTAATATTATTTTATTACTTTTTTTTTTTCTAGCTACTATTTTATTAATTGATCTACATTATTTTATCAATTGGTTAATAATATAAAAAAAATGTAAATTTAATTTTATTTTATGTGTATTATTTTATTTATATAGATAAGTATTGTGAATAGTAGAATAAAATTATTGTTACAAAAAAAAGTTTATAAATAGCTTCTCATTTTGTATGATACTCACATAAAAAAAAATTCTAATCTCCTCTATTTTTCTCAAGTTTTAAAAAACACAAAAAATATTACATAATTAATTGTTAATTATGGACTCAAATCAAAATTTTGATATGAATTCCTTTATGAATATGTTTAATAATCCTCAATTTCAACAAATGTTAGCCCAACAAAACCAAAATCAAACTACTCCACAAAATTTCTTAAATACTCAACGTCCTAATTTTTATTCTCAGAACCCTTCTTTTATGAGAACTTTACAAATGCAAAATTCGCAGTTTCCCTTTCACCTTACACAACCAAACACAGAAGAAACTCCTATGACTCCAATTAGTGTTGGGTCAAATTCAGACACTATACATGAAAATTTCACCTTCCAAGGGTTAGAAAATATTAATATTGACCATGTTGCTCCAACAACAAGTGAACGTACTACCACTCGTAGAAAAGCAGTACAATGGACGATAAAAGATGAGTGTCTCCTTGCTGTCTCTTTTTTAAATATTAGTAAGGATAAAATTGTTGGGAATGCTAAAAAAGGAGTGGATTATTGGAACAGAATATCAAATTTTTACAATGAAAATAAAAAAGAAGAACAAGCAGAGAGAACTAGGAACCAATGTAAGCAACACTGGCACCCAATTAATCAAGCGATCGGTAAATTTAAAGGCTGTCTTGCAAAATTTGCTGATAGGAGTGGATTTAATGAGTCTATGAAATTCACTGAAGCTCAGTCATTATATGAGGAAATGTATGGGCATACATTCAACTATATGCATGTATGGGATTTGGTGGGCACAGCTAAAAAATGGACCGAAGAAAATCGGAAAAATAAGGAAGTCGTTGGGCAGTCATCCAAAAGAAACAAGACATCTGTGAGTGGAGATTACACTTCATCAGGGGGAGATGTAAGTGTATCAGAAGAGCGTAGTGAGACACGTCCAACAGGGAGGGATGCAACCAAAAAAGCGCAAGCCAGAAAGGGAAAGGCACAATTGAGTGGAAATGATTATAGTGAGAGTATGTCAATGGCACAAAATATTGAGGAAACAAGAGCAATGTCTGCAAGTCGCTTGGCAGATATTAAAGAGCAAGAAATAGAAGAAAGACTCATATGTGCTGATGTTAGTAGAATGACTCCTCTTCAAAGGAAAATTCACCAAAAAAAATTGGAGGAAATTGCATCAAAACGTGGAATTAATATTGATGATTTCTTGGAATAAGTTTAAGAATTAAGCTAATATTCGGGTTATTATATATAATGTTATTATGTATGTTAGTTATATATTAATGTTATGTTAGTTATTTTATTATGTAATGTTTAATTATGTATTTTATAATTATGTTAAGTGTATTAAATAATTATAAGTTTTAAAATTATGTATGTTAATATGTATGATAATTATGTGTTGTGTTGTCATTCCAATTCTTATCTAATATATTGCAGAAGTAGTAATGTGTTTGCAGAGTTGCAGTAGTAGTCATATCTAATATATTGAAGTAGTAGTAGTGTGTTGTGGTAGTAGTGTGTTGCAGTAGTAGAAATGTATCAAATTCATTAATATGTCTTTTTATGGGTTGTCTTGTCATTTCAACTATTTTTTGTCTTTTTAAATTCATTACTCCGTATTATTTCATTTTATGTGTTGTGTTGTGTTTGCAGACTCCTATAAATTCATTACTATGTCTTTTTTATGTGTTGTGTTGTGTTTGCAGACTCCTATAAATTCATTATTTCATTTTCTTTCTTTCTATCACAAACTTATCAAATTTATCATCATATTTTTGACTTACACATATAAAACTATGTCAGATAATATTTCCTTTGAAGAAGTATACGATGAGATGTTAAATTCGTATGTGGAAACTACTAATAATATGGATATAGTATCACATATAATGAGTGACAAAGAGGAAGCAACATCATCCTCTAACAATAAAAAAAAGAAAAAAAAAAGGAGCTATATCGACAGAGGGCGTGAAGAAGGTCATTCTCGTATATGGAATGACTATTTTTCAAATGACCCTATTTATACAAATAATCAATTTCGTAGGAGGTTTAGGATGCGTAAAGAGTTATTTCTTCGTATCGTAAATGCTCTTGAAAACAATGACTCATTTTTGAAAATACTGTTGACGGAATCGGTAGAGATAAAATTTCTTCTATCCAAAAATGCACAGCTGCCATTCGCATGCTTGCTTATGGAATGGCAGGTGATGCCGTGGATGACTACGTACGTATGGTGGAAACTACTGCTATTCAATGTCTAAAAAAATTTAACGAGTGTGTAATTAATGTATTTGGGGAACAATACCTGAGAAAGCCTACAACAGATGACATTGAGCGATTACTCCAAATTGGAAATAATCGTGGTTTTCCTGGTATGCTTGGTAGCATTGTCTGCATGCACTGGCGATGGGAAAAATGTCCAACGGCTTGGCAAGGGATGTTTACTTCCGGCCACCAAGGTAAGCCGACAATGATTCTTGAAGCTGTCGCCTCTTATGATTTATGGATTTGGCATGCATATTTTGGAATAGCAGGTTCAAACAATGATATAAATGTATTAGATAGATCTCCAATTTTTGATGAATTTCTCAATGGTCGAGGCCCAAATGTTCAATTTACGGTGAATGGATCTCAATACAATATGGGATACTATCTTGCTGATGGTATCTATCCAGAGTGGCCTGTATTTGTAAAAACAATCCCACGAGCGCACATGTTATCCGAGAAAAGACAATTATTTGCAAAACATCAAGAAAGCGCGAGAAAAGATGTGGAAAGGGCATTTGGGGTATTAAAAAAAAGGTTCGCTATTGTTGCTAACCCAGCACGATTCTGGAAAAGAAGTGAAGTCAGAGATATAATAAAAACATGTATCATATTACACAATATGATAATTGAAGATGAGAGGGATGAAAACGATCTTTCCAATGATTTTCAATATGATGTCGGTCAAAGTCAAGAAAGGGAGCCTGAAATTATAAACGGTGTTCTTCCCAATTATTACTCTCAACGTGAACAATATTTTGAAAATCATCGTCGAATTCGTAATCGAGCCCACCATCATCAACTTCAAGCCGACTTGGTTGAAGACATATGGCATCGTTTTAAGGATATTTAATTACTTTCTTTAGCTTTTTATTTTTATTTTTGTAGTTTCAATTTTATTTTATGTTTTCTTGTAATTTTATTCCGTACCTTGAAACGTTAGATTTTGGGTTTTAATATGTGTGTCTGTATCAGTAACTAAAAAAATCAAAATATTTATTTAATGTCGGATTTATTTATGAGTAAAAATATGTTATTATAAAATACATGTAAATAATGAAGTAATAAAATAAAATTAAGTAAAATAAATAGGTAAGTGAAAATGTGAGGTGGTAAAGTCTGAAATGAGTTTGAGAATAAAGTGTATATTTTCAGTGAGTCTGAGAATGTATGAGTCTGAGTCTGAAAAATGAAAAGTTAGTGGAAAGCTGAGTTGGCAGAGTCTGAAGTTTTAATATGGGTCTGTGGATAAAGATAGTCTCAGTAGTTATCATTTCATTGGATGAGACGTATGCCCTCATCCTTCATGCGTCTTCTCTGTTCTTATCCCTTCTAAAATCGTTCACCATCAGTTATCTTCATCTTCGTTATCATCATTCTGAAGAGCCCAAAGTGGTGCTCGACAACAACACCACAACCCACAAGTGTGGATCAAACTTCAAGACAATCTTCATCTTCGTTATCATCACGGGTGACCTGCCTTGCTTTGCTGCATTTTCTGTCACTTCGTTGATTCTCCAGCTGTCTGTTTTAACTTGAGTTTAATCCTAATTAAGCGAGTAATTAAGGTATAATTCATCCTTAACCATTCAATTTCATTTTATTTTTTTGTTCAATTTTTCACCTTTTTAATTGAAGTTGGCCGAAAAACTATGAATAAATTAAGAATCTTTAATATTTGTGTTTTATGGTTGCTTGATTTGCTTATGGTGGATGTTGCGTGTATTGCAGACAGTAGAGGATACTGAAGCTAATCATCGTCATCATCATCATGTCTCCACCAGCCCAACCACCGTCCACGTCGGCGGAGGACTCCTCCGCCCATTTCAAGCTCGTCGGGTACTCTAACTTCGTCCGCGTTAACCCCATGTCTGACCGTTTCCCGGTGAAGCGATTCCATCACATTGAATTCTACGCCGGAGACGCCACCAACGTCAGCCGCCGCTTCTCTTGGGGCCTTGGCATGCCTATTGTCGCCAAATCTGACCTTTCCACCGGAAACTCCGTCCACTGCTCTTACGTTCTCCGCACTGGGGACCTCGATTTTGTCGTCACCTCCTCCTACTCCCCCACCCTCGCCGACCCCACTTCCGCCGCCATTCCCACTTTTGACTCCGCAGTGTTTAATAACTTCGTTGCCACCCACGGCCTCGGCGTCCGTGCGGTGGCGATAGAGGTGGGCGACGCTGATGCTGCCTTCAACATCAGCGTCGCTCATGGCGCGACCCCTGTGTCGCGACCGGTACGCCTCCAGCATCGTCAGAGTGATGGTGCCGGAGGCGTAGCGGTAGCAGTCATCTCCGAGGTGAAACTCTACGGAGATGTCGTGCTTAGATACGTAAGCTATGACGACAAAGATGCAATTTTTCTCCCTGGGTTCGAGCCCATGGATGAGAAATCATCGTTCCCTGGGCTCGACTTCGGGATTCGACGGCTGGACCACGCGGTCGGGAACGTACCAGTGCTTAGTGAAGCCATTGAGTACGTGAAGAAATTCACGGGCTTCCACGAATTCGCCGAGTTCACGGCTGAAGACGTGGGGACGTCCGAGAGTGGGCTGAACTCAGTGGTGCTGGCGAACAATGACGAGACGGTGCTGATACCGATGAATGAGCCTGTGTACGGGACGAAAAGGAAGAGCCAGATTCAGACGTATCTGGAGCACAACGAGGGGGCGGGGTTGCAGCATTTGGCATTGAAGAGCGAGGACATATTCAAGACCTTGAGGGAGATGAGGAAGCGGAGTGGACTCGGTGGGTTTGAGTTTATGCCGTCTCCACCGCCGACTTATTATCAGAATTTGAAGAATAGAGTTGGGAATGTGCTGAATGATGAGCAGATTAAGGAGTGTGAGGAGCTTGGGATTTTGGTTGACAAGGATGATCAGGGTACTTTGCTTCAGATCTTCACTAAACCCATTGGGGACAGGTATATCTTTCTATCTATCTATTTACGACACATTCTACAATTTAAGACGGATATATCTATTTGAAATGGTTGATACCGGTATGTTCATCCGAAACGCATATAATTTGTGTAGATTAATGGAAGATGGTGTTTTGTTTGATTCATTGCTACTTTATTACATGGGACGTCACTAGTTTTGTTTGGTACGGGAACATGCAGGGATTGCCAATTTAAGCATTTCAAATTGAGCAGTCTCTCTGATGAGACCATTCCTATACGCATATAACGGGTATTCGTGATTAACGTATGACCATTGTATTGATTATTATGTCTATTATTGAGTACATTGTGACCGGCTGCAATGGTTGTTATTTTGGCGACATTTAGGACCTGTTCTTTCCAGCTTATTTTCAGCTCATTTCATTTCGCTCAAATTCGATTCGATTCCATTGGATTCGATTCATTTCATTTCGATTCGATTCAATTCAAAGACTATGTTATAAATTTGAACTTCATTCGATTCGACTCATTTCGATTCGATTCGATTCATTTCATTTTCGATTGATTCGATTCAAATTCTAAAAAGTCCGAAGAATGTGTCCTTAGTCACATGTAACTCGTTGTACTAATGTTCAGGTGGACTAATGTTCATCAGTAGATTTAAATATTTAAGGTGTCATTGGATAATCAATATTTAGGTGGACTAATGTTCAGCAGTAAGTTCAAATATGGCTTCTAGTAATGAGTATACTATAAATGGGATAGAACCAAATTGGATATCGTGTTTTGGGAATCGGGATGAAATTCTTGGGTGTGTTAATTGACTTAATTCAGCTGTAACACGTTTTTTTTAAAGGCGTAATTAGTTCGTGTTGAGGGAATTAGGCACAAGATGAGATATGTCACTACGTCCAATAGTCAGTTAAACATTTGATGGGTCAATATTTATCTTTTTTGTTGGTGTTAGTGGTGGGACAATTTTTACCGATGCCAAAGAATGATAGTCAGCATGAGAACGATAGTAGTAGCAACGTGCTTAAGCTGATGTTAGGTTCTATTATGGGTTCTGTGAAAAATGTGATAGCGGTGTCTTTAGGTCGTATTCTTGGATTGCTCTCTGAACTTTGGGATATATTTTAAGTGCCTTTCTGCCCTATGAACTGTTAGGCGTGCTTGGTGATTCCGACATTAGATGTCTAGAAAGGTTTTATGTGCAAATTTTATTTGCCGTCACTTGTGCTATGTGTTGCGTAAGGGGGACCTTCCTTTCCTTATTGTTGGCCTTTAAAATTGTTCCTGAATTATACCATTTACCTCATATAGGGTTTCATGAAACACTCCGTAAATCAGTCGAGGGTCTTTTAAGCTGTAGTTATTACTCATTATTGCTATATTCAGGCCAAGTTCAACCGACTTAAATGGATGTTTTCTGCCATTACCGTTATTTATAAAGTACACTAGTGTGACTTCATTTGTGTTTATGCTATCAGGCCAACAATGTTCATCGAAATAATCCAAAGAGTCGGCTGTATGGTGGAGGACGGGGAGGGCAAGTTGTACCAAAAGGGTGGCTGTGGAGGATTCGGGAAGGGCAACTTTTCCGCACTCTTCAAATCCATTGAGGAGTATGAGAAGACGCTCGAAAGCAAATCTCGTACAGGTACAACCGCCGCATGAGTTGGTCATTGTGCACCGACTAGGATTATGATTATGTAATTTAAAATTGTGTAGACACATCTTTGTGAGTTGCCGCCTGTGTATCGGGGCGTTCAGCAGCTTGGATCATGATTGTTTTATTTAGCATTACATACTCGTAGAATTGTAGACATAAACTCCCCAGAAAAATCTCTTTATCAGGTACTCCTTTGCATGTATTAATAAGGATTTATCAAATAAGATGTGGTTGAACCGTAGCTATGTTTTCTCGTATAAATAGATAAGAATTTTCAATTTCATAGCTAACTAAATAGTGTCAAATATTATTGTGTACAAATGAAGTTAAAGTGATGAAGTATACGCTATGTAAACAGTAACAAAGTTTAACAAAATGTTAATGATAAATAAATAGTTTATGACAACCTTGTGTAATTATAAAACTTAATAAACTAAAAATTTGTCCAACCAAATGGAGTATTACTCAAAATAAGCTTTTGTGTTTATTTATAGGTTAGGCCTTTACGATCTCGAATTGAGGCCAACGTCTCCCGTTAACCCGTACCTTTCCCCTGCCTTTTGCCTTAGATGTTTCTTTCACATTTTCGCCTTTTTGCTATTAACTTGGGCTTGACGTTAAAGACGTTCTCGACTTGACTTTCCACAGGAGGCAAGTCAAGTGAAACCTTAGACGACATATGAAAGAGCCTTCCATTGATTGATAGATTAAAAAGAGATTTGAAAGGCTTTTTCTTTTACCTATGCATAGAAATCTTGTAGAAGAGTGTTTTTGGATGTGATAGGATGCATTCATTTCATCTCTGTATACACATCAGTCCGTAAAATCCACGTACGGAAAACAAGACACCTAATTTACAAAGCTCTCAACAAAACTTAGTTAACTCAAGATCATCGTTAAAATGTATACAATATTACCCTCATCGGCCTTCCTGCAACCTTAACCGATGCATTAAGGTTCTCTTTTGAAAGTTATCGACCGTGAAGAACAAAGGGCAAAAGCTAGAACCAAATTTACATGGGCAAAGCTCTAGTTGTAGTTGAAAATCTCAACCTTAGCCTGCGGACCGCCTTGAATGTAAACAAAAGTGAACTCCTCACCAGGATGCAATACTCTTAGTTGAGGTGGTGCTTTGTAGATGTTCTGCTCTCGTGTTTTAATTAGACCGTATATTGGTCCCCAGAGATTCTGGATCTTCAACTCGAGATTTTTGATTGTCTTAGATGACGTGTTCTTGACGATCACCCTGTGACGGTATTGAGTTTTGCCTTTGTCTACCCATGTAGCTGTTATGGAATGGAGAAACTTGATAGGAACATCTGTAGGAAATCAATAATAGTCAGTCATTGTTATATATCGGAAGTTATTCAGCGTTGATTGTATGTTACAGTAGTTTACCTGATGATGGTGACTTGAATTGAGGGCTTTGACGATATGAAACTGCAAAGTTAGTGACGAATCTTAGAATCGAAACTTAAACTTATGGCGGTGAGTTATCGGTTCGACTGAATGTGTTCGGTATAATTTAAGTACTCACCTGGTGTGGTTGCATAGGGAGTTTCTGGTGCATTGTTTGCACCTGCAATAATCAATCTTATAGTTTGAGTTACAACTCTTACAAGGGATTAAAAGTTTATAGATCACATTTATCAGAAAAAAAGGGAGAATTTTATTTCTTATGAAACACGACGAAACACTTTAAATGATATACTAAACCAGTTGCACAAGGAGGACGAATTGTAAACCTGAGTAGCCGCACGAGGTCCTTAACTTGGCGAAAAGACCTACGAGGGGAGCGGTGCCAGAGAGAGTAGGCTCAGTTTGTTCATAGTTGGACCGATCATCGACAAAATTATCGTTTTGGTCGGGACCTCCAACAAGAGCACCGAATATGACATTAGGGTCTCGACTGGTCAGATGGTACCAGGATTCATACCCTTGAACACAACCCACTGCTCCACTGAGGATAGTGATCGAGGGAATCGATGCACCTCTATGGTGCACATGCAGAGGGTAGTTCGACCCGTAACCAACCAAGTAGCTCATAGACTTCGGATTCTTTCCTAAGAAATAATCAGCCTATAAGAGTGAATTTGTGTCAGTAGTATTCACTCAGACGTGTTGTTTGAATAGTTTGCGAGAGTAAAAAACCTAGCCATTATTTCGCTTTTCTATATGGGTAAAGCCTACTGACTTGCTGATATCATATCTTTAATGCGATAGTCGTACCTGTGCCTTAGAAAAGTCGAGGAGGTCTTGCGGCTTCACAATTCCGTCAGGGCAACTGATAGTAGCCTTGGCTGCAGACAGATATTCTGAGTAGACAGCAGTGAGGAACGCAGAAGAGGATGCGTACTGCAAGTTGTTCCATTGACGTACATACACTAAGCCACCTGATCATCCCACCGGAAATTAGAACACAATGTCTGAAGAACTATGATTTTCTGCGACTAATTTAAAAGTGTAGTCGCAAAGCTTACCAGGAGTAAGCTGAACATTGTAGCCGTTGTTCTTTTGTAGGCAAGCGCATGTAAAATAGTCAGCCTTGGCTTGATACTGCTTTAATGTGGCAGTATATGATTCACATTTACCTTCCAACAGCACCTAGAATCCGAAATTATTTTAATACGTTTTATGAGGAATTTTTCAACGTTTATTCTAGTACTACTCAGTAACGTGGCTGAATTTATGATAATATGACTTCGGAATTTAGGATGCTCTGTGACTTGTTCGTTCCATAGAGTGCATGTTTGATTCTACTGATGTGCTGGATCGAGTGTACGACACAGGCACGTGATTAGCATTGAAGAGTTTACGAACCTTGGAGAGGAGGATTTGGACACCAGCGTACTTGTTGTCCCACGAGAATTCTCGGACAGCCCAGCCTGTACCGCCCATGGAGTCACCATTATCGATGACATATTTCAGGTACGACTCTTTGTTAGTGGCTCTGTACAGCCATGCTGCGGCCCATAGAAGCTCATCCTATCAACACACACGATCACTCAGTTGACCCGCAAGACATACGAAAATTGTGTTACATTTTCACTAATTTTAGAAGAAACCAAATGATGCATGACTTAGACTTACTGTATAGCCAGAGGTTGTGTAGAATTCCCGTGCATTTGGGATGGAGTCATCGTATAGCCCTCTAAAAGTGTCCGCAAAATCAAAGAGCTGCACAAATTCGCAATTCACAACTCACGATTAATGTAATTAGAACTCCCAAATGACAATTGTGTCGACTGCGTAGTAAAAAGAAAAAGATAGTTAAGGCATTAACCTGCTCAGCATGGTACAAAAGAAGCGAAGAGTAGGAGGAATTGTACGGCTTGAAGGCCAAAGATGCAGCAGCTAACGCGGCAGCAGTTTCACCAGCTAAATCGGAGCCAGGGTTCGACGAGTCAATCTTGTAAGCTGTACGAGACGTGGTCATGTCCTCTGCTCGCTCCCAGCAATAATGATCTGAGTCTCCATCTCCAACCTTCACAACAATTGATTTATGAAAGAAAAATTAAATTTACACCAGTTAGTTTTCAACTCGTCTATAACCCACCACTTTCATTCGTGGATGATTTATGCTTTTCTAGTGAAAGGGCGCGGACGTATAGAACACAAACCTGTGACCAAAGGACGTCAGAGTCGGTATGGGCCTTAAGAAAATAATCAGTGCCCCATCTAATAGCGGACAATGCAGCGTTCATCTGGTTTGCTGCTATCAAATCGTTGCTGAAATCCACTGCTGCCCAAGACATCATCGTGACTGAATACGCCATTGGTAGCCCAAACTTTACGTGGTCACCTGCGTCGTAATATCCTCCTACCAGGTCCACCTACAGTTTACGTACATCTGTCATTTTTCATAGCTTTTTACTGGCGGGATAATCCATTGACAGTTAAAGTTCTATAATCGGTTATATACTCTAACACTAGGCCAAATATATATACGTCTGCATTTTCGTAACAAGTATATACACTACCATGGTAGAGACAAGACTGACTTAACGTAATCATATATATAGAGAGTAATTGCATAGAAAGTTAGACATACTCCTTGAGAAAACCCATCACTCAAACCAGAATCACGGCGCCAATTGACCCCATTATTGTAGGGCAGTTTCCCGGACCGTTGAGCTTCAAAAAACTTGAACGTCTTACCGAGTGCATCACCATAGTCGAACCCCGATACTACTAAACTTACGACTTCCATCGCAACCATGATGCCAATTACTACCCTGTAAAATAAACCGCCTCGCGAACATAGCCTTAATTCCATGGTTATCCAATTTAATTAATTCCTCTTTTACCTATAACTATATTAATAAACCTATATTATTATTATACGGAGTAACAAATAATTAAGCAAATTAAATTATATGTGATGAAATGAAATAAGAATTTCATTCATTCATTCATAAATAATATTAATATAGCTGACTTTTAGGAGGAGGAGACATGGATAACTAACTGATAGTAGTAGGCTTCACGTCGTAGGAGCAAAATAAAAACATGAGAATTTGGTAACCACGTCGTTGAAGTCATGAATTGTGCATGCATGTACCCTAGCTTAAGTACCCTTTAGACGTGCGCTTTCAATTAAATAAATGGTCCTTTTCTTAACTACCCACCGTTTATACGCTTTTTATTTTGTACTAATAATGTCCAATGAGTAGTTGTAGTAGAACGGTCTCAATGTCTCATGATAAATTAATATAGGTTTAACTATACAAATTAAAACTAATGATATAATAAAGTCAAGTCTACTAAAATTAGTTGTATGTAATTGGGGAAAAATAGTTACAATTAAGAATTAAATTAATACAAATATTTTAAAAATGAATATAATAATATTGTATCAGTATTATCATTAAATGGGGTACAAAAATCGTATAAATAATTATATATGAAGAAGTCTTACGATAATATATTTAACAACTGTCTCATACGATAAATATTGTTTGGGTTGTTAACATGTAATACATTTGGCAATCTAAGTTATTAAACCAGGAGCGATTCTAGAGGTTTCAAAATGGTGGGTGCCGGCGCCCGGCAGTGGCGGGTCCACAAATCAATAAGATGAAGGGCATTTTGTTATGTGTCCAAGAACTTTTTTTAGCAATTTTTTAAAACAAAATTAATTAGTTCGGAAATCAATTTGGTTGACATATATATTACTAGCGATAAGAGTATTAGAAAAAATTATATTTTTATAGTGATATATTGAAAAAGAAGTTAATGGGGCTTGATTGCTTGAAGCCTTGAACTTAACGCTACATCAATGTTTTGAGAACTCTACCACTTTGCTAGCTGCAAATATTTTTTGAACTCCCGACTTGGGGTTATCTCATATCATTAACCTCATTCAAAAGAACAGGAATTAGACGGTTCGGAACACGGCAATTGCACATGAGGTATATATATATGATAATGAAAACAAATGGTATAAAGTAATAAGAATGAAGTGATATATCAGATGAATTGAAGTGTCATAGACCGTATTATGATGATATTTTTCGGACAGCTTGTGTCAATGCGATGTGCAACAGAGTTACACATACTACGGGTCCGGCTCCCGGTCTAAAGTGGTATGATACGAGTCTTGGATTAGCAGTTGTAAACAGGTATGATGCAATTGCAGTAAATTTCTCTGCAAGTGGAACTGTGCAAGTTATTCATATGTACCAATACGAAGAATAGGCAAAAAATTCAACGGTGAACAGAAAACAATTTCAATATTGTATATTTATATATTCAAATCTTCTATAAGTTACAAGGAGCCTAATTAATGTAAGAATTTACACTGATATAATTAACGATCATTAATTTGGGAATTACAGAAATATTATAATAACCATTTAAAAAACAAAAATTCTTGTGTGGATCAAGCCTTACAATAAATTATTGTAGTCCGCCTTATTTATATTCGATTATATAGTTTCGTACCCATAGGCAGGTCCAGTGGTGGTTCAATGGGTGCAGTTGCACCCCTAAAGTTTGAGAATACATATTTTTTTCAGAGAAGTAATGTTCATGAACTAAAATGTGTTCTAGTGGTTTTTTTGGTGGGTAATAAGTATTGGACATTACTCTCATTAGATTGGGGGTTCAAACCTCTACACAATTTTCAGCATAGTACAACCAAATTTATTACAAAAAAATTCATAAAATCATCCTACATTGACTATTTAAATTAAAAATGTTCAAGAGTAAATTAGTATGTAAAAAAAAAAATTGTTTGTCATGTTTCACTTTTGTTTTTTTTTTTTGCACCCCCATCCAAACAGTTCTAGATCCGCCTCTGTTTGTACCATTTAAGTGATAATTATTAACTGTTACTATATTTTTTTAGTACCCGTGTAGATTTGTTTCATATTTTTGTATCATTTTAAATACAATATGTACCTTGGTCTCATGTTAATCTAATGCGAGTTCTGTCTCACAGGAAAATTATTGTAAAAAAAAAATAAGTCTTGGGAAATTCCATCCTTTACTACGAAAGTGAAAGACGAGTTTTCTCATACACCAAATGTGACCACATTTAGGTTGTTCGTGATCATTATTAATTATAATATGACATAATACATCTTAATAGTAATCACTATATATTCAAGACTGGTCATAATTATCCTAAATGTGTCCATAAGTGTTATGAAATCTATCTTTAACGTTCTCAGTGAAAGACAGTCTTTTTAAGACCTTTCCTTTTAAAAGGGCCCTTGAATTAATTTCAACACAATCATGGAATTTTTTTTAACAATAGTGAGGATAAAATTAGCACTAAGAATCAAATTAATTCCTGTAGAATTACAAAGAGAGGCATTAACAAAAATGAAAATAACACTATCAAAGACTTAAGTTGGCCTTCATCTACTGCTGCTGATGAGCTGTATGGTTGACTAAGGACATAATCAACTGCAATACACAAATAAGCACCATTTAGGTTACTGCCAATAAATTATTATCCAACTAATTTAAGTCGATAGTTAAAGGCCCAAGAATCGGTTTCATAAAATTTTAACATGGCTCCTCACACAAATGTCTTGTGGACATGAAGTGTGGATACAGCTCAACTAAAAGTTTGAGGTGATAGTTGAAGACTCGAGAATCCGTTTTATATTCTAATAAACTCAAAATCTTCTTTATACATTTTTGAGAAGTGTAGTGAAATCGACTGAACGGAGACTCTTAATTACACTTAACTAGATTGGAAACCGTTTCATGTTAGCCAACTAACCTCCTTGAGTGCTAGGTGCATTTGCTATTTCCGATGTCTCGGGACCTGTAGATATGATTGAAATTTTGTCAAGTTCATATTGGTCTAGAAATTAAGCCGAAAATACTAGATTTAACAAGTTCATTTATGCATATTGTTTACTACTGTGTTATTATAAGATGAAAAGTAATTAGTAATAAGGGATTTATAGAGCATCACTTACTTGGAGCAGGTGCGTTTGACGAGGGTTGTTCTGGTGGTGTGTTACCATCTGCTGGATGATTAGTAGACATGTTAACTATCGGAATATATTTGATCATATTATTGATTTAAATAACTTATGAATTACCTTCGGACGCTTTTGGGGATGGTGTTGTTGGAGGTGAAACTGTTTTAAACAAAATTACCAGATAGATTAGCGAGTGTGACACGCAGTTTAGTGAGTTTTCTTGCATTGTTTACACAAGTAGTGCTCGAAGAAGCTCACCTGATGGTGTTTCTGGAGCCAAACTCGGAGTTGTAGGACCTACAAGTTCAAAAAAATATGAAATTAGAGAAATCGACGTAATAAATAATCAGATAAATGGTACGCAGAAGCCCTTTAAAAATCACATACTAGGTGGAGGGTCTGTCGAAGGATTATCATCTGTCGAAGGGACAAAACGCAGGTTTAAACAAACAGGTCACCAAAAACAAAAACTATGTTGAATACTGAAAGGTAAGTAAGATAATGACCTGAAGAAGTTGTGGAGGATCCGTCAATCAATTTGGCAAAAAGGCCTATAAGGGGAGCAACTGCGGATGTTGTAGGCTCGGATTGCTCGTAGTTGTCTCGGTCATCAGTGAAGCAGTCATTGCTGTCTGGACCTCCAACAAGAGCTCCATATTGTATGTTCGGGTTTGGGCTCGAGTTCTTATACCAGGACTCGAACCCTTGCACGCACCCTACAGGGTCGGGTAATACCGTTTTGGAAGGGATGGAGGAGCCTCTGTGGTGAGTCTTTTCTGGGTACTTGGTTCCGTATCCTACTAAGTAGCTCATTGATTGAGGATTATCACCGAGAATGTAGTCAGCCTGTAGCAAAAGAAATCAAAAAATTAGGGGAATGTTTGGTCACCTGTTATAAGATCAGAATTTAATGAAGGTGTGAAAATGTTCATGTGTGTTGAAGTAAAATTTAGTGATGTTCTACTGTTGTTCTAATATCGACTTCATAAGAGTAAAATATCTATTTCTTTGATTCAGGCGTACTCAGCGACAGTAATTCACCTGTGATTTAGCGAATTTGAGCAGAGCTGGAGGTTTGATTCCTGATTCATCTGGACAGTCGACAACAGAATTGGTACTACTCAGGTAATCAGAATAAACGGCGAGGAGGAAAGAAGCTGAGGCCGCGTACTGCAGATTGTTCGACGGAAGAAGGTAAGCCAGTCCTCCTGATTCAGGAAGCAAACATATCAGCGAAACAATACGTAACGCTTGGTATTATTACAAGACTGATACAGCTTGGGAGCTAAACCTGGAGTTATTTGAACATTGCAATCACTATTTTTCTGCAAATATGAACACGTAAAGTAATCTGCTTTCGCTTTATATTGCTTCAAGGTACCAGCACATGACTGATCGTCTCCATCGAACAAGACCTGCCAAAGCGCAAAATCGTGGCTACTATTAACGTTCTCATTGTTACGTTATTAGTAACTAATGCTGCATTATTTAATGATGATAATCAGTTTTTCCCGGCGTACCATAAGATAATTTTTTGATTGAATGAAAAAAAAGGGGTTCAAATTAACCAAGAAATGCTTTAAATCAACGTATGAATTACCTTAGACATAAGAATCTGTAAACCAGCATATTTGTTGTCCCAGGAAAAGATATCGACGGCATTTCCTGTTCCTCCCAAGTCGGCAGCATTGTTCGTAGCATACTGCAAGTAGTAGTCGTCATTTGTGGCCCGGTATAGCCAAGCAGCGGCCCACAAAAGTTCATCCTTCAAGCATAAATAAAGCATAGCTGTCCATCTTAGCGTACATTATATTGTCATATAGAATTCGTTACATTTTGAAGTTAACTTCAGACTAAAAATTGCAAAAGTCGCATCTTACCGAGTATCCAGATGAAGGGTAGAACGCTTCAGCAGAAGGGATTGAATCATCGTAATTCCCTCTAAAATCATCTGCAAATGTGAACAGCTGCACCAAAAACAGGTTGTCTAGGTACTTAGAACAAATCGAATAACTTGGATACTCTAGTACTGAATGAATTTGTTGACAAAACAATGAAATTTGGCCTCGTCTTTTCCTTTGTCAATCCTTCATCGAAACAACGTATAAACGTCTGGTAACTTTTGATACGAATTTCAAAAACAATGTCTAAACTCTAAAGCTCTCTTTGGTCTAGTGGTAGGATCGACTTTAATTACCTGTTTAGCATGAGTAAGAAGAAGAGTGGAGTAAGAAGAGTTGTATGGTTTAAACGCTAATGACGCTGCAGCCAAGGAAGCTGCTGTTTCTCCCGCAACATCTGAACCAGGCAGACAAGAATCAAGACGGTAAGCTGTTCGTGATGTCGTCATATCCTCAGATCGCTCCCAGCAGCTGTGATCTGATTCTCCGTCTCCTACCTACATCATCTCAAACTCGTCAAATCTCCACAAAACATGTACAAGTTAGTCTGACAATAAAGCCCGTGAAATCTGGTGACAAAGCTAAAGCTGATGTTGGAAGTCTGAGATCAGATTTGTACTCTAATACAAGTACTAACAGAGGCCCATGGGTTACCTGAGCCCAAAGAACATTGTCTTCGGAATGAGCCTTGATGAAATAATCAGTACCCCATCTGATAGCTTGAAGAGCGTAGTCCATCTGATTAGCGGCGACAATCTCACTTCGGAAATCAACAGCTGCCCAAGCAAGTAGAGTCACACTGTATGCCATTGGAAGCCCGAACTTAACATGATCGCCTGCGTCATGGTATCCTCCCACCAAGTCGACCTGCATTCATTTGTATGTATTTTTGCTATGTCAGTTCTGTGTTGCTGTATGAAATACACTACAGCCAGGTTCTAAAAAGTTTCCTTCTATCATCTTATGGAAACGTATGTGTACGTAATCTCCGATCTCATTATCACTGCTGACGACTATTTTATCAGGCAAAATTTTGGAACTAGACGACTACTTCATGACACAGGAACTGATGAAGATGTCGATTGTCGACAACAACAAACAAACCCGCAAGTCATTGTAATTTATTCAATAACATCTGAAATTAAGAGCAGCGGCGAGTAAATCCTGATTTTCTTACTACTATTACATCATTCCACAAATGGTACGATTTAGTCATATGTACAACAACATTATCTTACAGTAACGATACTTTTAGATTGTTTTCAAACAACCCGAGTATAAATTACAACCAAAGTTACATCAAATAACAGCTAGAAAAGAATTCGTAACTCAACCATGCACGTAAATTAAATTTAACGTGCATAAAAGTAAAAAAAAAAAAAAAAAAAGATAAAAAATAGGTACGTACTTGTTGAGAAAGACCGTCATTAAGGCCAGAATCACCGCGCCAAGTGACACGTTGATCACTGGGAAGTTTGCCCGATCTCTGTGCTTCAAAAAATTGCAAACTCTTGTCAAGTGCATCACTATAATCATAACCTAACACACCAACATTTATTATAAAACTACATGCTGATATTAATATCAAGTATGTTCTTAAGACCACTAATAAGTTTGCCATGCAATTAAATTTCAACTCTTAATAAATTTTCTATGTTTCTTTGACAAAAATTTCCATTAAACTTTTGAAGTGATGCAAAAAATGATAATTTTATAGACAAATGGAAAAATAAAATAAAAAAATAGTTTCGTTTCGTAGTAGTGAAAATTTTGATAGGGACGTATGTTATTGTGCCTGCACGTTGGAGAATGAAGCGTTGAGCTTCTCACGTAGTAACTTCTATTTTGACTAATTATACATTTTTAAACTCATAAAAGGTCAACTACAGACAAACCTTCAACAAATCACAATATGTTGTAGAACTTGTTTTGGTAAAAAAATCTACAAGTAAGAAAAAAAGTGAATGTGGATCAACCAGTACTATTTGTGAAACAGAACAGAATTGAGCTAAATGGGACAGAACTAAGGACACAAGGATTGATGACGCAAAAATATTGGGAGACCTCACATAAATGTACGTGGAGCAAGTCTTTTAAAAAATTGTTTCTCAAGGTCAACCCAAGACGACAACAAATGTGGAAGATATGTTGATAACAAATGTAAATATCTTATTATCATATAACAATTATATATACATTTTAAGCTATATACGGTCGAACTTACGAAATTATGACTTTCGATCTTAAAGGCAAATTAGACTAACATTTTGTAACGAAGGGAGTACTACATTTGATATATGGCGTAAAATACTCTATCTATTTACTCCCTCCATTCAACTCCATAGGCATCCCATTCCATTTTAGGCCATTCATTTCCATTGACATCATTTCTATTTTGGGCCATTCATTACTCACTAACTACTCACTTAACATACCCCTAAATATATTAAACACTAAACTAAATTAATAATCTCACCCTTAATAATGTTAATATTCCAACAGCCCAAATACTCCCACATTACACCAACTAACATTTCCCGCGGTTTTTATTCAGGCCCAAATACTCCACCTTCCCAACTACTTTCATCCACCTCAATCAATGATCATTCTAGATCATTCACTCTCCCTCATTTGCAAAACCTAATTTCATTCACTCTCTCTCTTCTCTCATTTGCACAATTCACACACTCTCTCTTCTCTCATTTACACACTTCATACGGCTGAAATAATTTTCTATTACTCCCTTTTTTTTTGTCTTCTTTTTCATCTTCTTTTTCTCTTCCGTTTTCTTTCTTCTTTTTCGTCTTTTTTTTCTGTCATTATTTTTGTCTCATATTACTCCATTTTCTTTTTTTCTTCTTCTTCCTTCTATCAGTATGAGTATTGATGACCGGTGTATTTTTGTTCCTGACACAGAAGATCAGTGGAGGTATCCTATTATTGATGGGGAATATGTTGTCCCTGATAGTGAGGAAGAGGAATCTGGTGTTGTTAACGAGGTGGTTGACGAGACGGCTGCTCCGGCTGAAGGCACGGTTCCTGAGGTGGTTGAGGAGACGGTTGAAAAACCATGGTCCGTTGATTATGATCATCCTGACAACGAGTTGGCGTTTGAGATTATGTGTGACTATTATCCTTGGTTCAGATCTTTCTGGCATGAAACGAAAGGGAGTAAATCTTAACTTTTTAATTTAATGTCCCTTTTTTTTTACAGATTTTTGTTCAGATATCGTATTTATATGGGTAGATCTGTTGTTTTGAATGTTGTTTATGTCAATGTTGGTCATTATTCTGTATGAAAAAGTTGTTTTTGTTTATGGTTTTCGTATATTTGATTGTATTTTTTGAAGATCTGTTGTTTTCATGAATTTTTGAGGCTATATTCGTTGTTTTCATCATTCTGTATTTTTTGTTTTCATGATCTGTATTTTTGAATGTTATTTATATTCGTTGTATGAAAAAGTCTATATTCGTGTTGATCTGTTGATGTTGGTTATTCCGTATTTTTTGTTCATTTTTTATGCGACATTCTGTAGATCTGTTGTTCTAACTGTAAGAATAATTTATTTTTTAAAAGAATTTCGTAAATAGATCTGTTGTTTTTTCTATACTCCGTATTAGTGTATTTTCATAATGATATCAGTTGTTTTTCGTAAATAAAACAAAAATATCTGTTGTTTTCCGTAAATAATGATTCTGTATCAGTGTATTTTCTATAGATCTGTTGTTTTTTTCGTTGAGTTCTATAGATCTGTTGTTTTTTTCGTAAATATCAGTGAATTTCTGTTGTTCTATAGATCTGTTGTTCTAACATTGTCTTTTTTTCGTTAAGTTCTCGTGTCACCATGTATATTTGACTGTATTCTGTGTAGATCTGATGTTTTTTGTTGTATCATTATTACTCCGTATCATTAAGAAATCAACTTTCTATTAAGTTATGTTGTTTTTTCTGTTGTTTACAGCAATATTGATCATGAATATGTTAAAATAACTTCTGTTTGTTGCTGATTTATGTCTATTTTATGGTATTTTGTGTGAGTCTGATGGTAGAGGTCATGTTGTTGCTCTGTTTTGACATTATATTAGCATAAAATCTCATGTTGTCTGCTATTCTATTCTTCTACTCCTTTTGATGTTGTTGTTTTGATTTTCTTTCATGGTTTCGAAATTTATTTTTTTTGAATTTGATGAAACATTATGTGTAAATACTCACAACAAATCGATGATATGAAACCTTAATGGTTAGAGAGGCGTTGTGAATGAAAGTCATTTACACATCAGAATAACTCATTTGGTCATTCTTACAATGGATTTTAAATGTCTCCAAATTTTACAAATATTTTGGTTACAAAAATTGATGCAACCTTTTTGGTGTTGAAACGTTTGTGACTGTTTTTCGTTGGCAACTCGATGACATTAACCCAACTACGGTATGAGAGTTGTTCGACATGGTCAATTTGTTGTTTTATTTACACCAATACTGCGACGGCTCAATTTTAACCAACAATATTGTTAAATTTGTCGATTAGACGTTTATAATCCGAACAATTCGATGATATGAAACCTTATTGGTTTGAGAATTGTTCTAACGTAGTCATAATGTTGCCATATGTTTATCAGTACAGTGATGGCTCAATATATGATGCACTCATATTGGTTTGTGTCGGTGACGTAATCCATTGTCGCCACACTCACTCAATATTTGAGACGTGTCTAATTGAAGCAACCTTACTGGTCATATTTTGTTGGTGATGTTAGCGACTTAATCAATTTGATGATATAATTCCATTTTGGTATGAGAATTGATACATTAATTTTGAAATACTGACATTGATTTTATTAACCATCTTACATTATATTTTCATCCAAAATGTTGCATTTCTTTGTCGTGATTACACCGTAAACAAACTTTTAAACATAAGAGGTTTGTTTACTTTGTAAACACAACACCAAAAGTCTAACACAAACACTAATACACCTACGTCTATTACATATTCAACCATTTAAATTGTAACCTAAATCTTCGATGATCTTTTCGATGCCACTAGTTTCTCCAAGCTCGATCAACATTTCGACACATTCTTTGACAATACTTTCATTTACACTAATGTTTGTCGGAAGTTGGCCAATGCGTTGTAGATGATCTTTGCTCATATGAGGGATTGAGAAATTATTATGCCCTTTCGCCTTCATAATTTCAACCATAACTGACTGTAAAGTCAAGAATATTTTGTTGAGTTTGGTAGGACAGAAATCAGCATAAGCTGATTCCACTGCCCCAACTAATTCCTGCACGTTTGTTGCTGAAATTTGAGTTTGTAACGATTGTATAGCTCTAAAAAAACCCAAATCATTTGTGTTAAGATCAGGGGGAATCTTGGTGTTTGAAATACTAACTCTCAATATTGAAACCGTCTTCATTGCCGCTTTTCTAAAATCTGGATAAATCGTTTGTGAAGTGAGGGTGTCGCATTGTCTTCTTTGGCATGATTATGTGTTTGCTACTCGTAGTGGCCGCCAATGCTTTAATTGCTCGGAATAATTTTCTCGATTAGACATTGTTTAGTCACTTCCTTTGTGATTGAGTTGATCGATTTCGTTTCTAATGTCCCCGGCCATTTGCTTTACTCCTCCTTTGGTGTTTGTTCCTTTACTGTGGTAAAAGGAAAAACACCAATTTTCCATCGAATATCATTTCACCCCCGTCATCATAGACGGGTCTACTATACCCAGCGCACATGAACATTACTTTGGGTAAGCGCTTTGATTTGCATGCTCGGTAGCGTGGTTCCTCACCATCAGCGAGATAGTACTTGTGATTGGCTCTTGAAAGGTAGAACCATTTTTCATCCCGATGTGTATGGCGTTTGTCATATCTTTGAATCGAATTTTGGCACTGGATTATTGCGAGCTTCGGTTTGTTCTTTATGCGGTTTGTTCCACCTCAGTGAATTGAGGCAAAACTTGATTCGATTTACTTTGTTCAAGTCCGTTAGTAGAGGATGTAACGGACTTGAATGAGGCTTAAGAAAACCTTGTACGACCCATTTGTGTACTGATTCAGTACCGCCACTTTTGATTTTTTTGCTATGCGTTCCATTGAGCTTCGTTCCGAGAATTTGAGTGACTTTATGAATTCTACATCTGGTAGCACCCTTTTCCTGTTTGTATTACCATATCGTTTGCTTTTGACGTCAAGACTTCCCGCTAATTGACTTGATTTTGCTTTTTTCCAGATTTTGGTGATTGTCGTTCGGTGTAAGCTCCACTTAGTCTTTGCCTGCATTGCATTACCTCGATGAAGATGCCCGTCTTTGCATTTCTCCAACAAGAAAGTCGAAATATCAAGCCTTTCGACTTCGGTCAGACATTTTTTACGGCTTCCGACAGTTGACGACATTATTTGTAAACAAATTGTAAACTTAAAATTGTAAAAGGACAATTGAAACTATGGACTGATAATTTGTTGTGTTTTCAATTTTTTTTGTTTTTTATGTTGGTTTTCATAGCAGAGTTTTTTTGAGGGAAAAAAAAAATACAGTACTTTTATGTGAGTGTTTTGTGAACACAAACTCAATATGTAAGCCAAGTAGTGTAGGGCCTCTATTTGTTTGGAGGGAAAATGAAAATATTTGTATTTCAATTGGAGGGAAAAATTAGGCTGAATTTGCTAATGTGAGAGAAGCCCACGTGACTGACCCTCTTCAATAATTTGTTATAGTTGCTCTTAACACTCCACTTGCTCTTAATATTTTGTTTAACACTCCACTTGCTCTTAATTATGATGACATCGGCATTTTATTAATAGTTGTGCATTGACATCACGATGTCAATGGAAGTGAATGGAGGGAGTATTTGTTTGACACTTTTTATTACTGGATTTTTTTAACGACACACTTTATTAAGATATATTTAAATTAAGACTCTTTAAAACTACACACTTCATTGAGAAATATACCTATTTAAAATGTATAACTAATAATGCCTAAAATTAAATACATAAAAATTTAAGAGTTGACACCTTAATAATAAGACATAACATATGAAGTAAATGGATTTAATCAAGGGCACTATTGGAATACTAAAACTTGCGCAAACATAACTTACGCAAACTTTGACTCTCCTTTGACTATTCATCCTTTTATTATAGGATAGGAAGGAGAAGGATATTAGATACCCAAAATTTGTTAAAAAGACAATTGTGCAAATAGAGACTATAAAACCCTAAACCTCAGCTCCTAAATCAAAGCTATCAACTCAACTGCAGCTACAAATCGGTAAGTGTAATCCCCAATTCTACTTTTGTCTTTGTTTAAATTCAATTGCTATTTCAGATTCTACTTTTCTCAACTCCGATTTTGCCTGAAAATAAATAAATCTTGTATTTTATTTAACAATTATTATTTGTGTTTCAGTATTTATGGATTTGAATAAGCTTTTGCATCAGTATAACAATCTGTCTAAAGAAGAAATTCAAAAGTTTTGGGATTGTTCTCGGGGCGACGACAAGGAGTTTCGGAGGAAACTCATTCGTTCCCATGAGCATAGGGAGATAGAGAAAAAAGTTGGTAGGCCTGCTCTTTTATCTGGACCCCTACTTCATGTTCTTTCTGTTAATGTTCAACCTAAAACACCTGAGGATAAACCGATTTCTATCTATGGCAGACTACGTGTTGAATTCCGTGATTCCATCTACGGTGGTGTAGTCGGCCATGACTTGTATTTAAACGACACTCCCGAAATCCTCGACATAAATGGCACTTTAACATTAAACTACCCTAGTTATCTCTGTGACCCAGATCATGCATGTATGCCCTTGTTTAGAAGTCAGATAATTGCTGAGTTGTTTGACGGGTTCGGTAATGTTTTTGCTCGAAACCGATTTTCCCTAGACGATGACAAAGTTGAAGGCGAATTTGAACAAGTTAGGTCTTTGTCTCTTCCTTGTGAACAAGGTCTTTTGGTTATCAATTACATTGTCATTCCTTTTGGCATGTATTGTCGTATACATATCAGCTTTTTAGATAAGGACGACTCAAAAAAACGTGATTTCATCATGGTGAATGGTAAGGTTGTTGCTCGATATGCCAATATGTTTGGAAATTGCACCACAGAAGAGTCTGTCCTTTTTAAAAAGCAAATTTCCGACTTTGAAAGGATAGAAGTTGGTGGTCCAAGGATGAATTTGTCTCGATGTTGGGTAGCTTTGCCGGGTTATTCGTCCCTAGTGGTTGATCTAAACTTATCGGAGTTTGAAACCGGCCGACAAATTGTCGTTGACTCCTTAAAATTGGTACCTCAAGCGGGATGGATGACTGGTGACACACTTGTTTTGGATGATCTTCTTATTCAAGTAAATGCAGCATGGTTTCCACCTAATCCAGTCGGACCACGTTACCGAGACAGAGATTATCCACATAAAAAGGCATTTTCAATTTCATCTTTGTGTCAATTGTTACAAACTGCTCTTCGTAATCTTACACTTGACGTTTCTATTTTCCTATGATTCATGTAGCTCCGTGCAAATGTTTCACCATCGTTGCCCCCAATTCAACGAGAAACAGATCGTGATATCGAGTCCACAGATAAGGTGGTTTTTTTTCCTTCTCTGCTTTTATGTAATTTTTACATTGCGGATTTGATTTCATACTTATTTGATTTTGTTTTCTTTAGAATTCGCCAAGAATGCATCAAATGACCATGCTAGAGGTAGAAGAGATGGACAATGATTGCGAGGATGAGGTTTTTTCCTTTTCTATTGGTGCCTTGTCAATTATATTTCACTCCGTATATCCTTTGAGCTAATGTCGGGTTTGTTGTAATTTTATTAGTATTCTTCCGATGAGGACTTATCATCCGGCCTTGCTAGCCCTTGGTATGTTATAAGTTGTCTTAACACTTTTAAGATTTTGTATGCTGCTGTTATTGTAATTTGTTTGTGATTAATTACTCAAGTTTCTCGTTTTTTTTTTTTTTTCATACAAGATTTAATGACATTGTATAAAATTACACGGTAGGATTGGTCGATGTTACGAATTAGTTCTTGCAAGGTGTAGCGTTCACCTAATAATTGCTATGTGTAAAACTGTGATTCTGTTTGTGCGAAGTGTTAAATTTTATTGATATTGAGGGCTGAAGGTTTGCTCTTGTCTAGAGACTTTGATTGTCAGATCCTTCAATTGTTCTGGATTAATATGGCTTGCAAAAAGACGGTGGGTATTTGATTATCAGTTGATAGAGGTGTGTTATCTTATGTGCTAAGCCAGGAGATGTGATGTTGTTCGTAGCCATGTAGGGGCTAGCGTGGTTGTTTGATGACTTAAAGTTAACTATTCTTTTATCGCCAGCAAATGTGATATTCTTTAAGCGTTAGGGTGCTATTAGTTATAACTCATATCTATGGAAAAAAAAAATAATATGTTAGGGACATAAAGTACTTTTCGTTAATGGGAGTTTGAATTGGATCTTGGGAGTTGCTAAGGTCTCGCTGAATTTGCTGTGAGCGTGTTATTTTTTATATTATTTGTGCATGTGTATTTGACATTTACGTGTTTTAAGTAGTTGTACCAGTAAATTTTGTTACGATGTTTGTTGACGTAATACAACTATAAAAAACTTGTGAAGTTAAGTTAATAGGAGATGTAGCTTTTCGGTGATTTGATTTAAAGGTTTTGTATGACTCTTGTTCAAATGTTGATTGACTTGGCTCGTGTAAATGTGAGACTTGAATTCACTTGATTATACTTGTCAGGGGTGTTCATCCTCACAGAAGGAAGCCGTGGTCATCTCCTGCCATGGAAATATTCTCGGTTTTTATTGGGCGAGAGAATTCGAAGGCTCTTCGAATTTTTGGCTCAATTGAGTTTCTCTGTCATGACGAGAGAATTTGTTACATCTTTAAAAGAGAGGAAAACGAAGCTTTTCTATTAACCAAGGATATGAAATCCACGATGATATTAGATGGATCTCGAGAACGTCGTTGCCTTGAACCCGTAAAAATTAAGGTTGACATAAAGGACGTTGAAGGGCTTGTGACCATCAAGGGGTTTCATGATTGGGGTGCCGAAGAACTTGAGAATTCTCATTTCAGCAACAAACAATTATGTTCGTTTATTCAAGGACAGAACGGGTTCGCGGCTGTGCATTATTCAATTTTTGATCGTGCAGTTGCCGCGAGCATTTCCGTTTCTGTAACCCTGAAAAAGGGTTGTGCCAATGTGTATCCCATGATTTATGGAAGTCTTATATCACAGTATAGCGGCTATGATTATTCGTCAATGTACAATCAAGATTATTACCGGTGTGTGCTGTTTCTGAAGACGAAAGATGATGCGATACAACTAAATGCTGATTGTTTAGTTTCGCTTTCGAGGTCTATGGTTGTCGTGCCATTATATTCATCTCTTATTCTAAATGTGCATCTGTCGACGGTAGCACCTGAGCAGACATTATTTTGTACCAAACAACTGGCGATTGGTGATGAGCACGTGACGGCAGAGACAAGTGACATGCTTCTACGTATTGATGTAGATTGGTGCGATATTAAGTAAGGCTGTGTCTTTTTCCAAGAATGTTACTGATATTTTAGGTAGTTGGAATATTTAGTAAATTGTCTCATTTAGTTGGAATGTTGATTTAGTTGTCTAATTTGTGCCTTGACTATCTATTTGATGTATAAAAATAGAATTCTCTTTGTATTTAAATGTATTTCATGTTGCACCCAAGCACTTGTTTCTATTAAGTACACTCTGCTACCCGACTTGCCCTGGTCCGCGACTTACACTAGGAGCTGGAAAACATTGTGACCTGAATCTCTTCACGATACTCTTTCAAGACCAAGTTCTGTGGGTCAAAGTCTTCAACAATGGTTGGTGGATCAGTATTCTGCAGATTCATGCCGAGTTTGTTGTCAACATCAGACATTCAACTATAGGTGTCTGCTGAAGTGAACTCCCTTGTTTGCTTACTTTTGACTCTCTTCTCGAGACGACAAGGGTACAGTGTATTACAATTACGATTTTTTTTATTTGGAAAGATGATACAGTATTTATTAATTTATATGGTCATAGAATCGCTATCGTACTTGATTGACATTACTGTTGAACCATTACATGAGTGAAAACAAAACCAAACCGACAATGACTGATTAAGACACCTACGGATACATTAACATAGCTAATAGACTTGGAGGCGACAACTGTTTCCAACTCTACTAGTTAGACGTGAGTCGTTTGCATCATGGTTGCTACGTGGCCGACTAGCTAGGCTAGTAGACTGAGTCAATTTCCTTCACAGAGTAGTGATGAATGCAACACAAGCTTGTACAACATCGGGCCATGAAAAGATTGCATGATCAAAAGCGGTAATTAGCCCGAAGAACCCAACAATCTGCTTAAAATTTTCACTGGAGAGATGGATGGCGTTACCAATTTGTATGAAGTCGTTTCACTGTATAATTTGAATTGCTCTTATGCATGGCATTTCTGCTCTAGTAAGTGCATAATCATCGTGATATAAGCTGTGTTTCTTACCAAAACACCTTAAATTCTCACGTGAGATGACTTCGCGAGAAGATTTCACAACAATCTTAACAAGTTTCAGTCTACCTAACCACACACACTTGACATTAGCCTAAATATTAACTAAGTATGAACCACGAGACAATAACTACACATGATGTAAATATTCTCACATTTTCTCTTGTACACTTGTATGTGTCCACATTTGACTAATTTCATGTATAACCCTTTTGGTGGCCCTGAATCCTACATAGTATCTTCTTAGCGCTCTATGATTTCGTTTATGATTCAAAATATTAAAGTCATTATATGATCACACCGTATCACGTTAAGGAGTGCTACAATTATAAAGATTTGACGAAAAAGAAATGAAGTCACTAAAACAATGATTGAATACCGACCAAAGACTGAACACGATCATCCAAATTGAAAAACTTCCACAACGCAATTTCAAGTTTCCAACAATCCACATTGAAAAATTATCTTACACTCACTTACTCGGGTCAACCGTTTTAACCCATCAAATCCAAAACCAAAACCAAATTCAAGGAAACTCATTTTAAAGTTGGTATATATATTCATGAAGCACTAAATTTTGACTGTTTTCTCTACGTCTGTGAGTAACTTCTCCTCAGCATTCCATGCAACTACACGTCGACTCCTTGGTTGTAGATGTCTCCGTACATCAACCTGCTCAAACAAAGATGTTACTTGTTAATATTGTGATAAATTTGACAATACCGCCCATCTACTTTCATAAGGACATATCCCTTCTTTCAGCATTCAAAAGAAAGGAACACAAACTCGAAACTATCAACTTTGCCGCTGTGACAACATCTTAGCAAGAAGCAATGAGTTTATCGGTTCCCCGTATAGAGTACCTAGTCTATAACCCTTTTCTAAGAACTCTTACATATTACTATAAATTTCTACAAAACTCCACTCTTCCCCTTCAAACCTCTTATCGAAAGTCAGGTTTAGGAGCACAAGAAAACTCTTCCAATTTAACTGTTTGTTTACCCTCATCCTTTTAAGTTTTCTTATATATTATCACCCTCATTCCCAGGGTGAAACGGAAATCCACTCCATAATTTCACCTTTAAAATTAAAATTGTACTCCGTAAATAGCAAAAGTTTGCACCCTAAAATTAAAACCTCAAATAAATGAACGTATCTTTTCATATTACAATAGAATAATCAAAGTTCAGCATAATACTAAAGTAAAATTCAACTATCGCCTTGGATCTTTCCATACCGAAGACATGCTTTAAAAAGATCATATTTACCACAACAAAAACGTTCAAAGTGAATAACAATAAAAGCAACAGTTCTGCAAATAAAATTACACAAGAAGTAAGTGCAAAACTTAAATTCATTGGTATAAAGAAGCTAAATTTGTTAAATTTCAAGTAGAAGCGACAGCATATTTTCATGAATTGCTACTTAGAGACTCGAAAGGGATTTGTGTGAAGGAATGAAGGAGATAGAGGCTAAGGATGATATTTTGCACAACAACCGGGGAAAAAAACAAACAAGAATTACCTTCCACTATTTTGGCACTAGAACTTGATTGGCAGCTTGCAATTGTTCAACATCATTTTTCATCGTGTTAAAAACTTGACGGGTCAGTCTCGGATCACTTCCAGCTCTACGCTCCCATTCGTTGACAATCTTATCCAAATTAGTGTCGCACAAAACAGCAAGGGTTGATCTCAAACTCTTTAGAGACCTTAAATGACACTTTGAAACATATCTTGGGCGAATGGAAAGTATGCTTCCTCTAGTCAATGCCTTCAAATACCAAGACTTACTCAAATCTGAATGATGCTTCAAAAGATCCTCAAAGTAAGGCGGACTACCAAGGGTATGCTCGAAGTCCACACGCCCTTCCGCCTTAACTACGGAATATATGTCATCTTTAACATCAATAACAGCATTCTTTTCACCTTCAAAGACATGATTCACTTCATTCCCATACGTTATCTTATCAAAATCGGATCCTGGGAGAGGCAACAACGATCGGCAGATAAATGATTCAACGGGATAATATCTTGCCGCCTCGCTGAAGTGGAAATAAAAACACTCCCAAGTGGAAGAAAACTGCAGCAACTGTTGATCAACATTTAGGTGTGCAGAAGCCAAGGTATTGATAGCATCAATCATAATTTGAGGTCCGATTTTTTCCCACGGTCGATTGGTATACCGCGTATCAAACCTACTCAATATGAGGAAATGATGAATTTGAAAACCAGTTTCTCGCAATTGAAATCGACCATTTTGGATCAAAAACGCAATAACATAGAGATTTTTCTTTGCGATTAGGAATTTGACAGAATTATCTTGCGGAGTAAAAACCTCAATTTCTACCAAGGGATAAGTGTTTCCCGACCAGTGCAAATTAGGAATATCCTCAAAAACAGAGCCATCAGCACAACCCAAAGTCCTTAACCATGAAATAAGTTCAACGAATTTTTTAAGAGTGCCTGAATCATCATAAAGGTAAAATTTTTTCTTGTGATTGTCGGGCATGCCTTCATAATGAACTTGACTGAAAATTGAAGATAACAAATACTGTAAAATAGAAAAAAAAATGAAATAGAAACAGAAATAGAAATAATCAAACATTTACATTGGTTGGGGTGGTGGGGGTGGCGTAGATTCGCCTCTTCCACGTTTCTTTGGCATGACTGATATTGATGAATGCTGTAGCACAATCAAAACACGATAAATACAAGATGAATAATGATAATAGATGATGGTTGTAGAAGAATAAAAGTTAACCTTCCCCCACAAGAAAAACCACATACATTAGGGTTTTACCAAGTAAATATAAAAAGCGATTACCCATAGTAAATATTAAACCACATACATTGGCCTATGGTCTTGCTAAGTTACAGGAGTCCACACTTCAAATCAATCCTAAACCTACAAAACTCTACCCAACATTCACCCCATCATCTAAACCACCCCTATTATCCAATCCACACAAAAACTTCCCAAACAGATTCCAAAACAACCAAAAACCACAACCTATAAAAACTTCTCACAATTTTATCGACATGGGAGTGGCTGTCAAACTCGGAATGTCCCTAACACCCGTATATACTTTTAGCATCTCTGTGGTGAATGGGGGAAAACTGACTTGCTCTCATCAGGTCTCGAAATTGAATTGGAAGATAAGGGGTATCAATTTCATTGCAGATTTCTATGCTATACCATTGGGAGGATGTGATGCTGTACTTGGGGTTCAGTGGTTGGAAACCTTGGGTCCAATAACCTGGGATTTTAAAAATCTGATGATGGAGTTTGTGCATGGTGGCGGAGGATTGTGCTGAAAGGAATCACTAAGGCTACTCTCAAGGAACCTTCCCTAAAATACATGATCAAGGCTGTAGAAGAAGGAGGCCAATTGGCTGTGGTGCAGCCCTCATATGGAGAGGTGGAATTCTTTGCCTTGCACTTAGCTATTCCTGAAGTTGAGTCCCCTGAGTTGCAGACATTACTTATGAAGTACCATGATGTCTTTGAGGAGCCCAAAGAATTACCCTCATTTAGAGATGGACACAACCATAAGATCTCTCTCAAAAATGGGTCTGAACCTTTTAGTATCAGGCCATACAAGTACCCAATGCTTCAAAAGGATGTTATAGAAGGAATGACACAAGAGCTGCTAGGAAGTGGGATTATTCAGCACAGCACTAGCCCGTATGCTTCCCCGGTAGTACTCGTCAAGAAGAAGGATGGAACATGGCGCATGTGTGTGGACTACAGGGAACTTAATAAACAAACCATAAAAGACAAGTTTCCCATTCCACTTATTGAGGAATTGCTGGATGAGCTTCATGGTTCACAATACTTCACCAAGATTGATCTGAGGGCCGGTTTCCACCAAATTCGAATGGCTCCAGAGGATGTTTACAAAACAGCCTTTAGAACACATCATGGTCACTTTGAATATTTGGTTATGCCCTTTGGCTTAACTAATGCACCCTCCACCTTCTAAGGGTTAATGAATAGGGTCTTCCAGCCATATCTGAGGAAATTTGCACTGGTATTTTTTGATGACATATTACTCTACAGTAAAGGACGGGATGAACACCTAGAACATATCAGACTCATCTTGGAGCTAATGAGAAAGAACCAGCTCTTTGCAAAGCCATCCAAATGTTCTTTTGGCACCACCCAGGTAGAGTACTTGGGACATGTTATTTCTAAGCACGGAGTATCTACTGACCCAGCAAAGATAGAAGCAGTCCAAAATTGGCCAGTTCCCACTACAGTTAATAAGTTGAGAGGGTTCTTGGGTCTTACAGGGTATTATAGGCAGTTCATAAGAGGGTATGGCCAAATCAGTAAGCCCCTTACTAACCTCTTAAAGAAAAATGGGTTTGAATGGACTCCCTTTACCACACTCAAAGAGGCTATGATTTCTGCTCCTGTTCTCGCTCTACCAGACTTCACAAGGCCCTTCGTGGTCAGGGGAGGGCATTGGAGCTGTCCTCATGCAAGACCACCATCCCATAGCCTTTATCAGCAAGGCTTTGTCTTTAAGACACCAGTCCATGTCAGTTTACGAAAGGGAATTGCTGGCCATAATTCATGCTGTAACCAAGTGGAGTCAGTACCTCACAAGAAGGCATTTCATAATTAAGACTGATCATCAGAGTTTAAAGTACCTACTAGAGCAGAGAATCACAAATCCACTTCAGCAGAAATGGCTAGCCAAACTCTTGGGGTATGATTATGAGATTGCTTATAAGAAGGGGAAGGAAAACGTGGCTGCAGATGCACTTTCGAGGATTCATAGCTCAGAACTCAACCAACTATATATCAGCTCCATAAGTACTAATCTGTATACATCTCTCCAAGAGGCGTGGGCAAGGGATCCTCACCTAACAAAAATCATTGAGGATTTAAAGGCTAATCCAAACTCTCACAAAGGGTACAGCTGGAGGGGTGAGCAATTGAAAAGGAATGGCAAGTTGGTTGTAGGAAGACATGGTGATTTGCCTACGCAGCTACTCTCCATGATGCATGACACATTGCAGGCGGGACACTCTGGTGTAGAGGCTACTTATCAGAAACTTAAACAGAAGTTTTATTGGAAGGGAATGAAGGCTGATGTGCAGAATTATATACAACAATGCCAGGTGTGTCAGCAATGCAAGTATGAGACAGTTGCCTCTCCAGGAAAACTTCAACCCCTCCCTATTCCTGCGTCCGTATGGACGAATGTCAGCATGGACTTTGTGGAAGGTTTGCCAAGGTCAATGGGAATGAATTCCATTATGGTGATAGTTGATAGACTGAGTAAATACGGTCACTTCATACCCCTAGACTGCATCAGATGTGGCACAGGCCTACTTTGATCACGTCTACAAGCTTCATGGCATGGCTGAGTCAAAAGTCTGTCTCTGATAGGGACTCTATTTTCCTAAGTAACTTTTGGCAAGAATTGTTGTCAGTGCATGGGGTTAGCCTAAATCTCACATCTTCATACCACCCTCAGTCCAACGGACAAAATGAAGTACTCAATAGTGGGTTAGAGACCTACTTAAGGTGTTTTTGCAGTGAAACTCCCGTGGACTGGTGCAAGTACTTACCTGTTGCAGAATATTGGTACAACACTTCCTATCACAGTGCACTACAGACTACCCCTTATGAGGTGTTGTATGGAAGGCCTCCACCCGTCCATTTGCCTTATATGCCAGGTATCAGCATTAATGGCCATTAAGAACAATTTCAAAACAGAATGCAACAGCAAGCCAACAAGAAGAAAAATCAATACAATCTACTTCTTCTAAATTCTCTACATTTTCGTAACCTATCGACTGTCGAACAGTTGCAGTAGTATCATTAACCTTCCCCCACACACACACACACACAAGAAAAACCACATACATTAGGGTTTTACCTAGTAAATATTAAAAGCGATTACCTTTTACCTTATATGGAAATGGAAATGGAAATGGAAATGGAAATTGTGCAGCGGAGGGTATGGCGCGTGGCAATTTCGTTGATTATCCACAAGTTGAAGCCTATATTTCTGCCGCCATTGCTGAGCTTCTTCACTCACTCTCTTTTTTTTAGTTGTCGATTTTACTACGGAGTATTGATTTTTTGGGGGTGGCACAAGGTAATAAGGGTATTTTACTATTCTTCTTATTTTCCATTTTGAACCCTTTTTTACTTTCTTTTATTTTATTTGTTTAGAGTGGTTTGTATCGATTTAAAATGCACACAAAATTATAAAAAAATTTCTTATAAAATTAATTTTTTTGTAAACAAATATCTTGTTTTTTTTTTTTTTTTTTTTTTCAAATAACTACCTTATAATGTCTTTTTTTATTCATATCACGGCCAAAAATTTATAAATGTTATTCATCACTACCTGTCAAAATTCGACCCCACCTGTTTTTTAGGGTCAACACTTGCAAATTTTGACCCATGACCCAAAATGACACAAATCCGAAATAACCCCTTAATTGAGAGTCAAGACCCGATCCGACCCGTTCATCCCCATGGGTCAAGTGTAATTTCGTGTAATAAGCTAGAATATTAAAATGATATCAAAAATTAAGATGGAAATTTTATGATTATATTCATAAATATACTATTTTTATTTTATAAATTACAAAATTGAATAAATATAAACTTTAATATTACATATGTACAAACAACATTTATATATAATGTAAATTAACAATAAAATAATTATTTTTAATTAACAAGTGATAAATTAAAAGGCACGAAAAACGTATTTTCGACCCGAAACCGAACCAATCCGACCGGTATTTCAGTCAGACCCGTATTGACCCGACTCGTATTTTTACCCGACCTGTTTAACCCGAACCCGACCCGCCCGACCGTTTGACATGTCTACTACCAAGTCAACGGAAAACAGTTTTACAAATTTAAAATTTTCAATAAATTTGAATTGATTCTCTCATTTTATTTGAAATTTACACTTAAAATATTCAGTTTACTCTTATTAAACCATTCTATAGTGTTAGGAAGCCAAATAACGATTGGTAAAACCTTCCAAAACATGTTTTTTTTTGGGTTAAATAGGGGTTTCAAACAAACTGGTAATATTATGAATAAAAAATGCGTTATAAGGTAATTATTTGAAAAAAAAAAAAAAAAAATTATAATAATAATAAAAAAATGCGTCATAAGGTAAGTATTTGAAAAAGAAATTATATAAGTTAGTCATTTGCAAAAAGATGATTTTATAAGATAGTTTTTTGTAATTTCGCCTAAAATGTATCTAAAAAGATAAGGTACGCTTTGGTCGGGATAAATGCTCGCTATTATGTTATATTTCGCGTTAGGGCATATTCTATTATCTTAAGTTTTTAGCTGGTTCAGAAAGATTCAGGTAACTTCAGACAACTTCACATTTATAAATAAATTAATGAACATAAAACAATAATATCATCATATATCATTATTATTATTATTATTATTATTATTATTATTATTATTATTATTATTATCATTATTATTATTATTATTATTATTTGAACAAAAAGGACATTGATCCAAAAACATTAGTGTCTCTGGTCGTAGTAGTGGTGGTGGTGGTGGTGGTGGTGGTGGTGGTTGTTGTGGTAGTACAAGTGTTATTACAACTATCTTATATATATTTTTTTTTTTTGCAAATAACTACTCGATAACGTCTTGTTTATTCAGGTCATTACATAAATGTTACAAATATTATGCATATCACTATTGATCAAGTCACCTGAAAGTGGTCTAAAAATTCAAATTTTTCGACAAATTTGAATTTTTCATTTCATTTTATTTGAAATTTGCATTTAAAATACCTCGTTTACTCATACTAAACATCTTTGTTGTTTTGGAGAAGCCAAATAACAAGGGGCAAAACTATCAAAGAAATTTTATTTTTTTGGGTTAAATGGGGTTTTAGACAAAGTGGTACTATTATGAATATAAAAGGCATTATAAGGTAGTTATTTGCAAAAAAAAATAAAAAAAATTATATAAGGTAGTTGTTTGCAAAAAGTTGATTTTATAAGGTAGTTTTTCTTTTGTAATTTTGCATTATTATTATTATTATTATTATTATTATTATTATTATTAGTTTTTTTTTATTACTTTTTTTAATGAAGAAACTTTTATTAAGGCACAAGCAAAAAAATTTACAAGAAATTGGTGGGCAGCCGAGACACAATCTGAGCTCCCATTCCCTTAACTATAGCAAAGCTCAGACAGGTAAAAATGTGAATAGCAGCTCTCGCGCCAGCATCTTTAGACAAGACGAATTTTTGAACCCGCTTAAGAAATGCTACAATATCCTTGTCCAAGTCCTCTAACGAAGAGAAAGAGAGAGGCATGAAGGCATAACCCAGCGCCATGCACAAGCTTTGATATTTCATCCACTTGCGATGAGTAGCCTCAACCACCATTCGCCCGGGAACAACATCGCAGTCTGAGTCAAGGGCGATGACCCCGTCAGGTCAATGCACACATCACGTTTTCTATCCCAAGAATAAATCCGCAGGACGTAGGGACTTACCCTCTCGGTCAACCAAACCAATGTCCACTTCTTTACCAACCGAGATCCCGGAGCGGAAGCAAATATCTAAGAGGGAGTCCCGAACAAGGTTATGTCGATGCTCCAAACCAACAACGCCCGGACATGACACAACCTGATCCTCATAGATGTCCCCATCGAAAACCTGCGAGCAAGCAGAGTACTGGCGGGCCACGAAAAACAAAGGAATGTCTAACCGATAGCAAAGCACACAACGGCAAGTCCTTCTATTCATGGTTTGCCCCAACCCAGAACTAGGGACAACACGTAACCAACAAGAAGCGTGATCACCCTGTTGAGACCTCCACAAAGCAAACTGCCGAGGGGATAAAGAGTAAACAAATTCTGCAAAAGAAGCAACTTTCGTGAAATATATATCTGCCAATTTTTTCATAAGTTTGGGGGTAACGATCACACTAGGGTCACTCATGAGGTCAGAGCTTGTAGCCTCATTAAACAAGTACAAAGCTATATCGAAAGAAGGTCTCAGAGCCAGGACATTGGAAACTCGAAGAAGCTTATCCTGCAGCTCGGCAGACTGCAAACGGGAAGCTAGAAAAGCGTAATTGAGAACATCTCCAGTAGCGTAAACACCTAGGCCTCCAAAAGAAATTGGGAGGCTGGCAACCGTCATTGTCAATCGCCAAAACCAGACTCAAACGTCTCCAAATCGTACCCACAGCAATCGGTCAAATTCCACCTTCTGGTTTCACAAGTAGGGTGAGCGGAGCACTGGCAATAAACTCACCAAGAGCTTGCGGGCAACGACCCTCAAAAACAAGATTAACCACCTGAGTGATAGAATTGATCAAAGCATCAGAGGTGGCGACAACAGCCACACGGCAGACAATCTAAGAGATGCTTGGCACGTAAGTCATCCCTCTCACAAAAAAGTACCACACGGAAAACTCCGAATCATATCCAAAACAACACCAACTAATGCTACAAGGAGGTGGTTATCAGCAATCAGAGGCGAAAGGGTGGGCGACGGTGCGTACGAGTGTTTGTCTTTCAAAGCCACAAGAGTAACATCAGAATAAGGAGGAACAGTGGAGGAAGATAACACATAGACCGCAGCGGTGTAATGGTCATCGCAAATCTTCGACAGTTCTGCCGACACTGTCGAAGATTAACCTCACTCAAGAGAACACCCTCGTCCTTAGAAAATGAAGGATATACCTCAGCCAAAGCCTCTCGCACCAGCTGTAGGTTACCACCAGGCAATCCTCTTATCGCTAATGCTTCACTGCGGACCTGCATTCAAGACAATTCCTTAGAAAAAAGTCTTAAGAATACAGAGGGGCAACACGAGCAAGCTAACTCAGCGAGAAATGTCACTAGGCTAATAAATCGCAGCGTCGAAAGTCCCTTGTAATACCCAAGAGAACCCCAAACGACACTTATGAGGGATGGGCTTAATAGTGCACAACCCTTTAGACATCAGACATTCAAGAGTATCCACGTCAAGACCATGTTGCAATCCGAACACCTGAACCTGTTAGGCCACAGATCAAATGACGGAGTAGCTAGTATAGGGAAACCATAAAGAACAAAGCGAACAAGCCCATCCTCGCAATCTGGCGCATCGATAAAATTTGAACCCTCACATGGCGATATTTAATACTCAACGAGTGAGTTTTATAACAAACCTCACATAACCAAATATCCATACGTCGAAAAGTGGTCTCAGCAGCCGTATAAATGGATAAACTAGAGGAAAGAACGTCATGAGTAACAACCCGCGCGTCCCCCGTGCAATACCGTTCCCGTAGATGAGTTATCAAGGATGACCTCGTGAGACTATTACCACGCCCATCACTACACCCGCAAAGACCCACAAAAGAACAGTGGAATTTAACAACATTATATTAGAAAATTTCAAATAATTAACTTCAAATAATTTCTAATCACTTCAACTTAGGTCAGATTATATAGAAAACTTTAAAAAATTTCAGATAACTTCAGAAACTTTTATATTTTTTCAGAAAATTTCAAATGAAGAAAACAGACTCTAAGAGTATTATTTCTACATTATTTGTTGTTTGTTTTTAGAATGGACTATACTTGAATTTCCTCTGTTATATCATTGGAACAGAAAAATGTAAGGAACAGATGTGTTTCGTATAAAGGGATAATCAAGACTACATAATGTGCTAATACTCCCTCCATTAGCCAATTTATGACGTTTTCGTTTTTATGACGCGAGCCTTTGTTTTGAATTACGAAAATATATTAATCCAAAAAAATATAAAAGTTGTACCATAACACTCCTTAATTTCGATTTGAGCCCTTTTTGTTTTATTTTTATTTTTGTTTTTATTTAAGATACAGGAAAATGCGTTTTTTATTGGTAAAATGATGCTGATAAAAATTGTGTTTTGGAGTCGTTTAAAGATAGGCTATGCTGGATGGGATAATGGCGGGCACTTTTACGTCGTTAATAAAAGCGGCCAAATTAACAATTTATAAATCCTAATCAATCACACACGAAAACGTAGTATAGCAACTAAGTAGGGTCGAACCCAAAGGATGACCGAGTATAGAACTCGTTTAAGCTAGCTAGGTGATCCAAAACGAAATGGGACAAGCGAGAACTCGAAAAAGGGGGGATATGTGTTTGAATTTGTGAACGAAGACTAACAATTAAACAAGTAAAAGCGATAAAAGAAAGATAGTTAAAGGTTGAATTAAAGGTATTGATTTATATTGACATCCATCATCATAATATAGCATCGATCATAGCCAAAAACTCGATTAAACCATTGTTGCTCTCTATCGACAAAACTAAGCATGCGAAAAACATCCATTTCCACATACCACTACAAAATCATGCAATCCATAACGATCTAGAATGAATTTAACATGAGTTATGCATTAAAAATGAAAGACAAGAGCATGAACTTATAAGAATAACTAATCCTCATAAAGTTCACTAATCACCTCCTTAATCAACACAACAATCCACAAATCCATGAGAAAATTGTATCAACAATGTCACACAAAAGATAATTACCAACAATCTAAAGGTAAAAACCTAATGACGATAGATAAATTCACTAATCATATGATGATCAAGCATAAAAACCAATGAATTAATCATAAACAACATTAATAACAAGGAGAGATTAAACAATAGGATTAAAGATAGAAACTTGGCTCACAATGTATATTAGATGACTTCAAATCAATACAAACCAATAGGAAAGAGATTAGCCACCTATATTTGGCTTAATTTCCACAAATTCTTCAAGAGAAAAACTAATTACCCACTAATTACTCACTAATTACCCACTTAATGAAAAGGTAATGATAAACTAATTGAGAGAATTCTAAAAATTAAAGATGTCTTGCAAAATAAGGTAAGTGATAATCATAAAACAATCCTCTAAAAACCACTTAAAAACTCGTCAAAAACTTAAATGAAATGCTGCGTTTTGAGTTCTGCGCCCTAGGCGCATTGGCTGAGGCGCCCTAGGCGCATACTTGTTGTCAATTTCCCACGGATTCAGCTTCTTGTTTCCATACTTAGCCAAATTCCCACTTATTCACTTCAATGCCGCCTTTGTCTTTAAAATTAGCTTGACTTCATCGACTTGAGTGAATTCTCGGGTCGGCTCGGGGTCATGACTCGTACTCGGCTCCAAGATTGACCTTGACCTTGACTTTCACGTTTACCTTGACTATAATGCGATTTTAGCTTGATGCCTCGTATTCGTGTAAGCGCTTCTAAAACCATCTAAAAAGACGGAAATATTGAGAATTCAACACTTAAAACTCGCACTTTAACTTCGAACAAATGTGTCGTATTAGATAACAACAGATTTTAGGTAGAAAATTGCATTTTCAACTGATGCGGTTTAAATGAAAATTCGAAATTTAAAAAGAATATCACCGTTAAAAAGGTGTAGCTGTCAAAACTCAAATAATATGAAGTAGGTTAGTGACAGTCAAATATTAATACGAGTACTCCCCTTATTTCAAAATAAGTGTTCCTTTTTAATTCAGAATTTCCTACTAGAAAATGTGGATGCAAACGGATGCGTTTCATATAAAGGCGGTGAATCGGTGATAAGACTACGGTAATGATAGTTACTCGTAAATATTTATTGTTAAAGTGTGTTTAGTTTAGTTAACATGGCGTAATGATATAACAAAATCAAGAATATAAAGAGTATTGGAATGACCTTGTTCATTACAAAAGATTGAAGAACGTTAACTACGGTTTTTGTTTCTTTTTTGGTCGAAAGCAGTGCTAACTACAGAGTTGCAACTGTTCGCAAAGCGAACATTAAGGAGGAACTACAGAGGTCCTAAAATCAGATCTTCAAGTCGAAATGCAATACTCCGTACAAAACAATCATTATAATACTATTTAACATTATATATTTTAAATTGCGATATTTTGGGTTAAATAGCTTATGTTTACATTATAATACTATTTAACATATATATTTTAAAGGGTTATTTCACGAGAATAATCCAAACTAATACCCTTCAAATTTGATTTTCAGTAGAATATTAAATTTGATATGGACATGTTTTCAAAGTATCTAAAAAATATAATTGCAATAGCAATTAGTTAAATTTTCAATGTTCGTAAAATAGGTTAATGTAATAAATATGTTATCAATTACCATCTTTATGTATTTGCTATGAAGTACTCCATATTATTATCGTCATACCTATATTTTTCATGTTTTTCCGCTTTCTAGTAAAGAATTTAGAAAAGAATTACTCCCTAATGTTCCTACTTTATTAAAATACTCCTCACAATAAATATAAAGTGGGAACATCATTAAAAATGGGAGGAAGTACACCTTAAAAGTATGTCGAAAATTAAACCGTGCCAAATACAGTATTTTTGGTCAAAACAAGCCAAAAACATGTCGAACACGTGTCTTAAGGTTTGAGACCGATAGTGTGAACTTTTATGACAATTTGTGCTACAAGCCTACAATAAATCATTGTTAATCGTTTTTAAGTTACTACATGGCTGGGAATTTGAACTCCCCAAGTCGGCGTAACTTAAAAACGATTAACAAACTTTCGATAGTTTTACAAGTACTTGAAGACAACGGGTTATACATGGGGGATACTGTTTTCATTAACATTTTTTTAAATCCTCTCTAACCAGAAAGGGGACGGGATGAAGGCGCTATATTAATACAACGGGAAGGAAAAATTCGAACCTGAGACTTGGTGCTCATGGTACCTCACTCCTAACCAGTAGGCCTAAGGGCTTGACATGCTCGGTTAAAACGTCTTAATGAATACAACATGAATATCAATTTTTATGGTTTTTAATAACATAGAGTTATAAATATATAACCGTCCTAATATTTAGGTTGGTAAACGTGAAGAAGCAAATACTGTGAATGTATTTGTATTTTTCATTCATTAACCCATAACTATTTCCACCAAATCCAAGCAAACCCTGGTAGGTTATATTCCTAGTAAAGAATACTCCGAAGATAGAAACCATGTAGTTTAAGAACACTCTTTCAACATCAATTTCCGAGGGAAAAACTACAGACATTAGGCAGGCGATGAATTTCCTAAACTTGATTATTACAAAAGATTAAACGATGTTAACTACGGAGTTACGATTCTAGATCTGTAGGCAAAGTAAAGGCCAAGCAGGGAACAACGGGGGTTGGAAAATCAGATCTTCAAGTCGAAATAATCACGGTCCAAATGATGCAACCTTACATAGCCATCTTCACCTCCACTCACAAAACTGCACAACATGACACAAACTTTCTTTGTTTAGTGTCGCACTCTTGAATGTACTTAGACATAAGCAATCATGCACACTGTTCACAACGTCAAACCAATTAAAACAAAGACGAGATTACCTTTTCCCGTCAGGATTGTATGCCAACGCATTAATAGGGCCAAAATGTCCTTTAACTCCTCCGATTTCTTCTTCAAGAATCTAAAGACAAATTTGAGTGCAAGCGTTAGTTTATTTGTCAAGCTTTTATCATCTGATGAATATGGCAGCATATCAACTACGTAAACTATCTTATGCGCAGTTGTTTTTAGATCACTTTCCCTTGTGCACAATCTACTTCTATGCCGTGGCCTTAATTTGTTAGAGGTATAAATGAACTAAGCCACATTGGTGAGCCAAACACTCGATTTGGTAAAGCCCAGCCAACTAAATCATGATTTCATAGAGCCAAAGACCTTGAACTTGATCAAAACTAAACCGAGCTCCACTATTCCTTTATTGATATGTAGTTATGTACTACGATAATTTTATTTACTTCGGCGAATAATTCTTAGCTTGGAAAGTTAACCTACTGTTAAGACAAAAAAACAACGCAAATTACCTTGTCATAAAATTTTGCTTGGAAATCTGCATCACGAGAGGTAGTCACGTCATCAGGTCTTATACCACCTCCAAGCACAACCTACAACAAAAGTAGACAATGAGATTGAATCAAATATCATCAAACCAAACAAAAAGCTCACGGGTGCATATTGCACAGTGAATATATTGAAGTCGGTCTTGGCAAACACATGGGAGGATAACTAACACAAATATTTAAGGGAGAACTTTTAATTTTAAGCAAAACTCACAGAACAATGGTGTAGGGAAAATAGCTTTATAAATTTCACAATCCTGATACTCTTTTCACAGGCGATTCACAAAAGTACCAAAGACAAAGACCTTCGCTAACTAATTCTTATAAAACCCTCTCATCAAAATATATATTCCGTATGTTTTAAGGATTTTCAGATGTATTGATAAGATCTATTGATCAACTACGAGGTATTAAAAGCATGATGACCAAGAAACATAATCAATATATTAGTTCCATGGTCTACCAATAAGCTATAGCGGAAGCTAGTCATAGACGCTAGAAGAATTCAAACTAACAAGGACACGGAATCACTAACAAAGAATAATAGATACGTACATGACCAAGAAGCGGAGACATGGTCACTGCATTCACTGGACGCACCATCTTATAGGTCTTTACGAGAGTCAGTGTTCTTGTATCCCACAGCTGAAAAGAAAAAGAGTGAACCATATTAGCCATAGATACGGTGTAGATGTGTTTCACAAAAGAATCATAGTTAGTAGAAATTTTGAGATGTCACAACCTTTGCAGTTTTATCACGTGATCCAGTCAAGAAATGTGACCCATCTGCAGACAGACAAAGTGACGTAACGGATTCAGCATGGCCGTTCTCACGGTTTTCTGTTGACATTATCTCTTGGCCAGTCTGCAATTTCAAGTGCACACAGCAAGAGAAGTCAAGATTCATACGCATACGCACAAGTATACAAACAAGTGCATAACTGAGAACACGCACATAAGTTTTACGACACACCACATGGGTTGTGCCAAAGTAAAATTACTTACCACAGGATCCCACATACGGATGATGGCGTCCTCACCACCACTGATAATAAACTGGTTCAGAGGACCCCAAACAGCTCTATTGATTCGTCCAGTCGGGCCCCTCATAACAAGAAGAGAGTCTTCAGTTTCTGCAAATTATTTATCCAATCGGTTTCAACATAAGATGTAAGTTTAAAGGGAAACATAGAAGAGGAAAAGATAGAAAGATGAATATCGACAACAAGTCTAATACAAAATACATACGGTCAGCAATGTCGTCTGCAATTTGTTTAACGTGTATGGCGGACGTCTTTGTCATAAATGGGTCAGTGGTTATAACAGCTAGTTTATCTCCAACTGAGAACTCGACAGACCTAGCCGGAGCGTCAAATTTGAAGGTAAACAATTGCTCTCCGTCTTGGACACTCCACAGCTTCACCGTCTGATCGGCACTAGCAGTGAGAAGGCGCGAAGAATCCCCTAACATAAGACAACAATTATAGATTAATGAACAAGTCAGCGCACCAACGGTAAAATATTAAAAGTAGTAACATATAAACACTCCAATTCAAAATTGAAACAAAGGACGAAGGCACAAAAATTCTATATTTATCTCGATACTCCATCTTTGACAACTAACTAAGTCGCAAGAATAGCCACAAAATAAACGTTATAAAGGACGAAAACATATATCAATATTCCCAGCCCCAAGCCGAGCATAAAATATCAATGATTCATCTCGAGATTCGCACTTACCGTCTATCAACATCATAGGTATGTGAAAGCGTGAAAGCAAGCAAGCACGTAGTCGACCCAATTCGACATAACATATAGCAAACCGATACCCACGGTTTCAAAATAAAATCAGAACAAAGAGACATAAAACTCTATAATTGTCATGGGTCACAGGTTCAATTCCCTCCAAGAATAATTTTGTGGGGAATGTTAGAAACTTGAGGCTATGCCTAATAGATCACGAGCCTGTCGCCCTCGTAAAAAGGTGGCTAACCTGGCTTGTATGGCTTGCAGGCTATCATGCACGCTCGGGGTTTACCCAATGCGCACCTGAGGTAGCGGCTGCGGGTTCCCCTCGTTATCAAAACAAAAAACTCAATAATTGCATACTATTTCTCGTATTCAAGTTTAATAGGCTAAACATAAATCCAACGTATCAACATCAAAACCCAATATAATCATGTCTTCCGTATTACAAAACCACAAAACAAAACAATTAAATTATACTATTAAGAAATCAATGCAAAATTAACGTAGAACATCAGAAGAACATAAAATTTCATCAAAAAAATGAATGCCACCCAAAACAAAATAAAAAAAATTCAATGACAACAAAATCGGAAACGAAAAGGAAGGGTAAGAAAGAATAAATACAGGAGACAGAGCAGGACCAAACGGCGCCGTTGTGGCCTTTGTAATTGCCGAAACGAAGACCATTATCAGAAAACCAAACAGTAGGGTTATGATCTTTGGCACAAGAGAAAAGAAGGTCTCCTTCTCTGTTGTACTTGAGATACGTCAATGGCCTCTCATGCCCCTTCAACAAGAATACCCTCATTCTTCACACTTCCAAACTTCTGTTTTTTTTTTTTGCGTTTTATTTTCAGGGTTTTTATTTGGATTTGGATTGATTTAGGGTTTTTTCGACTTAACCGATGAAGATTGCCTTTTTATACTCTTCCTAACCTTTTCTTTAATTTGGATTTAGGTAGGTTTTGGATTTGGTAAATTTTGTATTTTATTAGAAAGCTTTTTATAAAAATTCTAATTCAAAGTTATAAATACTCCATTCATCTTAAAATAATTATGCCCTTTTGATTTTCAAAAAATACAAATTCTACGGTGAGGGCGTCTCATCGTATGAGACAACTAAGACATAGTTACTTTCGAAGAATAATAACGTGACATTTGATATGTAGTACGATTACGTTTGAAAATAATAGCTGTAGATTGACAACGAGATATATAGTGTATAAGTATTCATCGAAAATATGAAATTGACATGTGTTAGATAAATCATATGACTAACATTATAATAAAAAAAAAATATGAAAGGTAAGAAAAATTAGAAAATTAGAAAGAAAAAAAAAAAAAAAAAAGTTAATTAAACTCAAATTAATAATATTGATAAAATATATAGTGTCTCTTATACTATGAGATGACCTAATTGTAGAATTACTCATATTAATTGAAGTATGACTGTATGATTAACAATTATATTTAATTATGATGTCAAGAATTTTCATATAAATATGTCATAAATAGTAAATGTATAAACTGGACAAAGATTTAATATAATGCTAATATGTCATAAATAGTAAGGCCCTGTTCTTTTCGGCTTATAGGAGCTGAACTTATAGGAAATTTAACTTATATGAAATTTGAAATTAACTTATGTGTTCTGAAATTTGAACTTATGTGTTCTGAAATTTAACTTATATGAAATTGAAATTAACTTATAAGAAATTTGAAATTAACTTATGTGAAATTCTAACTTATATGAAATTTAATTTATAGAAATTAAACTTATTGGAGTTAAATTTATTAGAATTTAAAACTTATTGAATATAATAATAATAATAATAATAATAATAATAATAATAATAATAATAATAATAATAATAATAATAATAATAATAATAATAATAATAATAATAATAATTTAAATATTAATATTAATATTAATATAATATGAAAAAATTTATTAAATTAATAACAATAATAACAATGATATTTATAGTAATGATGATGATGATTACAATAATTAAAATCTTTTAATTTATTCAAAATGATTAATTTTACTAATAATAAACAATAGTGTTCAAAATCGAATTTGCGGTCTAGTATAGTTAAATATCTCAATATATAGTTGATTATAAATAAGTTGGCTCAGTTAAATATTTTAATATACTATATTTATTTTCTCGAGAATTTTAGTATTGCATTTTGTAGAAATGTTTTATAGGTGTCAATTTATTTCATTTTCGACCCTTAATTTATTTCATTTTCGACCCTTAATTTTTTTATTCCACAAAAAAAAAAATGAGAAACATATTATTATTATTATTATTATTATTATTATTATTATTATTATTATTATTATTATTATTATTATTATTATTATTATTATTATTATTATTATTATTATTATTATTATTATTATTATTATGCAATAATAATAGTTATATAAAAATAAAACATAATAGAATTTATAGAGTTTAACTTATGTGTTCTAAATTTGAACTTATAGGATTTAATCTAACTTATAAAAGTTTGAAATTTGAACTTATAAGAGTGAAATTGAACTTATAGAGTGAAGGAAATTGAATTAACTTATAAGAAATTTAAATTAAGCTGAAAAGAACAGGGCCTAAATGTGTAAACTAAACAAGTATTTAATATAATGCAAATTTATATAAAATTAATTTTTTTTAATGTAAATATAGTTAGTTCGGGCGGGACCGGGCATGCAAACTAGTTATATATGTATATTTTATAATACTCATTTTCATACTTTATTAAATATATCTAGAGCTAGCAAGCTTGACCCGACCCGAATAAAACCGACCCGATAGGACCCGAAATTATAGCGACCTGAAACCGACCCGAACCGGCTCGATGATGGACCCGTAACCCGATACTACCCGATAAAGTCTAACCCGAAACCGAACCTGACCCGACCCGAGATGACCCGTAACCCGATTCAACCCGAGTTCATCTGATAGCTGACCCGACCTGAAATGACCCGTGACCCGAATTGACCTGAAACTTTGAAGATTTTAAAGAAATTTTGAAACTTTTTTAAAAAATTTTCAAAATTTTCAATCTTTCAAATATACACCAAATATAATATTTGACATTTTGAGATTGGGATATAGTTAAAAATTCAAATATTGGTTTGAATAATATTAAAATTTCAAAATTTGTTTTGGCGCCAAAATTTAAGCCAAAATTATTAGTGACCCGAATTTAACCCGAACCCGATTGACCCGACAATTTTAGCTTTAATGACCCGACCCGATATGACCCGGACCCGACCCGTGACCGACCCGATCACTGTTATAACCCGACATGACCCGAACCCGATATGACCCGAAATCGACCCGAACACTGTTATGACCCGATTCGACCCGTACCCGATATGACCCAACCCGATACAACCCGATCCAAACCCGACCCGAGTGACCCAATTGCCAGCTCTAAATATATCTAATAAAAAAAAACTTAAAACAATTTCGTCACTAATATTTGAATTTTAACTATTAGATTAAGACATCTTTGGTAATTTTTCACATGTGTTAGATTAAGATCCAAGAGCCTCCACCTGCCGGAAATTGCAAGCTCAAACAGAACTCAGGAATCAGAGGTCACCTGCTCGACTCACAAGAATTGGCCATGATACTCCGCCATCCTACGATGACTTACCTTACTCCCATACGCTGGCATATGATTTGCAGTCGCCTCTAACCAACCCCTCGTTAGCAAAAAAAAAAAAAAAAAAAAAAAAAAAAAAAAAAAGGAAAAAGTAGGTAAAGGAAATTACAGGCCTATGAGACGAAGTTGCAGTGGGTATGACACTGAATAAAACAACTCTTTTAAAAACTCCTTAAAACCCTAAATTCATAAATTTTAAGCTGTTTCGATTATCAATGGAGGCAATCAAATATTCAGAAGCTGATTTGGTGGTCTTCATTCAACCCTCCAAAACTGGTCATGTTTCTGATGCAATCAAGCAACAACTCAATTCTTCCCTTTTCAAGTTCCTTTCTTTATCTCTTTTTTTCATTTTTTTTTTTTGTGGGTTTGTTTTTGAATTAGGTTTACTGCTTTTGTGTTGAATAATTTCACGTCTTCTTGATTTTTCTGCTTCCTTTTTACTTGATTCGGGTAAATGATTAGTCTTTAGTCATGAGACGACATAAGAATGAAATTAGGATAGTGAAGTCGCTGTGGAATTTCGAAATTTTAGATTTGTTTTGGGTATTTTATTGGGCATAAACAACTTTGTGATTAGTTGGGTTTTACCCGAATTTTCAATTGTGTACAGAGTGGAAAAAGATAGGCTTTTTCGGGTGTAATGTCGGTCTTTCTACCGTTACTTCATCAGCAAATTGAGTTGTTGTGTTCATCAGTAGGCATATATAGAGGTTGGAATTTAGGTTACTGAAGTTCTAGTGGAAAATTTTAATATTTAGGTCATTTGGGTTCGACACAGTTTGGTATTATGACTGAAATTGAGCCGAGAGAGGAGGAAGGTCGGTCTTTTGAATACAAGGCAATGAGAAAAATAGGACCTGTTTGGGTCATAGTATGTTAATGGGGTTGACGCTGACAACGGTTAACTACCAAATTGAAATGAGGTCGTTTCACGTAATGTAGTTTGCTATTTTATTGAGTAGCTTGTTTGATGCTTGTTTTTTTGGGTGGTTAAGTTGACGCTAATTCTTTCTACAATTGTTTCAGGTTTAATGAAACTTTTGGCGGTGTATTATTGGCTTATGACTTTGTTGTAAAGAACAAGCTCGCAAAAATTTTGTCGTTGTATCCTTTCATTGGTATTAATTTGAAGGCTAATCTACTTCTTTTTGATCCAAAGCCGGAGACGTACTTAGGTATGCTGTTAGGAACAATTCCCTTTTTGTGTAACTATGATTCTCGTGTTTAATCACTCCCAATTTTTTAGTCTTTTTTAGCTAAATGAACTTGCAGGATGCTTGCTTTTATGGGGTTTCCTGATTTTGTTATATATTCTTGGTATATTTGTAGACTTGCAGTCAGTGGTGACACAGAACAAGTATTACCTGATTTACTGATGTACTATTGCGTCAATACATTATCTTTTTGCTTGCTTTGTTTTTCCAGAAGGTAAAGTAGTGAAGCTTGCACAAGAGGCAATCCACGTTGTGGTTCTTGGATTTTCAGCAGCCATTATTACCGACGAAGACATCCGCGATGAATTCAAATTTAAAATAGTACGTGTTGATAATATATTTTTGTTATTTCCAAATTTTCTAGTTTATAGCGTTTTAAATGCTTTCCCCTCTTTCAATTGAAACTTTCTTGGGTGGACAGAAACATGGACAAGAACTCTTCCGCAGCACATCACATAGACGCCATGTGATTAAAGTAGGGACTGTGATCCGCTTTTTAGTCAAGAGGTAAAACGCACTCTCTCGCAATACTTTGTTCCATCTAGTTTCTTACTGGTTCCTTCACCTCCCTGGACTGTTTACACTTCGGCTAAACTAGTCATCTATTTACAAAATAAGATTTATGTTACACGAGAATTTTCCAGGGGCTAGTAAAATCTGTAATTCTATGTTCGTATTGCAGTTTTGATGAGGAAACATTGCATATAACTGGATCCTTGGAGCAACCGACAACTGGAGATATTTGTTGGTTGAGTAAGAATTCAGAAGAACCATCGTCAGCCGCAAGGTACTTCAGCTACGAAATTTTCTCATATCTAAAACGATTGAAAATTGCTGACACGCAAGATTTTGGTGATTTACATTCTCCAATATACACATAATATAACATTATAAATAATATCTTTTCTTACCGAGTTTCTAGGAAACGAGGGGACATTGAAGGATTGAAAGAAGAGCATAGCATTGGAACAGGTGTGGTATCTAGTGATTCCCATGTCTTGAGGAAGTCCAAAAAGCGACGACTTCATGAAGGGTGATCAAAGTTGGAATCTTGCCTTCAATTGTTCTCGATTTTGATGTAAGTTTGTACCGCCTGCGTTGTTATCAACGGAACAGTTACAGGCTTACAGTTTTCTCTGTTTTTTTACCTTAACATGGCTTTTCTTTAATTCATAACATTCTATCATCGCATAAACGTTCATATGAATTGGTATAAGGCTATTCAATCGATTTTGTCATGCTTCATGATCTACTCCGTATATGCTTATGATTACCGCTCCATTTTGTGTGTGTTTCATACACATTTTTATTGGAATATTGGAATTGGTGTTGATCCTCATATATATAGCTGCATCCTAAAAATAATCCCGTAACAAACATTATTTTACAACCACCAAAATTCGTTTTTTTTTTTTTTTTTTTCTTTTTTAATCTAAGAAAGGTGTCCCTTTTGCCGACAAAAATGATGAGTGAACTTTTTTTGCACATAACTATATTTTGGATAGGTCTTGATGAATGTAGATGGGGGGTATAACTATATTAACGCAAGCAATCGTCTTTGTTTGAGCAGGTTGATGTACTAATACATTTACAGCCGGCGAGCCGATCAGCTCTTCCGTGTACTGCTGCAGACAAGTTAATTATAGGAGTAAAGAACATAGCCTAATTGTTGCATGATCTTGATAGTTTGATTTTGAAATCGAGTTTCCTCGATTTTGATTTTGGTTTTGTTTATGATTGTGACTTTGATTTTGGTGTTGTTTATGATTGTGATTTTGATTTTGGGTGGGATGGGTTAAACTGGTAGAAGAGAGTAGTGAGTGTAAGATACTTTTCGACGCGAATTGTTGGAATTGGACGATTGTTTTCAAATTTTTTTTGGTCTGTATTCTGTTTTTGAAATAATACATTTGGCATCCAAGTTCGTAATTACATCATTTTATTTCCGGTTAATCTATATAATTGCAGCACTCCGTAATTGTGAAAATTACGAATCATTCGGCAGATCACTTGGTAACACTATTGGAAAATCTTCTCGTGAAGTCATCGTGCTTCAGTAAGAATCATAGCTTCTATCACGATGATTATGCAGTCGCCAGGGCTGAAACCCATGCGTGAAAGCAATTAGATACATTGTGAAACAAAAACAAGAAACAACATCATTTAATTTGGTAGTGTAGTACTTGTAGTGTACTAGTGTTTGTTTTCATTAAGCTTCAATCATATGAGGTTTTAATGCACAATCCATCTCTCCAGTGAAAACGGCTCTCACAGTTTTAAGCAGATCTGCATATTGAATACCCTTATAGATTGCGGGGTTCTCCGGGCTAATCACCGCTTTTGCTGGTTCTACACGGCAATCTTTCCGAGGCCCGATGAAAAACGCTGCTGTTGTACGAGCTTGTGTGGCGTTCGTCACTACTCTGTGCTCCACGCTTCTCAACTTTCCGTTGCTAATAATCTGTCATTTTCAGAACATGAAAGGAATTTACTCAGTTTACTTGGTTGCGTTTTCACTCAGGTCCAGTAGAGTCGGTGTACCCTTCTCGTATCGAGTCAATTTTTATAAAATCAGCCACTATCAACTGTCAAAAAAAGAGTCAAAACTCACAACTGAGCAGAAAAGTGAGTTCACTTCACCTGTAGTTGATGTCCAATGTTGACAACAAATGCGGCTGGAATAGGCTGAATACTGATCCACCGACCGTTTTTGAAGACTTGGAGACCCGGAACTTCGTCTTGAAGGAGTATCGTTACTAGGTTCGGGTCACAATGTTTTCCGGCGCCTAGTGTAAGTCTCGGATCAGGGCATGCCGGGTAATGATTCACCGTCAATACCGGGTCTTCGCTCAGTTCCTCGAAATACCCCGCTTCAAGTCCTAGTCCTTCACATATCAACTCAAGGATTTTCGATCCTAGCTCTGTTAGATTCACTACATAGTCTCCAACAATGTCCCTGTAATCGCATATATAAGAAAGTTGTTAAGGACAATTTTCATTAGGATACCATGAAATTCTGACTTTCATTTTTCTTCCGTGTTCAAATTGTTTGACATTTTCAAACATAATATTTAGAAAGCTTTTCCTATTAACTTGCCAAATACTGCTTTATAATGTGCGGTAACATTGTGATTTCGACGAAATTTTGGCCGTGTTACACTCTAGGTAACCAAAAGCGGAAACCAACAAACCTCGGGTCACTAGAGTTTATCATATCTCGTATAATTAGACGAAACTTCAACTGTCATAAAGTTCTTTCTGATTTCATGGCTTTCTAAAAGTATGTGTATTTGTGTCGTACCTGTAGTTCAATGGCTTCGAGGGCCAGTCTCGCTTGCATTCTTCTACCGGAGTGCACGAGTGTCTCAAAGCGTCCCGCCAATGATGAATAGCTTCTGTGTCATAGTCAATGCCGCTTGTATATAGTATGAAATTCTTGCGCAGATCAGTTGAACAGAATTCGGCTTTCTCCTCTGCAGGAAGCTCAAAAAATTCCTTGAGTACGCTTCTCGTGTCGTCCATTAATTTCTTCGGCACTCCATGGTTAATCACCTACAACGTCACAAAAAGAACCTCAAATATCAGTAAAAAGAAAACGTACATGAAACAGTCCTGTAAATTTTAAAATGTGCTGAACGGTCTGGTTATAAGTACGCAGCAGTCTCAGGTAAAACGTACTGAACCTGAAAGAACCCGAAATGTTGGGCAGCCTCAACAATCTGATGAATTATTTCAGCTCGATCACAGGTTCCCCACTTGCTGAAATCTATAACCGGTATGCTCTGCGACGTTAGAACAGAATCTTCGCCAGGTCGTTTTGATGGCGGAAACACATATGTTTCAGGCAATATCTTACCGTTAGCCCATGTAGAAACAAGTCTTTCCATACTTTTGATTGTTTTTTTTTTAATGTTTATATATCAAACAAATATTTTAAATTAAATAAACTACGTTCGAAAAATAATACGACGACACCAGATGATAAATGGATAATAAAAGTAATGTTAAAAATGACATGCATATAAACATTGGTGTACATGTATATATAGTGTGGTGCATAAGATTCAATTTGTGATGATGTAATCATTATTGCAAATTGATGCCACATAGAAGTTCTTATCAATTGGGTATTTTAAGTCCAACTTTGGTGGTTGGATTGCCTTATTTTAATTGGAAACTTAGTTTACTTGTGGGATTCAATAAACTCTCTCAATTATACACTTTTATCAAATAACATTATCCATTAGTTTTTTAGTTTACGTCTTCCTACATATGGGAATACTTCCTTATATTATCTCTTGCTTTGTAATTAATCTTTTGAAATATTGTTATACATAATTATACAAGTATGATATACGACGTAATAATTCTATGGGTTTTTCCCAACTGCATTCTCATTTATCGGTTTCCTAACTGCACTTCTCAGATATCGTATTCCCAACTGCATTCTCAGTTTCTTAATTACTCCCAACCTGCACTTCTTAGTTTCTTTAATTTACCCAAAATCATACCAAATCATACCGAAATGAAACAGAGGAAGGAAGGACTGCAAAAGTTCAACGATGAAGATGTTGCAACGACGATGAACTGCAAAAGTTCAATAGCAAAAGGAAGGAGATGAAGAGAACAGTGGAAGGAAGGTGAAAGGGTTTCAAAGGGTTTTAAAAAAAATTGAATCAAAAGAAAGAAATGACGGTTAATAAATTGACTCAACTTCTAATTTACAACTAATAATCCTTCCATGTAGCAAATTAGGCGCTCCACGTAGGCAAATTACGCATCCTAATTGGCATTTAACGGTGATAATTGACGGCTTAAACATAATTAGTTATGGTTGGGAGTAATTAAGAAATTCAGGGGTACAGTTGGGAAAACGATATACGTAGGGGTACAGTTGGGAAAACCCAATAGTATAGGGGTACAGTTGGGAAAAACCCTAATTCTATTGATTTTTATACTCGAGAGTCGAGACTAGACAGTCCATCACGGCAAGTCGGAAATGCATTTTACAAAGTTGAGAGATGAATGGTTGGCCGAGAAGGCTGCTCCATCCTCATAAGATAAAAATCGAGCCTCTATTCTTATTGTGAAACTATATGGTGATACGTACCAAATTAGACTTACGTGGTCAATTTTTTTTTGCAAATTTAAATCTCTAAATTTTACACTCGCTATAATACTTCCATTTTTCATGAAATTTGTTAAGAAAAAGGCTACTGTTTAACGGTTAAGGTGTAACCGGAGAGTTTACAATAGAAAAGTTGATATTTAATTGTATATAATAATATTGAAAGTCAATTGTTTACTAGAACAAATGAGAACATTAATAAAAAATAAAGATAAAGAAATATGAGTCATGTTTAGAAAGAGCAGATTATACGTATATCCATCGTAGAAGTATAAAATAAGGGCAGGAAATTAACAAGTCAACAAATTAGTTACGTAATTGTCACAAAGGAGAGCAACTTCGGAGTAATATGCATGCTGCTTATTATTTACAAGACTATTGCATTAGGTCAACCCTAACATCTTTGCTCTTCAATTAAATACAATTAAATTATTTCTTCTTTGTTGCAAAACACCAAATAAAGTCTAGGGGTTGGTATACTTGATGCAAATACGCAGTAATTTACCGTGTTATGTGTGCGAAAGTCTTTTTGTCACTAAATTGTGGGTTCATTAACGATTAAAGTAATTACTTTAACGTTTAATATTATCACTTTAAAACTTTAGAATGTGATCATCTGAAGCGTTATAATTATTACTTTACACATTAAAATCGTCGCATTTTAGTTACAAGTAGGTTATTGTGCGTGTAATATGTTCTCATATGAGCATTTGTCAACCGCTTTTCAAGTTTAACTAGTTTAATTGCCTGTGAATTCACGAGATCGTTCTTGATTTGTGATATCAATTTGCTTTTCAATGATCATAAACATTTTAAATTAATTTCGATCACATAATATATTTTATCTGCGTCGCAAGTATTACTAATATTAAGTGATTGTTTATTTGACATCATATTATTTTAAATTGCTTAGTCATAACCAAAAAAAAAGCGCGAAGTTTCATGATATGCTTTTTAAAATTTATTTTCTTATCATCGGCTGGAAGGTTGACACTGATCAACTCTATTTTGTCTGGCCTCTCTGTGTTCTCTCTATCGGTGTTTGAAATACCGGTAAGTGTAGCAAAAAAGATTAATTCTTTATTGGCACATTTTTTGTGGGCAGGATCGAGGGAAGTATCAACTATTCACTGGTGTAGTAAGAATTACCTTTCAATTTCAAAATCACAAGGTGGTCTGGGGATAAGGAATATCCAATGCTTTAACCAAGCCTTGCTAGCAAAACAAGCTTGGAGAATTTTTAGTTGTAAACAATCCCTTCTGTGTCAGGTTTTTAGCTCTAAGTATGGTAGCCTTGACCAGTTCTGCAATGAGGACCGGCAGGGATCAACAACTTCAAGTTCTTGGATTTGGAAAGGAATTTTTTGGGGCTGAGAATTAATTCGTTCAAATTTGGCTTGGAAAATAGGTTGGCACTTAGACATTAAGATTTAGTCTGAGAAATGGGTGAATGGCTCTATACCTATACCAAAGACTGGAATAAATCATATTGATCTAGCTAAATGGTCTGTCGGAAGTCTCCTACAAGAAGGGAATACATGGAATCAATCTTTCATTAATGAGATCTTCAACAAAGAATGGAGGAACAAAATTATGGCTATTCCTTTAAGTTTTATTATCTCCCACGACACTGCCTATTGGGGAATGAACCGTACAGGAGATTACGAGTCCAAGAGTGGTTATGGAACGGCTTCGGAGTCCTATTTTTGTAGTCATGCAACGAGAATGGACGTAGTCCGAAAAACAAATGACTATAATGGATTCTACAAGAAATTGTGGAAACTTCTTGGACCTATGAAATGGAAAATCTTATTGTGGAAGATTTTAAGTACTCCCTCCGTTTCAGTGAATTGTTTACAGTTTGACTTTTTTGTGAGGGGAAAAAAGTCAAACTGTAAACAAATGACTGAGACAGAGGGAGTACATGTTTGCCATTGGGGGAGGAATTTCAAAAACAAAAAATCTAGAGCAATTATGGATATGCATGTTCGTTATGTGGGGATTTGAAGGTGGTGGAATCTTACAATCATGTTTTCAGAGACTGCGAGGTGGTTAAGAGACTATGGTGGGCTTGTGGGTTGGGCATCAAGGTTACCGATACAGTCTGCTGCACAGTGCAAGACTGGGTATGTAATTGGCTGACTTTTTTTTTTTTGCTAAAGGGAGGAGGTGGGATGTGGAAGAGTGTAGATGGAAACAAATCCAATTCATGGGACTTAGAACCTGTTCTTTCGGACTTTTTAGAGCTGAATCGAATCGAATCGAAATGAATCGAATCGAATGAATCGAATCGAATCGAATGAATCGAATCGAATCGAATGAATCGAATCGAATCGAATGGTTCAATTAAATAGTATAATGTCGAATTGAATCGAAGTGAAGTGAATGAATTGAATCGAATCGAATCGAATCGAATGGAGCTAAACTGAACTAAAATGAGCAGAAAATAAGCTGGAAAGAACAGGTCCTTATTTGGACAGTTTGGATTGTCAAAAATGAAGCAAGATTTAACAACAAAATTGTTCGTCCCCTGAGTGCTATATGGTTAAGGCAATCGTTTGTTAAGGATGCTCAGCTTGCTAGTTCTAACAACGATCTACTTAAGAAAAGGGGGATGGCTTATAGTTATACAAAGGGAAAGGAAGAATCGGATGAGGATGAGGAAGGCCATGATATGACTACATTTGATCTTTTAATGGCAGGTAATTCTTTATGTTCAAATCCAGGTCAAATTGCGGTAGATACATCTTGGCTTAAAGATGGAAGAGCAGGAGCAGGCTGGATCCTCTATATCGATAATAGAAAAGTTGATAGCGGATCCAAGGCTTACCGAGCGAAAACAACAGAACAAGCTGAAGCTCATGGAATAAGGGAAGCTATTGTTTGGGCTTTGGACAAATCCTTTTTACACTTAGATATCCATTCGGATTGTCAACAGGTTGTCAAGCAATTGATGAATGTGGTTGGCACAAGTCATCAAAATAAATTCTCGTTAGACGATATTAAAACTCTAGCCGCGTCTTTTCACTGTCTTTGTATTAGTTTTTGTTCTTGATTGGAGATTATGGAAGCCCATTCTTTAGCTAGAAATGTGGTAAATCCATAGCTCAGATCTACTACTGGCAAAAGAAAAAAAAAATAAAAAAAAAAAAAAAAAATTCAATGATATATTGTGTCAATTAAGTTACCAAAATAGATTAATTTATTTGATAATATAGATCATTTGAAATTTTAAAGTTAACATTATAGTATTTTATATTCCCTCAGTATTTAATATATGACTCGGTCATGTTTCAAAACCCTCACTTTTTTATTTGTTATTTCTCAAAATATTAGAGCGCATGAATAATTCAAAAATAAATTTTCAAATAAAACGGTCTTATTTATAACTTATTAATAAAGTCTTTGTCTTTAATATTGATGTGGTCACTATTTAGGATTTCTTCTTTATTGTAATACTAGTTTGCATGCCCGGCCCCGCCCGGGCCATCTATCATTATCTTTTAAAAAAAATGTATAAAATATAATTTAGGTATATTTGTCTAATTTATATTTTTACCGGTACAATTTTATATGGTATTTAATATAACAATTTTTCTAAAAAGTACTCGTAAATACTAAGTCTGTAAAAAAATTCAAATGTATTACTCCGTTTGTATTTTATTGAAAACATTGTTCATTTGAATTATGATTTATGAAGATTACCTATCAAATAATAAAAGTATATTCTCTACTCTCGCAATACTATTATTAATTTCTTTATTCTCGTTATTATTATAAAATTAACTACCACCGCTTTTATTACTTGTAATTACGTACAATTATAGTTTTACCACTATCAATTTCACTATTATTACTCATGCAAATTAAATATTGTCAAGTTTATATTTTTAAAAATATACATTTTTAATTGAATTATTATCTATACTTTATCCTTTTATCTATTGTATGTTTTTGTACTAATTTTAAAATTTCTGAATATGATAAAATTATGACAATAAATTAAAAGACAAATTTTCTACGACACTAATATTTTAAGGATTCTATGAATTATCATATTTGTTTTGCTTATTCTATATATTTTAAAATCACACTTACTTATTTTTTCTTTTTACTATTTTCCTTAACTTATTTATTAAATTAAATAAGTAACAATATGTATGTATTATTCAATTTTGGTATCCTAATATTTTAAGAATTATAATTGTAGATTTCTTACTATATTTTAAATTACATATGTTAATTATTTTCATCGAGAATTCTATAAGTAATAGAATTATAAATAATATTAATATATATTTTCAATCATTATCATTTAATTTTTTTAATAAAATATATCTGGTGTATATTTGTCTAATTTATATATTTAAAAATTATGATACAATTTTATATGGTATTTAATACAAAAAATGTGAATAATAAGTATATAAAAATATTCAAAACTATTCCTCAACTTATATTATTTTTAGAAAAATGAGGTCATGTGAATTATAAATTAAGGTTACCAACCAAATTATAAAGATATAATCGATAGTGCCACAGTTACATCTTCACTTTTTGTTACATTAAAATAGGGTAGTAAAGTGATTGAAATTTTATCATTAAGCCAAACTTTATCCTATTATTAATTAGCATATGTTCTCATACAAATTGAAATGAACAATCAAATCAAAACTTAACACGACTAAAATAACTAAAAGATTATGCATTGAGCATTACAGATATTATTATACAACCATATTTAATAACTTGATTTGAAAATAAGATAATCGATAAATATTGTACATACCTTTTACCTTTCATGTTTACAAATTCATTAGTTTTGTTATTCAACCTTCTTCAATAAAAACTTCAAATCTTGAACGTAAAATATATAAATCTACAACATACAGAGAAAAAAGCACCAGCATGAATTTAAGCAAGCTATGTTTAAGTACTAAATATGGTAGTTAAGAAATAATATTGTTCAAATTTAAACACTTTTATAAAATATGCTGTAAAAAATAGATTTAACACAATCATAATCATAATTAAAACATAATAAACTAAAATTATTTAACAGAGTACCTAGGAAGATCTAGCTAAAGTTTTTGATTTAAATATATATATACAAAAAAGAATGAATAGTTACCTAAATTTTTTTTAAGGTGTTTTAATTAAATAAGGTAATTATGTGTCAAATAATTGCTTATTTTCAAATTATTATCTTTTTTACAATTAAAAACATCTTCAGTTAAATTTTTTTGGAAAGTTTTAATATTGCAAAGGCTTCAATTGTAGATATAGTATTATATTTCAAATTAGATATGTTAATATTTTTTCATCTAAAATATAGCAATAGTAGAATTATAAATAATACGGAGTATTAATTTTAATTTTTTTAGACCAATTATATTGTGACAAATGTCGACCATAGAGGCTATGGTTTCGACTTTATATATATATATATTAGATAGATTAGATAGATACTCCGTAGGTGTTACCCGAGACCAATGTAACTTAAATATTTGTACTCCTAACTATGTAAAATGTTTTTCGCACACGTGTCGAATAATGGCAAAAGTAACCAAGATAGAAAATTAATTGTAAATTTGTCACCACAAAAATTTGTTTTATAAATGATAACTAAATTGCACTGTTTTGGCACAAATTATACGAAATATATATAATATAAAAAAAATTTACTCTCTTCATTCAAATAATTTTTAAACCATTTTTTTTTTTTTTAAAGGTAATAAACATAGGGGTAATTCTCTTGAAAGACCGGACTCACACTAAATTAGTGTGAGTCACAAGCAAGAAAAGAAAATAAAAAAAAAAAAAAACAAAAAAAAAAAACTAACTAGTAAGTACCCTTGTATGAGAGGACTTACGATAAACTTATTGTAAGTCCCGTCTCACACAAGTATTTGCCTAAACGTAGATATCATTTGAGTAAAACAAATCAAATACTCTTTTACTCCGTACTTCTTTGCCTTCTTATATGTGTATGAGTTTGACTGAATAAAATATTCCACAACAAATTGTTCCTAATTGTGGGGTGTGTTCATATGTGTACTAAGACTATGTTTATTGGTAGGTTTGGTTAACCTACCTTCAACTAGGTTTAGAATTAAAATATTAATTTTTATTTTCTAAACCTACCTCAAACCTACTTTACTTTTGTAACACTTTATTGGTAGGTTTATAAAATATACATACCTAACTTATTTTTATTCACATTGAATCATATTCTAAAAACTTACTTTTTTAATTTTGAGCTTTAGTAAAATTTTGAAAAAAAATGATATTAAAAAATTTCACATAATATATTTGGATTAATTAAATTTAAATTATAAATAAAAAAACAAACATTGCTAAAATTAAGAAGGTAACGAAAATATGTCAAGATTGGTCTCTAATCGTAGGGAATGATTTAATATGAACATTTATATATATTTTATATTATTTTGTTTTACAAATTTGAAAATATAAGCAATTTTTAAGAATATACAAAATGTTTTAATGCTAGAATCAATCAAATCATGCCATTTGTACTAGGTTTAGAAGTTTTAAAGTAGGTCTAAATTGGACCTAGTTGAAAGTAGGTTTAGAATTTTATTTTAGTTTCTTTTTTTTTTTCTAAACCTAGTTGTAGACCTACCAATAAACATGGTCTAAAGATAATTTACTATATACTCCGTATATTACGGAGTAGCTTTTAATACTGACACCGCTTACTTTAAGTTTTCATGATTTGAATTTGAGTGAAAACAATTTCAATTTATGAAATTCGATCATTCCATTTACTATCAGTTCAGTTTTAAATTAATGTAAATCATTTGATGATTTTCATTGAATTTAATTTAATAAATTTTGTTAAATGTGAATTAGTGTTAGATAGTCAGAGTTAAATCACGTTATTTCCATTGAAATTGAAATTAAATATTTAAAAACGAAGAGTTACAAATAACTACCTTCATTGTGAGATGTCTCACATTAACAATAGTGAGACTGTCTCATAATTTTTTGCGAAAAAAGGTCTAAAGATATAAAGTTTAGTAAAATAATGCAAATTGAAATAATTTAAATTTTATCTTAGCGAGGCGTGACTTCTAAAATTTGAGGCTTTAGATTTTAAGTTTAATTGTTTATATATACTTTTTAATTAGGGTTTTTTCATGTTGTGCCCACGAGGTTTTCCGTTGTCTATATTGTGTCATTACCTTTTCTATATTTCATGGTGTGTCCCTAAACTTCAAATTTTGTTTATGTTATGACCAAATTATTAGTCATCATTGACTTGGTCATTTATTTAAGCTACTAACTTACTCTTTAATCCAACCGATTGCTTATTAACCATTTCATTTGCTTATAATAGTATTCAATTACACGTTAACCTGTCTAATTATATATTAGATGATTAAAAAATCACGCACAAGGTTATTTAATAATTTATGAAATAAACGTTATTTTTCATGCTAAAAAGGCGTTATTAAGAGTGGCTTTCAAAAACGACTACGTAAGAGGGTCATTTGGCGTTAATTGATAAGAAAATAAGTTAAACGAAGGACACTCGAAAGGAAAATAGCTAAAGGGGGTTTAAGGATGATTAATTTAGAGAATAGATGTGAAGTTCAGGGGTACATTATAGATAAATTTTAAAGTTTAGAGGCAAATCGTGAAATATAGAAACGTTATTGTTCAATTGCACCCGAAATTTACTCAGTTATACCCTTTTTTGCTCATTTTTTTTTTCCATCCATTACCCTTGACTAACCTAATTCTCTATCTTCCTCAATTCAAACCTTCAACCCTAAAAGCCACTAAATTCATCTAAAATCAATCAATTTCTTTTACAATTTTAAACTATCAATCCAAATAACATATATGAAATAATTCACTTTTTTTTTTTTTTTTTTTTTCATTCATTAATTTATCTTGTATATATTAATTTATTGGTTCAATATGATTTTTTTGGGTGGTTAACGGTGGTGGTTGCGGTGGGGCGGGTTGGGGACAACGGCGGTGGCAAAGGGAGGGGGAAGGCAAATGGCGGCGCCGAGATGCTGGTGGTGGTTGATGTTAGGATCATGGCTCTTTAAGGACTCCTCTAAGCTTGCAACTAAATATAATTAGTGGACTTTAGGATCTAGTTGTGCATGTAAAACTAACTGTAAAATATAATTGCATAAATTAAATTACGATAATTTAAATTGCAATAAATAAAAATAGACATTTTAAGGTCTTTTAAAGGAGCTTCAAAATAATCAAATAAGAGTATCTCCTTCCTTAATCCACCCTAAGATTAAACCAACTTATACCATATAATTAGTCTAGATTATAATAGTATAATACTTAATATTATAGAGGTAATTTTATGAGTATAATTGAGTGAAAAAGATCAACTTAATTTGATCAATTTTTTGTCAAACTTCTCGGCCAAAATGGCCTTTATATTAGCTGATTTTTATGAGTTGTGTTTTGTGATTTCTTGAGTGAATTATATTCATGAATGAATGGGATTAATAGGGGGTATTTATAGGCAAGAATATGATGGAGAAATTAGGCCAAAATTTGACCAAAATATTGACTAAATATTGCTCCTAATGGAGCTTGTATGTGCCGTCTAAAATTGGCCCATTTGGTCATTTTTGGTCAATTTAATTTGGCTCCATGTAATATTAATTAGTCCATTTAACACTTAAATGAATTAATTAATAATAATAAAATATATACTTAACAATTAAGTAGTATAAATGACAACTATATCAATATATAATTTATCACTTTGGACTCTTATATTCTCCATTCTATTAACCTATAAATCGTATTAGTCACTAATCTTTTATTAATGACAAATACCTCTTTTTAGTAAATTAACATTTAATTACTAATTCACAATATCACAAAATCTTTATTATTCAATTATCGTATAAAAGAATAATAACACTCTAGTTCCGTATCTATTATACGTCTCATAATTTATTACCTCTTGACTAAAATATTAGTCTTAATATTAAGTGTCTAGTTATACTATATCAAATATAAATAACTAGTTTATGTTGGTCTTCCTCCCATTAGGGGTGACCGAAAGGGATCAGTTGATTACCGCCGTCACACGACAGTAACGTCAAACTCTAGCAAGCCGAGCGTTACCGATATACGTTAATCAACTGACTTATAATAAGCTATATTCCCCTTTATTCCTTTAATGAGATTTATTAAGTATTCGCAATATTGTGGAGGACACTGACTCCAACAATCTCGCACTTGTCCTCACAAGTGTTGCGATACCAATTCTCTTGTCACTTTTGATCTCTCACTCAATGCAAGGTGTCATTCAAGTCACACTTGCAATTGATCTGATCTAGAGTGGTTTTCTCGATCAGGAGAATATAACTGTCCGACCGGAAAAATCTACCATAGATTACTTCCGAGCGTGGCCACGCATTTCCAGTCATTTATCCTCGAGTGGCCCTGAGATACTAAACCCCAACAAGGGTAGATATTTCCTGTTACCCTGTAAGCCTGCAATCAATCACAGATCACCATGACCCAGAATAAACCCTGTAGCCTCCTTTTACAGCACGACGTAGGATATAAACCAAAGTCACTCGGAAACTGCATCGACTGCATAAATCATAATGCTAAAGAATCGACTCAAAGGAATACTTCAGAGTTCCTTGCCATGACCAGGCAACAAAAATTAGGACTCTTGTTAATGGTCACTGCCCAGCAGAGTATCTAATAGTCTGCCAAAGTAATCGACTAGTCATTCTATCTATGACACATGGTTACTAAACACACCATCAAATCGACTTACTAACTAATCACTAGTGAGACGTCACCTCTTATAAGTGACTAGGGGCTAAATACTAAGTTGATCCCGTTCACTTTAATAGGGTTCAGTGTTGTCTCTACAACCTATTGGGATGAACCAAGTATCAATCAATTCTTAATTGAATACAATAAATCAAAAATGCTATATATGTAGTAAAATTAGATGATCATATATCAAAATAATTTATAAATCCAAAACCTTCTTAATACCCATTGAAACTACATGACGGTCTTGTTTCGATTGTGGTAAAGGTTTGGTTAAAGGATCAGCGATATTGTCGTCTGTCCCTATATTACATATCATAATTTACTTTCTTTCCACATAATCTCTAATTACATGAAATTTTCTTAGTACATGTCTAGATTTATTACTATACTTAGGCTCTTTAGCCTGGAAGATAGCTCCATTATTATCGCAGGATATGGGAATTGGATCTTCCCGCTTTAGGGACTACTTTTAGACCCTCTAAAACTGTCGAATCCAAATTGCTTCTTTCGCAACCTCTGATGCTGCTATGTACTCGGCTTCCGTTGTAGAGTCTGCTATTACTGACTGTTTGAAACTCTTCCAACAAACTGCACCTTCATTCATAATGAAAACATACCCTGACTGAGATTTCAAATCGTCTCGATCAGTTTGAAAACTAGCATTCATATCACCTTTTATACGTAGCTTGTTGTCTCCTCCAAAAACTATAACTGAATCCTTAGTTCTTCTTAAGTACTTAAGGATATTCTTTACAGCTATCTAGTGACTCTCACTTGGATTGGCTTGGTATCTACTCGTCATACTCAGAGCATATGACACATCTGGACGTGTACACATCATAGCGTACATGATTGATCCAACAGCTGAAACATATGTAATCGATTTTATGCGTTCAACATCCTTTTGTTCAGTAGGACACTGTGATTTACTCAGAGTAATCCCATGACCCATAGGTAAGAACCCTCTCTTGGAGTTCTTCATGTTGAACCTTGTAGGTTTATATCGGTATATAGACCTTTAAAATCACAGGATTATAATGAAAACTTTTATAAGATTTAAAGTCATAAAATGAAATTGCATAACATAATGAAGAGATTAAGAAATAACCTTTTTAAACCTTGAATTATGGCCTATGAACAATACCAAAAGGATGGTATCTCCTAATTATCTCACCCAAGATGTGTTGAAATATGCCCTTGAATTTGCTAGAAAATTAGAGAATTTTTAGAAAAGAAAAACTGCTTTTTCTCAAGTATTGTGTTGTAGTTGAAGTAATGAATTAGGGAATTAATTAGAGAATAATATAAGAACCAAATCTCCTCTTAATGACCTAAAAGTGGCCGGCCTCTTTATCTTATTTTGGGGAGATATAATTCTCCTCAAAATCAATAACTTATTGGCCAAGAAAAGAGTGTATCGGGACATAACGTATCTGGACACTTTTCTCTTGGTCATTTTAGCTTTTAATATAATGCAATTTATTACTAGTGTCATCTGTATGAACCGACTATAATATATTATAAATATCCTTATATTTATAATTTACTAATTAATTATAACGGTTTATATTTAATTAGCTTGCATTATACACAATAATTAAATATAACATTTTATATTCAATTCACGAATTACATTTAATTCGCATCAGCTAAAATTATTTAATCAGTATTAAATAGCCGTACCAACATTACACTGACCAACATTTTAGTCAGTAACATCATCACATTTAACTAACATTTTAGTCACATTTGACTAACCTTTTAGTCAACAACACTGACTAACCGTTTAGTTATTAAATAAGGCATCGATATGATTATTCTCTCAAATAATCACATCTCTCAAACACATCCTTTAGGTATGACTCTTAGGGACCAGTTGATCACCGCCATCTGTATGACAATAACGTCAAACTTATCTAGCAAGCCAACCGTTATCGATAAACGTTAATCAACTGATTAAATACGAACGCATTACCACTGTACCTTTAGAGATTTATATATGTTATTGCACTAACTGTGGAGGACACTAACTCCAACAATCTCCCACTTGTCCGTACAAGTGTAGGTGCGATAACCGATTCTCATATCCATAATAAATTTCTCCCACTCAATGTAAACCAATTTGCAAAGTCCGTAATTTCAAAGGTCGTAGTTCACAAGTGATCAGAATCAAGAGTGGTTTCCCCGACTAGAGAGTAACTTAACTGATAAACGAATCAATATTCGAGCATGACCATGCATTTTTAGTTACAGCTCCTCGAGTGGCCCTGAGAAAAAGTATTATAACTCGATAGAAGTTGGATATTTTCCTCAACTCGAATCCTGCAGATGTAAGCGCAGCATGAAATGACCCAGTGAAAATCAACTTGGCCTCCTGTTACGGTCGACCGTGAGAAAGAAACCAAAGTCACCCAAAATCTGCCTTAATCTCAAGAGACAGTCGATAGTCTAAAGAATCGACTCTAGGAACACTATGGATGTCCTATCCACGACCCGGCACCTAATGTTCTGAAACATTTAGGACTCCATGTAGTCGTCACAAAATGTCCTGCGCGATTTCAGTAAACCCGCATCTGTGATTGATCAGTCAACTGTTTGACTTATGGCTCGTTGAACCCACCATCAATCGACGTCACAAAATGATTGCCAGAGTTATCAGCTCGTTTAGGCGACCACGGACCAAAACGAAATATATAGCAATTCAGTTCACTTTGAGGTGTTCAACGTTGTCTGCACAACCCTCATGAAAAACATTATATAAAACAAAACGATGATTTTATTAGAAGTTTTAGGAAAAATACATGTGTCAATCCATACAAACAGCTAATGCAACTCAGGAACACGCTTAATTCCCATGGAAATAACGTGCCCTTCATGCTTATCATGTCTCAACGGCTTAGTGAGAGGATCTGCTATGTTATTATCCGTAGCAATCTTGTCAATCACTATCTCCTTCTGCTCCACGTAATCTCGGATCATGTGAGCCTTCCTTTGCACGTGCCGAGACTTGTTGCTGGACTTTGGCTCCTTCGCTTGGAAGATGGCACCACTATTGTCGCAATAGATGGTGATCGGGTCATTCGAACTTGGAACTACAGTTAGTCCTTGTAAGAACTGACGCATCCATATAGCTTCCTTCGCAGCCTCTGAAGCAAAGATAGTACTCGGACTCGATCGTGGAATCGCTATAATCGCTTGTTTGGAGCTTTTCCACCGATCGCAGCCATTTAGAGTAAAACGAATCCAGATTGAGATTTCGAGTCATCTCGATCCGCTTGGAAACTAGCATCTCGCAGAATCGATCGCAAGATAGCTCGGTGTCTCCTCCATAAGTCAATACCCAATCTTTAGTCCTCCGTAGGTACTTAAGAATGTTCTTTACGGCCATCCAAAGTGTGCTTCACCTGGATTGCCTTGGTATCGCTCGTCATACTCAATGCATATGCCACGTCTGGACGTGTGCATATCATGGCATACATGATCGATCCTATAGCTGATGCATAAGGAATCCGACTCATGCGCTCGACCTCTTCCGATGTCTTTGTTGCTTGAGCTTTACTCAAATGCACTCCAGAGATCATTGGAAGGTTCCCCTTCTTGGAGTTGGTCATCTTTGAACCTCTCAAGAATCTTATCTATATAAGACTCCTGACTGAGGGATAACATCCGTCGTGATCTATCTCTATAGATACGGAGCCCCAAAATACGTTGTGCCTCACCCAGATCCTTCATCTGGAAATGGTTCTTTAACCATACTTTTACCGAAGTTAAGAGAGGTATGTCATTCCCAATCAAGAGTATGTCATCGACGACTGATCGTGAAGACAATCTTGCTCCCACTCGACTTGATATATAGGCATGGTTCCTCGACTGATCGAGCGAATCCATTCTCCTTTATCACTTGGTCGAAGCGATGATTCCAACTCCGTGAAACTTGCTTAAGTCCATAGATGGAACGCTTAAGCTTGCAAACCTTCTTAGGATTTTTAGGATCTGTGTAACCTTCGGGTTGTACCATGTACAACTCCTCCTCCAAATAACCGTTTAAGAAGGCGGTTTTAACGTCCATTTGCCAAATTTCATAGTCATGAAATGCGGCGATCGCTAAGAGAATCCGAATGGAACGAAGCATGACTACGGGTGCAAAGATCTCATCATAGTGCAACCCTTGCACTTGAGTGAAACCCTTTGCCACTAGTCGTGCCTTGTATATGTCTGGTTGTCCTTCTACAGATCGCTTTATCTTGTAAAGCCATTTGCACTGAAGAGGCCTAGCCTTATCAGGTAAGTCAACCAGATCCCATACATCGTTCTCGTACATCGAGTCCATCTCGGATTGCATGGCTTCTTGCCATAGCTTTGAGTCGGAACATGTCATGGCACCTTTATATGTTACGGGTTCGTTATTCTCAAGGAGAAAAACGTCGTCTCTCCCATTCTCCTCGACTATACCGATATATCGATCTGGAGGAATGGAGAGTCTACCCGACCTTCTGGGTTCCAAAGGGACATTAACCGCAGCAGACGAAGAAGGAACGATTTCCTCCATTGGTTGCTCGGTTGTTGGTTCAGGAATCTCCGACAGATCGAAGGTTCTATTACTTCTCTTGTCTTCGAGAAACTCTTTCTCTAAGAACTTCGCACTAGCCGCAACAAAAACACGTTGTTCGGTAGGCGAATAGAAGTAATGACCAAACATTCCTTTTGGATAACCAATAAAGTATGTCTTGACCGATCGCGGGCCGAGCTTATCCTCGTGTCTCCACTTGACATAAGCCTCGCACCCCCAAACCCGAATAAAGGACAAGTTAGGGACCGTTCCCTTCCATAACTCGTATGGAGTCTTGTCGACAGCTTTAGTCGGACTTCGGTTAAGTATAAGAGCAGCTGACAAAAGAGCATAACCCCATAATGAGTCAGGTACAACTGTGTGACTCATCATGGATCGAACCATATCAAGTAATGTTCGATTCCTGCGTTCGGACATACCATTCAATTGTGGTGTTCCGGGTGGAGTTAATTGTAGTACTATCGCGCGGTCTTTCAGGTGTCGATCAAACTCAGTTGAAAGATATTCGCCACCACGATCTGAACGTAGTGCTTTTATCTTTCTATCCAGTTGGTTCTCAACCTTGTTCTGGAATTCCTTGAACTTGTCGAAGGACTCACTTTTATGCTTCATTAAGTAGACATAACCATATCTACTCAAATCGTCCGTGAAAGTGATAAAATACCTATAGCCATCTCTAGCGTTGATTGACATAGGTCCGCACACATCTGTATGTATGAGTCCTAATAGGTCAGCAGCGCGCATTCCAACACCTTTGAAGGAAATTCGAGACATCTTGCCTATGAGACATGATTCACACGTGCCAAAAAGTTTCATAGTCAAACGGGGCAATAGTCCCATTATCAATGAGCTTTTTCACGTGTTTCTCATTTATGTGTCCCATACGGCAATGCCATAGATAGGTTTGATCTTTGTCACCAACCTTTGCTTTCTTGTTACTCACATGCATGATTTCTGTGGTTTGATCTAAAACATAAATTCCGTTCATGGAAATAGCTTTACCATAAATCATTTCATTCAAAGAGAAAATACAACTATTATCCTTTATTAAAAATGAAAATCCTTCTTTATCAAGAACGGATACAGAAATAATGTTTTTAGATAAACTAGGGACATAGTAACAGTTATTCAGAAATAACTCAAATCCGCTCGGGAGTTGGATTACATATGTTCCTACTGAAATGGCAGCAACTCTTGCTCCATTCCCCACTCGCAGGTCTACATCACCTCTTGCCAGAGTTTTGATGCTTCTTAGGCCCTGCAAATGATTGCACAGATGAAAACCACAACCAGTATCAAGTACCCAAGTTTCGAAACTTGCATGGTTAATCTCAATCATATGAATAAAAGAAGACATACCAACAGGAACGACGCGGCCTGCCTTAATGTCCTCAGCATACACGGGACAGTTACGCCTCCAATGCCCAGACTTGTGGCAATGGTGGCACTCCATGGTTTGCTTCGCTTTTGCCTTGCCTTGTGAGCTACCGCTAGACTCACCAGGCCCACTCTTCGCAACCATTGGCGTTTTAAACTTTGGCTTACCTACAGCTAGGTTAGCCGGAGCCTTACCCTTACCCTTCTTGTTGCCGATCATGAGAACATCTTGTTTCATGCTCCCACTCAACTGCAGATCACTCTCCGTCTGTACGAGGAGTGAGTGAAGCTCATGCAGACTTTTCTGCATGTCATTCATGTAATAGTTTGCCCTAAAGAGGGCATACCCATCATGAAGAGAGTGGAGCACTCGATCAATGATGATCTTCTCATCGATCTTGCAACCAAGCTCCTCCACTTCTCAACGTTCTCGATCATGGCGAGAAGGTGTGGACCAACCGGTTGGCCCTTTTGGAGTCTAGCTTCAAAGAAACGAGTGGTATACTCGTAACTCTTGATTCTCGGAGCTTTCGAGAACTCTTTTGTTAGGGTGGTGAAAATCTTGTTTGCACCCTGGGTTATGAACCTTCTTTGCAAATTGGATTCCATTGAATAGATGAGTACGTTCTGTATCGCACCCGCCTCCATCATGAAATCATTATAAAGATAGAGTTCATTTGCTCCTGCATCGGGAGCTGGTTTAGCCGGCAGTGGCTCAGTCAAGTACTTGAGCTTACCGTCAGCGATGGCGGCATTCCGTAATGCGGCCTCCCAATCAGAAAAATTGGACCCATCATGCTTCAGTCGAGTAGACTGATTCATGCTGCCCATAAAAATTCTAAGCCATGATTCGCGATCTAGTGTAGCACTTGGCATTGGTTCGTCTGTACGTACAGCCATTTGTTATAGTAGTTATATATGTATATAACGTATTCGAAACTGTGAAAAGAAAGAAGAAGAAGAGAGAAGATAAGAAATCATAGTTTTAAAATTTAAGTCAAAAACAATAACATTTTAATGCAATGACTCGTGCACTCATATAATCGACCTCCCTCGAGAATTATATAAGCGATCCCAAGACTCAATTTCTTTAAATTAATAAGCCAACCTCTTGGCTAATTCTACTGTTAGAATTCTTGGTCGATAGATTTCAGTAAATCTTATCTAATAGTCCAACATAACTACGAGATATTACTCGAACTATAGTGTTGAGGTAAAATAGGTCAACGCATACTACTTACCCAACGTAGAAGGGGTCATGTGGAGAGTAAGGTCCTACATGCCTACCGACGAAGAAGGGGCTCATAGTATGCTTTTCCTATAAAGACTAATCTCAATTTTAGTTTTAAAGGAAGGTCCCATCAACTCATTTTAATTCATTTTAAGTGAACAAATATCTAGCATTTACGTGAATGATTAATTTGAGGTGATAGCCCTAAACGAATGACATCCGTATGTCCATGATAAAAATGCAACTAAATGATCCATTTTCATGCATATTAGGTGGTTTGGTTTAGTTTAGGCGGAATATGATGCTTCTAACTAACGTGAATGCAAAGAAAAACGGTAAAGAAAACGCAAAAAGGAAAAACACCTAGTGTGGCCTATCCGTATGAAAAAAAAGACAATTACAAGGTGAAATCCATCCATGGACCCTAAGCTGTCTTCATTCTTCATCTTGGGCTTCAAGTGGGAGTCCATCTAGAATCTTCAATCTTGAATCTTCTCAAAATTACATTTTTGAATTACAAAATAAACCTATTTACATTCTAATTCAAAATATGCCAAAATTAAAAATATTACAAGATCGGGAGATTCGAGATCTCAAAATACAACCAAAATTGTGTTTCCTTCATTACGAAAACACAATCTTCTAAGGCCACACTAGTAAATTACAATCGTTTGTACATCATTAATGCGAAAAATTAAACCATTCATCCAAACATTCAAAATAAAAAGCATCAACTAAAACAAAAATAAAACCAATGCATACGAATTGATTTAAATCCAAACCACCTCTTTTAAATGATTAAAATTATGCAACAATTCCTTAATTGTTCATAATATCTTATAATCAAAACAATAATCCATAATTTATATTATCTGTATAACATAAATTAGGTCACAAAATATTTTAAACTGTTTTAAAAATATTTGGTATCAAAATCATGAACTTTTTCATGATAACATTATATTCATTATCTTTATAACAAATATAACAAACTTATTATTTCCAAAAATAAAATAGGAAACCGAAAATAATAAAAAAAACACAATATTTCGGCCAAATTAACAAAATTGCCGAATTAAAATTTTTTTTTTTTTAAAAAAAAAATTGGTTTCGGCCAATAAAAACAACAAAAACAAAACTTTTAATGATTTTAATTCGGCCAAAACATGAAAAACTGAATTAAACTGTTTTAATTCGATTATGCTAATAATTAGATCGATGCTCATTCAATTTTAATCCGTATTAAACATTGACTTAAGAGATTCAATTTAACTTTTTAAATTAAACAACTTAAAACTGATAGATCTAAAGATTAGCAAGCAATATGTTCATTAACATACAAGATTTGATCCTTTTATGTTTTAATTCAATCGGTATTAAATCAAAACTTATACCAATTTATATGTGATAGAATTAACAACTTAAAACATCGATAAATATGAATCAAAAAGACCAAATTAAGCCAAAAATCAAACAAAAATACACGGCCTCAACACAAAAACAATTCGGCCAAATACCAAACCACAACCGTGAGTTTTCAAATTTGTTTTAAAATCATACTAAATCGATTTTTATGAAAACCTTATAAAAATTTCATGTGCCCTAAGTCTCTGATACCACTTGTAGGTTTATATCGGTATATAGACCTTTAAAATCACAGGATTATAATGAAAACTTTTATAAGATTTAAAGTCATAAAATGAAATTGCATAATATAATGAATAGATTAAGAAATAACCTTTCTAAACCTTGAATTATGGCCTATGAACAATACCAAAAGCATGGTATCTCCTAATTATCTCACCCAAGATGTGTTGAAATATGCCCTTGAATTTGCTAGAAAATTAGAGAATTTTTAGAAAAGAAAAACTGCTTTTTCTCAAGTATTGTGTTGTAGTTGAAGTAATGAATTAGGGAATTAATTAGAGAATAATATAAGAACCAAATCTCCTCTTAATGACCTGAAAGTGGCCGGCCTCTTTATCTTATTTTGGGGAGATATAATTCTCCTCAAAATCAATAACTTATTGGCCAAGAAAAGAGTGTATCGGGACATAACGTATCTGGACACTTTTCTCTTGGTCATTTTAGCTTTTAATATAATGCAATTTATTACTAGTGTCATCTGTATGAACCGACTATAATATATTATAAATATCCTTATATTTATAATTTACTAATTAATTATAACGGTTTAAATTTAATTAGCTTGCATTATACACAATAATTAAATATAACATTTTATATTCAATTCACGAATTACATTTAATTCAGATCGCCTAAAATTATTTAATCAAGATTAAATAAATTATTTAACATTACACTGACCAACATTTTAGTCAGTAACATCATCACACTTGACTAACATTTTAGTCACATTTGACTAACCTTTTAGTCAACAACACTGACTAACCGTTTAGTCATTAAATAAGGCATCGATATGATTATTCTCTCAAATAATCACATCTCTCAAACACATCCTTTAGGTGTGACTCTTAGGGACCAGTTGATCACCGCCATCTGTATGACAATAACGTCAAACTTATCTAGCAAGCCAACCGTTATCGATAAACGTTAATCAACTGATTAAATACGAAACGTACCCTGTGTACCTTTAGAGATTTATATATGTTATTGCACTAACTGTGGAGGACACTAACTCCAACAAACCTGTCAAGGATCTTATCGATATAAGCTTCTTGACTTCTCGCTAATGTCCTTTTGGATCTATTTCTATAGATCTTGATGCCCAAAATCCTCTGAACTTCTCACAAGTCATTCATTTGGAAATGATTTCCTAGCCAGTTCTTTACAGAAATGAGCATAGGTATATCATTACCTATTAGCAGTATGTCATCTACATACAAGACTAAAAATACAACCTTGCTCCCACTGAATTTTGTATACAGACACGCTCTACACTTCGAGTTAATCCGTTCTGTTTAATCACTGATAGGCTTAGTCGCGTCACCTAATCAAAAATAATACCAAACTCAACGCTAGGGTAGCTAGGGTAAGTCGGGATCGTATCCACAGGGAGATGGTCGCAATGTTGGTTACTTTGAGTGATTCTAGTCTCGGTTCGAGTAATGGTTTGGTTACTAAAAACTAGAGCGAAAGGATAAGGGGTAAAACAAGAAGAGAAAGGTCTAGGGAGTCGGGGTTAGCATAGGCAAAGGTAGGATAAGGGATGGTGACAGAAAAGAGTCGGGAATCGCATGTGCTAAGGAATAGGCTCGGCCTCTCGGTCCTAAGCGTCCTCTAGGTCTCGGTAACGGGCTCTCGCTACTTACTACCGAGGGTCCTAATGGTTAGTCTCGCACCCTACCTTAAACTAGGCTTTCGTTCTTAAGTTTAAGGGTGGAAAATGCTCAGTAATCCTTGGCCAAAGGATCAACAAGTACAATCAAGACAAGATAACTAAAGACACAAGCAAAACCCTCATCAAAACATCACCAAAATCATCCTAGACTACTCACCCATGATCACCCTTTCTCCCTAGATAAGAAACTACTCACACATGATGAATTTAACAACAAAAGCAAAAGAGAAGGATAAAAACATGATCAACAATGATATATAATGAAATGATAATCAAAAGAGAGAAGTGTAAAACAATACCAATCAGAAATTCAAGGAGAAAGTTGGATGAATTCAAGCAACAAAACCAAACAGACGATCAAACTAACGCAATCCGAGTCGGGAATTGAAATTACAAAATTATAAAAGTATGAAACCTAGGTTTTCAAGAGAATGAACTTTAAGATGTCTAAAAAGTGTGTAGATACCCAAATATGTACCTCCCGCCAAAAAACCCAGTGATGTAACAATAGACTTTTATTGCATGCTTTTATGTTAACTTAAATGGTTCTAACTAATGACGAATTCGAGTTAAATGTTTTAAAATGCAAATGAGGTTTCTTTATGGGTCATCACTCTTAGTGTCCTTAGGTCTAGAGTCTAGTTCGTCTCAGGTTCAGGTCCTAATCGGCATGCGCACACCCCTTTTTAAACACATAGCCTAATTGATCCTTTTACACTAACAAGGTTCAATTCGATTCTTCTAAATCCCTCAATTTAGGCCTAGTCACTAAAACCATCTTTTAGGACTGGCAAACACCTAGGATAGCCTTACGGAATGTCCTATTTCACAAAATGCTACAAAATACACCCCTTTTAAATTTTCAGGGCTCGGGCCCAGAACTGAGCCCAAACCCATACCTGGCCCGCTTCCCAAGGTCCAGGATAACCTAGTCAAACCCTAAAACACAGCCACAACAACGTAACTTAGACCTCAAGCAAGATTATACCGTATATCCTAAAATATAATTTGGAAATATACGGAATAAAAAGATAATGCCCGCCCTACCAATCGCAAGAGTCCTTGCGATTAGGGCAGGCAGCCGCAAGGGTCCTTGCGATTGCCCCAAGCATTCGCAAGGGACCTTGCGATTCCTAAGTCCGGTTTTATCCCCTGGCTTTCCTAATTCTTGACGAGCTCTACACTATAAATACAACCCTCCATTCATTCGTTTCAAGACACAATTTCAGAATACAATTAACAAAAAACAGAACTCAAACCTCTCAAAGCCTCACGCTTAAAAACCCTTTGAATTCTTCATTTTTCTAGTGTTGAATTCTTCCCTTTGAAGCGAAGCGCTACCGGTTTCCTGACTTGAGACAGGTAATACTTAATCCTAACATGGATTAAGGTCTTTCTTTACTTCTTAGACTAGCAAGGGCCTACATTAGGCTCACCCCGACTTTGGTACGCGAGTCTACTTTTCATAAGGCGGCCATGCACCTCGAATACACACCTTATTCGTAAGACCTTTCCAAAGTCGCATAAACAACTGACCTCTTTAAAATAAACCAATGGCCAATTGAACTTTATTTTATTGTACGCATTTAGCAAATCCTCCTATTGCATCTAAATCACTTAAAATGAATTCGTCATTAACTGAACTTGTTTCGTTAATAAGTTAAGCATGCTTAACTGTGGGTTTTAAACAATCTCCTTTTGCATTCTTTTTACATTCATATCGCACTTGTACGTAGCAAATTACTTAAGCTCATGTATCATTCTTTGCATTGTTCTCAAGTCTAGTAGAGGCTATCTTTTGATAGGCTTTTCCAAAAGATCTTTCATAAAAACATTATTTTGATTTATACTTTAGAAAAGTACCCTCACCCGAATCCGAATCTGGTTTCACAATAGCCTTAGACGGATGGGTGTCGACGTGCCTTGAACTCTAAGACGTGTCTTTGAGCATGAGGACACGGAGGCGGGTTCTAAATTTCCCTCATAATTTAGTGGCGGCTCCAAAACAGTTTTTAAAGGTTTTTTGTACTTAATCTTTTTAACTTTTACGCCCTTAGCAAGACGTCGAGTGGTTCCATGTTAATCCCGGTACCTACAGTTGGCGACTCCACTGGGGATAGGTTTTATTTTTAAAACTAAAATTAGCTTTTTCTTTTTAAAAATAAAAACGAGACTTGAACGACTTGAGAAGAATCAACATACATGAGCTAAGCATATCCGTTAGAGTCGAATCTAGTCGGATTCACACATGAACACCCCGAGAGGTGGTTCCAAACGCAGGCATCGTCCATTCGACGAGGTACGTACTGGACTAACCTTCCTCTCACCCCTCCACGGCTTGCCGTAGCAAACTGATTTGACCGCCCCAGGGCTTCCTTCGTATCCTACACGTTATACTGTGTGGGCAAAGGGCTAAAAGCACCTTCCAAAGCGTACTCAAATCAGTTGGAGGCGTACAAGACTTGACCAAACGACCAAGAGTCATACGTACGAGTGCGGGGCTATACAATATAGTCTTTTTCAAAATTCATTTGCATATTTTCGAAAAGTCGCTTTAAGTTTTCAAAAATAATAAACCTAACAACTAACATCTAACGTTTTACAACTAACATCTAACATTTTACAACTAACATCTAACGTTTTATAACTAACATCTAACATTTTACAACTAACATCTAACATTTTACAACTAACATCTAACATTTTTACAAACAAAACTCCCGCGAATTTTTGAAATGAACATTTTTCAAATTTCCTTTTACACAACTATCAAAACCCGAGTCAAGGTTTACAACCCGAGCTCGTGGATTTTCTCTCACAAATTTTTTTGAAATAAACATTTTTCAAAACATCATTTTGCAAAAACAAGCAAAAACCCGAGCAAGCTTCAAAACCCTAGCTCGTGGACTTTATTCCTTAGGTCACAAAACCCACTTTCCCTAAGCCTTTGAAAACATAAATGGATTAAATAACCCACGGTTATCCTAACCCATTTATCGCATGCTTTTTCACAAAGCATGACCCAAGAATGAGAACACATTCTTGGTGAGCCTTTCAAAGCAAACCCCACAGCCTTTGAAAACATAAATGGATTAAATAACTCACGGTTATCCTAACCTATTTATCGCATGCTTTTTCACAAAGCATAACCCAAGAATTAGAACACATTCTTGGTGAGTTTTTCAAAGCGAACTCACGGCCCTTGGCCTTTTCGAACCTTTCTAAACAAAATCTTTTCAAACGACTCATTGTCAAATCAGCCCAATGAGTAGCATCCCTCGCCAAACCCAAGAATGGCCAAGCCCAATCTTGTGGATTCTAACATCGGATCGAATGGCTCAAACCACCTCGATCCATTTCTCCCTTGACAAAATCCATGTGGACGAGCAAGCTTGTCCTCATCGCATTTTGACACCTTTGACTCGAATAGCTTAAACGCCATTTCGAGCATCCACCAATAGGATCGTAGCAACACACCACCAAACATCGTCGAGCATGAAACGTTTTAAAACATTTCTAGCTCAAAATCGGCCGCATGACTCGCGGTCATCACAACCCTTTTATCACAAAACTCATTTCAAACCCGAGAATGTCAGCCCATTCTCGAGGAATTTCACAAAAACAAATTGAACGGCCCAAGGCCTTTTCCTTTTTATACCTCTTTCAATATAAGCATTTTTCGAAAGTTTTGACTAGCCCAAAACCTTATAGGATTAGACACTCCTATTTTTGCAAAAGCACAAAACCCGGGAATGAGCAAGCTCAATCCCGAGGACTTTTGATGTTGGACCAAGTGGCTCTACTAACTCTTCCTTAGGCACGTGCATAAAAACGGGCACTACCGTTTCCATCGCATTTTCGAAGCACCCTCGGTTCAAGTAGCTCATCACTACCTCGAATCGCTCTTGCACAGAGTTGAAATGTGGCAACACATTTCAACTCGAAAAACCCTTTCACTTCCATCAAAACAAAATCGTTTCAAAGACAAGACGAATCAAATTATGCGTTAATCAAGTCTCGACACCAAGGGCATCGACGTGTACCCACGGCACGTACATCATGAAGCAACCGATGAGGCGTCCACTCAAGCACCATCGACGATCTGGCGGATCTCCTCAAGCAATTCGAGTCTTTTAAATACGGGTCGAGTTTTTAAGCATCGAGTCAAACTCCGTCAGTCTAGAATAATCGAGTCTTCGACGCACAACATTTTAACAAATCAATAAGGGAATAAGTTTGCCCATAACCCAGTTTCCTTTTACCCATTTTACTCACATTTCTTATACAAAACCATTTTGCACCGACATACATTGCATCCTAGGAGTAGGTATCCAAAGGAGGTCTAGGCCGGGTACGAAGGTCCAAGTCAATATCAAGCACAAGACAAAAACCAAAAGGTTTTCGACGACTAGACACTTAAGATTTGGTAGTATGCTTGTGGTCTACTACTCCGCTGCCTTTGGAGGAGGATCCATTAATTTGGAGCTCCACAGTGGTCATGAATTTGATCGCGACCAAAAGTATGAGTATTCCTGGATCGCCCTCCGTGTACTCGATCGCGTGCCTAATAAGCAAACGAACTTGTCAGAGGAGTCCGGCGTGATAGACACATGATCACATGCAACCTTCCCACCGCAAGGTTTAGCAAAGTCGAAGGTCGAGCCCAGACCACAAAGGGCCCGACGAATTCTCAAAGGGAATACAATCAAAATTGAAAACAAGGGCAAAAGAGCAAAGTCAAGAGGAAACAAATCTCAAAGTTTCCAAGAAATCAAAAAAGAAACAAGTCTCAAAGTCTTTAAGAAAGGGACAAAAACAACAAAAAGAAAGCCCGAAAGTCAAGTGGCTAAGTGAACAAAGGTCTACTCAAAAATGGACCCAGTCTAATACCTCTCCAAGGGACCCGTGCCAAAAGGACATATAGCACGATGGACATTGCCCTGAGCCGAATTTAACACCAAGGAGCCCGTTATCGACACTACATCTGTAACACCCCGGCCTTAACTAAAGGCCGGATTGTCACCCACGGTAGCTCGCCAGGCTGCGTACATCGCCCACAAACCAACACGGGCCCTTTCCAGCGCACTTTGTCCTCACTCGTGCGCATCCTGAGAACTTCCCAGGAGGTCACCCATCCTAAGACTACTCTCCAAAGAAGCACGCTTAATCAAGAGTTCTTAAGATGAGCCACCGTAAAAGAAGATGCATCTTGTTGATATGAGTAGTACTTACAATCCTTTTAAGCACTATGTCACTGAGCTCATCACTGGACCACTTCTACGGTACGGCCGAATAACCTCGGACAACACCGGGTGTTACACACCCCCACTTGAAGAACGCAACGTCCTCGTTGCGCCTGGTAGCTACTTACAATATAGCATTCCAGAATCCTCCCCAGCTAGGTGCGTACCTGGCCAACAAGACACAGGATTCGACCACACGGTCACCGGGTTGCTCTGATACCATTTGTAACACCCCGGCCCTAACTAAAGGCCGGATTGTCACCCACAGTAGCTCGCCAGGCTGCGTACATCGCCCACAAACCAACACGGGCCCTTTCCAGCGCACTTTGTCCTCACTCGTGCGCATCCTGAGAACTTCCCAGGAGGTCACCCATCCTAAGACTACTCTCCAAAGAAGCACGCTTAATCAAGAGTTCTAAAGATGAGCCACCAGAAAAGAAGATGCATCTTGTTGATATGAGTAGTACTTACAATCCTTTTAAGCACTATGTCACTTGAGCTCATCACATGGACCACTTCTACGGGGTACCCGGCCCGAATAACCTCGGACAACACCGGGTGTTACAACATCATTTCCCGACGACGGAATTTACAACATCAATAAATAAGCGACATACTTCGATGGTTCATCCAATTATCGAGGTTGGAGAATAGGAATACTCCTCTTTTCCCAAACGGCGAACACGAACACCTCCCTCCATCAAATTGGACTTTGATGTGACAACAAGCGGCCAAGATCAACTAAGGAGAACCTACCTTTAGGATGCAATGTATCAAGGTCAATCACATAAACACTCTTTTGGACCGGCGGGTCCTTAAACACGCACCTTCCCATACAAAACACCTTTTGGACCGGCGGGTCCTCAAACACGCACCTTTCCACAAAAATGGACCGGCGGGTCCTTAAACACGCACCCTTTCCACATAAACAAACACTTTTCACAAACACACCCTTTGGAACTACGCTAGGTTTGATTCCGTACCCACGGATACGTAGGCCGCTCACCCGAGCTCGACCAACCCTTTAACACAAAACATCCCTATGTCTAAAGCTTCCAAAGTCAAGGACATCCTCACAAAAATCCACAAAATCCACAAAAATCAAAGGCAAACTGTTTCTTTATCGAAACGTTAAAACGACTACGTCAAGACAAAGTTGTGCTAGACCTAGGAGTAGTACTCTGCTTATTCGTCTAACCTTGCTCATTTTGCAGGAACAACAACATGCCACCGAAGCAACCATACGCCACCAAGCCGGAGGCTTTACAGATGCTCGTGTCACAGTCACTTACATCCCTATCAATGTCGAGTCTCGAGTCACGCATACGATTCACCTTCGTCTTTGAAACACTTCAAACACTCGTTTTCTTAACACGTTTCATCGTTGTCTTTAAAACATTTCATAGAGCACCTTTCAAAAATTAACTCAGTACTCGAGTTAACGCACTTTGAAAAGAACTCATTTAACACCCGAGTTAGTACCCATTAGGAAGCACTTTCTAAAAATTAGCTCAACTCAATACTTTTCAAACAAAAACACGTCTTTAAACACTTTTCGAAAACAGCATTTTCAAAGATCTCCTTTTGAAAAAGCAGCATTTTCAAATTCTTCTGTTGCAAAAACAGCATTTTCAAAATCTCCTTTACGAAAACGACATTTTCAAAAAAACTTCTTTCGAACAAAAGGCATTTCAAAAAGCGCGAAAGCGTTTTCAAAAACTTTCTTTCTTTGAGTACTAATTATGCAGGTACAAGCAAGAGACGAAGAAGACATCAAGCACGACACAAGCAGACATTCACGATGCTCAGAATGCAGTCAAGCCCATGGAGTACGCCCGACGACACTGGATGCACGCTACCCCAAGATGCCCAACCGCACAAGACACACTCTATCCCATTGGATACAGCCTATCCAACAACATTGGATACACCACGCTCTACGAAACTGGATCCAACCAGTTCAAGACACAACCTATCCAAAGACGTTGATACACCTTACCTAACGGTACTAGATACATTATACCCAAGCCTTTACAACAACAACCATTCCCGGTGGAAAAAACTCATCTCGAAGAGCCAAGCCTCAAGACTGGGGGCTTATCTACGATATTTCCAATATTTACAGATAACACATTCACCTCCTTAGACTAGGAAGCCATACAAGCGTCATGGTCGACTCATGCACCATGAGTGCGATATACATTACATAACTACAACGAAGACTGGGGGCTGACACTCCATTTTAGGATCATACTCCTATACGAAGTACAACAAAATAGATATCCTTCACGAACGTCCCAAAAATTTTACAAGCCGAAGCAAAAACCCTACCTCGATAGTATGCCCTACCTCGAAGGTATCCCTAAAACGCAACAAGCCTCATAACAATAACACCCCAGAAGCAAAAGCGAGTCAAATTCACAATTCGATTCAGCTCAAACACCCCATGGGCCGGCATGCCCTTAAACGTGCAATACCGAACTACGCTGGTCTGATTCCACACACCGTGGATACGTAGGCAGCTTTGCAAAAGGCACGACCAACACCCCACACCAAAAACATCATTTCATTCAAGGACGGAAGTAACATTTCCAGTTTGACTTAATTTTTACACCAAAACTTAACCAAACTAAGAGGGCAAAATTAAAAGTATAGTCACAATCTTGAATGTACTTTTACGCCAAAGCATAGTCCTAATTACAAACAAAACTTTGATTTAGCTTTGTACTAAAGCTTCGTCAAAGAAAGCCAACACCAAAAGCCAACACCACTTTGCCTTAATTCCAACCAAATTAAGCCAAACTCGAGGGGGTAATCCAAAAACTTTTTCCCCTAATACACATCCATCACCACACTTTGACTCAGTTTTCATGCAAAATTTCGTCAAACTCGAGGGGGTAATCCAAAAACACTTTCTCCCAACACAATTATACCAAGCACATGCTCTTCACTTTGACTCAGTTTCATATCAAACTTAGTCAAACTTGAGGGGGTAACTCAAAAACACTTTCACTCGAACAACCTTATCACCAAGTCTGACCATCATTATACACTCTAACTCGGTCAAACTGGAAACTAACACCATACACCCCTCAAGCTTCCGTCAACGAAAAATACTTTCACGTGTGCACAAAGCATCAGACACCCAAACATAAGTCCAAAGATCAAACACCGAACACAGATACAAACATTCAAACACCCGAACACAGATCCAAACATTCAAACACCCAAACATTAGATCGACCACCAAACATCCCAAGTCCGAGAGACGAGTATCAAGTGAACCCAAAGGAATCGTAATGATACCACGTTTCATGGCCGAAGCAAGCGAAATCTGAAGATCTTTAGAAGAGCAAATCGCAGATTCGAATTTTTCCGGATTTGAAACCGCGACATGTGCGAATGAGTTCAAGCTTGAAGTCGCCAGTTGATAAGAGATTCCCCGGAAGAATCACTAGTCGACAAGGCAATTTCCAAGGAATGTTTTATTCCACGTTTTCTCTCCACCTTGGGCTCGATTCATTTCCAAGCCTAAGTATTTTTCTTCGGAACCGCAAGCTTTTCGGTTAAGGCGTCACCTAATGTCCGCCACACTCTTGAACGAGTTTGAAGCACTATACACAACCTTTGCGTATACACTAAGCATAAGCATTTTCCTCGGACGATAATTCCCGGCGGACGTTAGCAATCTTTACAAGATAAGCGCCAACACAAGCGCTAGCACGAAGCATGAAGCATCCACGCTCTTTTACGAGATCAAGCATACGCGCTCTTTTACGAGACCAAGCAAAAGCAATAGCACGCAAAGGCATTTGGCTGGCAGGCATGCCCTTACATGTATGCAAGGACCGTCATGTCCCTAAACATGTTTGTCCCTCCCCGGATAAGCCCGGTTCGGAGTCCCCGTCTCACCCATGGACACATACTCCGCGCCGCTGATGATATCGAGACTGTAATGGTCCGGATGTTGTCGTGTAGTTTGACTTTCGCTTTAGTCCTAAGCTCAGTCAAACTGGGGGCTCTGTAGATACCCAAATCTGTACCTCCCGCCAAAAACCCAGTGATGTAACAATAGACTTTTATTGCATGCTTTTATGTTAACTTAAATGGTTCTAACTAATGACGAATTCGAGTTAAATATTTTAAAATGCAAATGAGGTTTCTTTATGGGTCATCACTCTTAGTGTCCTTAGGTCTAGAGTCTAGTTCGTCTCAGGTTCAGGTCCTAATCGGCATGCGCACACCCCTTTTTAAACACATAGCCTAATTGATCCTTTTACACTAACAAGGTTCAATTCGATTCTCCTAAATCCCTCAATTTAGGCCTAGTCACTAAAACCATCTTTTAGGACTGGCAAACACCTAGGATAGCCTTACGGAATGTCCTATTTCACAAAATGCTACAAAATACACCCTTTTTACATTTTCAGGGCTCGGGCCCAGAACCGAGCCCAAATCCATACCTGGCCCGCTTCCCAAGGTCCAGGATAACCTAGTCAAACCCTAAAACACAGCCACAACAACGTAACTTAGACCTCAAGCAAGATTATACCGTATATCCTAAAATATAATTTGGAAATATACGGAATAAAAAGATAATGCCCGCCCTACCAATCGCAAGAGTCCTTGCGATTAGGGCAGGCAGCCGCAAGGGTCCTTGCGATTGCCCCAAGCATTCGCAAGGGAACTTGCGATTCCTAAGTCCGGTTTTATCCCCTGGCTGCTAAGAATGGGCCTGGTGAGTCTAGCGGTAGCTCACAAGGCAAGGCAAAAGCAAAGCAGAGCATGGAGTGCCACCATTGCCACAAGTCTGGGCACTGGAGGCGTAACTGTCCCGTGTATGCTGAGGACATAAAATCAGGCCGCGTTGCTCCTGTTGGTATGTCTTCTTTTATTCATATGATTGAGATTAACCATGCAAGTTTCGGAACTTGGGTACTTGATACTGGATGTGGTTCTCATCTGTGCAATCATTTGCAGGGCCTAAGAAGCATCAGAACTCTGGCAAGAGGTGATGTAGACCTGCGAGTGGGGAATGGAGCAAGAGTTCACGCCGCTTTGATGGGACATATGTAATCCAACTCCCAAGTGGATTTGAGTTATTTCGAATAATCAAGCATTATGTACCTAGTTTATCTAAAAACATTATTTATGTATCCGTTCTTGATAAAGAAGGATTTTCATTTTCAATTAAGAATAATAGCTGTATTTTCTCATTGAACGATATGATTTATGGTAAAGCTGTTTCCATGAACGGAATTTATGTTTTAGATCAAACCACAGATATTTTGCATGTGAGTAACAAGAAAGCAAAGGTTGGTGACAAAGATCAAACGTATTTATGGCATTGTCGAATGGGACACATAAATGAGAAACGCGTGAAAAAGCTCATTGATAATGGGACAATAGCCCCATTTGACTATGAAACTTTTGGCACGTGCGAATCATGTCTTATAGGCAAAATGTCTCGAATTTCCTTCAAAGGTGTTGGAATGCGCTGCTGACCTATTAGGACTCATACATACTGATGTGTGCGGACCTATGTCAATCAACGCTAGAGACGGCTATAGGTATTTTATCACTTTCACGGACGATTTGAGTAGATATGGACATGTCTACTTAATGAAGCATAAAAGTGAGTCCTTTGACAAGTTCAAGGAATTCCAGAATAAGGTTGAGAACCAACTGGATAGAAAGATAAAAGCACTACGTTCAGATCGTGGTGGCGAATATCTTTCAACTGAGTTTGATCAACACCTGAAAGACCGCGGGATAGTACTACAGTTAACTCCACCCGGAACACCACAACTGATTGGTGTGTCCGAACGCAGGAATCGAACATTACTTGATATGGTTCGATCCATGATGAGTCACACGGTAGTACCTGACTCATTGTGGGGCTATGCTCTTTTGTCAGCTGCTCTTATACTTAACCGAAGTCCGTCTAAAGCTGTAGACAAGACTCCATACGAGTTATGGAAGGGAACGGTCCCTAACTTGTCCTTTATTCGGGTTTGGGGGTGCGAGGCTTATGTCAAGTGGAGACACGGCGATAAGCTCGACCGCGATCGGCCAAGACATACTTTATTGGTTATCCAAAAGGAATGTTTGGTCATTACTTCTATTCGCCTACCGAACACCGAGTTTTTGTTGCGGCTAGTGCGACGTTCTTAGAGAAAGAGTTTCTCGAAGACAAGAGAGGTAATAGAACCTTCGATCTATCGGAGATTCCTGAACCAACAACCGAGCAACCAATGGAGGAAGTCGCTCCTTCTACGTCTGCTGCGGTTAATGTCCCTTTGGAACCCAGGAGGTCGGGTAGACTCTCCATTCCTCCAGATCGATATATCGGTATAGTCGAGGAGAATGGGAGAGACGACGTTTTACTCCTTGAGAGTAACGAACCCGTAACCTATAAAGGTGCCATGACGTGTTCTGACTCAAAGCTATGTCAAGAAGCCATGCAATCCGAGATGGACTCGATGTACGAGAACGATGTATGGGATCTGGTTGACTTACCTGATAAGGCTAGGCCTCTTCAGTGCAAATGGCTTTACAAGATAAAGCGATCTGTAGAAGGACAACCAGATATATACAAGGCACGACTAGTGGCAAAGGGTTTCACTCAGGTGCAAGGGTTGCACTATGATGAGATCTTTGCACCCGTAGTCATGCTTCGTTCCATTCGGATTCTCTTAGCGATTGCCGCATTTCATGACTATGAAATTTGGCAAATGGATGTGAAAACTGCCTTCTTAAACGGTTATTTGGAGGAGGAGTTGTACATGGTACAACCCGAAGGTTATATCGATCCTAAAGATCCTAAGAAGGTTTGCAAGCTTAAGCGTTCCATCTATGGACTTAAGCAAGCTTCACGGAGTTGGAATCATCGCTTCGACCAAGTGATAAAGGAGAATGGATTCACTCGATCAGTCGAGGAACCATGCCTATATATCAAGTCGAGTGGGAGCAAGATTGTCTTCCTAATACTGTACATCGATGACATACTCTTGATTGGGAATGACATACCTCTCTTAACTTCGGTGAAAGTATGGTTAAAGAACCATTTCCGGATAAAAGATCTGGGTGAGGCACAGCGTATTTTGGGGCTCCGTATCTATAGAGATAGATCATGACGGATGTTATCCCTCAGTCAGGAGTCTTATATAGATAAGATTCTTGAGAGGTTCAGCATGACCAACTCCAAGAAGGGGAACCTTCCAATGATCTCAGGGGTGCACTTGAGTAAAGCTCAAGCACCAAAGACATCGGAAGAGGTCGAGCGCATGAGTCGGATTCCATATGCTTCGGCAATAGGATCGATCATGTATGCCATGATATGCACACGTCCAGACGTGGCATATGCATTGAGTATGACGAGTCGATACCAAGGCAATCCAGGTGAAGCACAATCGATGGCCGTAAAGAACATTCTTAAGTACCTACGGAGGACTAAAGATTGGGTATTGACTTATGGAGGAGACACCGAGCTATCTTGCAAATCCAGTTCTGCAGATGCTAGTTTCCAAACGGATCGAGATGACTCAAAATCTCAACTGGATTCGTTTTACTCTTAATGGCGCCATGGTCACCGGAAAAGCTCCAAACAAACAGCTTATAGCAGATTCAACGATTGAGTCCGAGTACTATGTCGCTTCGAGGTCGCGGGCGAAGCTATATGGATGCGTCGCTTCTTACAAGGACTAATCGTAGTTCCGAAGTTCGAATGACCCGATCACCATCTATTGTGACAATAGTGGTGCCATCTTCCAAGCAAAGGAGCCTAAGTCCAAAGAACAAGTCTCGACGCGTGCAAAGGAAGGCTCACATGATCCCGGATTACGTGGAGCGAAGGAGATAGTGATTGACAAGATTGCTACGGATGATAACATAGCGCATCCTCTCACTAAGCCGCTGAGACAAGATAAGCATGAAGGGCACGTTAAATCCATGGGAATTAAGCGTGTTCCTGAAGTTGTATTAGTTGTTTGTATGGATTTGACACTTGTATTTCCTAAAACTTCTAATAAAATCATCGCTTTGTTATATATATTGTTTTTCATGAGGGTTGTGCATAACGTTGAACACCTCAAAGTGAATCAATTGCTTTATATTTAGTTTTGGTCCGTGATCGCCACACGAGCCGATAACTCGCAATCATTTTGTGACGCCGATTGATGGTGGGTTCAACGAGCCATAAGTCAAACTGTTGACTGATCGATCACAGATGCGTTTATCAAATTGCGCAGACATGTTTCAGGACGACAACATGGAGTCCTACATGTTTCAAAGCATTAGGTGCCTGGTCGTGGATAGCACAGCCATAGTGTTCCTAGAGTCGCTTCTTTTGACTATGGACTGGCTCTTGAGATTAAGGCAGATTTTGGGTGACTTTGGTTTCTTTCTCACTATCGACCGTAACAGGAGGCCAAACAGATTTTCACTGGTCATTTCACGTCGCGCTTACATCTGCAGGATTCGAGTTGAGGGAAATATCCAAACTTATATCGAGTTATAATATTTATTCTCGTGGCCACTCGAGGAGTCAGAATCGAAAATGCATGGCCATGCTCGAATATTGATTCGTTTATCAGTTAAGTTACTCTCTAGTCGGGGAAACCACTCTTGATACTGATCGCTTGTGAACTACGACCTTTGAAAGTACGGACTTTGCAAATTGGTTTACATTGAGTGGGAGAAATTTATTATGGATATGAGAATCGGTTATCGCACCTACACTTGTACGGACAAGTGGGAGATTGTTGGGGTTAGTGTCCTCCACAGTGAGTGCAATAACATAAATAAATCTCTAAAGGTACACAGGGTACATTTTGTATTTAATCAGTTGATTAACGTTTATCAATAACGGTTGGCTTGCTAGATAAGTTTGACGTTATTGTCATACAGATGGCGGTGATCAACTGGTCCCTAAGAGTCACACCTAAAGGATGTGTTTGATAAATATGATTATTTGAGAAAATGATCATATTGACGCCTTACTTAATGACTAAACAGTTAGTTAGTGTTGTTGACTAAAAGGTTAGTCAAATGTGACTAAAATGTTAGTCAAGTGTGATGATGTTACTGACTAAAATGTTAGTCAGTGTAATGTTGGCGCGGCAATTTAATCGATTAAATAATTTTAGTTGAGGCGAATTAAATGTAATTCGTGAATTGAATATAAAATGTTATATTTAATTGTCATGTATAATGCAAGCTAATTAAATATAAACAGTTATAATTAATTAGTAAATTATAAATATAAGGATATTTATAACATATTATAGTCATCCATACAGATGACACTATTAATAAATTGCATTATATTATAAGCTAAAATGATCATAAGAAAAGTGTCCAGATACTTCCTAGTCTAGATATCGCTTTCTTGATCAACAAGTTATAGTGTTTGAGGAGAATAAAATCTCCCCAAAGACTCCTAAGGAGGCCGGCCATATTAGATATTGGAGGAGTATATTAGTTTCCTAATTGCTCTCTAATTTTCTAATTAATTGATTCCTAATTCATTCATCATTCACAACACTTAAAAAACCTTGAGAGAAAAATCAGTTTTTTCCTCTATAATTCTTCTAGCAATTCAAGGGCATATCTTAGACTATCTTGGGTGTTTCAATTAGGAGATACCATACTTTTGGTATTGATCTTAGGCCATTATTCAAGGATTAAAAGGTTAATTCTTGTATCTTTATACTTTATTATGCAATTTTATTTTATGACCTTAAATCTTATAAAGTTTTTCATTATAATCCTGTGAATTTAATGGTCTATATACGGATATAAACCTACAAGTGGTATCAGAGCCTTAGGGCACATGAATTTTTATAAGGTTTTCATAAAAACGATTTTGTATAAATTTTGATAAAATTTTTGCAATGGCCGAATTATTTTATCAGTTGGCCGTGTGTTTTGTGAAGTTTTTGTTATGTTTTGGTCTTTTTGATTCATATTTATCGATGTTTTAAGATGTTAAAATTATCTCATATGAATATGCATTGGTTTTGATTTAATACCGATTGAATTAAAACGTTAAAGGACCAATTGTTGTATGTTAATGAACATAAAACTTGTTAATCATTAGATCTATATGTTTAAGATGTTTAAACTAAAAGGTTATTTTGAATGTCTTATTAATCAATGTTTAATACGGATTAAAATTGTATTAGTATCGATCTAAGTATTAACATAATCGAATTAAAAAGGTTTAATTCATCTTGGAGGCCGAATTAAAAATTTAATTTTGTTAATATTTTTTTTTCTTTCCCTTTTGCCGATTCAAAATAAAAAAAAAAAATAAATAAATATTTTGTTAATTTTAATTTGGCCGTGATTTTCATCTAAAATAAAAAAAAAATTTCGGATTATCTTTTCAATATTTTGGCCGAAATTTTTTTTTTTGTTTTGGAAATTGATATCTTATTATATTTTGGTATATTATAAGGATAATATATGTTTTGTTTTATTATGAAGTAGTTCATAATAAATATGATACCTAATATTTTAAAGCAGTTTAAAATATCTTGAGATCGAATTTATGTTATACCGATAATATAAATTGATTTGGATTATATTTTGATTAAAAGATATTATGAACAATTAAGGAATTGTTGCATAATTTTAATCATTTTAAAAGAGGTGGTTTGGATTAAAATCAATTCGTATGCATTGTTTTTATTTTGTTTAGTTGATGCTCTATTTTGTGTTTGAATGGTTTGAATGGTTTATTTTTACGCATTAAATATGTACAATCGGTTGTAATTTACTAGTGTGGCCTTAGAAAATTGTGTTTTCGTAATGAAGGAAACACAATTTTGGATGTATTTTTGAGATCTCAAATCTCCAATTATGTAATATTTTTTTTAATTTTGGCATATTTTGAATTAGAATGTAAATAGGTTTATTTTTGTAATTCAAAATTGTAAATTTAAGAAGATTCAAGATGAAGATTCAAGATGGACTCCCACATAAAGCCCAAGATGAAGAATGAAGACTTGCTTAGGGTCCATGGATGGATTCCAATTTGTATTTGTCTTTATTTTCATAGGGACAGACCACACTAGGTGTTTTTCGTTTTTGCGTTTTCTTTACCGTTTTTCATTGCATTCACGTTAGATAGTAGCATCATATTCCGCCTAAACTAAACCAAACCACCTAATATGCATGAAAATGGATCATATAGTTGCATCCTAGTTTATAGACATACGGATGTCATTTGTTTAGAGCTATCACCTCAATTTAATCATTCACGATAATGCTAGATATTAGTTCACTTAAAATGAATTAAAATGAGTTGATAGGATCTTCCTCTAAAACTGAAATTGAGAATTAGTCTTTATAAGTCGAACCACTATGAATCCCTTCTTCGTCGGTAGGCATAATATGACCCCTTCTACGTTGGGTAAGTAGTGGCTGTCGACTTAGTTTATCTCAACATTATGGTTCGAGTAATATCTCGAAAGTATGGTGGACTAATAGATAGGATTTACTGAAATCTATCGGCCAAGAATTCTAACAGTAGAATTAGCCAAGAGGTTGGCTTATCAATTTAAAGAAATTGAGTCTTGGGATCGCTTATGTAATTCTCGAGGGAGGTCAATTACATGAGTGAACGAGTCATTGCATTAAATCGTTATTGCTTTATGACTTAAACTTTTAAAACCATGATTTCTTATCTATTCTCTTCTTCTTCTTTCTTTTTCACAGTTTCGAATACGTTATATACCGATATAACTGCTATAACAAATGGTCAGTCTGCATCGACGAACCAATGCCAAGTGCCACACTAATGCGCGAATCATGGCTTAGAATTTTCATGGGCAGCATGAATCAGTCTACTCGACTGATGCATGATGGGTCCAACTTTTCTGATTGGGAGGCCGCATTTAATCGTCGCCATCGCCGACGTGAAGCTCAAGTACTTGATCGAGCCACCGCCGCTCTACCACTCCCGATGCGTAAGGTCAAACCTTTGCTTATAACGATTTCATGATGGAAGCAAAGCGTTCTGTAACGCACTCATCTATGCAATGGAACCCAATTTGCAAAGACGTTTCATTACCCAAGGTGCAAACAAGATTTTCACCACCCTTACTAAGGAATTCTCGAAAGCTCCGAGAATTAAGAGTTACGAGTATACTACTCGTTTCTTTGGAGCTAGACTCAAAAGGGCCAACCGGTTGGTCCACACCTTCTCGCCATGATCGAGAACGTTGAGAAATCGAGGAGCTTGGTTGCACGATCGATGAGAAGATCATCATTGATCGAGTGCTTCACTCTCTTCATGATGGGTATGCCTCTTTAGGGCAAACTATTACATGAATGACATGCGTAAAAGTCTCCGCATGAATCGCATTCACTCCTCGCATGCATCTGAGAGTGATCTCAAGTTGAGTGGGAGCACGAAGCAAGATGTTCTCATGATCGGGAACAAGAAGGGTAAGGGTAAGGCTCCGCTAACCTAACCGTAGGGAAGCCAAATTCAAGAAGCCGATGGTTGCTAAGAATGGGCCTGGTGAGTCTAGCGGTAGCTCACAAGGCAAGGCAAAAGCAAAGGTAGCATGGAGTGCCACCATTGCCACAAGTTTGGGCACCGGAGGCGAATCGTCTCCGTGTATCGCCGAGGACATAAAATCAGCCGCTGTTCCCGTTGGTATGTCTTCTTTTATTCATATGATTGAGATTAACCATGCAAGTTTGAACTTGGGTACTTGATAATCGGATGTGGTTCTCATCTGTGCAATCATTTGCAGGGCCTAAGAAGCATCGTAACTCTGGCAAGAGGTGATGTAGACTGCGAGTGGGGAATGGAGCAAGAGTTCTTTGCCGTTTGGTAGGGACATATGTAATCCAACTCCCAAGTGGATTTGAGTTATTTCAATAATCACATTATGTACCTAGTTTATCTAAAAACATTATTTCTGTATCCGTTCTTGATAAAGAAGGATTTTCATTTTCAATTAAGAATAATAGCTGTATTTTCTCATTGAACGATATGATTTATGGTAAAGCTGTTTCCATGAACGGAATTTATGTTTTAGATCAAACCACAGATATTTTGCATGTGAGTAACAAGAAAGCAAAGGTTGGTGACAAAGATCAAACGTATTTATGGCATTGTCGAATGGGACACATAAATGAGAAACGCGTGAAAAAGCTCATTGATAATGGGACAATAGCCCCATTTGACTATGAAACTTTTGGCACGTGCGAATCATGTCTTATAGGCAAAATGTCTCGAATTTCCTTCAAAGGTGTTGGAATGCGCGCTGCTGACCTATTAGGACTCATACATACTGATGTGTGCGGACCTATGTCAATCAACGCTAGAGACGGCTATAGGTATTTTATCACTTTCACGGACGATTTGAGTAGATATGGACATGTCTACTTAATGAAGCATAAAAGTGAGTCCTTTGACAAGTTCAAGGAATTCCAGAATAAGGTTGAGAACCAACTGGATAGAAAGATAAAAGCACTACGTTCAGATCGTGGTGGCGAATATCTTTCAACTGAGTTTGATCAACACCTGAAAGACCGCGGGATAGTACTACAGTTAACTCCACCCGGAACACCACAACTGATTGGTGTGTCCGAACGCAGGAATCGAACATTACTTGATATGGTTCGATCCATGATGAGTCACACGGTAGTACCTGACTCATTGTGGGGCTATGCTCTTTTGTCACCTGCTCTTATACTTAACCGAAGTCCGTCTAAAGCTGTAGACAAGACTCCATACGAGTTATGGAAGGGAACGGTCCCTAACTTGTCCTTTATTCGGGTTTGGGGGTGCGAGGCTTATGTCAAGTGGAGACACGAGGATAAGCTCGGCCCGCGATCGGTCAAGACATACTTTATTGGTTATCCAAAAGGAATGTTTGGTCATTACTTCTATTCGCCTACCGAACACCGAGTTTTTGTTGCGGCTAGTGCGACGTTCTTAGAGAAAGAGTTTCTCGAAGACAAGAGAGGTAATAGAACCTTCGATCTATCGGAGATTCCTGAACCAACAACCGAGCAACCAATGGAGGAAGCTGTTCCTTCTACGCCTGGCCGCGGTTAATGTCCCTTTGGAACCCAGGAGGTCGGGTAGACTCTCCATTCCTCCGCATCGATATATCGGTATAGTCGAGGAGAATGGGAGACGACGCTTTACTCCTTGAGAATCGAACCCGTAACCTATAAAGGTGCCATGACGTGTTACGACTCAAAGCTATGTCAAGAAGCCATGCAATCCGAGATGGACTCGATGTACGAGAACGATGTATGGGATCCGTTGACTTACCCGATAAGGCTAGGCCTCTTCAAAGGCAAATGGCTTTACAAGATAAAGCGATCCGTAGAAGGACAACCAGGATATATACAAGGCACCGACTAGTGGCAAAGGGTTTCACTCAGTGCAAGGGTTGCACTATGATGAGATCTTTGCACCCGTAGTCATGCTTCGTTCCATTCGGATTCTCTTAGCGATCGCCGCATTTCATGACTATGAAATTTGGCAAATGGATGTGAAAACTGCCTTCTTAAACGGTTATTTGGAGGAGGAGTTGTACATGGTACAACCCGAAGGTTATATCGATCCTAAAGATCCTAAGAAGGTTTGCAAGCTTAAGCGTTCCATCTATGGACTTAAGCAAGCTTCACGGAGTTGGAATCATCGCTTCGACCAAGTGATAAAGGAGAATGGATTCACTCGATCAGTCGAGGAACCATGCCTATATATCAAGTCGAGTGGGAGCAAGATTGTCTTCCTAATACTGTACATCGATGACATACTCTTGATTGGGAATGACATACCTCTCTTAACTTCGGTGAAAGTATGGTTAAAGAACCATTTCCGGATAAAAGATCTGGGTGAGGCACAGCGTATTTTGGGGCTCCGTATCTATAGAGATAGATCATGACGGATGTTATCCCTCACCAGAGTCTTATATAGATAAGATTCTTGAGAGGTTCAGCATGACCAACTCCAAGAAGGGGAACCTTCCAATGATCTCAGGGGTGCACTTGAGTAAAGCTCAAGCACCAAAGACATCGGAAGAGGTCGAGCGCATGAGTCGGATTCCATATGCTTCGGCAATAGGATCGATCATGTATGCCATGATATGCACACGTCCAGACGTGGCATATGCATCGAAAGTATGACGAAGTCGATACTAAGGCAATCCAGGTGAAGCACAATCGATGGCCGTAAAGAACATTCTTAAGTACCTACGGAGGACTAAAGATTGGGTATTGACTTATGGAGGAGACACCGAGCTATGCGCAAACCAAGCACGCAGATGCTAGTTTCCAAACGGATCGAGATGACTCAAAATCTCAACTGGATTCGCTTTACTCTTAATGGCTGCGGTCACCGAAAAGCTCCAAACAAACGATTATAGCAGATTCAACGATCGAGTCCGAGTACTATGTCGCTCGTGAGGTCGCTGGAAGCTATATGGATGCGTCGGCCTACAAGGACTAATCGTAGTTCCGAAGTTCGAATGACCCGATCACCATCTATCGTGACAATAGTGGTGCCATCTTCCAAGCAAAGGAGCCTAAGTCCAAAGAACAAGTCTCGACGCGTGCAAAGGAAGGCTCACATGATCCCGGATTACGTGGAGCGTAAGGAGATAGTGATTGACAAGATTGCTACGGATGATAACATAGCGCATCCTCTCACTAAGCCGCTGAGACAAGATAAGCATGAAGGGCACGTTAAATCTATGGGAATTAAGCGTGTTCCTGAGTTGTATTAGTTGTTTGTATGGATTTGACACTTGTATTTCCTAAAACTTCTAATAAAATCATCGCTTTGTTATATATATTGTTTTTCATGAGGGTTGTGCGCATAACGTTGAACACCTCAAAGTGAACTGAATTGCTTTATATTTAGTTTTGGTCCGTGATCGCCTACACGAGCTGATAACTCTGGCAATCATTTTGTGACGTCGATTGATGGTGGGTTCAACGAGGCATAAGTCAAACCGTTGGTGATCGATCACAGATGCGGTTTATCAAATCGCGCAGGACATGTTTGTGACGACAACATGGAGTCCTAAATGTTTCAGAACATTAGGTGCCTGGTCGTGGATAGGACATCCATAGTGTTCCTAGAGTCGATTCTTTTGACTATCGACTGTCTCTTGAGATTAAGGCAGATTTTGGGTGACTTTGGTTTCTTTCTCACGGTCGACCGTAACAGGAGGCCAAACAGATTTTCACTGGGTCATTTCATGCTGCGCTTACATCTGCAGGGTTCGAGTTGAGGGAAATATCCAAACTTATATCGAGTTATAATATTTATTCTCAGGGCCACTCGAGGAGTCAGAATCGAAAATGCATGGCCATGCTCGAATATTGATTCGCTTATCGCTTAAGTTACTCTAGTCGGAAACCACGCTTGATACTGATCGCTTGTGAACTACGACCTTTGAAAGTACGGACTTTGCAAATTGGTTTACATTGAGTGGGAGAAATTTATTATGGATATGAGAATCGGTTATCGCACCTACACTTGTACGGACAAGTGGGAGATTGTTGGGGTTAGTGTCCTCCACAGTGAGTGCAATAACATAAATAAATCTCTATAGGTACACAGGTACATTTTGTATTTAATCGCTTGATTAACGCTATCAATAACGGTTGGCTTGCTAGATAAGTTTGACGTTATTGTCATACAGATGGCGGTGATCAACTGGTCCCTAAGAGTCACACCTAAAGGATGTGTTTGAGAAATATGATTATTTGAGAAAATGATCATATTGACGCCTTACTTAATGACTAAACAGTTAGTTAGTGTTGTTGACTAAAAGGTTAGTCAAATGTGACTAAAATGTTAGTCAAGTGTGATGATGTTACTGACTAAAATGTTAGTCAGTGTAATGTTGGCGCGGCAATTTAATACTGATTAAATAATTTTAGCTGAGGCGAATTAAATGTAATTCGTGAATTGAATATAAAATGTTATATTTAATTGTCATGTATAATGCAAGCTAATTAAATATAAACCGTTATAATTAATTAGTAAATTATAAATATAAGGATATTTATAACATATTATAGTCGGTCCATACAGATGACACTATTAATAAATTGCATTATATTATAAGCTAAAATGATCATAAGAAAAGTGTCCAGATACTTCCTAGTCTAGATACGTTTTCTTGATCAACAAGTTATAGTGTTTGAGGAGAATAAAATCTCCCCAAAGACTCCTAAGGAGGCCGGCCATATTAGATATTGGAGGAGTATATTAGTTTCCTAATTGCTCTCTAATTTTCTAATTAATTGATTCCTAATTCATTCATCATTCACAACACTTAAAAAACCTTGAGAGAAAAATCAGTTTTTTCCTCTATAATTCTTCTAGCAATTCAAGGGCATATCTTAGACTATCTTGGGTGTTTCAATTAGGAGATACCATACTTTTGGTATTGATCTTAGGCCATTATTCAAGGATTAAAAGGTTAATTCTTGTATCTTTATACTTTATTATGCAATTTTATTTTATGACCTTAAATCTTATAAAGTTTTTCATTATAATCCTGTGAATTTAATGGTCAATATACGGATATAAACCTACAGCAAGGGCCTACATGAGGCTCACCCCGACTTTGGTACGCGAGTCTGCTTTTCATAAGGCGGCCATGCACTTCGAATACACACCCTATTCGTAAGGCCTTTCCAAAGTCGCATAAACAACTGACCTCTTTAAAATAAACCAATGGCCAATTGAACTTTATTTTATTGTACGCATTTAGCAAATCCTCCTATTGCATCTAAATCACTTAAAATGAGTTCGTCATTAACTGAACTGTTTTCGTTAATAAGTTAAGCATGCTTAACTGAGGGTTTTAAACAATCTCCTTTTGCATTCTTTTTACATTCATATCGCACTTGTACGTAGCGAATTACTTACGCTCATGTATCATTCTTTGCATTGTTCTCAAGTCTAGTAGAGGCTATCTTTTGATAGGCTTTTCCAAAAGATCTTTCATAAAAACATTATTTTGATTTATACTTTAGAAAAGTACCCTCATCCGAATCCGAATCTGGTTTCACAATAGCCTTAGACGGATGGGTGTCGACGTGCCTTGAACTCTAAGACGTGTCTTTGAGCATGAGGACACGGAGGCGGGTTCTAAATTTCCCTCATAATTTAGTGGCGGCTCCAAAACAGTTTTTAAAGGTTTTTTGTACTTAATCTTTTCAACTTTTACGCCCTTAGCAAGACGTCGAGTGGTTCCATGTTAATCTCGGTACCTACAAAGTGCTGTAAAAAGTGTAGGACGAAATATGATGTGCAACTCCTTCAAATAGACGAAACAATTTAAGCACACGAGGAGTCGAACTCCGTCCCTGAGCTCCGAGACCACCCTCCCGTCCGGGACAGCCCCATCCCGACCGGGACACACCTTGGGACAGCCATCCCGTTGGTTTCAGAAAATTCAGCATTTTGGCTCCTTTTTTTACTTAGCGTTTCTTCACTTGTTACTCGTCCCAAGGTATAGGGACAAGGCCTACGTCGTCCCAAGGAGTAGGGACAAGCTCTACATTGATCACATGAACTTCAAATCCCGTCCCAAGGTCCCGGGACACCTTCAAACGCTAAAACGAGGCTCGTGCGCAACCGAAACGGCACGAAAACAACTCGAAACACTTCAAAACTTCACGAGACTTCCCGACCAGCATCCTAAACTCCAAATTAGCGCGTTTACCTACAAAATAGACATAAAAACGCAGCAGAGCCAAAACGGAGAGAAATAGGAAGCGAAATGCAAGTAAAAGCACGGGAAACGCAAAAAATCGCTAACGACAAGGGGCTATAAGTATGTAAATATATGAGACATCAAACTCCCCCAAACCGAACTGTTGCTTGTCTTCAAGCAACCAAGCGTGACAGAAAATAGAGGACAAAGCGAGCAAAAGAAAAATTCCCCAAACAATCACCAAACCGCAAGTAGCTCAAGCAAATGGCAATCAATTCCGAAACAGCGTGGGACATATGGAAATAGCTAGCTAACGGATGAGAATTACAAGACGGCGCAGAATGAATAGCATGGCTTAAACTGTGGCTCTCTAGCAATCAAATAACGGACCTCTCGCGGTTTCCACTCTAGCACAAATGATGAGCAAGGTGATATATGTGATGACACTCACCTACTCGACTAGTGGAAGCACGCCCGCAATCGAATGTGGACCAAATCTCGCATTCCCGTACACGCATAATGTCACAAAAACGAAACAAATATGAGGTCTTACATAGGAAATGAGGAGTGTATTGGGCAAAGAGAGGGTAAGGGTAAGAAGGTGGACAAATAGATTATGGAATCGTGGAGCTAAGCCACTAGAAACCACAAGTACTACTCAAGTGCTCATCCAACCAAAACGTAACCCAACTCTTATGAAAAATGGACCGAAAGCAGCATATCGGTCTCCTCTACACATCATCGCAACAATAACAACAAAAACAAGTGCTCACTCATGTAACAACAACAACAACTCCTTCATTTTTGTGCACACAATTTCTTTCTTTTTTTGATTTTGTGTTGTGTTTTTTTTTTTTTTTTTTTTTTTTTTTCAGATTTTTGTTTTGTGTTTTTTTTTCCTTGAGCTAAGTGCACACTCACAAGTTGCAGAAAACCTCATAAAAGGTCGGGGAAACAACAATCCCGACACATATTCACCAACACTATCAAGCACACGACGTCAGCAAGTCGTAGCAATGATCACAACCCAACGAACGAGCACAGGAATAAGCAAAAGCGGTAACTAGCTAGGCTAGGGTAGGCTATATGGCAATGTAGCTAGCAAACTCATGTGGATAAGGGGTAAAAGGATCATATATGAGAGGATAAAAACAAGAACAAGGTGAAAAATATGTAATCATCTAAAGCCTCATATGCAAAACATGTGACAAAATCGTGGGGAAAAAAACGGGATAAGGGCCACACTTATGCGCGTTAATGTTACGTACCCCACGAGGAGAACTACTCACAATCAAAGCACGGGGACCGGGATAGATGAACCGGCCTCTGGAGGCTAAAAACCTCACAAAAAGAGTAGCTATAGTCCGAAAATGATAAAGCCAACAAGTGAAAGCATGCCATCATCTACAAGCGTCTAAACATCCCCGTAGCGCTAATCCAAGAATAGAAAACATGCCAAAGCTCAAAGCATACAAGGGAAGGGATGTTGGGAAAGAATAAGGTAAAAACAAGCTCGCAAACAACAAAACGGGATACGTATTTTTGGATTTTTTGAGAAATTTTCTGATTTTTATGAATTTTTGAATTTTTCAGATTTTTTGGATTTTCTGATTTTGTTTGGAAAATGAAAAACGAAAAAGAAAACGCAACAATGAAATGCAAAGGAATTCCTCCCCCCAAACCAAACAACACATTGTCCCCAATGTGTCCTAAAGCACATCAACACGGGGACCTTAAAATAAGGGAGAAAAACAGAAACTAGTGAAAAGAAAAACGTACTTACAATATTTACAAGAGAAGCACCCCCCCAAACTAGCATCAAAATGTGGGCTCAGCACGTGTACTAGAAGTACCACCAAGCACGGGCCGCCTCAGACACGAATCTGCTACCTTCATCATCTCTAACACGGCTATCACCAATCGATTGGCTTGCAGCAAAGCCAACCATTATTGCGACCAAAGCTCGTAGAAGTCGATCAAAAACCTGCTCATGTGCTAAACAAAAGCAAATGTAGCACCAAAATGAAATACATATATATAAAATCGCGGCTAATGATCGACTCAACATATGAATGAGTCTATGAAAACTGTTATGGAGCACTTTGGTAACAATAAAAATACATTCGCTGGCAACATAGGGACTCAAAAACTCATCAAAGTCATTAAAAGGGGACAACGGCGTGACATCGGAATGGTGACCCGCGGGAGCAAAAGAGGTTGTCCCGAAACTCGTCGTGTCCGTGGTAATGGAAGCCTTGTCTTCATCTGCGTATAGTAGAGCTTCTAATTCATCCACTTCGTCGCTCCACGACTTTGAGTCACCTGCGTCAATCTCAATACACGGTAAGACCGCCAAAGGATCCTCGGACAAGGATCCAATGGAAACAAACTCAACAGACGCATCAACAAGGGGACAAGTCGGTTCAGGTTCAGGAGTGGCATTCACAACTACCTCAAGCGGATTTGACAAATCACAATCATGCACAGGTTCATAACCATCGTCATCAAACAAAGTATCATCGTACAAGGATGCATGTGAGCTAGTTAACATACAAGTTTGAGACGAATAGGTACTATCACAAGGAGCAGAGGAATATTCATAAGACTCACAATTACCCTTCATTTCATCGACTAATTTCTTGAACGTAACAAGAACGTCTTGGTAGTCAGCCTCTAACTCGGCAAAAATGGCTTGACGTGTGATTTCCCAAAAGAGGTCCCAAATCGCAAAGTCGGGCATGTAGGGAATTTGACCATTGCTTACGTAGTGAATGAAGTTGTGAGACTCATAGTTCATACCCGTGCTAATAATATAAACTTTCTCCCAATCACAACAATATAAGCCAAACGAACCAATATAACTATTAAATCGAACAATGTACTTATGAAATGGTTCGCCATTGTATTGCGGGAAATATAAGATTGTCATGTCATGGGGAAGAGAGAAAGTGACCTATGGAAAAACAAAAGACTAGAAACAAGTAACAAACAGAAAACAATGCCGTCTCCCCGGCAACGGCGCCAAAATTTGATAGGCTTAGTCACGTCACCTAATCAAAAATAATACCAAACTCAACGCTAGGGTAAGTCGGGATCGTATCCACAGGGAGATGGTCGCAATGTTGGTTACTTTGAGTGATTCTAGTCTCGGTTCGAGTAATGGTTTGGTTACTAAAAACTAGAGCGAAAGGATAAGGGGTAAAACAAGAAGAGAAAGGTCTAGGGAGTCGGGATTAGCATAGGCAAAGCTAGGATAAGGGATGGTGACAGAAAAGAGTCGGGAATCGCATGTGCTAAGGAATAGGCTCGGCCTCTCGGTCCTAAGCGTCCTCTAGGTCTCGGTAACGGGCTCTCGCTACTTACTACATACCGAGGGTCCTAATTGTTAGTCTCGTACCCTACCTTAAACTAGGCTTTCGTTCTTAAGTTTAAGGGTGGAAAACGCTCACTAATCCTTGGCTAAAGGATCAACAAGCACAATCAAGACAAGATAACCAAAGACACAAGCAAAACCCTCATCAAAACATCACCAAAATCATCCTAGACTACTCACCCATGATCACTCTTTCTCCCTAGATAAGAAACTACTCACACATGATGAATTTAACAACGACAAAAGCAAAAGAGAAGGATGAAAACATGATCAACAATGATATATAATGAAATGATAATCAAAAGAGAGAAGTATAAAACAATACCAATCAGAAATTCAAGGAGAAAGTTGGATGAATTCAAGCAACAAAACCAAACAGACGATCAAACTAACGCAATCCGAGTCGGGAATTGAAATTACAAAATTATAAAAGTATGAAACCTAGGTTTTTGAGAGAATGAACTTTAAGATGTCTAAAAAGTGCTGTAAAAAGTGTAGGACGAAATATGATGTGCAACTCCTTCAAATAGACGAAACAATTTAAGCACACGAGGAGTCGGACCCCGTCCCTGAGCTCCGGGACCACCCTCCCGTCCGGGACAGCCCCATCCCGACCGGGACACACCTTGGGACAGCCATCCCGTTGGTTTCAGAAAATTCAGCATTTTGGCTCCTTTTTTTACTTAGCTTTTCTTCACTTGTTACTCGTCCCAAGGCCTACGTCGTCCCAAGGAGTAGGGACAAGGTCTACATTGATCACATGAACTTCAAATCCCGTCCCAAGGTCCCGGGTCACCTTCAAACGCTAAAACGAGGCTCGTGCGCAACCGAAACCGCACGAAACCAACTCGAAACACTTCAAAACTTCACGAAACTTCACGAGACTTCCTGACCAGCATCCTAAACTCCAAATTAGCGCGTTTACCTACGAAATAGTCATAAAAACGTAGCAGAGACAAAACGGAGAGAAATAGGAAGCGAAATGCAAGTAAAAGCACGGGAAACGCAAAGAATCGCTAACGACAAGGGGCTATAAGTATGTAAATATTTGAGACATCAATCACCTGATCAAATCGGTGATTCCAACTTCTGGATGCTTGCTTAAGGCCATAAATGGACCTCTTAAGCTTGCAAACTTTCTTAGGATTTTTATGGTCGATAAAACCTTCCGGATGTGTCATATACACCTCCTCATCCAGAATCCCATTCAGGAAAGCGGTTTTAACGTCCATTTGCCAAATTTCATAGTCATGAAATGCAGCAATTGCAATAATTATCCTAATGGATCGCAGCATAGCCACTGGAGCACAGGTCTCATCATAGTGTAAACCATGAATCTGAGTGAAACCTTTAGCAACTAGTCTAGCTTTGAAAACATCAGGGTTTCCATCCAGTCCGTATTTGATTTTAAAGATCCATTTACACTGAAGAGGTCTTACTCCTTCAGGTAAATCTGTCAGGTTCCATACCTGATTTTCGGACATGGAATCCATTTCCGACTTCATTGACTGAATCCATTTCTCGGAGTTGGGACCAGAAACAGCCGCTTTGTAGGTTGCAGGGTCGTCACTTTCTAAAAGTAAAACGACCTGTTCATTTCCTTCTTCAATCAAACCCAGATATCGATCAGGTGGGTGACTTACTCTGCCTGACCTTCTAGGTTCAGAAGGAATGAATACTAAGTTTGAGACAAAAGAATCAATTTCTTGTGTCACGGCTTCTGTTTGTGGCTGTTGAACTTCGTCAAGTTCAAATTTTCTCCCACTGTCTCCTAGAAATAAATTCCTTTTCTAGGAAGACAGCCTCACGAGCCACAAACATTTTGTTCTCGTGACGGTTATAGAAGTAATAGCCACGTGTTTCCTTTGGGTAACCTACAAAGACACATTTCTCAAATCTTGGTGCTAGCTTATCGTCTGTCTTACTTTTGACATAAGCATCACAACCCCATATTCTGAGAAATGAAAGAGTAGGGACTTTCCCTCTCCATAATTCATATGGAGTTTTCTCAGCTGCTTTAGTCGGGCTACGATTCAAATTAAGAACTGCTGCTTCAAGCGCAAAGCCCCAAAATGAGTCTGGTAGCTCAGTCATACTCATCATCAACCGAACCATATCTAATAGAGTTCGGTTTCTTCTTTCGGCCACACCATTCAATTGTGGTGTGCCTGGAGGTGTCAATTGTGATAAAATATCACAATTTACAAGATGATCATCAAAATCATTAGTTAGGTATTCGCATCCACGATCTGATCGTAAAGCCTTGATTTTCCTATCTAATTGATTTTCTACTTCATTTTGAAACTCTTTGAACTTTTCAAAGGCTTCACTTTTATGCCTCATTAAGTAGACGTAACCGTATCTACTTAAAGCATCAGTGAAAGTAATGAAGTAGCTGTACCCACCTCTGGCTGAAATTGACATAGGACCACATACATCTGTATGTATCAGTCCTAGCAACTCACTAGCTCGTGTTCCTTTTCCAGTAAAAGGACTACGAGTCATCTTGCCTAAAAGACAAGATTCGCAAACACCATATGATTCGTAATCAAATGGTTTTAGAAGACCAGTTGAAACTAATCATCTTATGCGTTTGTCATTTATGTGACCTAAACGACAATGCCAGAGGTAAGTCGTATCCGGATCACCTATTTTGAGCCTTTTGGTTTCTATTTGATAGACGTCTTTTGCCAAATCAAGAATATAAATGCCGGCAATCGGTATTGCACAACCATATATCATTTCATCGAATGAAATAGTACACCTTTTGTTTTTAATTACAAAAGAAAAACCTTCTGCATCTAATACAGACATCGATATTATATTCTTGTTCAAAGTTGGTACATAATAACAGTTATTTAAACACAACTCTAAACCAGATGGCAAAACAAGTACATATGTTCCTACTAAAACGACAGCTACGTTAGCTCCATTCCCTAGTCGTAGGTCCACATCTTCTTTAGCTAGCTTTCTTGTTCTTACCAGCCCGTGCAAATGATTACAAAGGTGAGAACCGCAACCTGAGTCAAGTACCCAGGTACTAGATGAAGTGTAATTTACGTCTATCATATAGATTGAGGAGGAAAGCTTACTTTTGGAGACGACCTTTCCAGTCTTTATGTCCTCCAAATATTTCGGACAGTTTCTTTGCCAGTGTCCGACACCTGAGCAATAGAAACATTTCGTGTACGGTTTGGGCCCATATTTCTTGGACTTGGACGTACTCTCCACAGGAGCATTGCCCTTATCCATCGCGCTACCTGACTTTTTTCCCTCTTTTTGGACCGGGCTTGAACTTCCCCTTATTCTTAACCGACATATTGTACACTTCTCTTCGGCTGCTCCCACTCACTTTCATATCAGTCTTTGCTTGCACAAGCAGAGAGTGTAAATCATGGAGGCTTTTGTTCATATTATTCATATTATAATTCATACGAAAGTGAGCAAAGCTTTCATGTAGTGAGTGAAGAACTCGATCCACCGCAACTTCTTGCGTGATCGCAATCCCTAATCTCTGCAATGTTTCCACATACTCAATCATTTTGAGTACGTGGGTCGATACAGACTACCCTTTTGCATGGCGAGCCTCAAAAAATTTAGCAGCCGCGTCAAATTGAAGGATTCGGGGAGCCTTCGAGAAACTATTTATCAATTTCGTGTAAATTTGATGCGATGTCAAACCTACACACCTCCTCTGTTGTTCTTGTTCCATAGAAAAGAGCAGAACATTTCTGATCGCATTGGACTCCCTATGATACTCATCATAGGCGTCCTTAACAACAGAGGTGGACGTTGGTGTCGGTACAGGAGGGGAAGGGTCAACCAAATACCGCAGTTTACCATCTATTATGGCTTCACTGCGGAGATTGGCTTCCCAATCCAAAAAGTTGCTACCGTCATCCTTCAGGATAAACTTATCCATGAAGGAGCGGAGCCATGAGTCTCGCGCTTAAGGAGCAGCAATAGAAGGAGGAGTAGGATTATTAGGAGGAGGAGTAGGAGGGAGAGTAGTATCATTAGATGCAGACGCCATAATTAATAGTAAATCTACAAACGAAAAGGAAAAACATAAGCATTTATGAAAAACAATTTAAACATATAAACATTCATATAAAGATCTCCCACTGATTTATATGAATGATCCCGAGATCCAATTTTATTTAAAATTAGGGACGATTTAGCCGTTCCATACCAATTTTAAGTAATTTTGGTGAGTCAAATTTTGACTGATTCGAATCTTTTAGAACTCTCGGTCGTCAGATTTTACTTAAATCCAACTACTAGCCCTAGAATACAAGACTTGTCTTGCATTCTATTGAGTCCAACCAATTTTCACTTGTAATAACTCGTTTATTACCCTATTTACCCAAGGTAGAAAGAATACACTCGCTGAGGCGAAAGCGTGTTTCGATTTAACAAGGGATTTATAGGTGTTATATATTGCTAAGGCTAATCTCAATTTTTAACATGTGGAAGATCTTGTCGATTAATTATCAATTCCCTTTAAAGTGAACTAATAAGCGAATTCTAGATAATTTTTATCGACAACCTATACTATTCTAGTAGGTTATTTGATTAGTTTGACATGTTTTAACGGGTTAATAACGCGTAATAACAAATAATGAAACGAACACAAATACCTAGTATGGCCTTCTAGCTAATCTAATTAAATAGACTAATACAAGTGATTACAATTTGGAAACCAACGCCTTTGGCCCCTATTTTGGATCTTCGTTTGGAACTCCTTTCCAAAAATGGCACCGTCTTGTAATCGTCGTCTTCTTTTAAATAAATACAAATATAATCCTATTATACATATATTTCTAAAAGAATAAATAATCAAATACAAGGGCGATAAGAGATCGTAATTAAATTACAAACTGATCGATATTCCCTTTCATTACGGGTCCTAAGTACCGATTAAATTAGGCCATACTAGGATTAATGCATTAAATTAGAATCTCATCCAAACCACATGCATAATAAAACATAATCTAATTATATAAAACAAGCCAAACTATCAATTTACCAATTACCGATTTTACGACCCTTTTATTTAAATTGATTGTCAACCTTTGACCCTTTTAAATTTTGATCAACACTCAAACTAATTTTGAGCTTACACTAACCATTCTAATCTGGTTTTAGAATAAAATATAAGCCGTTTTAAAAATATACAAAAGGTTAGTGTAATTTGATCGTTATTGTTTACTATTATCGCCTTTTATAGTAACTTTTACGATTGCTTGCGCATTTTGATTATAATTTTTATGAAAATTATCAAAAATAAAATTTCATAATCTGGTCTATATACCAAAATAATATTTAGCTAAAATTTGAAGTCAATTAACATAGATTTAATTTAATAGCAAAACTAGTTGTCTTTTTTATTGGTTTTATCGTATAAAACAAATAAATTGACGAAACATATTTAGAAAATTTCTAAAATTCTCAAATATTATCCTTATTATTCTGGTAATTTGGTTTCAAAAATCACAAAAAAATTCGGCAGCATTTCGACTGTAAATGAATAAATTTAAATTTACCAATTTAGCTGTTTTTAACTGTTAAAAACTAACTAAATTAATTGAAATTAATTCTTTTAATTTCATTCTTTTTAACCTCAATATTTGAGTATTCTGGTGGTATATAAAATTTATATTTTAGCTAAAATTAACATGCAATTTTATTAATTAACTCGTTTAATCGTCAAAATTGTCATTTTTGTCGTATTTTAGCCATTTTAGTCGTATATGCGATAAATAAAGCAATAAATAACAAAATTTAAAATACACTCAAAATAAATAAAGTATAATAACCTTAACATTCTGGCCATAAAATTCATAATTAAATTCTTTTAATTACAAATTTTTGATCTAAGGTGTTAAACCTCAACTTTTTTACGGTATAGTAAAACATGCAACAACAGTTGGCTCTGATACCACTTGTTAGGATCATGGCCCTTTAAGGACTCCTCTAACCTTGCCACTAAATATAATTAGTGGACTTTAGGATATAGTTGTGCATATAAAACTAACTGTAAAATATAATTGCATAAATTAAATTACGATAATTTAAATTGCAATAAATAAAAATAGACCTTTTAAGGTCTTTTAAAGGAGCTTCAAAATACTCAAATAAGAGTATCTCCTTCCTTAATCCACCCTAGGATTAAACCAACTTATACCATATAATTAGTCTAGATTATAATAGTATAATACTTAATATTATAGAGGTAATTTTGTGAGTATAATTGAGTGAAAAATATCAACTTAATTTGATCAATTTTTTGTCAAACTTCTCGGCCAAAATGGCCTTTATATTAGCTGATTTTTATGAGTTGTGTTTTGTGATTTCTTGAGTGAATTATATTCATGAATGAATGGGATTAATAGGTGGTATTTATAGGCAAGAATATGATGGAGAAATTAGGCCAAAATTTGACCAAAATATTGACTAAATATTGCTCCTAATGGAGCTTGTATGTGCCGTCTAAAATTGGCCCATTTGGTCATTTTTGGTCAATTTAATTTGGCTCCATTTAATATTAATTAGTCCATTTAACACTTAAATAAATTAATTAACAATAATAAAATATATACTTAACAATTAAGTAGTATAAATGACAACTATATCAATATATAATTTATCACTTTGGACTCTTATATTCTCCATTCTATTAACCTATAAATCGTATTAGTCACTAATCTTTTATTAATGACAAAACCCCTTTTTAGTAAATTAACATTTAATTACTAATTCACAATATCACAAAATCTTTATTATTCAATTATCGTATAAAAGAATAATAACACTCTAGTTCCGTATCTATTATACGTCTCATAATTTATTACCTCCTGACTAAAATATTAGCCTTAATATTAAGTGTCTAGTTATACTATATCAAATATAAATAACTAGTTTATGTTGGTCTTCCTCCTATTAGGTGTGACCGAAAGGGATCAGTTGATTACCACATTACACGACAAGAACGCCAAACTCTAGCAGTTTAGCGTTACTGGATATACGTTAATCAACTGACTTATAATAAGCTATATTCCCCTTTATTCCTTTAATGAGATTGATTAAGTATTCGCAATATTGTAGAGGACACTAACTCCAACAGTTGAGCCATGGCTCGCGGGCCAGGGTTGGTGGGGGGAGGGGTTTGGCTCGATATTATCTTATTATTATTATTATTATTATTATTATTATTATTATTATTATTATTATTATTATTATTATTATTATTATTATTATTATTATTATTATTATTATGATTATTATGTGGGTGGTGGGTGGTTTGTACGGTGGTGAGGATAGCGGCAGACAGGTGTAGATTTTAGAGAGAGAAGAGAGAAAATTTAGTTTTCGATATGGAGGTTGTGAAAAATGAAAGGGGTAATTTAGTCTTTTTGGATACAAGTGAGTAAAAGTCGGGTACAGTTGAACAACACGCTATAGAAAAGATAAAGGTACAACATAAAAAACGGAAAATCTCGATGATACACCATAGAAAAACCCTTTTAATTATCTAACATCACCTTATTGATTTTGATACGTAAGCTTATTATGCATTTAATAATGGCATGGTAATTGAAAAGTTACATTTTTTTTAGTAATTACATGTGGCATCATAAGAAGATAAAGGGATATTCTACGTGGTACCCCTCAGTTTTTTAAGATTCTACATGGTACTCCTTCTTTTCAAAAAACACACATGGCAACCCTACTTATGCAAATTACTATTAAGCGTGCCCCTAATCCTAATTTCTCTCAAATTAAGTTCAAGTACAACGTTAAGTGCCTATGTGGTATATTACTTGGCTGCTTATGTGGCTTTGTGGGGTACATTAATATTAATATTAGTATATCTTTCGTGAATCTGAAACCCTAGTTTAGTTGTATGGTTTATTGATAATTTGATTATGTAAATTGCAGAATGGCTAGTGTGTTATTGAAAATGTATAATATGGGTTTTGATGTTGGTGTTATGGTTGAGGATATTGACAAACCCCTACTTATTAATATATACCTTGACCTAATTGATAAAGCAGTAAAAGCAAGTGTTCCTCTTCCTACAAACCCCACATTAGGGTATTCTTAGAAGAAGAAGAATGTGTATTTGAGGGATGATAAAGATCTTATGGATATGTTTAGTAGGTGTGAGGGGATGAACGAGATAGACATACGGATTGACACAGAAAATAGACCATGTAAAACCCTTCAACTAGTTAGAACTTTGAGAGGATCAAGGTGGTGATGATCCTGTTCCTGAACTTGTTGTTGATAAGGTCTCAAATCCTCGTTTTAGGCCCAAGTTACCATGTAAGAGGCTGAGAGTAGATGATCCACTTTTTGTTGATGATCCTATTCCAAAGTTGGATGATCTTATTGTTGTTGATAGTCTTGTTCCTCTTGATGAGATACTTGTTGTAGACACCCCAAGCAAATCAAACCCAGTCACATCTCCTTCTAGGGTACTACAATTATTTTCTCCTCGAAGAAGTCCTAGATTATCCAAAGCAGTATCAACCAAAGCCACTGAATTTCCCATTGATAACACACCTCCAGAAGTAACCCAAGCCTCTGAAAACCCACCTCAAATGTCCAAAGCCACTGAAACCCTCTTCAATTAACCTAAACTTCCAACATAATGAAAAAACTATCTAATTAAGTCTTCAGCTAAGAGATTGGGTAACTTTGTTCCTAAGACACAAAGTAAGAGAAACTTGGATGAAGTGAGTAACAGTAGAACTACCAAAGGTGGATGAGGGGACTATGAGCACGTAAGTGAAGATGAGTACAATGACCATTCTTATATACCTTCTAAAGATGACATAAATGATGAGGAGGGTTTAAGTGATTTAGAGGTTGAGGTTAACTTTGTAACAAATGCATTGGAGTTCATTGATGATGGATATGTGCCATTTGAAGATGAAGAATGGTGTGGTGAAGAGGGAAGGTATCATAGGCAAGTGTTTAGGAATGGTGAGGTCTATGAGTCAAGGGATTTTGGGGCTATTTGTTTAAGGCCTTGGATGTTATTTTATGGACAAAGAACATTTCAAGGAGGTTTTAGGGAATTATTGTATTCAGGAGGGCTTCAACTTAGTTGTGCAGAAGGCGCAATAAAAGATATACTGTTGGTTGTGCCACTTTATTTAGATTGTCAATGGAGAATACATGCTAGTGTTCTTCAAGATGGGATTACTTGGGTCATCAAGAGCATTAGGAACCCTGACCATGGTTGTCATGGTATTAAGACAAACAATCTTATGGCTAATTGTATGTGGGTAGCTAAGAAACTTATGGAAGATATTACAGCAAATCCAGCTATCACAGTTAAATCAATGAATGATTTGTTGATGCAGAGGTATGGATTAGAGATGGCAAAATCAAGTTTGTATAAAACAAAGGATTTAGCTCTAAAGGAAATAAATGGAGACCATGATGATTCATACAAACTTTTGCCTAGGTATTGTGAAGTTTTAACCTAAACAAATCCTGGGTGTACTGCTATCTGTTATTGGATACAAATGAAGACTCCAGAAAAGCCACTTCAGTTTAAAAGCATATTTGTTTCATTCAAAGCCCAAACAGAGGAACTAATTAGAGGATGTAGGAGTCTCATTGGTGTTGATGACACTCACTTGAAAGGCAATTATGGTGGTGTTCTACTTTCAGCTGTCACTCTTGATGACAACCATGAGTTGTTTCTTGTAGAAGTTATAGTGGTGGAGGCAGAGAACAAAGACACCTGGTCTAACTTCTTTTGGCACCTAAAACACCTTCTCAAAGATAGTGACAGAACTAATTGGACAATAATTTCAGACAGACAAAAGGTATTGCTGTAAATATGACTTCTGGCTATAGTTTTTATGTTCTATTTTGTGTAAACTGACCATATTTTGTGGGCTACGCAGGGTGTTGAACCTGCATTGGAGAGTATATGGCCTGAGGTTAGCTGAAGGTATTGTGCTAGACATTTATGCAGCAACTTCAAGAAGGACTATCTTGATATATTGATGCATAAGCTTTTTTGGGGTGTTGTAAATGCTACATCAGAGTTTGTGTACAACAAAGCAATGGAGAAGTTGGTTTCACATGGAGGTATAGGTTGTATGTAATAACCCTTGTGAATTAATAGAAATAGTAATATTGTGAATAAGAAAGTCTACTTAACTTTTAAAAAGACTATAGTAATAAGAATTTTAAGTCCAATTTTGGGTTTAAAATATCGCATTTTTATTCTAAAAAAAATTACTAAGTTTAAAGGTAAATTTCACCTTAACTTATTTAAAAAGCTAATTTTCTTTTAAATATGACAGAATATTACATTATAAACAGACTATATTATGGACCTGTGTTAAAAATATCTAAGATATTATTTTTACCACTTTGACCCTTGGAGAGGTCAAGAGGTAAAATGAAGGGGTGTGGTAAAAATAGGAGACACGTTCTCCAATAATGAAGAAGAGGTAAAAAGGAAATTGACTTTAAGTTGTAGTTAAACCGACATAGTACAACTATAAAAGGGGGGGACCAAAGGACATACACCCATAACATCAACATCAAAAAAAGGGAAGTAATAATAAATAATACTGTAATATTTTAATAATAATAATAATAATAAATAATCATATCATAATAATAATAAATTAAGAAGAGGAAGAGCAAGAGCAAGGGGAGGAGTAGTAATACGAAAGTTATAGTAAGTCAATTATAAAAGGTATGGGTCTTTTTCTTTTTTTTTTTCCTAAAATTAATGTCGTAATAAATAATAATATTATATTTGGATATAATAATTCGTCCTAATACTCACATTATATTTACTAGTTTAAAATAATATGTCGTTATTACGCTCTTTTGTTTTGTTATATTATTGTGATATTGTTTGTGTTTATATCATTAATTGATAGCTTAAAATTATGTATGAGACCGTTAATATAAAATTTAAAACCTGTGTACATGGAGGAGGGCTTAGCTAGGGGATTTGAAATTCCAATAATTTATCTGGCATGTGCCGAGGTGGGTCATAGACCTGGCAGATATTATATTATTTATCCTATGAATACAGGGGAAAGTTTGACTCTAAAATGTAAAACAAGTACTGTGATCCTCATATAATAATATTGCATTAATTTTGGTAAAAAGAATAATTCTCATACTCAGTCAGTGGTAGACTTACTCTGTTTATGTTAAATCTTTTTCAGGTACTGATTCTATTGAAGGGCGGGAATGAGAGAGATCACTTTTAATTACTATAATAATGCCAGTATCATTTAAATAAATAAAGTCTTAAGAATATTATTAGCCTTGTATTTCTTGTTAGGGAAATACGGCGGTAACGCTCTTTATTTTCGCTGCCTAAATAAAGGATACGTTATTTTTAAAGTACTGAAATTTTCAGGGCGTTACAAAGTGGTATCAGAGCCCTACTTTTCTAAAAATACATAAATTAATTAATTTACTAACGAATAAATATATTAACTGAGTGAAGGGTAGACAATTTAGGAAATGAAATGTTTATCTTTTCATACTTTGTCGTCTTGTTGTGATTCTATATTCATAATTTTACCCTTTTGTTTCGCCTAAATCGGAGTTCGAACGGAAATTTACGAAGTCTTTTATAAATCCGATTTTATTTTATACGGATTTGCAATTTCATTTTTAAATCCGATATTTTGAACTTCGAAAATATAAATGACAGCAAATGAATTGAAGTGATGTTTATTGTGTTGTTGATTAATAGTGAAAAAGTTGTCTACTAATTTCAAGTTATAATTTTAGTCTCACTCTACGTTTTAATATTTACAGATGTATTTCGTATACTAAGGAGAATGAGGTTGATGATGTTGAGACCCCCGAAGATGTTGTTAAGGAAGCCAAAGAAACTAGTTATGTCGTAAAGTTTAGCACTCGAAAGCTTTGTACAAATGATGGGTAAATTAAATGAAGAACGTTGGACGTACAAATTCATATAAAATAAACCCGCTATATGGAAATATATTCAAGCTAAGCATCAAATTGTCCCTCATTGAGATATGAGTCCCATCTTTGCTGAACTTCCACTTGGTGACGATTTAACTACCAACAAATATAATAAATTAAAAAGAAGATTTTAACAGACAAAAAACGAATTCTAATATTCTAATAATTGATTTTAACTACCAACAAATATCATAAATTAAAAGAAGATTTTATTGGAGAAAAAACGAATTCCAATGTTCTAATAATTGATTTTAACTACTCACATATAACATAAGAAAAAAATTATAACGGAGAAAAAAATGAACTTCAATATTGTAAAAGAGATTACACTAAAAAACGAATTTCAACGTACCATTATTACATCTATGTTCTGTATATCTATGAATAAAAAAGAAGATTTTAACAGAGAAAAAACGAATTCCAATATTATAATAATTGATTTTAACTACCAACAAATCTCATAAATTAAAATGAAGATTCTAACGGAGAAAAAACGAATCACAATGTTTTAACAATTGATTTTAACTACCCACATTTAACATAAGAAAAAGATTCCAACGGAGAAAAAAACGAATTTCAATATTGTAAAAGAGATTACACGAAAAAAAACGAATTTCAACGTATCATAATTCCATCTATGTTCTGTATATCTATGAATAAAAAAGAAGATTCTAACCGAGGAAAAACGAATTTCATTGTTCTAAAAATTGATTTTAACTAACTGCAAATGACATCAATAAAAAGGACACGATACACTAGTGTATACACACGCAGTTTGCAAAATGCTTCATACAATAAAAATGCTTCATACAATGGTGTATACACACGCAGTTCGCAAATTGCTTCATACACAAAAACATTACATGCATGAAAACTACACTTCATCCTTATTCTTCATATTCATCGACTGAATCAATTGTTATCGAAGCCCTTTATACAAATGAGTTAGGGGAATTTCTTTCGTCATGGTGTGCCATCTTCGTCAACATCGTAGTCAAAGAAAAAACTTGGGCGGTTTCCCTTCAAAGGTTTTTCAATCGGTCGATGAAAAGTTGATCGTCCCTATCGTGAATTAAATACTTAATGTCTCTTTGGAAATTCTTGAAATGGTTTAGGGTTGCACCAATGTTTTGGAACCCATTTACATGTTCCTTTACCATCTTGAATGTCTTTGTAGCGCCAATGTTCAACTAAAATATCCACAAAGAACATCAGTAAAAAAAATGAGATTCTAAAGGAAACAAAAAGAATTTCAACATCCTAGAAGTTGATTTTAACAACCCACAACTATCATAGATAAAAAAGAAGATTCTAACGGAAATAAAACGAATTACAATGTTCTAATAATTGATTTTAACAGATTTACCCTGTATTGATATAATTGCGGAGATTTGACAACCCACAATTATCTCTTCTAATAATTATAAAAAAGTTGCAGAGAAAACCAATACAACCACTATTATCATCATTAAAATTCACTATTTGTAATTTGTTCATTTTCAAAATTTTAAAAATCCAAACTTTGTAATTTGTATAATTTTTTTTGATGAATTTTACCAGAAATATTCGCTGTAAAATTGAAAAATAAACACTAGGTAAAACGAATTCTTAGAAAAGAAGGGAAAAAAGAAGGGTTGTTTATGGAGGACAATGAATCTAAGATTTATAATTCTAAAATAATTGAAATCAAAATAAAAACAAAGAAAAAAACTGAAAATTGGAATCAACTTACCAAAGATGGAGACTTTCTTAGAACAATCGATGCAAATTTGAAAACCCAAAAAAATAAATTACAAAGATATTGAAATAAAATATGGGGAGAAAATATGGAGTATAATGAGAATTTGCACAGAAAAAGGATAAAGAATGGACGTGAATGAAGATGAGAAAGAAACCATAAAGAAATGAATGAATGAATGAATGAATGAATGAATGAATGAGGACAATTGAATAATCTAGAAACTTGCTGCTTCTCCTTGTTAAAATGACCAGAAAATAGTGATTGGTTTTTTTTTTTTTGATTTAATTAATAAAGCATACAGATTTTGAGAAATGTTCCCTCGTTAAACCCCCCAATTTTCTTATTGGCTGCACCTTTTTTTTTTTTTACTCAATAAATTAGTTTGGATCAATCTCAGCCCTAGATTTAGTGTTAATCCAAGGGCCCTAAATGCGACTTTATGACTCTCCCTTACCTATTGACTTGATAGAACTCTTCTCTCTCTCTCTCTCTCTCTCTCTCTCTCTCTCTATATATATATATATATATATATATATATATATATATATATATATATATATATATAAGATCTTTCAAGCCCTAAGTTTTGTGAAAGTTATTGAGTCCAGACATCCGCTTTGAGATTTTAACACAAAAATTTAGAACTGCAAAATTCCAGAATATTTAAGATTTTAACAATGTTAAAATCTCAAATATTCTGGAATTTTGCAGTTTAAAATTTTTGTGTTAAAATCTCAAATTTTTGTGTTAAAATCTCAAAGCGGATTCAGGACTCAATGACTTTCTCTAATAAGTTGGACTTAAAAGATCATATCTATATACATATATATATATACATATATATATATATATATATATATATATATATATATATATATATATATATATATATATATATATATATATATAGAGAGAGAGAGAGAGAGAGTCAGGTTCAAATAAGTTCCTAAATATTGGTAAGTCCGTAAGTCCGTAACTGTAATACTTGTAAATGAAACTGTAACTGTAATACTTGTAAATGAAACTGTAATTTTCAAATAAAATTGTAAATTCGAATTAAACAAACTTAAATTTTTGTAATTTGTAAACATTTTTTTTTAAATTTCAGACTTTACGAATATAACTTTACAGCTTTAGGTTTGTAACTGTAGCCCATTAATTTTGTAACTTTAGACTAAAGTGTGATTTTTAATAATTAAAAAGTGATATTTAATACATAAATTTAATAGTTTTACGAATGTAACTGTAGTATTTTAAGATTGTAACTGTTGCAAAAAATTAAATTTATATAATTTTATTTTTTACGAGTGAAACTGCTGTATACTACGATTTGTAACAGTTGTTTAGTGCGGGTGAAACTCCTGTTCTTTACGAGTGAAACTAATGTTCTTTACGAGTGAAACTTTAATACCACCACCGTTCACCTGTCACCACCACCGCCGCCGCCATCACCAACATACAACCACCACCACCACACCCCACCACCACACACGAATAAAAAAAAAAAAAAAAAACAGATCTAAAAAAAAAAAAAACCTACCCTTCTCACCCACCGCCGCCCTCGCCATCACCACCATACAACCACCACCACCACACCCCACCACCACACACGAATAAAAAAAAAAAAAAAACAGATCTAAAAAAAAAAAACCTACCTTTCTCACCCACCGCCGCCCTCGCCATCACCACCATACAACAACCACCACCACACCCCACCACCACACACGAATAAAAAAAAAAAAAAAAACAGATCTAAAAAAAAAACTCATCTTACGGCGGTAGTGTGGCGGTAGATCTGGTGGTGGTGGTGGTTATGGCGGTAGTGTGGTGGGGTAGGTGGTGCGGTGGTGGTTAGGTGGTGCGGTGGTGGTTCGTGGGGGTGTAAATGGTGGCGGTAGTGTGGTGGGGTAGGTGGTGCGGTGGTGGTTAGGTGGTGGTGTGGTGTTGCGTGGGGGTGTAAATGGTGGCGGTAGTGTGGTGGGGTAGGTGGTGCGGTGGTGGTTAGGTGATGGTGGAGGGTGGAGGGTGGTGGTTTAGTTAAGGAGAATATGAATTTTAGGGTTTAGAGAGAGAGGGAGTGTGGACAAGGGATTTTGATCCACGCGATGTTTTATTTCAAAACATTTTTAATTTGAAAAGAGTCGCCACTAAATTTTTTAGGTGGAATTTAGAAACCAATTTTAGAGAAAAATGAGTTCGTGTGAGTTTACGTGTTAGGAAGTTTAAAAGAATTTCATTAATTTTAACGCCTAACCCCGCCCGTTACAGAAACGGTCTCTACTAAGTAAAACCATGGCTATTACGAGTACACATGCGAATATGCAAACAGCGTTTTAACCCTAAACAAAATATATCCATTCTAGGTCATTTAATGCACATATAATTTCGTCGAAGTTATTTAACATGGGTTCATTTACTATTCTAGCAAACAAAGAAAAGAAGCAGAAATACTTACCGACAGCATAAGATAGATTAGCAAACGTTAGCGGCAGATAAATAAAAACAATTGACTCAACCGAATTACACACGAATGACTAGCATGAATAATCAAACACTGCTCACGAATAAGAAAATAACAAACATACGCACAAATGCAAGCAAACACTCAAGGGCCTACAATAATCAACTGCAACGAATAAGCACACAAATATGGGCATATGACATGGCTAATATATGAACGAGAATAAACAACCAACATGAACAAGCGTTCCATGCGAATATAAAGAAGTGATGCATAAACACGACCAACGTATAAATTAATAAACAAGTATAATTAAATGGACGTGCAGACTTACGCGAATCAAGCAAATATGAGCAAACAAACGAACAACGTACAAACCCATAATTAAATATACCTATTAGACATACTAACATACTCAAATGATACTGACACAACCAGAAGAAAAACCAACAAAGACACGTACAAACAAGTGCTAAACAAAGCGCAGCAAGCAATATAAGTGAACACAAGCAGACCTCGCGAAAGTTCAGATATACCACATGAAAACCGACTACTGTGCAACTTAAGGTTCATGGACGAAACGGAATCATCAGCAAGCGAACACGACTAGCAGGTGGTCCAGCAAACAAACGTGCATACATAACATACGAGAGCAAACGATTACAAGAGGGCCTAAAAATAATTCAAAGCGACAAACATAAACGCGCAACATAACTAAATAAGCACGATACATGAAATTCTAAGCTATACAAATTCATAAGTCAAAGAATTATACAATTAAGGATTAAACAGGCGAACTTAATAGAAAAAAACAGCAAGTACACGACTCTCACATGAATAACGAGATGATTACGAAACTAATATTAAACGACGGAGTAAAATTATCGACTACTAACCCAACGTGAAAGACATAAGCGGCAAATCTGGAAAAAAACATGAGAGACCAAATTCTGACAGTTAACATAGCAAAACTGGACGAGACCTAATCACATATAGGCTATCGAGTAAAACCAAATCAAACTAGCAACAGCAAGCTATACCACGTAGGTCATATTACATAAGGAAATTTAACACGCATACTAGGTGAATGAGGGGCACGAAACATTCATATACACACATCATGATCATATTAAAAACATAAGTCTAAAACGAACAATAAAAAAACAATAACTAAGATGATAAACAACAGAGCGACAGAAGTTAACAAAAAAAAACGACAGAGGGCTATAAAACAATAAAAAAACGATAATATAACAAAGTAAAAAGAGTATTTTGCACCCTCAACTTACATGTATCGTTGACCAAATATCCGAGTCGTAATCGATTGTAAGATTTTATCCCGAGGGGCCGTCGTCGACGAAAACCAATAATAAATCCGTAGCTTAAAACCAAAACTGACAGCGATTTTCAAAAGCTTGTAACTTCTTCGTTTCTCAACGAAATTTCGAACCGAAAGATGTTTTAGAATTGTGGTAAAGTGAACTTTAGGATGAGGTAAACCAATCAGAGAGATTGAGAATTTTATGACACGAAAAATGAGGGAGAACAGGGATAGCTGCACGAAAATCAGAAAAGGATGCTCTGTTTTTCGTGTGTCTATCTCGTCTTCTCTGGGGGCTTTCTTGAGGCTTTTTGTGACTTGAGGTTATGTGTGTGAGCTGTATAATTCGTATGTAATGAAGGCTTGTGGATGGGGTGTATATATAATGACAAAAGGGTAGGGTTTTAATGTGGAAAAGAGCAGCTCTTCCTTCTCTTCTGAGAGCTGCTGTTTCAGGCTCGTCCTAGGGTTTTGGAGAGGGTTTTTATTGAGGGTTAAGCAAGGGTAAATGGGGTATGTGGATCAGGCAACGGGTTTTTGGTTGTGGGTACGGGTTTGGTGGCCAGAAAAGCGGGTTTTGGGCTGCTCAAAAACAGAGCACGGTGAAGGGGGGTTGGGTCGTGTTTGGACAGGTTTTTTGGGCTGCATTTTGGCCGTGGTTTAGGCTGGGTTTTGGCCTGGATACGAGCTTTGGTACGTGGGGTAGGAGGTGGGAGAATAAGGCCTTGAAATTTGCGTTGAAACGGGCTCAAAATCATTCTTAAAATCGAGCTTAAAACGAGCTTAAAAACTTGCTGTTGAGAAAAACGAATTCATCGAATACGATTTGATAAACTGTTTTAAAAGTGAGAAATGACTTTTCAAGTCAAAACAGATGAATTTGTAAAAGCGACCTTTCAATTCGAAATATTTAAAATGATTTTTCAAGTCGGAATATAATAAAATACAACTTGCGACAAGGTGAAATTTGACAGAGTGAATTAAATCCAAAATCCTTTGAATAAATAAACATTGTTGACAGCGCCCTGCTTACAATCGTGAAACGAACTCAAATAAATGACACGAAATACACGTTGTCCTATCATCATTGGGTATTTGTCGGGTTTTCCATAAATTTCCATATCGACAGATACGGGTATCTACAGAGCCCCCACTTTGACTAAGGCTTGGACAGGCGAAAGTCAAAGTAGACTCACAAGTCGATCGTAGATCACAACTTGAGAGCCTCACGGGTCGTTTATGGTCCCTTAGACCTGTGTATATAAGCTCACCAGCCATAAGAAGAAATCATACCTGAAACATGATTCTGGATGCCTTCATTTTCATCAAGGTGTGGGTTGAGCCTTATCCTTAGGCGCCTACGTATCCGTTATGACAGAATCAAACCCGTATCGTAGTTCGAGCTCGCTGGCCTGTAGCCTTCTGCTGCTTCGGCCCAAAACAAATGATATTTGTTTACTCGAGTGAGTAAAGCCAATATCTGCGCTCTTTTTGGAAGTGTCACTTCTTTTAGCTTCTGCTATTATTTCTTCATTTCGAGGATGTCATCCTGTTGTCGGGGTCTAAGGTTGATGACTTTAGAGCCTCCGGTTGGAGCGTTCACGCTCAATCGTAATAACAAATCATAGCACACGACGCACATAGTGAAATCTGCGATTTTTTGAAATGAAAATGATGGATCATCGATCCGAGCTGCGTATTTTATTTGGAAATTGGTCATCGACCATGGGTCTTCGCCCTGCTTTTTGATCAAAATTTTAATCTGAAAATGGGTCTTCGCCCTGCTTTTTTGTTTTTTTTTTTTTTTAAAAAAAAAAGGATGAATCATTAAAGGATGGATCATTAATCCGAATAAAAATTTTCTTTGGAAATGGATCATCGACCCGAGCTAAAATCGACATTTGCGTCCTCGATTCGTTTTTTCAAAATTTCTGTGACCTCGGCTTATTTAATTAGTTTTTGTCTGCGACTTATGTTTTGGTTCGAGAGTTATGGGTATTTGACTCGTTTTTTGGAAATGACGGATCATCGACTCGTACCTACGGACACACGTATTTGGCTCTTGTTTGGACACGTGTTATCTAGACATGTGTCATAGTAATAAAAAGACAACAAATGAGAATAAAAACAAAAGAAAAGGAAGGACAAAAAAAGGGAAACGTGTGACTGTAGCAAGTTTTAAATCAAATGAAAACGTGGGAGTCCTATATAAACCAAAAAACCAAAACAGATCATCGACTCCTAAAGAAAAAGCGTATGACTCCTAGCTATAAGCCCCCAATACCCATAACATAAAAAAGAAAGACAACTCATAAGTGTGCAAGGGTGAGTCCAAATTTCCGTATATGTGTTCCAAAGAGCTCGTTCAAAAGCAAAACCCAGCCCCAAATGGCTCGTTCAAGGCTACGTCATATACTCTTTCCATAGTGCAGCAAGTTTCCATGGGGAGAGCCACGTTTCCATAACTCCAAGTTAGCAAATTTCCCTAGAAACCTGTAGTTTCCTTAATCCGAGCTAAACAAATATCTTGAGAAAATTGCGGTTTCCTTAATCCCACTTTGGCAGATTTCCCATCATTGCTTTGGGTCTCCCTATATAAAGAAGTTGGAGTCTCCTATGGCTTATAACGTACTCTTCAACCTGCTCTTCGTCATAGTTGAAACACCATCTCAAAGCCATGAACGGTCTAGTAGGAGCTATGAAGTCGTGGTCCAAGGATTTTCGGGGCCGAGAAACGCAAAACCTGACCGACGCGGGTCTGCAGCAGGTGCTTCCTTTTGTGCAAGTCATTCCCCAAAGGGGTTTTCTGACCGAGTGCGTGAAGTTTTGGGACCCTGTGCATCACGTGTTCGCCCTTCCCGAGGGAGAAATATGTCCTTGGCCTGAAGAGTTTTCTGCACTTGGCGGCTGGAAGTTAACGCAACAACCCGTAATTCCAGACTTCAGTTACGGATGGGTCGACAAATACCGTGATTTCCTGGGTTTATCAGATGAAGAGGCTCACAACATAATCGAAGGGGAAAAGGTAGACTTATGTGGCTTGGCGCACCTCTTTCGTTGTGCGCACGACCCTGCTAGGGCCACTGTTTATCGTCGGCGCGTGTTTGGTCTGATCATGTTACACCTTTATTGCTTCGAAGGGTACATGGAGACACCGTCTTGCTATGGTCAAGCAAAGCTCATCTGCATCGTAGAGCAGATGGAAGGGAATCGTAATCCGGCTTCAATTATCTTAGCTGAGACCATTCGTGGTTTGGATGCGTTCAAAGCCAACCCGGATGGTCCCTTCCGAGGCTCAACCCGCATTCTACAGGTGACCCGATTCGTCTCTCTTTTTTTTTGATTTTTCGTACAGGTCCCTTCTTCTGGGGCTCTGTTTTTTTTTTTGCTTCTTTTCTGATTCCTCGTTTTTTCTGATCTTTGTTGTCCTTCACTCGGTTTTCTGTTGAGAAACTCGGCTTTTCTCCTGGCTTTTCACTCGTTTTTTCCTGATTTTAGAGCTCGTTGATTTTCGTAAACTCTTTTCTGTTTTTAGAGCTCGTTTTAGAGCTCGGTTTTTCTGATTTTCGTAAACTCTTCTTTTGTGACCCGGTTTGTCTGCTTGTCTTTTAGGTGTGGCTTATGGAGAGGCTTGGACTAGTGGATCCGCCAAAGAACGCACATGACTATCGACCGAGGAACTTTGGTAGTCGTATGCCTCGATATAGCCTGAGAAAAGGGTCGAGTTATTGGCATCGTGTGTTGACTACGGGAGCCGGATCCCATATCCGTTGGTTTCTGCCGTGGTTACATTTATCCTCGTTTACCGGGCTATCAGATGGTGATCGTGCTAGATACATAATGCTCTTGGGTTTAGAACGTCCCGTGTATATTTATCCGGATCGTGTGCGTCGTCAATTTGGTTTACAGCAAACCGTGCCCACGACTGAGGCTACCCAAGGACCCGAGTTTGACATTACTCGAGCCGTATGTCAGTCTTGGCTTCATGTTTGGAACTGTAGGACGGTTTGGCATCTCCTCGAGCCGTGTGCGTCAACATGGGTATCCCCGTCGTATTTGAAATGGACTAAGGAACCTTCTGTCGAGGCGCGACAGAAATTACTTGAAGCTGACGCAGCGGATTGGAAAGCGCGTGGCGAAGCACTAAGGAACCGGAAGTTTTATACAAAGCTGAACAGGCCTGAGGTGACGCAGGGAGCTAGTGCAAAACGGTCGAACGTGTGGCAAAGGTTAAATACAAGCGGAGAGACGCGTCCAAGTGTTGCTGATCGATTGGGCCCCCGCCTAAATGTGAAGGACCGCTTAGGGCCGCGAGAAGAAAGCCAAGTGCCTCCTAAAAAGCGGGCCAGAATGATTATGGAACAGACGTCGTTTCGTCATCGTGAGTCTCGTGGTTAGTCCAAGGAGCAGGGGCAAGGAGCATGGATTTTACGTGGATAGCTGCTCTTTTTTGAGGCTGCTCTTTTTTGGATTTATTAGTGCTTATCATTTACAATTACATAGTAGGACCTACTATTATTATTTACAACTACGTATTAGGACTTGTTATTATTATTTACAACTACGTATTACGACTTACTATTATTATTTACAACTACGTATTAGTTAGGATTATTATTATTATGTGTGCTTTCCTTTTCGAGTTGTGTGTGATGGGCTTCGCCCGCAATGAATAAAAGAAATAAATAAATAAAAAGGTTACTATTTATTAGAAAAATTCCCGTTCCCACATTCATCAAGTTAACATTGTTTCGATTGTACTCTTGTAAAGAGTTGCCTACGTATCTGCTTTTTACACAGAATCAAATCGATTCCGTAGTTCGTATGCTAAACATTTCGTGTGGTGGCAAATGCCAAGCTTTTAACTTATTCTAATACATCGCAATTCAAATATTATTTCATAACATTTGAGAATGAGGACTAAGGATAATATCGCTTCAGTTGATCCAAGTTCGTTGGATTAGAAAAATCGTTGCCATCTAGATCAGTTATTCTAACTGCACCTCCTGTCAAGATTTTCTTTACCAAGTAAGGACCCGCCCAATTTGGCTTAAACTTTCCTCTCGGGTCTACCGGTAGTAACGCACGCACTGATTTTAATACGAGATCACCCTCCTTGATTCCTCGAGGTTTCACCTTTTTGTTAAAAGAGCGCTCTATCCTTTTCTGATAGAGTTGGACATTGTATAGTGCATTCAAACGCCGTTCATCTAGCATTACAAGCGAGTCATACCGAGCCTGAACCCAGTCCGCTTCTGGGACTTTGCTTTCTAGCAGGATACGCAGAGACGGTATTTCTAATTCAACGGGTTGGACTGCCTCCATCCCGTAAGTTAAGTAATATGGTGTTGCTCCGGTCGCAGTTCTGATTGATGTTCTGTACCCCCATAACGCGAAGGGTATCTTATCGGACCATTCGCGGTAGTTGTCTGTCATTTTCTTGAGAATGACTGTAACCGTTTTATTAGCCGCCTCAACTGCGCCATTTGTCTGAGGACGGTAGGGTGACGACTTGTGAAGCTTTATCTTATATTTGTCGAGTAGCTGTGCTGTCTCGGCTTGGAAGTGGGTGCCGTGGTCGCTGATCATTTCGTGAGGCACTCCGTATCGACAGATGATGTCATTTTGAATGAATTTTGCTACTTGCTTCGCATTTAGCACTTTATAAGATTTGGCTTCTACCCACTTCGTGAAGTAGTCGATCGCCACCAAAATGAAACAGTGCCCTCCAGTTCCTGAGGGGTTAACTTTCCCAATGATATCGATGCCCCACGTTGAGAAAGGCCAAGGCGATGTCATTGTGTATAGCATAGAGGGTGGAACGTGTTGGACGTTTGCGAATATTTGTGATTGTAGCCAGGATGATGACGGACATATCTTCGACAATCCATCTCCATTGTCGCCCAATAATAACCAAGCCTCATGATTTTACGGACTAGCATGTGGGCATTCATGTGTGGCCCACATTCTCCGTCATGGACTTCCTCCATGACTTTTTCTGCCGTGGCCTTGTCAATACACCGCAGAAGCACTCCTTGTGCCGTTTTCTTGTATAACTGCCCGTCGTCAGTTGTAACAAATTGGGCTGACAGCAGCCGTAATGCCCGCTTCCCATGGGTGTCTAGGTCTGTGGGGTATTCTCCTGCGTTTTTGTACTTTAAGATTGATGCGTACCAGGGTTCTGTCTCGTTTTCCTCCGCATTGTCAATCACATTAATATATGCGGGTGATGATCTGCGTTGAACACATAACGGCATACTATCTATGCTATCGGGGATGTTAATCAGGGCTGCTAATTTTGACAGAGCATCAGCGAACTGGTTTTCCTCCCTCGGGAGGTGGACGTATCGTATCTCGTCGAACAACTTTTCAAGCTCTTCTATCTTGGTTTGGTAAGGTGCCAAACTGCTACTCTTAATTTTCCATACTCCACTCACTTGATTTATTACCAAGGATGAATCACCGTGCACCAGTAGCCTTTTTACGCCTAAATTGATAGCACTGTGCAGACCCAACAGGCATGCTTCGTACTCCGCCGCGTTGTTAGTAACAGCAAAGTCCAATTTAATGGATACGGGTATATGTTCTCCTTTTGGTGAAATAAGGAGGATACCAATCCCGTAACCCATGTAATTCGATGCTCCATCAAAGTACAAATCCCACGTATCGTCTTCGACGTTCGCGACATTTTCATCCGGAAATGACCATGTATCCGTGATTTCAGTTTCGTCAATTGGATTATCGGCAAGGAAATCGGCGACAGCTCTTCCTTTTATTACCTTCAGCGGCTTATACTTAAGATCAAATTCTGCTAGCATGAGAGTCCATCTTGACATTCTGCCATTTAGTACCGGTTTTTCAAATAAGTACTTGATCGGGTCCATTTTGGAGTAGATGCTTACACTGTAGCTAAGCATGTAGTGCCTTAACTTTTTGGTGGCCCAAACTAGAGCGAGGCATGTTTCCTCTAGCGTTGTGTATTTTACTTCATACTCCAGGAATTTTTTACTGATGTAGTAAATTGCCCTTTCTTCTTTGTCAACAGTTTGAGCTAGCATTGCACCCATTGCGGTATTTGTCACTGTTAGGTACAATGATAACGGCAACCCAGCCACTGGTGGGCTTAAAACAGATGGGGAAGACAACACCTCTTTTATTTTGTCGAACGCAGCTTGACATTGTTGATCCCATGTAATGTGCTCTCCTACTTTGAGCTTTCTGAATATAGGTTCGCAGATCATGGTTAACTTAGCGACGAAACGGCTAATGTACTGCACTCGACCTAGAAAACCTCGAATTTCTTTCTCAGTCTTCGGGTGAGGCATTTCCAAAATGGCTTTGATTTTTGAGGGGTCGACTTCAATGCCACGATGACTAACGATGTGGCCGAGTAGCTTACCCGAAGTGACTCCGAATGCGCATTTCTGCGGATTTAGCCTCATGTTGTACTTTCTTAATCTTTCGAAGAACTTCTTTAATGCACTTAAATGACCACTGCGTTCCTTGGATTTCACAATCATGTCATCGACATAAACCTCTACCTCTTTATGCATCATATCATGTAGCAACGTCGTTGCGGTTCGTTGATATGTGGCCCCAGCGTTAATCAATCCAAACGGCATCACCGTATAACAATAAGTTCCCCACTGCGTTGTGAACGCGGTTTTGTGCATATCTTCCTCGGCCATTTTTATCTGATTGTAACCCGCGTAACCGTCCATGAAGGACAATAATGCGTGATTGGCGGTGTTGTCAACCAAGATATCGATGTGAGGTAATGGGAAATCGTCCTTCGGACTTGCTCTATTTAGATCACGAAAATCAACGCAGACACGCACCTTCCCATCCTTCTTTGGTACGGGTACCACGTTGGCTACCCAGTCTGAGTATTCTGAAACTTTGATAAACCCGGCTTTGAATTGCTTGTCGATTTCTTCCTTGACTTTTAGGGACCATTCTGGTCGCATTCGGCGGAGTTTTTGTTTTACTGGTTTAATCGGGATTCTGTGTTCTGCGATTTCCCTGTCAATACCCGGCATGTCTTTGTAAGACCATGCAAATACGTCTTTGAACTCGTTTAGTAGATTGATAAACCCTTGTTTTTCAGCAGGGTCGAGAGTTGTCCCTATTTTCAGTTCTTGTGGCTCGAGAGTGGTTCCCACATTAATTGTTTCAGTATCTTCGACTACTGAGTTCCTCTCATCATACTCCTGTATCCCTTTTAGCAACTGAGGAGATGGTTCTATCTCCTCAATTTCTACCTGTTCATCTTGGTCCTCATTCTCAATGTCATTATTAAAACAATCATTTTCAAAAATTGAATTGCAATGTAAAAGAGACAAGTCGTAAGCAAACTGGTTCATTTTATTATTATTGATTTGAAATTGCGCGAATTGTGCTAACATTTGGGCCAACTGATCAGGGGTCAGTGGCTGGATAGATGTGGCATCCAAGACAGGCCTCGGAATACCGGAACTAGACGAAGGTACATGAAAAGGAAAGACTGGGGAGGGGGTATTTTTGACACCTAGCTCCTTAGACTTAACACTAAGACTCTTATCATCATCAGGTTCAGACTCAGAATCAGACTCAGAATTTTCTTCTGGCTCGGACATTTCTCCTTCTCCTACGGTCATCTTGAATAGCAGTCCTTTGTTGTCGGTCCATTTGATGGTCTTTCTCCATCCGGACGTAGTCCCTTGCGGGTTAACATCTGTAATGAGGGTGGATGGATCGAACCGGTCACTCTTGAGGATCATATTTACCAAGGCTTCGCTCGATGCTTCTATTTTCCTCTCTTCCCCAAAAAGAAGGCCCATAGCTTTCCCGTCTTCGACTGGGCTGCATTCCTTCTTTGTCGTAATTGTGGCCATAATGTCATCCGGAGTGTAGTAACAATCCTGGAATATTTCAATTCCTGGGACCCAACGGTGTACTTTATGGTCATAGATAGGCTCAGGAAAGTCCAAACATGGTTTGTCTTCTCCAGCTCTCACGAATTGCCCATTAAGTGTCAGTGGGTACGGTTTCAGCTTCGCGTCTTGACCCTTACCCTTGCTTAGACAATCTTCATCCTTTGTTGGGTTGTACCCAAGGCCAAACGTGATTCCTTTCGGGATCGTTGGAGGGGGAGTGAAGGTATTCCCCTTCCTAGGATATAAAGACAAGCCAAAGTATTTTCCGGTCCTTAATATTGTTTCACACGCACGGCTTCCGGTGCATAACTCCAAGCTCGGCTCGTTTGCTTGGGATTCGATCACATTGACGACCTCAAAGCCACCCGTCTCAATGGTGATATCATTTTGCACCTCGAAAGTCACATCTCCACCCGTTACGACCATTGAAGTAGCGTTAATGGTTACCACTCTTCCATTGAATGAAATTCTAATCTTTCGGTGAAGGGTTGAAGACACAGCTCTTGCGGCATGGATCCAAGGTCTTCCAAGCAACATATTAAAGGACGAAACAAGGTCTATAACCTGGAAATTGACCGTCTTTTCTACTGCACCAGTATTCACGCTCAAAGTGACGAGCCCAGCCACACGACGTATTGTACCATCGAAAGCTCGAACCGTTTGCGTCGTTGGAATAAGATCATTCTTTTCTAAGCCCAGAATATACGCGGTTTTCAAAGGAAGCACATTAACGGCGGACCCATCATCCACTAGCGTCATTGGAAGCCTCTTGTGACGGCATTCTACCGTGATATACATGGCTAAACAATGTTGAGGTCCAAAAGAAGGCAAGTCCTCATCCGAGAAAGTCACGACATTTGTAAGCCGTGGTTAATTTGATGAAACCAACGAGATCATATCGTTGGGCGTGGTGGTAGGAGACACAGTCATGTTCATCAAAGATTGTAGCAGAGCTTGCCGATGTTCGAATGAGCTTAGGATAAGCTCCCATATAGAGACATCCGCCTTAGTTTTCTGTAGTTGTTTGATAAGGGGATCCTTTGTGGTCGACACTTCTTCGAGTGCCTTTATTACCGTAGGTATACTTGCTTGCGTTGCGTTTTGGGTGTCCCCAAAAATAGATGTGCTCCTCGACTTTTCTACTCGATAGGGACGACCAGACCGAGTTAGGTGATCAGATTCAAGGACATCCTTTCGTAACTGCATGATTTCAGCTTGGGTACGCGGGATGACTGCACCTTCGGTGAGATAAATATCATCCTCATCGTCCGCCCAAACCCCATTAATTTCACCTCCGCTTTGAGCAAGGTACGGCGTACAATCGATATTAAAATCCCCAATGCGAACGTCATTTCTTGCCTTAGGAAAGAGATCAGCACAATCTATATAAACGTTTCCCACGAAAAACCCGGTGAGATAACTAACGGGTTGGATCAAGTGAGACATATCATCATTGTCCCCAATGAACACTGCGTTGGAGTGGTTGCCGAAAGGATTAGTCACATTATTCGGCTTAACCGTAGGGATTGGTAAAGATTCATTTTCGATCATGTCTTGGATCTCGTGCTTAAGGCGAAAACAATTTTCAGTATCGTGTCCTCTCCCTTGATGGAATGCACAATACGCGTTTGGCTTGTACCATTTACCTTGTCGGTCGACAGGTGGGTCCGGAGTTGGACCAATTGGGCTCAACTTCCCTTGGGCCGAGAGCCTTTGAAGAGCAGAGGTGTATGTGCACCCGAGATCAGTGAATGTTCTTGGTGCTCGACGTTGTTGTTCACGAGGACCTCCAAAACTGATTGCTTGCACATGATTAGCCGAATTGGATGCCCTTGATTTAGAAGAAGAGGGTCCTTGATATCCCTTAGGCTTTTCCGCTTCTGTAGCTCGAACATCGTCCTCTATTTTCATCCCCACTCGGCCAAGTTCCTTGAACGAGCTGAAATTTTGGTATTTGATAGCATCTCTGTAGACAGGACGAAGATTTTTGATGAATTTATCTACCATTTCAACCTCTTCGGGTCTCTTGGGCAATTTCACGCTTTCTGCGCGCCATCGATTAAGGAATTCCGTGAACCCTTCCTTCTCCTTTTGTGTCATTACTTTCAACGTTCTCATAGTAGTCTGAATTTCAGCATTATCAGCAAAATGCTTACAGAATTCCACTGTGATATCTTCAAATGTCGGAAAATTTTTGAGCTCGAGACCATAAAACCATTTCCTTGGATGTTCCCCCAAAGATTGAGCAAAAACATGAGACAACATTTCAGCGGGTACCCCTTTCAAGGCGAGGTATTCTTTGTAGGATCGAATATGTTGTAATGGATCTTCAGTTCCCTTAAACTTAGGGATGTCAGTGAGCACAAAATTGGTCGGTAGCTTATCTTGTACCGGCGTATACCCTCGAGCATTTTCGAAGTGAATGCTTTCCCCATGAGACAATTTCAGTTGTTCCTCTATTAGTTTGAAGCGTTTCTCAAGTTCAGTTAGTGGTGGAGGCGGCGGAGTTTCTATCGTTAGCTTCTTTTCTACAGACTCCAAACGACTCATCATTGCGGCAAGAGTATCATTGAGTTTGCTTAACTGCTCTGCGGTAGTCATGTTTCTTGTTTCGACCGGCCTTTCTACAATAAAACCCCGGACATAAATTAGTTATTGGAACACCAATCCCTGCACACTTAAGACTCATACGCGTGAAACACCTAAACGTGACCCACCCCTGTACTTAGACTTTGACAAAAAAAGTGCTAGCTTGACTCTTTTTATTCGCCTAACATGGATTCTAAAGTGGACTGACTCGAACTCCCTATTCTAGACTTGGGTTAGACTCGGAGTATGGTTTGAAATTTGAAATCGAGGACGACTAAAGGAAGGTGACATTTGATAAAAAAAAAACTTTTTTTTAAAAAAAAACGGATAGCGTTTCAGCTAGGAAGAGTTCTTTTTTCAAAGGAGCTAAAAAAACAGCAATAAATTAAGATTATTCTAATCCTAAAAGGATAGCATTTCTGCTAGGAAGGGATCTTTTTTCAAAAGAGCAAGTATTGGAAACCTTTGAAGATTATTCTAATCCTAAACGAGTAGCATTTCAGCTAAGAAACGATTTTTTAGAAAAAAGAAAAGCATTTCAGCTTAAGTCAAAAATGTTTCAAAAGAGATATTTAAGATTATTCTAATCCTAAAAGAACAGCATTTCAGCTCGGAAAAGGTTTTTTTTTTTTGGAAAATATTCGAATGAAAAGATGACAGTTTTGATCAAAAAGGATTGAAAATACGGCTTTGAAAGTCACAGAGCAATTAGTCACACGCAGTTCAAGGATGCAATGCATGAGCTAGACTATTCTAAGTCTCGAAAAGGGTCCGTGCCAATGATTCCACGTTGTTAGGGAACTCACGCATCCGCCATAAGTCAGGGACAAAATGGGGAGATGGGGGTTGCTAACCTCGGCGGAACCACCTTGATATTTAAATCGATTACGGTGAACGCGTCATTTCCCTACTTTGAGGTCGACCCAAAGGGAGAAATGGTTCGAATCCTAACAGTATGATGCATAAATAACATAAAAAAAAAAGGGTACTCTAAATAGCCATCATTTTACTTTTCAAGTTTCACTGTCCCCAGCGGAGTCGCCAAATTGTGGACAAGGGATTTTGATCCACGCGATGTTTTATTTCAAAACATTTTTAATTTGAAAAGAGTCGCCACTAAATTTTTTAGGTGGAATTTAGAAACCAATTTTAGAGAAAAATGAGTTCGTGTGAGTTTACGTGTTAGGAAGTTTAAAAGAATTTCATTAATTTTAACGCCTAACCCCGCCCGTTACAGAAACGGTCTCTACTAAGTAAAACCATGGCTATTACGAGTACACATGCGAATATGCAAACAGCGTTTTAACCCTAAACAAAATATATCCATTCTAGGTCATTTAATGCACATATAATTTCGTCGAAGTTATTTAACATGGGTTCATTTACTATTCTAGCAAACAAAGAAAAGAAGCAGAAATACTTATCGACAGCATAAGATAGATTAGCAAACGTTAGCGGCAGATAAATAAAAACAATTGACTCAACCGAATTACACACGAATGACTAGCATGAATAATCAAACACTGCTCACGAATAAGAAAATAACAAACATACGCACAAATGCAAGCAAACACTCAAGGGCCTACAATAATCAACTGCAACGAATAAGCACACAAATATGGGCATATGACATGGCTAATATATGAACGAGAATAAACAACCAACATGAACAAGCGTTCCATGCGAATATAAAGAAGTGACAGACAAACACGACCGAACGTATAAATTAATAAACAAGTATAATTAAATGGACGTGCAGACTTACGCGAATCAAGCAAATATGAGCAAACAAACGAACAACGTACAAACCCATAATTAAATATACCTATTAGACATACTAACATACTCAAATGATACTGACACAACCAGAAGAAAAACCAACAAAGACACGTACAAACAAGTGCTAAACAAAGCGCAGCAAGCAATATAAGTGAACACAAGCAGACCTCGCGAAAGTTCAGATATACCACATGAAAACCGACTACTGTGCAACTTAAGGTTCATGGACGAAACGGAATCATCAGCAAGCGAACACGACTAGCAGGTGGTCCAGCAAACAAACGTGCATACATAACATACGAGAGCAAACGATTACAAGAGGGCCTAAAAATAATTCAAAGCGACAAACATAAACGCGCAACATAACTAAATAAGCACGATACATGAAATTCTAAGCTATACAAATTCATAAGTCAAAGAATTATACAATTAAGGATTAAACAGGCGAACTTAATAGAAAAAAACAGCAAGTACACGACTCTCACATGAATAACGAGATGATTACGAAACTAATATTAAACGACGGAGTAAAATTATCGACTACTAACCCAACGTGAAAGACATAAGCGGCAAATCTGGAAAAAAAACATGAGAGACCAAATTCTGACAGTTAACATAGCAAAACTGGACGAGACCTAATCACATATAGGCTATCGAGTAAAACCAAATCAAACTAGCAACAGCAAGCTATACCACGTAGGTCATATTACATAAGGAAATTTAACACGCATACTAGGTGAATGAGGGGCACGAAACATTCATATACACACATCATGATCATATTAAAAACATAAGTCTAAAACGAACAATAAAAAAACAATAACTAAGATGATAAACAACAGAGCGACAGAAGTTAACAAAAAAAAACGACAGAGGGCTATAAAACAATAAAAAAATGATAATATAACAAAGTAAAAAGAGTATTTTGCACCCTCAACTTACATGTATCGTTGACCAAATATCCGAGTCGTAATCGATTGTAAGATTTTATCCCGAGGGGCCGTCGTCGACGAAAACCAATAATAAATCCGTAGCTTAAAACCAAAACTGACAGCGATTTTCAAAAGCTTGTAACTTCTTCGTTTCTCAACGAAATTTCGAACCGAAAGATGTTTTAGAATCGTGGTAAAGTGAACTTTAGGATGAGGTAAACCAATCAGAGAGATTGAGAATTTTATGACACGAAAAATGAGGGAGAACAGGGATAGCTGCACGAAAATCAGAAAAGGATGCTCTGTTTTTCGTGTGTCTATCTCGTCTTCTCTGGGGGCTTTCTTGAGGCTTTTTGTGACTTGAGGTTATGTGTGTGAGCTGTATAATTCGTATGTAATGAAGGCTTGTGGATGGTGTGTATATATAATGACAAAAGGGTAGGGTTTTAATGTGGAAAAGAGCAGCTCTTCCTTCTCTTCTGAGAGCTGCTGTTTCAGGCTCGTCCTAGGGTTTTGGAGAGGGTTTTCTTGAGGGTTAAGCAAGGGTAAATGGGGTATGTGGATCAGGCAACGGGTTTTTGGTTGTGGGTACGGGTTTGGTGGCCAGAAAAGCGGGTTTTGGGCTGCTCAAAAACAGAGCACGGTGAAGGGGGTTGGGTCGTGTTTGGACAGGTTTTTGGGCTGCATTTTGGCCGTGGTTTAGGCTGGGTTTTGGCCTGGATACGAGCTTTGGTACGTGGGGTAGGAGGTGGGAGAATAAGGCCTTGAAATTTGCGTTGAAACGGGCTCAAAATCATTCTTAAAATCGAGCTTAAAACGAGCTTAAAAACTTGCTGTTGAGAAAAACGAATTCATCGAATACGATTTGATAAACTGTTTTAAAAGTGAGAAATGACTTTTCAAGTCAAAACAGATGAATTTGTAAAAGCGACCTTTCAAGTCGAAATATTTAAAATGATTTTTCAAGTTGGAATATAATAAAATACAACTTGCGACAAGGTGAAATTTGACAGAGTGAATTAAATCCAAAATCCTTTGAATAAATAAACATTGTTGACAGCGCCCTGCTTACAATCGTGAAACGAACTCAAATAAATGACGCGAAATACACGTTGTCCTATCATCATTGGGTATTTGTCGGGTTTTCTATAAATTTCCATATCGACAGATACGGGTATCTACAGGGAGTTGTTTAGAGAGAGAGGGAGAGTGGCTGAGAATGAGATATGGAGGTAGGGTTTAGCCTTTTAATCTCAGCCCTCCATCTTGTTTTGATCTAAGGGTCAGGATTAGAACTTACGGACTTAGCAAAAATAGGAGAACTTACCTGATCTCAATTCTATATATATATATATATATATATATATATATATATATATATATATATATATATATATATATATATATATATATATATATATATATATATATATATCTTATGTACACAGGGGAAAAGTTTGACTCTAAAATGTAACAGGGAATACAAGGCTAATAGTATCCTTACAGAATTAAAAATATTTTTACAAAACGTTATTTATTTAAATAATACTGGCATTATAATAATTAAAAGTGATTATCTCTCATTCCCGCCCTTCAGTAAAGTCAGTACCAGAAAAGATTTAACATAAACAGGGTCAGTCTACCACTGACTGAGTATGAGAATTATTCTTTTTACCAAAATTAATGCATCATTAATGTACGAGGATTACAGTAATTATTTTACATTTTAGAGTCAAACTTTTCCCCTGTGTACATAGGATATACATATATACAATATCTGCTAGGTCTAAGACCCACATCGGCACATGCCGGATAAATTATGGAATCTCAATTCCCCGGGCTAAGCCCTCCTCCATGTACACAGGTTTTAATAAAATTTATATAATCGTATTCAGTGACAGTCTCTTACATAATATAAGTCATAAAATGATATAAACACAAGCAATATCATTACACTATAACAGGATAAAAGGGCATTATAACGACACATTATTTTATACTATTAATTAAAATGTGAGTATTTGGACGAATTATTATATCCAAATATAATATTATTATTTATTACAACACTAATTTTAGAAAAAGAATAAGACCCATACCCTTTGTAATTGCCTTACTACAATTACTTCGGTATGTCACCTTTGTTATCCTACCTACGTAGCTTCTCCCTTTTTTCCCTTCTTATTTTATTATTATTATTATTAAAATTATTTTATACTACTACTCCCTCCATTCAAATCCACATGGTAGATTTCTATTTTGTACACTATTCACTCTTAAGCGTTCACTTTCAATTATCTCTCGATACATAAGTGTAGATATATTCATGAATGATCTTGTTTGATTCGTCTTTATGAGTACGTAATTAAAATCTAATTTTTACATTTTTTGAATAAACGTAGCTAAAGATATTTAACGCGCAAAATGCGCGTTGGCAAGTGTGAAAAAGCAAATGTGTAGTGTGGATATGAATGGAGGGAGTATTATTTAAGTATTAGTATGTATTGTTACTATTATTTTATTATTATTATTTTGTTTTCCTTTGATGTTGATGTGCATGACTTTGAGTTCCTTTTATAGGACTTAGTATGTCGGTTAAAATGAAGAAGTCAAATACGAATTTTTTACCTCCTCTAATGTGTATGGTGCCATTTGGCACATTTATTTACCACTCATTTATTTTACCCCTTTGACTTGTCGAAAAGTCAATGATTTTACCCCTTTGACTTGTCGAAAAGTCAATGTAGTTAAAAAATATCTTAGATATTTTTACTATGGGTCCACAATATAGTCTGTTTGTAACGTAATATTTTGTCATTCATTTCCTTTTAAAATAAGTTAAGACGAAATTTACTTTTAAACTTAGTAATTTGTTTACAATAGAAATCAGATATTTTAAATCCTAAATTGGACTTAAAATTCTTATTACAATAGTGTTTTAAAAGTTAAGTAGACTTTCTTATTTATATTATTACTATTTTTATTAATATTTTTACAAGGGTTTTACATTCTACCCCCCTTAAAATAAGTTTCGTCCCGAAACTTAATTTACCTTCTAAAGAAAAAGATGAGGATATTTACTTCTCATTTCTTGTTCTGTTTCCCAGGTTGCCTCGGTTTCATCATGATATGCCCATAATACCTTAATGAGTAGAACCGTTTTATTACGGAGAACTTTTTCTTTGCGGTCCAAAATTTGGATAGGTCGTTCATCATAGGTCAAATTTTCTCTTACTTCTGTTGGGGCTACATTGATAATGTGTCTAGGATCAGAAACATATTTTCTTAGGAGTGAGACATGAAAAACATCATGAATTCTGGAAAGTTTTATTGGTAAGGATAATCGGTATGCCACGTCTCCAATTCTTTGTACTATCTTAAATGGTCCTATATACCTAGGGCTTAGTTTTCTTTGTTTCCCAAATCGTATGACTCCTTTGGTAGGGGACATTTTTAGAAAAACCGAATCACCCACTTCAAATTCCACCGGCTGTCTTTTAAGGTCGGCGTAACTCTTTTGTCGGCTTTGAGATTCTCTCATTTTCTCTTGTATAATCCTTACCTTCTCAGTGGTTTCTAAAATTAAGTCAGGTCCAGTGATCTTTGACTCATCAATATCACTCCAGCACAAAGGCGTTCGACACTTTCTACCATATAGAGCTTCATATGGGCCATCCCGATGCTAGAATGATATCTGTTTCACCTAATCAAAAGTAAATCCGAACAAACTCTAACGGGTAGCAAGGGTAAGTCGGGTATCGTATCCGCAGGGAGATGGTCGTAATGTTGGTTATTTTGTGTGATTTTAGTCTCGGTTCGAGTGAGGCTGGTTTACTAAAAACTAGAGCGTAAAAGATAAAGGTTTAAACTTAGGGGAAAAGGTCTAGGGAATCGGGGATAGCAAGGGTGAAACTAGGACAAAGGATGGTGATCGAAATGAGTCGGGAATCGCATGTGCTAAGGAATAGGCTCGACCTCTCGGTTCTAAGCGTCCTCTAGGTCTCAAATGCGGGCTCTCGCAACTTACAAGTGAGGGTCCTAATGGTTAGTCTCGTACCCTACCTTAAACTAGGCTTTCGGTCTTAAGTTTAAGGGTGGAAAACGCTTGCTAAACCTTGGCCAAGGGATCAACAAACACAACCAAACACAAGACAACCAAAGTCACATGTAAAACCCTCATCAAACATCACCAAATCATCCTAAACTACTCACCCATGGTCACCCTTCACCCCTAGATAAAGGACTACTCACACATATCGAAATCAACAACAAAAGCAAGAACAATAGAGAAAGACATGATCAAGAACAATATATAATGAATTAACAATTAAAGGAGAGAAGAAATTAGCAATACCAATCAGAAAATCCAATTGCAAAAGGATGAATTCAAGCAACAAAACCGAAATAGATGATCAAACGAACCTAAACTGAGTCGGGAATTGAAATTACAAAATTATAAAAGTATGAAACCTAGGAATTCTTGAGAACAATGTTTTAAGGGTTTAGAAAATGCAGTAAAAAGTTGGGAACGAAATATGATCAAATGCTCCTTCAAATAGACGATTTATTTTAAGCACACGAAAAGTCGAACCCGTCCCTGGCATCCGGGACAGGTGTCCCGTCCGGGACCACTCACTCAGCTCATCCCTGAGCTACGGGAAGCTCATCCCGTGTGATTCAGTTTTCTTCCTTGTTTTGGCACTTCTTTGCCTTAGCTTATTTTTGCTTCTAAGTCGTCCCAAGGCTAAGGGACGAGGCTCATGAGTAGGGACGAGTCTTAGGATGAAGATGAGAGCTTCAAATCCCGTCCCAAGGTCCCGAGACACCTTCATTTAGTAAAACGGGGCTCGTACGCAACCGAAACGCAACGAAACCAACTCGAATCACCTCGAAACTTCACGAAACTTTACGAAACTTCACGAAACCTCCCGAATAGCATCCTAACCTCCAAATAGCTGCTTTACCTACAAAATAAACACAAAAACGCAGCAGAGCCAAAACGGAGCGAAATAGGAAGCGAAATGCAAGTAAACGCACGGGAAACGCAAAGAAAAGCTCGTGAACAAGGGGTTATATATAAGTAAATATATGACACATCAAACTCCCCCAAACCGAACCGTTGCTTGTCCTCAAGCAACCAAGCGTGACAGAAAAATAGAAGACAAAGCGAGCAAAAGGAAACTCCCCAACAATCACCAAACCGCAAGCAGCTTAAGCAAATGGCAATCAATCCCGAAGCAACATAGGACGTATGGAAATAGCAAGCTAACGGATGAGAATTACAAGACGGCGCAGAATGAAATAGCATGGCTTAAACAAAGGCTCTCTAGCAATCAAATCACGGACCTCTCGCGGTTTCCACTCTTAGCACAAATGATGAACAAGGTGATATATGTGATGACACTCACATACTCGACTAGTGGAAGCACGCCCGCAATCTAATGTGGACCGAATCTCGCATTCCCGTACACAATAATGTCACAAAAACGAAACAAACATGAGGGCTTACATAGGAAATGAGGGTGTAAAGGCCAAAGAGAGGTAAAGGGTGATAAGGTGGAACAAATGATTATGGAGTCGTGGAGCTAAGCCACTAGAAACCACCAATACTACTCAAGTGCTCATCCAACCAAAACGAAACCCAACTCTCATGGAAAACGGACCGAAAACAGCATATCGGTCTCCTTTACACATCCACGCAACATAAGAATCAAGTACAAGTGCTCACTCATGTAACAACAACAACAACAACAACTTTTATTCTTTTGTGCACACATTCTTCTTTTTGTATTATATTTTGTGTTGTGTGTTTATTTTTCTGATTTTTGTTTGATTTTTTTTTCTTGAGCTTAAGAGCACACTCACACAGTTGCGGAAAACCTCATAAAAGGTCAGGGAAACAGCAATCCCGACTCACATATTCACCAACACTCTCGATGCAAACGACATCAGCAAGTCGTAGCATGATCAAAACCCAACGAACAAGCACAAGAGTAAGCAAAGCGGTAACTAGCAAAGCTAGGGTAGGCTATTTGGCATGTAGCTAGCAAACTCAAGTGGAAAAGGGGGTAAAGGATCATGTATGAGAGGATAAAAGCGATATAAGAACAAGGTGAATAAAATGCAATCAACTAAAGCCTCATATGCGAAAACAAGTGACAAAATCACAGGGAAAAACGGGATAGGGGCCACACTTATGCGCGTTAATATTACGTACCCCACGAGGAGAACTACTCACAATCAAAGCACGGGGACCGGGATAGATGAGCCGGCCGCAGGAGGCTAAAAACCTCACAATAAAAGTAGCTATAGTCGGTGAAATGATAAAGCCAACAAAGTAAAAGCACGCCATCATCTGCAAACGTCTAAATATCCCCGTAGCGCTAATCCAAACAATGAAAAACATGCCAAAGCTCAAAGCAAACAAGGGAAGGGATGTCGGGAAAGATCAAGAGAAAAACAAGCTCGCAAACAACAGTCCGGATACGTTTTTTTGGTATTTTTTGAGAAATTTTCTGATTTTTTTGTGATTTTTTCAATTTTTCAGATTTTTTGGATTTTTTGAGTTTTTGGAAAAGCGAAAAACGAAAAAGAAAACGCAAATATAAAACAGCAATTTTTGGAAAAGCGAAAAACGAAAAAGAAAACGCAAAAATAAAACAGCAAAGCGTTTCTCCCCCCAAACCAGACGACACATTGTCCCCAATGTGTCCTAAAGCACATTAACCAGGGACCCAAAAAATAAGGGGATAAAAACGAGCAAAAGAGTCTCAAAAGAACTAAAGTACATACAATGATATATACAAAATGAAGCGCCCCCCAAACCGGCTTCAAACGGGGGGTTCAGCAGAGGGTACTTAGAAGTACCACCATCCATGGGTCTCGTCGTAGACGAACCCGGTTCCATCATCCTCCTCATCGTCATATCCATCATCATCATCAACAGCTAGGCCAACAGCATCTACAGCATCCACTCGGCCATCGACACTCGCAACAGCATGCACGTCGTCTTTGATCACATCCTTACCCGCATCCATCCTCCCTAAAGTACCTGCGACATACTCACAACAAAGAACGGCCTCAAGAGGATCCCTCTCGAGGACTTGAGGTAAGTACTCGCCCACACAATCATCAATAACGTCTAAAGCAATGACATGTTCCTCCAACATTGGGCGGTTTAAAGCATTGGAAAGGTTGAAAGTAACTTTATCACCTCCTATATCCAACGTCAATTTACCGTTCTTGACGTCTATGATTGCACCAACAGTGTGCAAGAAAGGCCGACCCAATATAATAGGAATTTGGGAGTCCTCGGCCATGTCAAGAACGATAAAATCGACGGGAATGAAAAACTTACCCACTTTGACAGGAACGTCCTCCAAAACACCTAGGGGGCGTTTCACGGAACGATCCGCCATCTGGAGCGTGATATTAGTTACTTTTAACGGCCCCATGTTGAGTTTCTCGCATACGGAGTAAGGCATAACGCTTACACTTGCACCTAAATCACATAACGCATTGTCAATAGAAACAGTACCGATGGTGCAAGGAATTGAGAAGCTACCTGGATCTTTCAATTTAGGAGGAGACCTATTTTGTAAAAGTGCACTACATTCCGCAGTGAAAGCCACGGTCTCGACCTCATTGAAAGATCTTTTTCGAGTGAGGATGTCTTTGAGAAACTTAGCGTAAGCAGGAACTTGAGTAACAAGTTCAGTGAAGGGCATAGTTACCTTCAAGTCTTTCACTACCTCCATAAACTTACCGAATTGCGTATCAAGCTTTGATTTTACCACTCGGCTCGGGAATGGTAGTTTGATTTGAATCGGCGGCTCGACAGGCTTGCTCTTCTCCTTCTCCTTTTCTTTGTCCACGGCAGCCCCACTTTGTGCACCACCACCCACGGCCACATCACCCACATTCACGGCCTGCCCTCCATTTGTGGGCCCCACGGCTGCCCCTCCTCCATGCTCAGCTCCATTCGTACCTGCTCCAGCAAAACCATTACGTGTAGCATGCATATCATTAGGAATAAGAGAAGGGTCTACCTCACTTACCACCGTAGGCATTGGTGAACCGTCGTAGCTCGTGCCGCTTCTCAAGGAAATTGCATTAACGGTATCGTGTGGTTGTGACCCTTGCGAAGGAAGATTACCCGACTTCCGTTGAGGATTAGAAGAAGCAAGTTGAGCCACTTGCGTTTCAAGCATCTTGATGGCCGCGTCCTTCGCTTGATCGCTCTTTTGCATTTGAGCCATCATAGTTTCTTGAGTCTTGGCCATTTGCATCATCATGGCCGTCATTTCGTTCATCATAGGATCACTACTCGAAGACGGAGCGGCTTGCACCTGTGGTGGAGCATTTTGTGGTTGAAAATTGGGGCGATTGAAGCCCGGGGGGTTGTAGGGTCTCGGGTTGTTGTATTGAGGGCTGAAATTTTGAGGGCTGTTTTGGTATTGTGGTTGTTGTGGTGAAGGATTCAAGACGTTTTGGCCTTTGTAAGACAAGTTCGGGTGGTTTTTGTAGCCTTCGTTGTAATAATTGGAGTAAGGGCTGTTTTGTGATTGAAAAGCGTGAACGAGATACATACCTCGGCATTCTAAGGAAGAATGACCGGAAAGGCCACATGAGCCGCAAGTGGGATCATTGGAAGTATGCATAGCCGCCACCGTTTGACCACCCGCGGATGAAGAACTACCGCTCGCTCTCATTTCACACATCATGGCGGTCATAGCATCCATCTTGGCATTAAGCATGGCTACCACATTAGCCTTCCCTGGGTGATATTGGATGTCTATATCATAATCCTTGAGAAGTTCAAGCCATCTGCGTTGCCTCGTGTTAATCTCTTTTTGGGTGAAAATGTATTTTAGGCTTTTATGATCTGTATATATACGACAGTGGACACCATACAGGTAATGTCTCCAAATTTTTAGTGCGAAGATCACTGCTGCCAATTATAAATCATGGGTAGGATAATTCTGTTCATAAGGTTTAAGTTGTCGAGATGCATATGCAATAACTTTCCCTTTTTGCATTAGGACACAGCCTAACCCTTGTTTAGAAGCGTCACTGTATATTTCAAATTCATCTTTATCATTTGGAAGTGCTAAGATAGGAGCTGAAGTAAGTCGCTTCTTAAGTTCATTAAATGCCTCTTCACACTTGTCACTCCATTCAAACTTTGTACTTTTCTTAATAAGGTTAGTGAGTGGTTGGGCAATTTTAGAGAAATTTTCCACAAAACGACGGTAATACCCAGCCAATCCTAGAAAACTCCGTACTTCTGTTACATTCTTTGGTCTAGCCCAGTTAGTAATTGCTTCAACCTTCTGAGGGTCTACCTTGATTCTTTATTTTGATATGACATGTCCTAGAAAAACTACCTCTTTTAACCAAAACTCACATTTTGAAAATTTTGCATACAATTGATTCTTCCTTAGCGTTTCTAGAACTATCCTCAAATGGTCACGATGTTCATCCTCCGATTTTGAGTAGACTAATATATCATCAATGAAAACAACCACGAATCTGTCTAAGTAAGGTTTAAATACTCTATTCATAAGATCCATAAAAATCGTCGGGGCATTTGTGAGACCAAAGGGCATAACTACAAACTCATAATGTCCATAACGAGTTCTAAAAGCTGTTTTTGGTATATCCTCGGGTTTTATCCTCAATTGGTGGTATCCTGATCGAAGATCTATTTTTGAAAATGTAGTAGCTCCACGAAGTTGGTCAAATAAATCATCTATACGGGGTAATGGATATTTGTTCTTAATGGTGACCTTATTGAGTTCTCGATAATCTGTACACAAGCGTAAACCACCATCCTTTTTCTTTACAAAAAGTACAGGTGCACCCCAAGGAGATGTACTAGGTTGTATGTAACCTTTTTCTAATAGCTCATCTAGTTGTTGTTTTAATTTTTTCAACTCAGCAGGAGTCATCCTATAAGGGGCTTTAGAAATTGGGGCAGTGCCAGGTACTAGTTCTATAGTAAAAACAATTTCCCTTTGCGGGGGCATTCCTGGAATTTCTTCTGGAAATACGTCAGGAAATTCATTCACTATATGTATATCCTGAATTGAAGGCTCATGCTTTTTATGTTTAATTACTTCACAAAGATAACCTTCACATCCTTGTCGTAATAGTTTTAGCGCTCTCATGGCAGATATAATTATCCCCTTTGTACGACCTTTTCGCTTTCGAAAAGTTATTTCTCCTCCCTCAGGTTTTCTAATGGTCACAGTACCCTCATAACAGTTTACAACTACATGATTTTTAATAAGCCAATCCATTCCTAAAATTATATCAAAATCATGAAGATCAAGTTGCACTAAGTCGACGGGTATAAGATTCCCTTCTATGGTTAAACCACAATTTCTATAAACAGTCGAGCATGAAATGACCTTTCCAGTTGGTAATTCTATGGATAAGTTTACATTTTGATTGTCAGGAGTTAATTTCAATTTCTCACTTAAGGTTCGAGATATAAAAGAGTGTGATGCTCCAGTATCAAATAATACGTTAACACGAACAGAGTTAAGGAAAATGTTACCCGTGGCTACATCATTCTGAGGTTCCTCCCCTTGAGGGTTCATCACATACACACGTCCTGATGTTGAGGCCTCCTTCGCAACAAAGTTTTTGAGTGGTCTTTGAGGTGGTTTTGTTGGATTGAAGTTTGAGTTAGTGCCTATCATTCGACTTCTAACTAGTGGACAATTATTTCTTTTGTGATCCAGGCTCCCACACTCAAAACATCTCGGGTTAGAAAACCTACATTGGTATGTCGTATGGTTAGTATACCCACATTTTCCACATTTCATTCCTTGGTATTTTCCTGGGTACGAGTTAGAGAAAATTTTCCCCCCAACTATATTTGGCTGTTTTTGGTAGTTTCGTCCCCCAGTTCTATCACCCTCATACTTCCTTTTAAACTTATTTTGTTCATCATCCCTCTCTTTTATTATTCTCTCAGCGTTTGTTGCCTTATCATACATTTCCTGATAATTCAAACATGTGTGGGTAGATAATCTATCACGGAGGTTCCAATTAAGCCCTCTCTCAAAAAGATTCATTCCTAACTCCTCACTTGCAAACATATGAGGTGCAAACCGTGATAACTCCATAAATTTGGAAGCATACTCCATAACAGACATCGTTTCTTGCCTTAGGGTATTAAATTCCTCTTCTTTTTGTCTCCTAAGTGATGGGGGATAAAATTTAGATCGCATAAGTTCCTTAAATTGGGTCCACCCAAAACCCTCTTCATGTTTCTTTTCCTTATGATTTCCCACAGAGAGATCGACTTGTCCCACTAGATAGTAACTTGCAAATCCTACCTTCCACTTCTCGGGGCAATTGATTGCGTCAAAAAGTTTGTCCATACTCCTTAACAATCCTCAAATTCTACAGGGTTAGGTTTGCCATCGTAAGTTTTAGGGTTGTAACTAGTCATCTTTCTAAAGTATTTTGCACTATCGTCTTCATCCTCGGTCTTATTTGCCTTTAATACTTCAGCTAGTATAGTCACAATCCCTTTTACATCACTCCTTAGGTCATTATGCTCGTCAGGCATGGGTTGATTCACTTCCGAGCTCTCGGGGTTAGACATCCTAACCATATGAATAACAAAATAAGTTAGATATATTTTCACCCCTTATTATACATTAATATAGTCAAACATATAATTACACACACCAATACTTATATATTACAACCGTTCTACAAAGTTACTTATATTTTACATTGATTTTTCATTATTTATATTACATAGAGTTATGATACAGTACCAGATTACCTAGACTTAGCATTTCAACCAAAGACTGACTCTTACAGTATGGTTTGTTGTTACTTCCTATACTAAGCTGTTTCACAAAATCTAATTTACTCCTGCTATAATTCAAAACAAAATTTGGAGTAACCGGTCAGTCTACTTATTTTAAATCCGTAGCTATGACCTTAACATTTATTACTTAATTTATTATTATTTTTTTTTTTTTTCATTCCCCTCTACTTCTCTTTACCCGCTGACTCAATCTTCCTCGTTGTCAGAACTAGACTCGTTCAGAGAAATGGACAAAATTCCACTCCTGCTTTCATAACCGCTACCATAATTATCATCGTCCTCTACTTCCTCATCCACTCCATTATTCTCGTTCACAGACTCCTCATCGGAAGGGTACACAACATTATTAACTTCCAAAGCTATCAGTTCGGCTGCTATGTCTTCAAATGTAGGGTACCAAAAGCTATTGACAGGACCAATATATAAATACTTCTCATAATTTGGATAACCATTAACGATCAAATCATGATATCTCTCCTTTAATCCGTTCCAGGGAATAATGTTCGGCAAGGTTTTCACTAGACATTGGGTTTGATAGGGCGGGCTTATGTTGAATTCTGGAAAAATTGCGTTGTAAACTCTAATAGATTCTCTTAGATTAGCCACGTGGTTGGACACTCTCTCATTTGTACTCATCCGGAGACTATGGGTTTGGGAGAGGACCTGCCATCTTTGCAGATAACAACAAAAACACAAACACACACACATTGTGGTTAAGTTATGAATATAAAATCACAACAAAACGACAAAGTATGAAAAGACAAACATTCTATTTCCTAAGTTATCTACCCCTCACTCAGTTTACTAATGAATAAGTAAATTTATTAATGAATAAATATATTAACTGAGTGAGGGGTAGATAACTTAGGAAATAGAATGTTTGTCTTTTCATACTTTGTCGTTTTGCTGTGATTTTATATTCATAACTTAACCACAATGTGTGTGTGTTTGTGTTTTTGTTGTTATCTGCAAAGATGGCAGGTCCTCTCCGAAACCCATACAGTCTCCGAATGAGTACAAATGAGAGAGTGTCCAACCACGTGGCTAATCTAAGAGAATCTATTAGAGTTTACAACGCAATTTTTCCAGAATTCAACATAAGCCTGCCCTATCAAGCCCAATGTCTAGTGGAAACCTTGCCGAACATTATTCCCTTGAACGGATTAAAGGAGAGATATCATGATTTGATCGTTAATGGTTATCCAAATTATGAGAAGTATTTATATATTGGTCCTTTCAACAGCTTTTGGTACCCTACATTTGAAGACATAGCAGCCGAACTGATAGCTTTGGAAGTTAATAATGTTGTGTACCTGTCCGATGAGGAGTCTGTGAACGAGAATAATGGAGTGGATGAGGAAGTAGAGGACGATGATAATTATGGTAGCGGTTATGAAAGCAGGAGTGGAATTTTGTCCATTTCTCTAAACGAGTCTAGTTCTGACAACGAGGAAGATTGAGTCAGCGGGTAAAGAGAAGTAGAGGGGAATGGAAAAAAAAAAAATAATAATAAATTAAGTAATAAATGTTAAGGTCATAGCTACGGATTTAAAATAAGTAGACTGACCGGTTACTCCAAATTTTGTTTTGAATTATAGCAGGAGTAAATTAGATTTTGTGAAACAGCTTAGTATAGGAAGTAACAACAAACCATACTGTAAGAGTCAGTCTTTGGTTGAAATGCTAAGTCTAGGTAATCTGGTACTGTATCATAACTCTATGTAATATAAATAATGAAAAATCAATGTAAAATATAAGTAACTTTGTAGAACGGTTGTAATATATAAGTATTGGTGTGTGTAATTATATGTTTGACTTTATTAATGTATAATAAGGGGTGAAAATATATCTAACTTATTTTGTTATTCATATGGTTAGGATGTCTAACCCCGAGAGCTCGGAAGTGAATCAATCCATGCCTGACGAGCATAATGACCTAAGGAGTGATGTAAAAGGGATTGTGACTATACTAGCTGAAGTATTAAAGGCAAATAAGACCGAGGATAAAGACGATAGTGCAAAATACTTTAGAAAGATGGCTAGTTACAACCCTAAAACTTACGATGGCAAACCTAACCCTGTAGAATTTGAGGATTGTTAAGGAGTATGGACAAACTTTTTGACGCAATCAATTGCCCCGAGAAGTGGAAGGTAGGATTTGCAAGTTACTATCTAGTGGGACAAGCTGATCTCTGGTGGGAAACTGTTAAGGAAAAGAAACATGAAGAGGGTTTTGGGTGGACCCAATTTAAGGAACTTATGCGATCTAAATTTTATCCCCATCACTTAGGAGACAAAAAGAAGAGGAATTTAATACCCTAAGGCAAGGAACGATGTCTGTTATGGAGTATGCAGCCAAATTTATGGAATTATCACAGTTTGCACCTCATATGGTTGCAAGTGAGGAGTTAAGAATGAATCGTTTTGAGAGAGGACTTAATTGGAACCTCCGTGATAGATTATCTACCCACACATGTTTGAATTATCAGGAAATGTATGATAAGGCAACAAACGCTGAGAGAATAATAAAAGAGAGGGACGATAAACAAAATAAGTTTAAAAGGAAGTATGAGGGTAATAGAACTGGGGGACGAAACTACCAAAAACAGCCAAATATAGTTGGGGGGAAAAATTTCTCTAACTCGTACCAAGGAAAATACCAAGGAATGAAATGTGGAAAATGTGGGTATACTAACCATACGACAGACCAATGTAGGTTTTCTAATCCGAGATGTTTATAGTATGAGAGCCTGGATCACAAAAGAAATAATTGTCCAGTAGTTAGAAGTCGAATGATAGGCACTAACTCAAACTTCAACCCAACAAAACCACCTCAAAGACCACTCAAAAACTTTGTTGCGAAGGATACCTCAACATCAGGACGTGTGTATGTGATGAACCCTTAAGGGGAGGAACCTCAGAATGATGTAGCCACGGGTAACATTTTCCTTAACTCTGTTCCTGTTAACGTATTATTTGATACTGGAGCATCACACTCTTTTATATCTCGAACCTTAAGTGAGAAATTGAAATTAACTACTGACAATCAAAATGTAAACTTATCCATAGGATTACCAACTGGAAAGGTCATTTCATGCTCGACTATTTATAGAAATTGTGGTTTAACCATAGAAGGGAATCTTATACCCGTCGACTTAGTGCAACTTGATCTTCATGATTTTGATATAATTCTAGGAATGGATTGGCTTATTAAAAATCACGTAGTTGTAAACTGTTATGAGGGTACTGTGACCATTAGAAAACCTGAGGGAGAAGAAATAACTTTCGGAAAGTGAAAAGGTCGTACAAAGGGGATAATTATATCTGCCATGAGAGCGCTAAAATTATTACGACAAGGATGTGAAGGTTATCTTTGTGAAGTAATTAAACATAAAAAGCATGAGCCTTCAATTCAGGATATACCTATAGTGAATGAATTTCCTGACGTATTTCCAGAAGAAATTACAGGAATGCCCCCGCAAAGGGAAATTGATTTTACTATAGAACTAGTACCTGGTACTGCCCCAATTTCTAAAGCCCCTTATAGGATGGCTCCTGCTGAGTTGAAAGAATTAAAAGAACAACTAAATGAGCTGTTAGCAAAAGGTTACATACGACCTAGTACATCACTTTGGGGTGCACCTGTACTTTTTGTAAAGAAAAAGGATAGTGGTTTACGCTTGTGTATAGATTATCGAGAACTCAATAAGGTCATCATTAAGAACAAATATCCATTACCCCGTATAGATGATTTATTTGACCAACTTCGTGGAGCTACTACATTTTCAAAAATAGATCTTCGATCAGGATACCACCAGTTGAGGATAAAACCCGAGGATATACCAAAAACAGCTTTTAGAACTCGTTATGGACATTATGAGTTTGTAGTTATGCCCTTTGGTCTCACAAATGCCCTGACGGTTTTTATGGATCTTATGAATAGAGTATTTAAACCTTAATTAGACAGATTCGTGGTTGTTTTCATTGATGATATATTAGTCTACTCAAAATCGGAGGATGAACATCGTGACCATTTGAGGATAGTTCTAGAAACGCTAAGGAAAAATCAATTGTATGCAAAATTTTCAAAATGTGAGTTTTGGTTAAAAGAGGTAGTTTTTCTTGGACATGTCATATCAAAAGAAGGAATCAAGGTAGATCCTCAGAAGGTTGAAGCAATTACTAACTGGGCTAGACCAAAGAATGTAACAGAAGTACGGAGTTTTCTTGGATTGGCTGGGTATTACCGTCGTTTTGTGGAAAATTTATCTAAAATTGCCCAACCACTCACTAACCTTATTAAGAAAAGTACAAAGTTTGAATGGAGTGACAAGTGTGAAGAGGCATTTAATGAACTTAAGAAGCGACTTACTTCAACTCCTATCTTAGCACTTCCAAATGATAAAGATGAATTTGAAATATACAGTGACGCTTCTAAACAAGGGTTAGGCTGTGTCCTAATGCAAAAAGGGAAAGTTATTGCATATGCATCTCGACAACTTAAACCTTATGAATAGAATTATCCTACCCATGATTTAGAATTGGCAGCAGTGATCTTCGCACTAATAATTTGGAGACATTACCTGTTTGGTGTCCACTGTCGTATATTTACAGATCACAAAAGCCTAAAATACATTTTCACCCAAAAAGAGATTAACATGAGGCAACGCAGATGGCTTGAACTTCTCAAGGATTATGATATAGACATCCAATATCACCCAGGGAAGGCTAATGTGGTAGCTGATGCCCTTAGTCGTAAACGACTCACCCTTAATACACTAGAATTACAACAACCAACACTTCAAAATGATATTGAAAAATTAGGCCGAAATGTCAGTTAGTGATGTACTACTGTTCTTTCTACTATAGAGCTGAACTTATAGAGTGAAATTTGAACTTATAGGAGTTGAATTTATAGGAGCTGAAACTTATTGGAGTTAAATTTATTAGAATTTAAAACTTATTGAATAATAATAATAATAATAATAATAATAATAATAATAATAATAATAATAATAATAATAATAATAATAATAATAATATTAATATTAATATTAATATTAATATTAATATAATATGAAAAAATTTATTAAATTAATAACAATGATATTTATAGTAATGATGATGATGATTACAATAATTAAAATCTTTTAATTTATTCAAAATGATTAATTTTACTAATAATAAACAATAGTGTTCAAAATCGATTTTGCGGTCTAGTATAGTTAAATATCTCAATATATAGTTGATTATAAATAAGTTGGCTCGGTTAAATATTTTAATATACTATATTTATTTTCTCGAGAATTGTAGTATTGCATTTTGTAGAAATGTTTTATAGGTGTCAATTTAAAGATAACTCAAAACGAGTCGGGAAAAAGGGTAAAAAAAGAGATTCGAGATGAAAGAAAAATAAAACGAATAAACCAAAATGAACAAGTTGAATTCCAACAATTTATTTCATTTTCGGCCCTTAATTTTTTTATTCCACAAAAAAAAAAATATTAGAAACATATTATTATTATTATTATTATTATTATTATTATTATTATTATTATTATTATTATTATTATTATTATTATTATTATTATTATTATTATGATGATTATTATGCAATAATAATAGTTATATAAAAATAAAACATAATAGAATTTATAGGAGCTGAACTTATAGGAGCTGAGCTGAACTTATAAGAGCTGAACTGAACATATAGGAGCTGAGATGAACTTATAGAAGCTGAGCTGAACTTATAAGAGCTAAATTAAGCTGAAAAGAACAGGGCCGTAATTGGACTTATAGCAGCTCTAGAAATAAAACGAACCTTGAGTGAGGAGATAAAAGCAGCGCAGAAAACCGACCCACAATTAGAGAAAATTTGGAAGGATGTACAAGTAGGAAAGGCACCTGGTTTCTTAGTCCAAGATGATGGATCGTTATGGTATCATGAAAGGCTTTGCGTACCTAATGATGAAAATATAAAAAGAACAATCATGGACGAGGAGCATAATTCCCCGTATTCAATACACCCTGAGGGAAACAAGATGTATAAGGATATACGACAAAACTTCTGGTGGAGTAATATGAAACACGATGTTGCTGAATACTCCCTCCATTCTTTCCATTTAGCCCCATATACCCTTTTTAGAATTTTTTTTCATTTAGCCCCATTTCCCTTTTTAGTAACCTTTTCTCTCTCCATATCCCACTTTTTCTCTCACATACCCTACTTTTTCACACTCACAACTAATTTTTTTATTATTAAACTATCATCCTTTTTCTCCATCCTACCCCACATTTTACACTTTTTCTTAATAATTGTGAAAAATCAAAGGGGGCCAAATGGAAAAAAATAGAGGGAGTATGTGGCAAAATGTTTGACGTGTCAGCAAGTCAAAATAGAACACCAACGACCCGGAGGGCTCTTACAACCTTTACATATTCCTACGTGGAAATGGGATTCTATAGCTATGGATTTTGTCACAAGATTGCTTGTAACTTCTCAAGGAATGAATAAGATATGGGTAGTCGTAGACAGATTAACCAAAAGTGCACATTTCTTAGCAACCAAGACCACGTGGAATTCTGAGCAGTTAGCTAAGGAATATATAAAAGAAATTGTGAGATTGCATGGGATTCCCACAACCATTGTTTCGGACCGAAACAAAAACTTTTTAGCTAAGTTTTGGAAAAGTTTTCAAAATACATTAGGAACTCAACTGAACTTTAGTACTCCGTACTGCTTTTCACCCTCAGACAGATGGTCAAACAGAAAGGACAATTCAGACCTTAGAAGACTTGTTAAGAGCTTGCGTTTTAGAATTTCAAGGATCTTGGGAACAACACCTACCCTTAGTAGAATTTTCATATAATAACAGCTATCATTCTAGCATCGGGATGGCCCCATATGAAGCTCTATATGGTAGAAAGTGTCGGCTTTGAGATGCTCTCATTTTCTCTTGTATAATCCTTACCTTCTCAGTGGTTTCTAAAATTAAGTCAGGTCCAGTGATCTTTGACTCATCAATATCACTCCAGTACCTGAAAAAATTTAACATAAACAGGGCCAGTCTACCACTGACTGAGTATGAGAATTATCTTTTTTACCAAAATTAATTCAATATTATTATATGGGCGTCAAAGTACTTGTTTTACATTTTAGAGTCAAACTTTCCCCTCTGTACATAAGATAAATAATATAATATCTGTCAGGTCTAAGACCCACCTCGGCACATGCCGGATAAACTATTGGAATTTCAATTCCCCGGGCTAATCCCTCCTCCATGTACATAGGGTTTAAAATTTATAATCGTATTCATTAACGGTCTCGTACATAATTTAAGCTATCAAATGATATAAACATAAACAATATCACAACAATATAACAGAACAAAATGGCATGATAACGGCACATTATTTTATACTAGTAAATATAATGTGAGTATTAGGACAAATTATTATATCCAAATATAATATTATTATTTATAACGACATTAATTTTAGAAAAAGAATAAGACTCATACCCTTTATAACAGGCTTACTATATAGCTTGCGATACTTTAGTTTTAATCACCTCAACCTTGCGCGTTGCTTTCCTCTTCTTCTTATAATTTTATTATTATTATTATTATTATTATTATACTATTATTATTATTATTATTATTTTCTTCTTTGTTGTTATTGATGGATGTTGATGCAATCTCATGCTCTTTTTATACTACTCCATAGGTCGGTTAAAATGCAACACAAATCCAATTTTTTTACTTCTTCTTGATTTATGGTGCCACTTGGCACTATTTTTACCATGTATTATTATTTTGTTTTTCTTTTTTCTTTTAATTAAAAGAGGTAAAAAAATATCTAAGATATTTTACCATGGCTCCACAGTATAGTCCGTTTGTAATGTAATATTCTATCCTTTTTATAAATTTACCTAATTACTCCCTCTGTTTCAGTGAATTGTTTACAGTTTGACTTTTTTGTTAGGGGAAAAAAGTCAAACTGTAAACAAATGATTGAGACAGAGGGAATAAATAAGTTAAGATGAAATTTACTTTTAAACTTAGTAATTTGTTTTAGAGTAAAAATGCGATATTTTAAATTTAAAATTGCACTTAAAATTCTTATTACAATAGTCTTTTTTAAAAGTTAAGTAGACTTTTTTATTCATAATATTACTATTTCTATTAATTCACAAGGGTTATTACATACAATCAATGGCAAAGGTGAAGCAAGCACTAGTAAAGTCCAGGTAAAGGCAAAGTGCAAACAAGGAAGAAGATGAATAGATGGTTTGTGCAAACAAGCAGGTATTAATGACAGACAAATTGATGTTAGTGGAAAATAAAAGTTGAGAAAATTTGTGGTGTCACGGTTAATAGTAACCATAAACTGTTGACAAAAATGAAGTATGGACTTTAAATATGGATGAATGGACGGAAAGGAAAAGTAGGAACTTTAAAAGTGAACGAAGGGAGTCGAATTTAGTGGAAAAGTATACTTGTATACGGAGTAATATAGCTGGATAGAAAATGAATGCAATATTTTAGTCAATAAAACATACTCCAGTGTGAAGTGATGAGTGATGACGATTGACAACATAATAAAGTTCAAGAAACATGCATATGGAAGTGTGGTGGAGCCGGGGGCGGACCCACATCAACTAGGATCCTCTCCAGTACCCTATAAATACTGGATGGTCCAGTGCAAAATTAAGGGCTCCTATCTCTCCATGAAGGAAATCCAAGGGCATACATTGCATGCATTCGTTAACTTTTTTTTTTTTTTTTTTTGCTTTGTATATATTTTATACTCCGTATTTATTTATACAACTGTCCACTTTTATTTTAAATGGTAAAAAATACGACATTTTAACCGTTTTCTTTTTTTATTAAAAAAAAATATTTATAAAAAAAAGTTATGAATTATATTCAAAAAATCTATTTATAAAATGTAAAGTAGTTAAAAATCCATAAATAAAAAAAAAAAACAAAACAAAGAAATGCAAATATGCAATGCAAGTGGTTGGATCTCCCTCAAGATGAAATATGGGCCTTTGATTTGCACTGGACCCTCCAGTACTTTTCAAGCACTGGAGAGGATCCCCTGACCCACATAGTAGTAACTAGTGCAGTTGCTCGCAATTTTTTTCGTAAACCCGGGAGCTCATAGAATTGTACACCCCCTCCCCTCACACTCCCCTCACGTGATTCAAGCCCATTACTCCTCATTTCCAATTTTTGCATTTTCAATTTTTTTCTTGGCTCAATTTCTTATTTAATTTTCATCTAATTTAATAAAAAAAAAAAAACTTCTTACTTTATTATTTTTTCTTAATTTACTATTTTGTCATCTTTGAATTAATCATTAGAGGTGGCAATCGGGTCAGTCGGGTCGGGTTTGGGTCGGGTCAAGTCGGGTCGGGTCGTATCGGGTTCGGGTCATATCGGGTCAAAATGCTCTTTCGGGTCGAGTTCGGGTCGTTGTCAGGTCGGGTCATTTCGGGTTACATAATGTCTCGGGTCGGGTCGGGTTCAGTTCGGGTTGTTATCGGGTCGAGTTATCTCGGGTTAAATAGTATATCGGGTCGGGTCGGGTCGGGTTTAGGTCGGGTCTACGCGGTTTTAACGTATTACTTCAATTTTTTTATGTTAAACAAGTTTTTTGACCATTATTTGATTTAATTATTTCATTACTAAGTGTAATGTATCAAACTAAATACTAATTTGTTTTAAATTTAATCAATGTTGAGCTTAATAATTACCGAGTCATCAATTTAATCGGGTCAATATCGGGTCGGGTCGGGTCGGGTCGGGTCGGGTCGTCATCGTGTCGGGTCCGGGTCGGGTTCGGGTTATTGATTATCGGGTCGTTTCGGGTTGCGGGTCATCGTCGGGTCGGGTGGGTCGGATTCGGGTCACAATATTTCCGGGTTTATGTCTGGTTGCGGGTCATCGTCAGGTCGGGTCGGGTCGGTTTCGGGTCACGATATTTTCGGGTTAATCGAGTCGGATTTTCCTCGGTTTCGGGTCGGGTCGCTCGGGTCGGGTCAGCCTTGCCAGCTCTATAATCACGTCATAATGTTACCTTATTTAAATGAAATATACATATTCATTTCTAATACGAACATATTCATTATATAAATTTAGTAACTCTCATGTAAGATTAAAGTACAAATTGCAGTTAAAAATGTACAAAAATAAGAAATAAATTTATAAAAGTCACATATAGGGTTACTGAAAGATTTAATGACAATTAATCATAATTATCACTCAAATGTTACAAAAACTATATAATCAAGTACAAATGAGTCGACCTTACAATAATTTATGTAAGACCTGACTCATACAAAAATTTGTGATATAAACGTTCATATTCAATTTTTAACGCTAGTATATTAAAAAATTAAACGTGTTAGATTTATTAGAAATAAAGAATATACTAATATATGTATTCACATGTCACATACAAATTCATTTTTTTAGAATGTATATGTTTAATGAATAAATAAAATTAATTCAATCTCACACGAACACAATATTCGATTCGTTATCCAAAACTAAAATAATGTGCTTAAAAAATAAATTGCATATTCACACAATTTAATCGGTATGTTCAAAACAGTATATCGACCTATTCAACAAATCACCCAAAAACATACGCAAAATATCACTAAACAGTATATATAATTAAAGGCGATGATGTCTCAACTCAATTTGTGAAATATATCAATTAAACTCTACGCATGTAAGAAGTTTATATTGTAAATATATGTTAATAAAGCTAATTCATACCTATTTAGATTTATATTTTTAATGTCATTTTAGATTTATTTTGGTGGACATTATGTTTTACGGCGTAAAAATATTCATTTTATAAGGTGAATATGTCATTTTAATTATGTGAATATGTTACTTTTATTTTACTTATTTTTTGGTATTTATTTTGGTAAAATATCAATTAAATCTTTAAATATGTAGATTGATCAGTTTTATAAATAATAGGAATCTACCTCATGAATATGTTAGTTAACTTTTATGAATATGTTAATTCAATTTTTGAATTTATGAATTAATTTAGTGTATATTCACAATTTAAAATTATAGTATTTTCAAAATTTAATTGACATTTTCACTACGTAGAAGTTGAATATTCACAATCTATAAGCGTAATATTCACAATCTATAAGCGTAAAGATGTTCATTTTATAAGGTGAATATGTCATTTTAATTATGTAAATATGTTAGTTTTATTTTATTTATTTTTTGGTATTTATTTTTGTAAAATATCAATTAAATCTTTAAATATGTAGATTGATCAGTTTTATAAATAATAGGAATCTACCTTCTCAATACATTAGTTAACTTTTATGAATATGTTAATTCAATTTTTGAATTTATGAATTAATTTAGTGTATATTCACAATTTAAAATTATAGTATTTCCAAAATTTAATTGACATTTTCACTACGTAGAAGTTGAATATTCACAATCTATAAGCGTAATATTCACAAATTAAATGAAATATATTCATCAAATAAATGTTACGGAGTACTTTATTTATTAAATAAAAAATATTAAATAATTAAAAAGAATATATTAAACAGGATCTCTATTAAAAGAGACCAAAAAGTTTTAAATTTTAGTGTAATTTTTAACTTTTTTTATTGTGTAAATAAAAGTTAAAAACAATTAAAATTATTAAAATAATAAAGACTACTAAATAAATAAGTAAAAATTTAAGGAGGGGGGAGTATGTAGTGCATACACATGGGTGTATGTAGAAGTGATTGGCAGTTGCTACCTCAAACACAAAAAATCGGTCTAAAGAATAACACTAATTGTTATGTGAGGCTGTCTCACCATATAACTTATGGTGAGACAGGCCCATTAAATAAATTAGCCCATTTTAAAAAATAAAAAATTAATAAATAAATTAATTAAAAGATAGGAAGTTGTTTTAACGACATTTTCTTTTAATCTAATTCAGCTTAATTTTCTACTGTAATTAAAATTAAACCCTAAAAATTCAAAACCCACCTAATTCAAATTCTACATTAATCAAAATTAATGATAATCCAGGTTTTTCATCTTACATTCTTTTTAGTCATATTTGTGTTTTAATATTGTTTGATGTTAATTTTGATTGTTTTCGGTTAATTTTGCTAATTTTAGATGCTATCTTTTGTGTTTTGTTGTGTTTATACCTTATCATTAATGTTTGATTATTGAAAAATGGTCACAATGATCTGAAATTAAGGTTTTTTTAGGGTTTATGAGTTTTTGTTGATTATTACTTCATGGTATAATTTAAATTTGACAACCTATGATTTTAAGTTGAAAACTTTTGACTATAATTGAGAGTCTATAATGTCGTTATTATACCTGTGATTTTAAGTTTAGAATCATGTTTTTTAAGTTTAGAACCTATGTTTTTAATTTTACACACACTGCAGTTGAATTATGTTTTATAATAATCAGTTGATAATTTGTGAGTTTTTGTTGATCATTACTTCATGGTATGGATTTAATTTGACAGCCTATGATTTTAAGTTGAAAACTTTTGATTATAATTGAAAACCTATGATGTCATTCATTATACCTGCAATTTTAAGTTTAGAATCATGGGTTTTAAGTTTGAAACCTAGGATTTTAATTTTATATAATATGCAGTATAATTTAGTTTGAAACCTATGATTTTAAGTTTGAAACTTATGATTTTAAGTTTAGAATTATGTTTTTTAACTTTGAAACCTGTGATTTTAATTTTGTATAGTATGCAATATAATTTAATTTGAAACCTATTTTTTGTGCTGAAATTGGTGTTTGATAATAATTTGTGAGTTGTTTACGTTTTTAAACAATTGAGATTAAGACTATAGTTGTATGTGTTATATATATATCATATTTGATGATTTTTTTTTTTTTTTTTTTTTTTTTTTTTTTTTTTTTTTTTTATTAATCCAAATATTTTAGTGTTGCTTTTGTGTTAATTTTTCGAATCAAGAATTTCGAATTTTGTGAGGTAAATTCTTTTGTATATAAATTGTTGATAAAAGCCAATTAACTCAATGGTAGAGTATGCTTATGCATCGTTGCGGGTTCGAATCCCACATTGGCTATGAAAATACAATTGTTTAGTGTGTAACCTTTTATTTTAAGTTCATTTCCATTCATTTTTGTTTAGTAATCTTCAGTTTCAACTTAGATATTTTAAGTTTATAACTTTTTGTTTAAAGTTCATAACCTTCAATTTTAAGTTGAAAATTTTGTGTTTTAGGTTCAAAACTTTTGTTTTTAAAACAAATAAATAATGAGAACCTTAAGTCTAATGTTAAGTTCATAATTTTCTATTTTAAGTTCATAACCTTTTGTTTTATGTTCATAACCTTTGATTTTGAGTTCAAGACCTTTAACCTTATTTTGAATCATATGGAGCCAGAACCTAATAACATACACCTTTATGTTCTAAGTTGAAAACCTTACATTTTAAACTCTTATCATTTTATTTTAGCTGACAACCCATCATTTTAAATTTACAATTTATGTTTGACGTTTGTAACCTTGGATTTTAAGTTAAAACCTTTAACTTTACTTTCACTCATATAAAAAACATGATCCATACATTTTTAAGTTCTAAACATTATACTATATAGTTTAATTTAAAAACCCATGAATTAGTCGCACAATAATAAATTAGTTTTTACGGTTGGGATTTTGCATTTTGAATATAATTTATAATTTTTCTATTAATCTATAGAATGTTTTTCTTATTTCAATAATACAATTAACTACTCTATATTTACTAATTAATGATGAATTGATGATTGAGAGGTAATGGTAGTTTTTTCATCATGGTCCACGTACAATAATGTAGGGTTTCTTTTTTTTTTTTTTTTTTTTTTTTAAATTAAATTTTTATTGGGCCTTTCCTATTGGGCTCGTCTCATCATAAGTTATGGTGAGGCCTCGCAGATTCGACGCCACCACACGTATCTACGTAAGCCCACCCTTTTACTGCGTAGTCGTGATACCCGTGCGCTGCTTCTGAGAACCCTGACCTCGCAGCTTCCTCGCCATTCACAGCTTTGAGGCCGCTTTGAACCACCGCATCGCTACCATTTGTTACCCCAAACACTAATTTTTGGGTTCGCCCCTGGGTGAAACTCAAGAAAAAGTCAATTAGAAGTTTTGTAACGTCTAATAAATCACGGGTATGTTTGTCAATGTCATTCAAAAGGCGGTTTTGTTATGCGTTGGTGATGCCAATTTTCAGCATGTATTATGTCTAGGTCGGTACCTCAACAGTCAACATGGCACATTCGTATGGATAAAAGATTTAAAATGCTAATTTCAAGTGTGCCAGAAAAATAATGTTATTCCATTTGTTAGAGTAAGTGATCCGACTCGAATCCGAGTAAAATTTGACTCAATACAACCCAAAATTATGTGACTTGAAACTGACCCGACCTGATTCGATAACGACTTGTAACCCGCCACGACCTGATAATTAGTGACCCGAACCCGGCCTAGACTCGGCCCAATGACAATCCGACCCGATACTAACCCGATTAAATTGATGACCCGAAAATTATTAAGCTTTAAATTGATCAAATTGAAATGAAATTATTGTTTAGTTTGATACCTTTTCAATTAATAATGAAGTAATAAAATCAGATCATAATTAAAATATTTATTTTAGTGACTAAAAATTGGAGTAAATCAATAAAATCGCGCATACCCGATAATGACTAGACCCAAATCCGACCCGACTCGACCCAAAATGACTCAACCCGATAACGACCCAACCCAAACCCGACTTGACCCGACCCGGTTGCCACCTCTACCATTCATTTCAGTTAATAACTTTTTCTAAAATAACTACTTCCTCCATTCCATTTGATTCTATACGTTTGCTTTTTTGACACTATTCACGAGTGAGGATAATGGTCGATATAATTTTTAACATATAAAATAAAACATAATCATGTGGGATCTTGTTTTAATTGTCTTTTCGAATACATTATTAATATCAAATTTTTATAATTTTTTGAAATACGTAACTCTTAAAACCGTCTATATATTTTTTAACCATTGAACTATTAGTCCTCCATTTCAATCATTCGTGAGAGTTGATATAAATGAACCATCATCTTTGTACGAAACAAGACTTCATCTAATTATCTTCCAAAAATGATTCTCCGTATAGCTAAAACCAATATTCTTCTTAGCTAGTACTCCGTAATCATTTTGGATCAAATGCCATTAAATCAAGTAAACTAAGTAATAATATCATTATCATCCTCATTCCTTTGCCGAGTCAAGCTGAACTATACATCGTCGACTGCCAAAACAGTACCATATTGTTTACCTTTTAGTGAACAAACTAATGGTTAGACAACGCTAACTACAAAACTGCGCAATTGTAATTGCATTTATATTTCAAGTACATGGGCATATTCTCTTAAGCCACGCCACTTTAGTGGAACGTTACGGCAACACCAATGATGTTTATAGTAAAGAGGAAGTGAACTGTAACAGCAATTGGTTCAACTTAGCTTGCGCCAAACACAATCTGTCCTCTTACAGCATCGAAGTCCAACAATTCTGTAATTCAACGGGCAAGACAACTCAGGCATCTGCTAGCTTTAAGCGCGGAACAACATTCATCGACTGCAGCTCCTGAATTATTGATAGCATATTAAAATTGCCGTTAAAAAATCAAGAATTAGCACATTAATAAAAAGGATATTTCCTCGACGCCTCTAGGCGGCGACTACACAACAATTTATATTGAGATAGCCAAAAGATCCAGCTTAGAGCTCTGTTTTAACTTCATCGACACGTATAATATTCTTCATTTTGAGAAGTTCAAAGAAAAGTGATTACACATGCGAAATGGAAACTGTGGCTATAGGAACGACGGGGTTGATGAAATATCATTTTGAAAATGAAAGGAGACAATATAACACATTCACGAGTTTTCTCTTTTAAGATGAATACTGAAAATTGTAGTGAGAAACGACAATACTGATGTAAGGAAATAAGATGTGTATCTTGGTTCGAAAAGTTTATAGGAGCTCTTTAAATGGGAACATTAATAATATTATTCTCCATATGTATTACCTGAAAAAGAAGCTTGCATGCATATGGCAACTTCATGGTGGAGATGTTGTCACCATTCTTACAGGAACTGCAGATACCAGCCTTTAGCTTATGGTTGTAGTATCCCAACAGTCCACATAATCTACACACCTGTAAACGAACAATCGATCAGAATTCACCGCACGTATACATCATACATCTCAAAGGTCTTTGTTCATAAGGACAAACAGGGTGATGCTATGTTTTTAAACACGATGGTTGAAACAAGAAAACAACGATACGTGAACTTTGAAACAGGCTAAATTGGCATAAAAAATTCAAAGGGCCATAAAAGATTTATTCAAAAAAAGAGCTTTAAACAAAGTAGTGACAAAATATTTTAGCAATCTAGAGAAAATATGTTAGGAACATTTCATCGGAAAGAAGTACTCCGTATTCTTTTACTATGCAGCTAAACTTTGGAACAGAGAAGTTGAAGTGACAAATCTCGTGAAGTATCACCCGTTTCCTGAACAGTAACCACAGGATAAGTTTAAATCATTTCTGAAATCTCCAAAGGGGTTAACACTGATCAATCAGATCTCTCAGAAAATAAAATATTATCCATCCATGAACGAAACATTAGAGGGTACATTGTCCATCCGCCGATGAAATATGCTAAGTAGTAGACCTATAGCAAGTGGCTAAACTTCCAAAGCAGCAAGTTATCTTACCTGGACTGTGAATGGATCACTGGAGATCATTAAACGTTCATATATCAAATTACTTGCACCATAAGCAATCAAACAGTCACGCTCCATCTCGCCAACCCTTAGTCCTGATAAAAATATAAAAAAAAAATAAAAATCTCAGGAATTATTGTAGCTTAAAATTGTCAACAGTGCAACAACGAGTTCAATGAATACCTCCATTTTTGGCTTTTCCTTCAGTAGGCTGCCTAGTTAGCAGGGCACGTGGACCAAAACCTCTTGCATGCATTTTATCTAGAACCTGATTTGAAAACAAAAATTGAAGTTTTCATTATCAAGAACAACGAACATGTAACTTAAGAAAAAAATGCAAAAAAAGAAACACGTGTTTCTATTCAATACAAAAAAAAAAAATGCACATTGGCTAAGTAGCCTGCCATCATATTGCATGTCAAAGGTACGATTGTGCCTATGCACATAGCCGATAGATTACACATTTCTAAGGTGATATATACAATCGCAAATCAGTAATATGGAGAAACCATAAAAGTTGAAGGACAAATCAGTAATATGGCTATAAAAGATCCACAAGAGCTCGCATATGACTGAATGAAGATAAATGTAAAAAATTACAATTCCAACTTAAACACTTATGTGGCCTTTCTAGTCACGTACCCAAGGACGATAAGAAAATATTTACAATGAATGAAAATAAATTATTGTTAGACCTTTTGGCCTGCAAAAAAGTTCCGAAATTTAAGAAATACCTCACTGAATTTGTTAAATGAAGCTGCAAACACACTACTTTCATAGGAAAAACTTACTGACTACAACGAAACATAACACATGTTAATATCCCAACATTTTGACTCCACCAGTAGTCATGAATTAGCACCAATCATCAATGACAACAACTATATTACAAATCCAAAATCATTAATAAAGAGCCGCATAACTTATGTACCGCTAAGTTTAAACCACGGCAAGTCTACCAGTCTGCCACCATAACCCAACCCAGGTTGCAAGAAGTCCATCAGCTCCCACTTATCACGCACGGTTATATATTTACAGTCAGTGTTGTTGTATCTCCCAGTAGGTTACAGCTTGTCAAGGCATTTATTTTAGAGTAGGTCGAAGTGAACATGTAATGCTCATGGTAGAGGAGCTGAAGATGGCAGTCACAGGTATGAGATCTAGTGATTAACAGGTGGAGTGTAACACAGTTATACACTGCTAGAAGATTGGCTACTTGGGTTAAGAAAGTAATAAAAAGTTGGTTGCAAGCAGTGAGATATGGGAAGGCAGAACTCAGAAGGCAAAGGCTGCAATTTGTTACATGGCAGAGCAAAATTTGATGTACTCAAATATATGATTTTTTTTTTGTGACATTAGAAGATACTGGAACACATGACCCATACGTAGCTCATGCACTTCACATATACCAATGAGAGTTAGGAAACCACGTGGTAATTAAAAGCCGAGCTAGAGTAATGTTTAAGAGAATCAAGAGCTTTCAGGAATTATCATTAGGTACTTCAAGAGCTAGTCACGAGTTGTATCAATCAAAATGGCAACAGATCTCACCATGTGTTTCAGTTTCTGGTAGTAGATTGGCCCCATGAATATATACGCTTGCAGTGGACAGCCCGTGATTCCTAAAGAAAAAAAAAAAAAAAAAAAAAATAGACAAGGTTTTGTTAAACCAACAGTTGTAGGCCTTGTGGCTAGACACTTTTATATACACATAAATAGACACACACATGGATGATATTGGATCTTGAATCGTGTCCATATCCATTAAATTTGCTCCAGCGGATAGGATATGAATCTAATCCAATAAATAGGATATGCTTTAGACTGTACTTGAGTTTTGACAAAGATATCATTGTTATTTTTTCTCCATTTTCCTAGGTTTAGTAAATAATTTTGTTCACTTAATCTCATCATTTGAAAAGAAGGGTAATCTGCATTAGTTGTAATTTTGTGAGACAAGAGTTTGATATTGCGTTGAACTTTAAGAAGTAACATTTTTTTTATCATTAGAAAAAAGGCTTAGCAATATAGCAAAGAAACTCAATTCTAGGATCTAAACACAGTATTTGATGATGGATCAAGACCACAACAACTATAAAATTTCCAATCAGTTTGTGTCTTTGTGATGTGCCAAGCTAATATGACCAAATTCATTTATGTTTTCGAGTATCACACTTTCAAATAATATAACAACTCTGAAAGATTAAGGAAAATAACGCATTGGATAATGTATTAACGCTCCATGAAAACCATCAATCAGTTTCACTATAAATTTATGAAGCAACATGCCAATGGTTTCGAAAGACGACCTGAATAGAGAAGATCCTTTCCATTGTAGCTGAATCCATGCTCCACTAAGGTTTCGCTATGACAAGCATAGAAATTGTGTAAAGAATATTGAATACAACTGACGAGAAAACTCGCTCTAGCAAACATAAGAGTCTACTATACCTTATGGTTTCAACTTTGTCAGCATGACCACTTGGCTCCCCAAAGGCACTTCCATAGTGAAATCGGCCGCATGAAACTCCAGCCTTACCCCCAAGAAGCTCTATCATCTTACCTACAGTCATCCGACTAAAGACAACAAGACATCTTAGTTAATGTTTAAGGTCGCGAAGTTATAAATATGATTCTTCCTTTTTAAAGGACATATTACAAAGTACTTTCCATCTCATATTGAACTTCTCAGTCGACTTTAGGCGGTCTCCAATATGACACTTCAAGAATTACCTTTTTCATCCTTGTTCATATTTTTTGTCAAATTTCAACAAAAAATTGATTTCTTAAGTCATATTATAAAAATCATAATTATTTGGCCAATTCAACGTGAAAGCTTTTTAATTTTGACTTTGAAAAGTCCAATATAATAGGAAGTGTAATGTGTGATGAAGGGAACATCAAATTTCTACAGGCATTTCAAGTAGTTGGTTACATTTACGTCAAATACAAAGAAACAGTACTCTATCAGTTAAACATGTAATTTACAATCATTTCCACTGATATTTCATAGAAAAAAGAAAAGCAAGTTCCAGAACCTAAAGGGTACATCGAATATTATCAATTAACTCATGACCGTCTTGGACTCGCTTAGACATCAAGCAACATGTGGTCTTGGACTCGTTTAGATATCGAGCCACATGCACCAAAAGTGTCAGCTGAGATTATTGAACCTATATTACCTCAAATGAAAACATTTGATTAAAAAATGCAAATGCCATACAATGCACATCAGACAAATGACAGCTAGGGAAGGCTTTGGATATAAGAGAGTGGGGAAGAGGTAAAGATGCAACCTCATTGCATCTCATCTCTTCCATACCAACCCTCAGAAAATTAACATTCATGCATACCTCCAAAATAAAAGGTCTCATAGTTTGGACTCTGGATATCTTTTAGCAACATACTTGTGGAATAGAGCCTCTTCGTCAAATATAATTTGACAAAATCTGAATCTATACAATGTAAAGACGGTGTATAAACCATGTAACACACAAGTCCAAACTCCAGATGGTTGTAGCTAAAAGAAGGCAACCTAAACAAGCATACGCAGGAATATCCAATTCACTGATCTTAACGATTTATCACCCTCACCACCAGAAAATAATAGTCTAAAAAAAAAAAAAACCACTACATTATTGTCATCAACAACATTGCTCACTCATCCACCTACATACTGGAGTAGAATAAATAAACTGAGACTTTTTAGCTTTGATTAGATGTAATTGAAACTTCAAGTTAGTAAAAATACCTTGGAAATCCATGAGGATTCATAATCAAATCTGGACAGATGCCACGTTCTGAGAATACAAAATCCTCCTGCTGTACAATAGTTCCACATACACCTTTCTGCCCATGCCTGCTACTGAACTTGTCGCCCACCTGCATTGTACGTTCAGAAAATAGTACACGCCAACTTCACAAGTGTAAATAGAAAATTGAATCTACCTCTGGTCGGCGCGTTTGACGGATGATAAACTTGATGCACATATTTCCGTTCCTATCAGAGAAAAGTGCCGCTCGATCTACCACAGCTGTGTCTCCATCAAAGCCCCCGTGTCTGACAGCGGATGGCCTAAATTGACTGAACAATGGAGGCAGATTACTTCAGAGTGATCTGACTAAAATCCTACCCAAATAACTTCACATCTACTTCAAAAGCACAATGGCTGATTAAAAAGGTATGCAATTCTTTTATTATAAAGTAGTCAATGGTCAACCAACACTTAAGGGCTCATGCCTTTGAGACATTGAGGTCATCATATCCTAAGTTAAAGGTAATTATCCGTATAGGCAAAAAGTAATGATTCTTGTACAGAGATAACAACCTTTCTGGTACACCACCTGGTGGAACAGGTCCCCTGGTATCTGATGGCGTCTGTTTGTTAACTAGGAAATCATCCGGTCGAACAACCTGGCCCGGAGAAGCAATACCATCTTCATCTAAAGCCTACATTTGAAAAAAGAAAAAAAAAACGTCATCCAGCTTATTAAGATACAAAAACAACAATACTGAAAGAGCCAGCTAATAAATGGAGAACAATAAGAACCTACAATCCAAACATATCTTTTACAGCTATTTTGATACGGAGTAACAAATTACAAATCCCAAATCAATATAAACTCACAAAAGGACAAAAGGTATTAGCATAGACTTTCTTGGATCCACAGTTATTTCAGATAAGATCACAATTTTCAAACCAAAATCAGTCTCACAAACTAACATTGCGTACTGTTAAAATTTCGTAAAAATATTTTTCATGCTCCATCGTAATCCATAATCAAGAATTTTACTGACAGCCAAATGGGCTGATGGGTGCAATACTGCAATGTCAATTTTTCATTTTAGAATGCATTTAAAAAAAAAAAAAAAAAAAAACATGCATTTCAAACCTGCATTTTTTCTGCAGCATATCCCTCCCTTTTAGGTTTAATAATTCTTTCAGAGGCACCATTATCAAATCTCTGCATAATAGCACTCTTCCTAGAACATCATCCCAAGGGAGAAAAAAAAAAAAAACACAAGTTAACTTCTGCATAAGATTGACCACAACATATATTGTCAAATGCAGAGAGAAGAATAATACTTCTTCATCACTATACAACGTCCAAAACCTCGATCCAATGACGACTTGTTCATAACTATAGCATCCTCAATATCATACCCACTGTAGCTCATTACAGCCACAGTTGCATTTTGACCGGCACCAAGTTTATCATATTTCACCTGAAAGGATGTGCACAAACAAAGATCAAACAGCATAAGTCTAGTGTTTCCTGTTTTTCTTATCTTGTCTCCAGTTATATTCACATAATCAATGAAATTGAAAAGATGAGGGCAGGTTCAACAAGCCTCATTACTTAAACCTTCAATAAAGGACATTGAGAGAGAGAGAGGAGTGTACACACCAGTTCAATTGTCCTTGTAGTGAGCAAAGGTCGCTGAGGATATACTAATAGATACAGTAATGAATCCATCCTGCTAAGCTACAACACAACAAAGAATGGCAAATTGCAAGCAACGTCAAACACATGCAAGAGCAATCATCATGAAAAAAATATATCACAAACACACTGAAACTAAAAAAAGCCAAATGAATATTAAATTATGGTTAAATGAGTGAATTGATCCCAAAATATAACAGCTGGTGGAGCCAGTGATACAAGATAAATTTAAATGCGAGCACATGATATCATAAAGATTAACAAACAATCAAACAGTGAAATGGCTAATTTCATGGTTGATTACTAAGATGAAGGGAAATATTACCTCCCACCAAAGGTAACATTGGACTTTTTTATGGTCTACAAGACATTTCTTTGACCACGTTTTTTTCTATCTATGTATTAGTTGTCTTCGTCAAATGCAAACATGTGAGTATCATAATTAAATCATTTTTCTTCAATTATAACCAAGATCACAATTTTACAAGTTTGACTTTATATAATGTATGTTACCGTCTGGTTTGGATGCGAGGAAATATATTAGTACCTCGCAGCCAAATGGCAAGGAGGGAGAATTATTACACATTAATCATGTCTCTTTCCTCATAAACCATTAGATCCAAATAGAAATCAATATTGATGGAAAAGCAGCCACCACAACAATATAAACCGTGAATTACTCTACAATCCTACACTATCTTTTGAACTCCACAAAGCATAAATCAACTTTCGAAACTTCATAACAGCATCGGACCACTTGCATAGAAATTAAGTAGTACTAAGAAGTTGATATTCATAATGATCTTAACGTGAGATATCTAATATGGAAATTTGGGTCCAGTATGACACAACAATAATTTTTTTGGCAAAAACAAGAAAAGCATATACAATATGCGGGGGAAAAAAAATTTAAAAAAAAAAAAAAAAAAAAAAAAAAAAAAAAAAAAAAAAAAAAAAAGAAAAAAAAAAGAAAAAGAAAAAAGGGGAAAGAACTATCGAAACCTGATTATAAGCAATATTTCCCATTGCTTGCTTGCCCATGGCACACTGAAAGGTACATTCATATTAAACATTAACAGAAGATTAAACAGATCTATCAGCTTCCAGAAACGACTAATGTAGGATACATTAGTGCACAGAAGAATGAAAGGAAACAATCAATCATGCCTGATATGTGTTTCTGGGTGACTGATTGTGGTGGGGATACGGAATTAAACCAGCAATAACACCTAATATTGTAAATGGTTCAATCTCAATATGAGTGGTTTCTGGTCCTGCTTCTTCCTCATACAAAGCAATCTGATGAACAAAGATATGTATGCGTCAGTTCTATATATGGGTGTAGCCTATCAAAAGAAAACTTCCAACAAGTCAAAGCATTACAAACCAATGCATTGTTTTCTTCGTTAACGTCAAGATACTCTATCAAACCTTCCTTCAAGAAGTCATCAAAGACGCGGACTCCATTCTACAATATCACGAACTACTAAATCAGCAATATAATTATAGACATTCATTATGGTATGTCAAAACATCAGATTTAACATACGGCCAACTCCTGCATATGGTGCTGTTTGATCCTTGATACACCTTTATCAGCAATTACAAGTGGACGGCAGACACGACCTCCATCTGATGCAATATAAACACAGCGCTGCACAGATTACCCAAAATGAATATATTAAGTATCAGAGATGCTTACAAAAAGAAGGTGAAGTTAACAGGAAAAGCAGAAGGAAAAGCATTAATGGTAAGTCTAAGGAGAGAGCGAAACAGGGGGTTAGGGGCCTCAGTGGCCCTGGCAACAAGCAGAGACGATCTGTTCTTTCAAACAATTTCACATTCTTAAGATCACTTTTTCTGTAACTACACTGCTCTTTTAGTTTTGACGAGTAATTAGTAAAAGCTACAAAAATCATCTGAAAAGTATTCCGCTGAAGAATATTTGAGTGATTGATACTAACGAGTCTCACAAGTTGCACACTTCCACTACATCATGTACGCACATGCCTATCCAAGGCACACCTTTCCACACTAAGGAGCAAAACCTATATGCCATTTAAAGATGAGGCAATAAGATTCCACTAAGGTGGAGATGAGTCAGACGAGGCACAATAAGCACATCTTTTACGCACTTCCTTATAGATCAAGTCATAATAGACACCAACGATCTAATCTTATGTGGCTTCCATATGAGAAATTAGAGAAAAAAAGGCACTTCAATTGGATGACAAATATGTTTGCCTTCCGTCTTTTGCCAATACTCAAAAAAGCCAATTGAGTTCAAATATTGTCAGATTGGGATGGAAAGAGGAGATGAAGTTTTGGGGTTCAGCAATTTCATCCACAGAAGTAATATACCTTCACCTCCCTTATACCGCATATTTGTGTTCATTAGTTTCTAAATAAAAAGCATTGTTATGATTCTCGACAGAAATATGCAAAGTACTCCACGAAATAAACCACAACAGAGAAAACCCTTTCCGACAGCTCCTTTCAACCATATTCGTGATGTTGAGGGGTACACCATCATGTTTATCTCAGCACTTTCTCTGAAAATGGACCCCTAGTCTGAACAAGGCCAGTTAAAGCAAAATAGTTGTAGACATAACCTTTTAAGTTGTTAAAATTTCTTCTGAATTTATATTATGAAACACGCTCAAATAAGGCTGTAAATTATGATTACAAGCCAATATAATAAGTTTGATAGACAGAGGAGCAGAAGAAAATTCTGTTTTTAAAATTTTAAGCACAAGCCTACCTGTTTTTCATTCACAAACACACTAACAAACTCGCCAATCTTTCCAGACCTCCGCAATCTTCTCATGGCAACGGCAAATTTCTGATAAAAAAAGGAAAGCAAAATCACATTCTAGCAGAAAATTCAAATCAATTAACGCATACTTACGTGTAGTTGTTTATACCTGTGGCCTTCTATGCTTTCCAAGAATGAGCCCATTAAATATCACGAGAAATGAACTGTACGAGTGCAGTTCCTCAGGAGAGAGCAGCTCGAGGTTCTCCACGCCCAAGCAGTAACACTGAAATACAAATTTTTGGATAAAACATTTAATAAGCCCTTCACCCAACTAAAGGAGTAAAATGGAACTTATTCAATGACACGGTTGGAGTACATGAATGGTTAATATTGCTATCGTAGTGACACTTAAAGGTAAGGCCAAAACAATCTGCTTTGCCTGTCCCAGGTTGATTAAACGTTGTTATCAATAAATTAATTATGTAATATTTTCATAACACCCCACGCAAATGTAGGGCATACTGATGACTTTAAAAGTTCTCCCATACTCGTAAATAGCTGGACTTCAGCAGATGACAATGTTAGCTGGGGATGATGGATTATGGAACACAAATTTCAATGCACGGGGCCTATGAAATGCAAAATCATGAAAATCCCCATCATATGATAAGGCTGTTATTCCCAAATTACAGACAAGTATATACAGTCCACAAGAATCTCATACGAAAGATGCTAGCCAAACTACAGCTATGATACTATGCCAGGGTTGGGATAGAAGTTCAAAGATTAGAGGTGAAGTACGGGTTAGGTTCGGTCATGAATGTGTTGTTACTTGTTAGGCACAATCAAGATAGCAAAATCTTACTATCTTGGGTCTATAAGCATCTTCCCATTTACAATCCACCCAAATAAGGCCAACTAGATTCTTTGAGTGAGGAGACCCGCATTTCAATAGATTGGCAAGAAAGGCCAAAGCAACAAACATAGTTTTGCAGAATAGAGGAGTAATATTGGGAGTTCATAACATCAGAGGATAAAAAGATGAAGAACATTTATAATATTTTAATACTGACTTCATAATTCACACATATCATGGATGCAAGTTGAATTTCACTTACTTTATGCGGAATCTAATAAAGCATTTGAATACCAGATATATGAACAAATAAATAAACAAACAAACAAATAAATAAATAAAGCATTTGAATACCAGAGATATCAATGGGCCTTCCTCTTCATCAGTGGTAACATGTGTCATCAATGCCAAGTTTTTCACAAGTCCACAAGATTCTCCCTCGGGTGTATCACATGGACAGAGCATTCCCCACTATAAAATTAACAAATGTATCTTTATATCAACACTGCCATATAAAGTCACTCAAACAGTACCGATGCAAAACATCTGTAGTCTACTTTAGAAATCAGGTAGGAGTGATACCTGACTAGGTTGCAACGCTCTAGGACCACTAACTTTTCTGGACTTCTCAAATTGTGGTTGAATTTTGGTGAAGAAGCCTAAGGCTTGAATGTAAGAAAGCCTCGCGAGTACCTGCCATATTAGTATAGCTTAATAATAGTCAAATGTAAACATGTGAGTCATGTGACCGAAACAAAATGAGAGAAGAAAACTTGCCTGTGTCACGCCTTTCCTGTCGACCCTAAACCTTTTTGCATACCAGTTGCCAGTTGAAATAGCTCGCTCTAAGCCCGCAGTTATTGTATCAATGATTACATACTGGAGGGAGTAAACAAAAAAAATCCATCATTCCAAATACATACCAGGAATTCATATGATACCACTACATAGCACACTAAAAGTATTCACAAAATAATACCCTACTAAATATCCTATTTTCGCTGCAGGTGGATATTATAAGTGAACACATCTAATTAGTATTTTTTTTTTTGCTGCGAAGGAGACTCTCCAGCAATCTTTTTAAACGTTATGTAGTTGCACGTAATTTTATTCAAAAAACCATCACATTCCTAATTATCTTGCCGCTTATTTTGGAAGTGAGATATGTCTGTAGATGTTACAAAAAGTGAAAGGACCCACTAGATTATTTGTGCTCATATTGTGAAATCACAAATGCGTCAACATGGTACAACCATGCTATTGATCATACTCATGGTTAGCGATGGCTAGTTGGCAAGTAGCGGATTATTAAAGGGTAAGATCAGTCCATAATCTTACCTGTTTGCATCTGCATGTGCTTCTTCCATATCTATTTAATTTTTTCCATACATAATAGTTCGTAAATAATGTTGCACGAAGGGAAATCATTTGAAACAAGGGGACAACCTTGGTTTAGAGGGCCATGAATTACTTTTAAGGAGAGCTAACATGTGACAACAATGGAGCCAAAAAATGGCAACTATGAAATTTTGAAGGAGGCAAATATGGAACTTAGACAATAGTGTGCATTGGTTGTAGCTCTATGTAGATAGGGAGCACCTAACGAGTCTAGTACGTCTTCTTCGTACCGATTTTTAAATAAAGGTAAATATGACACATTTAGTAATCAGATATATAGAGCTTGTATGGGAACTTATAGAGAAAAAAAAAAAAAAAAAAAAAAAAAAAAAAAAAAAAAAAAAAAAAAGACAATGGTTAACATGGGCTACACGGTTATATTTTTGAAGGTTTAAATTTCGAAAGTTCTACCGTTTTCTTACAAAATGTAAGATATATAGCTGATATCAAAGTATCGGATGTAGAGTGGGATATTCAACAGGAGAGAGAGAAGATAAAAGTGTGACTAACTTATAGAGGGACATCCAAAGCTCACCCTAGATTCACTCATAAGGATAGGCATATCTCACTTAAAACATAAAAGTAAGAATCATTACCCATAATGTCTCGCCCATTAAACTTAAGACCATTGAATTATAACAATCAACTCATTGATGTTTGATGGACAGAAGAGAGCGATGATCATCATGAGTAGTGACAGTGAGAAGGATAGGAGGCACTATGTACTTTTGTATTTATTATTGTTCCTATACTTCCTAAAGTCTCGTAACAGGTTTTTTTACATGGAAGGAATCAACAAATCAAAGAAAAATCTTAATCAAATGTAATTGATAAAAGAAGAAAGTGTAATGTAAGATCTATCAAGGGCCAAAATGTATACATTAGTCACTTTTGTTATATAATAGTTGAGCAAAATAACTTCGTTGTTCAGTTCTGAAAGCTGTGAAGGGATGATTGGGTAAGCACACAAGCCACTAGAAAAGACCATAACTTACAGAATGTCAAAAGGGAAATTCAACTCTCAAAAAATAAATTGAATCTTATTCGGATTAAAAACAACGTGCTTACTTGAGAGAAATCAAATCTGCTAGAACGAGATGGCTTAGCCAAAACTGCATCCACCTTCTTTTTAACATCTGTGATCATTGTCTTGAATAAGTCCTGCAGTTGCAAAAAAATATCCTAACGTTGTCACGAGATACAATTCACAGGGATCAAATAACAAAGAATTCATAAGGTCAAAGATGACACCTCAAAAAGTAAAGACAGCAGCTGGCCTGAGAGCTCAAAACGCTTATTTCCGACATAATCCTAGCACAGATAATGAGGAATTCAAGTCACATAGTTAGAATTAATACGTTGTGACTTGAGAAGTCAAGCCTAAAAGATTATTTGAAGTTCTAACTAATAGTCCAAAAACCTTAAGCGTAGGATCAACAAACATAAGGGAATTCACAAAATGCTACTTATCTCACCTTGTCATCCACTGCGTCATTATTCAAATGTGCCTCGAACATGCGCCTCACCATCACAGCCGCATAAACGCATTTGGCGCGAAAGTTGTTTTTGCGTACCTATGGGATTAGGGGCCACGAGGGAATATGATGTAAACAGTTGTAATTAAGCTTTTGAAAAGAAACCCCCTCAAATAAGTAAACAGATCAGAGATGTTTAAGTATTGAAGATGTGTGTAACACAACTAACCGGAACATGAGCAATAAATACATCACGAAGGATAATCCAAGCTCTATTTTCCTACAAAAATGAAAAAAGAATAAACTAAAATATCAAAAACAAAGAAGAAAACCATTTAGGAAATACTGAGGCTGGATAAGAAATATTTCAATAAATTGGTCATAGAAATGCACCTTTTCCACCGTAGAATATGGTAACTTTTTAACCTAAAAGCAAAAGACAGCTATAGTTAGTAGATGGAAAGATTTATCGTACTATCATTGGCCTGTGGGCCACATATTAAGGAAAACAAACGATAAAATCAGCGATTTTAAGTCCCAATGGTGACTGCAGTGAAAACATTTATTTTAATGAACCAAATGCAGAAAGTCAGGTATTGAGCACACATGTTATGAACCCATTCTCATGTTCACAGGGATATTCTGAACACAAAACAAAAAGCACAGTAAGGCGACAATTAATTGAATCTGAAGGATTGAAAGATACTCCATTGAATGTCAAAGTTTCACATATAGTTGCATCAAAGAGAAAGTCAAATAAAACATGAACCAGCTGATGATATTAACTGTCATTCTCTAGATAACAGATTGGCAGCAATGACAACTTAACTGAATGAACATTTATGAACTCAGACAGCCAATTTGTATGTTGACATGTAGCAGATGATTGCTGAGAGACTTCATAAGGAATGAAGAGTTCCAGAATAACACGATAATATGAACAAAATTACATTATCTCAAGCATAAGCAAGTATACATACCTTTTTCTCAAGGAACTCTAGAGCCTGCTTCTGTGTGTTTACACCGCAAGCTGCACATTCCTGAGGCACCGCTTATACCATATCAAAAAGCAGGAAATGCAGCTATATAAAACATATAAAGCAATAATAACAGTTTGCCGCCTCCCCAAAGGCTCCCAAAGTCCCAGATACTATAAAGGGAAAAGGGAATCGACGTAAGTAAGTTTACCCATGTGTTTAGCTGTTAGTTATAACTTTGGTAACGGGAGTTCGAGTTTCACTGCAGCAAAGCTGCATTTTCACAATAAGGCTGAACCCCCACCCACCCAAAAAAAAAATACACAGACACACACTAATTGATGGCTAGAGCAGCTTCAAAATAAATATGATAAAGCCATATTGTCGCATTCCATCAGATTCCAAAGACAAAGGATTTTCCGCCATTACAAACAAAAATATACAATTCAAAATTAATCTGCATAATCATCGCCTTCCTTTTAAGAAATTTGCGCCTCAAAGTCTATCGTAAACTTTAATAATTACCACGCTGACCCCACCCGAACAATTTATTCCGAGAATGCAGGAATCACATGTGACCATCTTATCTACTATGAAGTACATGAATTCCAAAGATAAAAGCTGAATTCGCAGGACTTCTATGGAGCAAATAATGCTTTGCACTGCCACAGTTACTCATATTAGTAATAAATCCCATGAACAACTTAATGTTACCTCCATAGATGGCAATAGTAGATCATTATAACGCGGATCTCTTCCAATCATTTGCACAATTTCTTGATCATTCTCCATTCCCATGGCTTTCATCACAACCATTATAGGAACCTAAAATGAAAAACTCAAAAGCTACATCAACACAAATAATTAACAAAAGAGAAACCAATTCCTGGTGAAGTATAAACATGAAAATAATACCTTTGTCTGAAATTGATTGAGTTGCAGGTATACTTTCTCCTTTTCCATAAGTATTACAGTTTTACTTCTTAAGGCGGCGGTGCTGCTTGTAACTGATGCAATCAAACTAACAAACACGAATCTAGAGTGAGACAAACTCAAAAAGATAAATCAAGAATCTCTCTGGGAGACGCAGAACTAGCTCTTTTTTGTGCGGAAACAACTATGATCTATTTTTTTTATTTAAATGCATACAGTACAAAATTCTCAAACAAGCTCAAGTTCGTAGAACTTTCTTACAAAAACAGAGACTCGAAAATCTGAAAAAACAAATGCATGTAACATATAAACTTGAACCAACACAAACTAAAAAAAATAAAAAAAATACTCCCCAGTTAGGGTATTTTGGATCCATGAAGGACACAGCAAGTAGCAACAGCACGGCAATCTCTACACTTTACTTTTATTTAAATTTAAAATACATACAACTCCTTAATGAGCTCAAGTCTGCAGTGTATTCTTGAATATAGTGTTCAACACGAGATACAGGCCTACGCTAACTCATTTAAAACAAGAACTATAGATCACAAGTGAGAAAACAAAAAATTAGATTACCTCCCATACAAACCAAACTTCTCATTTGCTTTTGACACTTTGGTAAGGTCACGTTTTAAAGCATTAATATATTTAATGACACAATACAAAAAAATTTAAAAATTATATATTCTTATTTTAGTCATGAAGGCAAAACAAACAAAATCTCAAATGACTTTTTCTTTCTATATATAGCAAAAAAATACCAAAAATTTGTCTACACGTATGAAAAGTGTCCAAAAAGCAGATGAGAATATTGGTGTGGGCGAGAGAGTAATAACGAGTATTAATTAAATTATTTTGGATGGCAAACTACAGTTTACTTTTATTTGAATCCAAAATACACTCAAATCTCCTGAAAAAAGTTCAAGTTCGCCGATGAGAAACCTATGTCAACTCATTTTGAACAAGAACTAGAAATCAGAAGTGAAACAAACACCATATATATTCACTATATTCAACTCCATTGACAACAAAGAAAATATTGACACCACACTTTCTAAATACGGACACCTCCTTTTTTGTGGAACCCACTTGCTAAAATCCCATAATCATTTGTTTATTATTTGTTCTTAATTCTTGAGCCATTTCCTTATGGAGGAAAAAAAATAGAGGGAGTAGTATGATAGATAAAATTAGCAAAGCAATCTTGAAAATGGGTACAAAGATAGATAAAAGCCTAGGTAATACTCAAAGAACTACGAAACCACAGTGAGACAAAAGCCCAAAACCTAAAAATAAAAAATACCGGATCCATGGAGGAAACAACAGCACAGGAATAACTATAGTTTACTTCTATCTGAATCCAAAAAATACATAAAACACTAAACACCTAAGTAACCTCAAGTTCGCAGAGCGTTCATGAAAATAGTGTTCAAAGCGGATAAAGCCTACTAGCATAGTTGGAACTCATTTTGAACATAAACTGTCTGAAATATAACAATGACTCAGTGAGCTACATTTACCCAACAATTTATGAGAGGTGCTACAAATATGGGTCTGTAGTGCAGAACACTTCTTAATTTAATTTTCACATTGCCAATAGTACGCGAAATTGTTTTGACAGGTGAGATGTGTGCAAGTTCCAACTCTATCCAAGAAAATGCTCCATCCAAGAATATAAGTTATGGTAATTTATTTGCATTAAATTTGTAATTTTTGTTGTTAGAGACTTAGAGGAAGCACAAGGGGGTAGGGCAAATTCAAACCTAGGATCTACAGTTCACAATACATGCATCCTTAGTGACAATGTTTAAGGAAGCAACAACTTTGGTAGTATAACTTATTTGGTTTGAGTGTAAGACCAACTCATAGCCTTTTATGCTATCTTTCATTTCGGACAGGAAAAAAAAAAGAGAAGGATGCAAATAATTAGTAACACAAGGCTAAATATTCCTTGCACGGAATGGCCTCTGCTCTAATAATGCTCCATGTCATGGTAATGCATCTTAAACCTTATTAAATGAAATGCTTAAAATATTTTGAATGCTTAAGGCATCATATATATGGAACTCAATCATGAAATCGTAGATAAGGCAAGAAACAAAGGGGATAAAATACTTACTTTTGTTTTTTATCAACATCAATAATTATCCTATTATTTGAAAGTTGTTCCTGGATCAAAATCACCTACAAAACAAAAACAGAATGACATACATGCCAAAACAATGCAAGAGAAGTAACCTTCTTAATTTAATGACAGAATCAACTTGTATAACCTTATGCAAAAAATTTGGAAGACAGCAAATGTTACCAAGGAACTGACAAAGGTGGTATCCCGAAATTATTTGGGTCGACGGATGAAAATTATTTATTATAAATCAATGTGAAATCAAATAATGAGGGGAAAAAAGCAATAATAAAAAAAGTAGAATGACCAAAGAGAGACTAAAATAAGAACAGAAAACTTTTAAGTCCAAAATTTTAAGATAGGCAAATAAAGTGTGAATAACACAACAGGGGAAAGACACAATCATTTATTCAATAACCCAAACATTTTGCAAATAATTCTGTATATTTTTTAGGGGTTCCGCAAACAGAAAAAATTAAGCACTTCCATAGGAATCTTATTAAGACTGCATTATAGAATATCTAGAAGACAACTATCCAAAAGCACAATACGTATGCTCGTACAAAAAGACAGATGAATGAAATTACTACAATTTAAAGTATATGGAACGTAAATGTATTACAGATGAATGCAATTGCGCAACAGACTTCCAAATGACCGTAACTTACATTGTGCCACATAAATGCAATTTAGATTTAGAACCCTTAGTTTGTATGTTCAAAACATTAACCGGTACCATTGTAACACAAACACTAGCCAAAAAAGGATATATAATTTTCAGGGGAAAAAAGATGTTGGTACATGTGTCACGTCAACTATTCACATGTTTCAGGCTACCATTCAGTATGGATGCTAAATTGCAATAATTCCCCGAAGTTCACAATCAGCTTCATCTATATGATATAAAAATAGCAAAATAAATATTTACCTTTTCATTTCCTTTGACAATAAAATACCCCCCAGGATCAAGTGGACATTCGCCTAGCGAAATGAAAATTGAAAACATGAAAATCATCAGAAAAGTGCAGGACCACTATAGAATGAAAAACAGAAAACAAAGCAGCAGATCTCAACCAAGTTTGGCCAACTCAGCTTCATCCTTCCCATATAATACACAGCACCGACTTCGTAACATAACAGGCATTCTTCCGATGACTACATCTTTCTGCGATGGACGATAGTATAATCAGTAACATACAATCTCTAAAGGCAGTAATATGCACAACTTAAGCAAGAAACTAATATGCACAGCTATGCATGATGAATCACACATACCCTTTCACGTGTTTCCAGTTTATCACCACTTCCGTGTACGAATTCAATATGGGCTTTTATGGGTGCTGCATAACTGGCATAAAAACATGGCAAAAACACCAATGAGAATAAGTTTTAAAAGGATATATTTAAGGATGCCGTCATTTTAGAGCAAAGTTTCAAAGTCCTCGGCTATAAATGAAAAAAATAATACCAACTGAAAAAAATAAGTAGTTCAAAGGGGAAAAAGGTGTTGAGGATATGGCACTAACGTTAGGTCAGAGAGCCTGCACAACTGAGGGTTAATGGACAACTCAACACCATCACACATAATTGACGGTTCGGCAATTCTGACATCTTTAAACCTGTAACAGTTAACCCACAAGCCTAAGTGCATCATGCATCGTAAGCATGAGAAGCAAAATAGAACAAATAGAAGCAACAGTTTATTCAGAAGCAAAATAAAGTGCAAGAATTTCACAAAACCTAACGTGTCAACAAATGTCGATACCATGCCAACAAAATGATTGTGACAAAACATTAAAACTACAAGGGAAAAACATCGTGACATAACATCAAAACATTAGAATTATTGTGCCAAGGAAAAAAAAAAAAATTCATATATGTCTTCAAGGAAAACTGCGAGGGAAAGAAGGATACTTGAGGTATATATCTTTATGAATGGATCTGATTTCACTGTTAACTCGAAGAATCTTCTTGATACCAGTAGTCACAAAATAATTGTATGAATCCAAATGTTCTTTCACTAGCCCTCGTACCTAAACAGAAATAAACAACATAAAAGTACCAACCAGGTAAGCATACTAAAATAGAAATGTTAGTCTTATATAGTACTCCAATCAAGTCCAATTGACACATTCAACTTTTTGACACTATTCATTTATCTAAAAAATCTTTGATATTTCTTGCATTATATACCGGAAAACATAGTCATTTGTGATCTTGTTTTATTAGTATTCACTAATATTAAAAGGTTATTAACTCTTTATAATTTTATACAATGTAGAATTAATGATATTATCGATAGAAAATGCGCATCGGCGAGCGTGTTAAAGGATAATGTGTCTATTGGATTTGAATGGAGTAAGTAATAAAGATATGTTGTTTTGAAAGCCTTTGCATAATACAATCATCAAAGGACATAATAACTGTGAAAGAAAAACAATCACTTCAGAGTTTATTTATACTGCATGAAAATTAGTACCCTTGACCCGTCAAGAACGAATTTACAAAAGTGGCACACATATTAGATTAATGTTTACGGTTTGCAGCATAAAAATAACTTACCTTCAGGAATTCTGGAATGAGTTGAAATTTGTCTACGGTGGATTTTATTGGTGCTGATAAATATTCTTTATCCATACTGTGTAAAAGAACCAATATAAATCGAATTTAGTACACTAATCAAAAGTAATAGTGTTATACTACTACTTTAGTTTGCAACGGAACAAGATGGCAAGTGAAGTGCGCGGCAAAGGCAGACGCCAAAAACCTTGTGCGCCGAGGTACACATTCAGTTACCTAGGAAATTTCAATGTCATATGTACAAAAGGTCCACGTTTAATTATTTATACACCAACATTCAACACCATATATAACTTGTTAACATGAAACTTAACATAGCAGTTCTGATACCATCTTGCCTGTCATGCATTTGAGAAGGCGCTAAGAGCATTCAGGCGATGACAGGCCACGGCAACCCAAATTCAAAATTCAAGCAAGCAAATGCTTACTAAAATCACAAATGCTCATAAAAGACCGTCTCACGCATGCCACGGCCTATTTGTAACTAGAATGTGACTACTTTAGTGTTTGAAGTGACTATAGTAATTGCGAGGTTTTAAATTTTAAGCGCTAAAGATGTCACTTTATGAGTTAAAATAGCCACATTTTAGTTACAAGGAGGCCATCGCACACGTGCAACGGTTTCACACAGGACTTACTTTACCAAAATAGTGTTTCCTAAGCGGCAAATATCCATTCTAAAAGCATCGAACAACAAATAATATGTAAATAATAATACTAATAACTTATAACATAACAATTTTTAATAACTTAATAATACTAAAAACTTATAAAAATTAGGGATTTCTAATAATACTAAAAGTATTTCATAAATGTGATTAAAAAAAACTTAAATAACTCATAATTTAGGTAAAAGGAGAAAAAATTTATATGAATCATCATACATAATAGCCCAACAAAACAAATTCACAACTATATCAACTCAATTAATCATACATTATTAGGTTTCAATCAAACAAAACAAATTCACAACTATATATCAATCATCACTCACAATAACTCACAATTTTTGACTAAACTAACAAAATTAGTTGTAAATTAAATTAGAGTTTCAAGAAATAGGAATGATTAAAATACCTTCAATTAGGTGGCGGTGGTGGTCGAGATGTGGCGCGGTGGCCGGTCGACGGAGGGGCGGCAGACGGCCGTACTGCTGGCTGTCGGTACTGACTTCGGGTTTAGGGTAGATGATTTTTTAGGGAGAAAGTATTGTTTGTGTGTTTAGGGTTTAGGGTCTACTCGTCGATTTTCCTTCTCTTTGTTTAACTTTAATTTTTTTATTTTTTTTTTTTCTTCCTTAAATATATCAAGTCCATTAGAATAATACTCCGTACTCCGTAACACATTATTTCGGACTTTTTAGCCTAAATTCAATCGAATCAATTGAAATGAATGAACCAAACGAATTAATCGAATCGAATCTTTGAATCAACTAAATCGAACTGAATGATGAATTTGAATCAAATAATAATAATATTCTATGTTGAACTTAATATAAACATTGAATTGAATGAAATCGAATCGAATCAAAATGAATGAACTAAATCGAATGGTGAATCGAATCGAATGGAGTTGAACTGAAAATAAGCTGGAAAGAAAAAATGCCTAAATAAGTAAGTAATTTTTTGTGAATATTTCAAATACTTTGGAGAATACGTTAGGTAGTTATTACGAGTACAAATTGAGTTTTTCTAAATATATCCTTCAATTGTATTAACATATAAGTCAAATTTCTAAATATATCCTTCAATTGTATTAACACCATTATGAATACGTTAGTAGTTATTATAAATATACTCGTATTAATCAAGTAGATAAAATTAGAATAAATTCAAAAGTATATTATATGTGATCTCTAATTAAAGAGCACAAAAAAATATGAATAATGGTGTAGTGTTTTTATATTTTCACTTGAGAAAATAATGGTTAAAATCAATTTAAGTTGAAGACATAAAAAAGAATTAGAAAATCGATATAATTAGGTGTGAAGTACGTTGGAGTAATCAATTAATTGAACGGGGATATTATTGTCTTTTCACATCCGTGGACATTTGATACTACATGCACCCGGGTGCCCTCGACTGAGTCAATGCATCCCTTTGTAGTTAGTAACGGTTTTACAAAATGGACGAGGTTATTCTTTATAATGGAACGAAGCGTAATACCTTGACAATTTTATAAAATTCTGACGAAATAATAAATGAACAAAGCATAAGTCGGAAAATAACTCCCTAGGAGGCGTGGGAGCATATCAAAAACAAATATGAATTGCAGCTGAATCTTCTTTGAGCATACCCTACTGACCCAAAATCCTCGACAATTGCTGAAGCAGGCAGTCTGATGATCTGATCTAATCAGCATAGCTGTATCTGAGCGACCTAACATACCGAAAATTGTGCTGACTAGCTGAAACTTCGTTACAAAAGAAACAATTACCAGGATTTTCAAGATTTCGAGTTGTCTGTCTGTTGTATAAAGCTCGTCTCCATACCTTCCGAGAGGATGATTTTACGGTTGTCTGAGTACCTTCAAAGTAATAGACAGTAACACGGCTTTTGACAGAGCAATAGTCGTAAAAATCATCCACAACTCATGAAAAATTCAACAGAAACAATGTGTACTGTTATTTCACAGTACTTATTTAGCACAAACTGCACAAGCATCAGTCTTATAGGTACATCTTACGAATTTTTAAAGCTACTGAACTAAATCGACATGCAAATAACGAAAAATCAAAAGCATCAGGAACAGTCTGTACTTGACAAATTCAGAGTATATGTTGCTTTTCCGAAATAAGCATGCTTTTGTAGGCTGAGCTTGCAATGCAGGGGCGATCAATAAATTAATTTCCTGTCGTCGTCCATGAACTCTTGTTCCTCCATAGTATCGCAGAGCGCCTTACCCCTAGTTTCTGGCAAGCACAGAACAAGAAATCCGCACAGAAGCATCGACAGCCCGAAAATTCCATACGAATAGATTATGTTTTTCCTTCCTAGTAGAATCAACATTGGATCGAAAACTGAGCCCAAAATCATGGCCTGCCTTACCAGTGACGAAGCTGAGTTTCTAACACATGTCGGAAAGAGCTCTACCATGTACATCATTACCAGATTGAAGGCCATGCATGCACCAAATAGAGACACCAACTCCAGAGCGATGAGAATGTACCCGTTGTTTGTTCCTATGACAGAAAAGATTATGCATGTCGCTCCACTGATCGTGCAGAACCCGAGCAAAGAGGTCCTTCGGTTACAGTGTTGTAACCACCAGAGGAAAGTGAGCACAAACGTGGAGAGCGACAGTAATGCGTTAAATACTGAGGTCAAGTAGATGTTGAAACCTAAATTTCCGACACCCAAGAACATGCCAAAGTACATCAGGCCGACACCAAAAGCTAGCAACATCGATGCTAGCAATCGCTTCACAGCCCATCGTTTACCAAATAGAATCTTGAGGGAAGTGGAAGGGTCGATTTTAGGTAGTTTCTGCGCGTTGTGGACAACATGTGCTGGAAAGCTCGGACTAACAAGGGTGTTTGATCCTAGGCTTTTTAAGACGGCCATGGCATCGTTTTCTCTTCCTTGCATTAATAGCCATCTTGGGGACTCCAACGCAAAGACATAACACAATAACGAACATACAACTCCAGGAATCGAAGTCCATATATACAGATATCTCCACGACGATCCTTTGGTTAAGAAAGCAATGCCGGTCAAGACCAACAGGCCAAAAGAAATGGAAGAAAATCCAACCAACGCAGCCCGCGGACGCCATTTTTTTAAAACTCGTTCAGTCAACAAAATTAGTCCACATACTGCCACGGGAGCGCGGCCAGCACCAGATAAAAATCGACATATTGAGTACACCCAAATATTAGGAGAAAACGCAGACGCAAAAGCAGCTACTGACATTGCCAAGGAAGAGAGGCAAAGCAGTTTCTTTCGCCCAAGCGTTGAATCACCTAGTGTGGCCAGTAGCAAGCCACCCAAAAAGCAACCAACAAAGTAGGAAGTCGCTGGCATGCCTGCGAAAAACGAGTTGGCACATTCAAGATCGAACTCTGATATGATTGAACTGTGCACATTCCCTGAATCCCAAGCCCAGTCGGTCTTGGGGAGGTCGCATATGTTCGAGTTGTGGGTACAGGACGAGTTACTGGTCGTGCAGTGCCATGTTGGCTGTGCATGAGCAAAGACGCTGATGAAGGTTTGCTGACTGTCAAAAAATGTTGGCAACGAAACGAGGATCATTTGCAGAATTTGAGTCCAGTTCAGAGGGCCGATGCTATGCTCGATTGTCTCTTCCACGGACTGTATCAGCGGAGCTCTGATATCTTCCTCGTGTGGGTTTCCATTCCTCTCCATGATCAACTTGTCGGACTTGGATATCGTCGACTTTTATGTATCCTACACATTTTATCAGCAAAACAACAAAATTGTCATTGCAAGAAAAAACAGGTACAGTTGGAATTTAGTGAAAGCCTTTTTATAACTATATATTTTGTCGACAAAACAGAAAAAAATAAAAAACTCCAATAAAAAGCGATGAAGATAGTCGAATCTTTGAAGCTAAAACAAAAGAAAAGAAGAAAGCGATGAAGATAGTCGAATCTTTGAATTACCAGTGGTAGATTTGAAACAAGAACGATGCAACAGATTATTGTGATTTCAGCGTAATAACTACACTACAGAGGCATCATTCTTTTATAGCCATAATAATTCATGAGTATGAAATCATTAAAAAATTGCTCACATTGCTTACATGAATCACTATAATATTAAAGTCTTCTTAATATTCTATGATGCACCTCATGCTGAATTTTGTATTATAAACATTTACAATACCAGCCTGTGTTCAGCTTGTCACAGTCACCGTAACATGTACAATATCTCATCATTATTCTTCCAATTTCGTAACAGCTCAGTTTCCACATGTGCGTGAAAAATGAGACGGAACTGTTGGCGTTTGACACAATTTTTAATACATCAGTGTTTTTACTCGGCTTTTGAATCTATTGAATTTCATAAACCGACCACTTTAATTGTGGCAATTAATATACGGCGACTCTAATAGCCGCCGTGAATCAGTTTTCGTGGGTAAGGAGCGAACACAACAATCTTCCGCTTCCGCATTGAGAAAGGTATGTCACTTGTCACTTTTTCCTACAGAATCCTACAGCGAGTTGTGTGTTCAAACATCGTACTGAGAAACTAATGAAGATTTTTATTTTACTTATTTTCGTTTTCAACAATGAATCTGTTTTAAAAGGTTGCGTTCATCCGACTTCTTTGACTAGTATTCAGAAATAGAACGTGCTCATAATTAAGAAACGATTGACCTGGCCCTCCTATAAGAATAATAACTGCATTTAACAAAAAATCTCATGGTTCTTGCATTCTTAAAATATTCTCAAATCTCAAGTCAAATAGATCTACAATAATGATAAATAAACAATCTCTCGAGGAAAGGTCGTATGTGATCATCTCCTTATCAACCAGTCACACGTCCGATGACTATCAAGAAGGGATTGGATTTTTAGCATCCGATATAGATTTGAAAAATTACAAACGTTTTACGAGTCAATTTGTTTCTAAGTCTGTACATAACTTTGTCTTTGCTAAAACATAACGGTTTTTGAGTGACGAGTTGTAATACTCCGTATTTTTCGTATCTTATTATAAGCGGGTATCATATTATAAGTCGAGTTTTATATTTTGAGTCGAGTTTATACCTTCTCACTTCAACTCATTCTTTCACTCATTCATCATCATCATCATCATCATTGTATTTATCATTGTTTTTCACAGTCATCGTTATCGCCACCATCACCCTGCTCACCTACGTCTTCTTCCTCGCGGTTGGTTGCTGCTACTCTTCGATTCGAGCCGTGTTGCTTGAAGTTATCGTCTTTTATTCAAATTCGTCGATTTCTTCGTCTTATATTCCATATTTAACCTTCCGGTTTTTATTTTATTTTCGTCGATTTTGACCTAATTTTTGGGGTTTTTCAGATTAAATAAATTTATATGTCGATTAGTTATTATTTAAGTAGTATTTGATTCTATGATCGTTAATTGTAGAGCTTGACTTCGTGAGGAGGTGATTTTGGCGTTTGGACGATTTTGAGCTTGAGTTTGCGGGTTCGCTTCGAGGTAAGGCTTAACCTTACTTAGTTCGGTATTAGGGTAGTTTGAGTGCGTGTTGAGTGGTATGTGAGCTGAGGAGCAAGGAGGGGTCGGTGAGGTGTTGTTACTGCATTTGTTGTACGTCATCCTTGTTGCTGCTGACGCGTCGTTATGGTCGAGTGTGTGTATGATTGTTGAACCGAGTCTGTGTTAGGCCTGTTTAGGGTTAACCCCGCTGTGCTGCTGCTGAATTCCTGCTGTTAGTCGTCGTCTCGCGGCTGTCTTTCAATTTGTGTACTGTGATATGCCTTGTATACGTGATTCAGTGTGTTTGTGGGTATATTGAGATCGTTGCGAGCTGTTGTCGCTGTTGTCCGTGGTTATGGTTCACTTGTTTGGCTCGGTCTAGAGTTAACTTGTCATCGTAAGCTTGTAAAGTTGTAAGTATTACTGTATTAGGTAGCGTAAACCACCGCAATTACCCCCACCAACGCCGACTCGACCACTGCCGGCCACCTGACGACACGAGAACACTGTCAACAACACTAATCTCTGGTATATTTTGAATTATCTCTTTTTTTTTTTTTTTTTTTTGAAACCCTAATTTTCAATTTACAATTGATTTTCTTTTGTTTTTAAATATTATTATCAAATATTGTGGGTTATTGAATAAGTTGTAATAATGTTTGATTAATTTACGATTGATGTGGCGGCAATTGCATTTTGCAACTCTGCAATTGTTTTTATTCTTTTTCTTTTTCTAATAAATTTTATAATGTTATTTTTAGTACTATTATACATTATATTTGGTTTTGAAGTGGTTCAAATTTGAGAGGAGGATAAGAAAAATTAATGAATTAATGGAATTTTGAATGTTACTCCGTATATGAAAAGGTGGGAACTTGTCGATTTCGCGGGTGTTTGAGTGAAATTCGCTTCTGAAACAATAAAATACCTTATTCTTTTGGCTAAAATTAAACACAATTCTTTTGGTTTTAGTTTAAGTTTTATGTGTTACACTTGATTGGGAAATGGGTTTGATAATTTTGCCAAATTATAGTATTAGGATTAGTTTAATTTGGGATTTAGGGGATTTTTTTTCGTTTTAGGGTTCGCTTTGTAGAATTTGAGTTTGGGATTTTAGATCGGTTTTACTTGCCCTTTATAAGCTCTATGGAATTATCCAAAATGTCTATGGATTTTTTTTTTTTTTTTTTTTTGGATCAATTTATTCAATTTGGGTAGTTGAATTTGGGGTTTTCTCATTTCATTTCAACATTTTGTATATTGTAGTTTAGAGTCTAATTTTGCGAAAGGCGTCTTTAATTTGTTACATGAGGTAAAATGTATGGTGGTTGACGGTATATGAACTTATTATTACGGCATTGTGCTTGAAAAGTACATGTTACTTGTTAATCTGTCAAACAGCTAGTGGATAGTACTTCGTAGTGTCTTAGCATTTGTTACCAACCTCTCTTTTTTATACAGTTTGCTAAGGCGGTGAAAAATGAAGAGGATTATTTAGCTTGATCTTTTATGGATAATGAGGTTGTTAGGTTGAGGAATGTAAGTTACTGCGTACAAGGTTGTAATGTTGTATAAAGTTTGCCAAGATAATGAGGATAATTAAGCTTTATTGTTCATGGATAGTTCGGTTGTAAGATTGAGGAATGGAAGTTACGAGATTGTTGATGTGATTAGTATATATGTAGGAGCACATTTTGCTTTAAATCCGAGGAATCTTGCTTTGTCGAACAGCTAGTTAGTGTTAGCGTTTTAGCTTGGGCGCCTCATTTCTATATATTGCGGTTTGTAGCATTGTCATGTTTGTGTCAGATATGTAGTTTTGACTTTGCTATTTCTGACTCTTTGTCGTCTTTAATATGTTATTGATGATCGCTTGTGATTAGCTGTAACAACCTGGTTTTTCGTAACTTTAATTAAACTAAGGCGGAACATTAATTAAGTCTATATATTACAAAACCAGCTGTTAATCGTAATAAAACTCTAAGTACATAGTACGAGTTTAGAATAACAGGGTATAAGTTTAATTACATCCTCTCAAAATAGATTACAAAAATAAGGCCTTCAATCCCCTGATAGATCAACCACAAGACTCTGGTACCTGCATTAAACTCTCATCATTTTCCCGCACACTCTTTCGATACATGCAATTCTAAAACAATATGCTGAATGAATATTAAATAAACAAGGAAAACAAATAGCAAGCATGCAAGTAAAACATATAAGGAAATCATGATGATTCAATACGAGTATAAACCAATCAAATAACATACCACGCTCACAAATAATCATACTCAACAAATCACATTCCAATACTCAACCAAGTCATTCCGATAATCATCAAACAAACAAGGAAATGCATTCAACATGTGATAACAAATGAGTCTTCGTTAGTAAGGCGGAAGCATGCAGACATAATCCGCGCAGTAGCCGGTTGGGCCAACATAACTTGGACGTGACTACCAGGCTTAAAGATATCTAAGGTAATAAGGATGATTCAATCCCTTGTCTAATGTATGCATACACTACCTATCGAGGATCATACTTATTCGCTATTAAAAAGGTATCACCGACGAAAAAGTTCGACTATCACCAGAGACGGGTACTCTTGATGGGGTCAAGGCGTTCCAATTACTATTCTATGGGCCCGCTGAAGTATCAAGTATGCCCCATCCCCGAGGTTGATACCACACGTCAAACAAAGAATCTTAAGATCGTTGAATAGCCTTTCAACCTGGGTAGGAGCCCAAGTCCCCATGCCTACCTCGTTAACTTCGAATTTCAAGAGTCGCAACATGGCGAACAATCCTAGTATTTTATTCAAGTACTTGCTTTCTCAATTTCTCATTCTCTCGCTCATAAATAATAATAATGATTTAACTTGTAATATAAATATAACGTCGAACTTGTATAATGAAATTTTAGTAACAATGATTCTTGAGTAAAAGCAGAACACATAGAAAAACTTAATTATTTATTTTGAGTCAGATTCGTAACTTTTAAATATTTTTCACTATTCATTATTTTACTATTCACCGTATTTACTATTCATCGTATTTACTATTCATCGTATTTACTATTCCTCGTATTTACTATTCCTCGTATTTATACGTATTCGTATTTTCGTATTCCGTATTTGTACGTATTTTTATACTTCGTATTTTATTCGTATTTTATACGTATATGTATTCTTATACTTAGTATTTATTATTTTATTTTCTTTATACTTAGTATTTTTATTTTATTTTACTTTATTTATACTTAGTATCTTTATACTCTTATACATTTTTGTTATACTAAGGATATTTTAGAAAATAAAACTAAGCTTTTTATTTACTAAGTGTAAAATTCTAGTTTTAAAGGCGTTAGGTTCGTTTTGTATTTAGTGATTTGAAAAATGATTTCGGAAGTAAAATCTAATATAATCTAAGTACAAAATTCTAGGGTCAAAGTTGTTAAGTTCATTTTGTACTTAGTGATTTTAAATAACTTTTTAAAAGTGAAACTCGGTTTTATTTAGTCATATACTTAACTAATCTTTTAGCGGTTTCCATTTTTAGCGAGGTTGTCGTAGTTCATTTTAAATAGTCCGTATGTCCACATCCAAATTTAAGCATAGGTAGTAACACTCGATTTCATTCATTTTAATACGTGTAACGTTTATTTTTATCGGTTTTGTCAATTCTTTTTATTAACGATTTAATACATAAACAAATATAAACCTAATTACTATTCAAATTTAGTGACTAAGTGATAAATTTATTTTGACCAAAATTGACCCATTTTAAGGGTGAATGTCGTGTGGTCTATGTATGTTAGCCATCTATTTCTTTTTTTGTTTTTATTAATAAATCATTACTTTAACTATTTAATTTACTTAAGTGATAAAAATAAAAAAGTGGCAAAATCATTTTTGGTCTAAAAATCAACCCAAAACCGTGGCCTACTATACTTACACCATTTATTTTCGTTTTCTAATTTTATCGGTTTTTAACTTAAAGTTTTTATATACTAATTATTCATATTAACTTAAAGTGATTTAAACTAGTAAACATAAACAATAAATAACTAAAACTTATAAAATTATGAATCAAACTAACTATATAAATGAAGAACACATGGTTATTTGAAGAACCCTAATACTTTTAAAATGAACATTGATTAGTCAAATTTTTATATGTTTATATAATTTTCTCAAATTTTTCCTACAAGTCTAATTTAACTATACTAATCATAATATGTTATTTAGAAAAATTAAAACTAAAAATTGGTCCATGTAATTAAATTTGGCCGTGTATATGTATATATGTTCATAAATTTTGATTTTTTGATTTTTATACTTCTAATTCAACAACTAATTTATCTTATATTATTTATGTATTTAATCATAAGTGGAAAACATAACAAAACATTAACACACATAATTAAAATCATTCAAACACAAGAATAACAACAACATTCAAGAACACACATAATACCTTAAAACACTTAAAAATTCATAACAAATTCATTTTAAATCCTAAAAAAAACTAATTATATCCTCATGTTCATTTCATTATAAGTATTTTAAGCATGCAATAGACAAAAATTAAAACGAAAAATTAGACAAAAATTTAAGGGGGATGCCGTGTGGTTTTTCAATGTTACTCAAATATTATTTTTCGATTTTTGTCTCCTAATTTAACATATGAATACTAGGTGATATAATAAAACAATACATACATCAAAAACAATAACACATAATCAAATTCGAGGCGCTTTTCACATAAGAGTGCGGGAAGCACCTTAGTTAGGTTATGAGCTAAAAGATCAACAGTTGTCGGGGTCTACGATATGATCGAATTGGCTAAGATCGACTCCACCACCTTGCTCCTCGTCTTTGGTTAGGAGAGGTACATAAGAATGAAATAAACAAGTTAGTAATTTATTTTAAAACTAAACTAGCTAAACTAAAATTTCAAGTGTAGTAGTATTTAGGTTTAGGTGATGTTTTGATTTCTTTTATGATTTCGATTCATGTTCATATTTTAATTGTATTGTAAAAAGAGTAAGTGAGTACTAAACTATAAATGGTGAGGAGTTTATTTAAGTGTACTAATTATTTTAAGCAAATAAAATGAAAGTTTAAGGAAGAAAAGAGTTAAAGAGGATGAAGATTGTATGTGTTCTTGAGGTTGTATAAGAACATGGCTTACTTTGTTCTTGAGTTAGGTTTTTATTAGAGAGAAAATAAGCTAAGTGTTTGAGTTATATTGTGTGTGTGTGTGAGTATGTCGAGTAGTGTAGTAGTAGTTGTAGTAATTGTGTTTTGTTTTTGTAATGAATTGTAAAGTGTGAATGCATATCTATTTAATTGCATAAATCATTTAATTTAATTAAGCTACTAAATGATGATGACTAATATAGAGTGTAAGAAGGATTAGACAACATGCAAAAGGAGGTAAGGTGTGTAAGAATAGGGAAGAAAATTGAAGAAGCAAAGTTGGACTAGAGGTCCAAATATCTCGGCCACCACACACACCCAAGTCCCGATTTTTACGTTTTTGAAATTTTCGATTTACGCGTACGTGGAAAGTCTCAAAATGAAATATATAGTCTTGAAATAATGTTTAGAAGTGAGATCGAAAATAAAAATGAAAATAAACCTCAAAACGAAATCAATATAAAAATTGGGTATTAGGTTCCTCGCAAGTTTGAAATAAAATTTTATTTGATCGAAATATATATTTTTTTCGTTGAAAGTTATCGAATTAAATCATTATCCTCAAACGTCAAAAAGTTTATCAGTTTAGGCTTAGCGTAACTCAATATATCGAGTTTTAGTGAATGTGTTAGTTAAATCAAGGAGGAATAGTAATTTGATATTATTATTATATGTTGTGTTAGTAATAATCAATATGATTAAGCTTAAGCTATTTTAATTAGGTTTGGATTATGAGTAATTATATTTAAGAAAAGATTAGGTGACTTAATCACATTTAGGTGGCTTGGCCATTTAGTCAACGTTTGACCTCGATTTGCGTGCCAAAATTTGTCGTTGAGAAATTTGTCGTGTGTGCTTCATTTGATTTATCGAGTTTGAATATGAAAGAATAAAGTTCAAATTCTAAGTAATTCAAAATGGTTTTGGTTTAGGTGCAAAAATAATTGTAGTGTAATGTTTTAGGAATATGATGAGCGAGGATGATTATTTATTGATTTCCTAATTATAATTAGCTTAAATTAACACGGGGTGTTACAATCCTCCCCCCTTAAAGAAGTTTCGTCCCCGAAACTTAAAGTAATCTGGGTGGTTAAGGTTACCTGTGCTAAACAGCTCCGGGTACTTTTCCTTCATAGACGCTTGCCTCCCATGTTGCTTGTTCGCCTTGTCCCTCCAGAGAACCTTCACTAAGGGTATCGACTTGCGTCAGTAGAATTTGGTCTCTCTGCGAGAATTTCCACCGGTTTCTCGAGTAAAGCATGTTAGGCTCGATGGCGATCACATCGGCGTAATAATGTGACTCAGGTCACTTCAGTATCTTCCGGTGAGATCGTGAAATACATCGTGTACCTTGGATAAGTTTGGCGGTAAGGCGGTCGGTATGCCACCTCGCCAATTCGTTCAAGTATTTCATAGGGTCCGATGTACTTTGGACTAAGCTTCCTTTAGTCCGCGCGTCTTACCCCTTTCATGGGTGAGACCTTTAAGAAGACCTTATCTCCACTGTTGAACTCAATAGATCGACGGTGCTCGTTTGCATATTTCTTTTGCCGATCTTGAGCTGCTTGTAGTCGTTCTCGGATGATCTTGATGTGCTCAATCTGATCTTGTATAACCTGGGTCCGATCCACGTTGTCACTAGCGTCATCCCAACACACAGGACTGCGACATTTTCTCCCGTATAGTGCTTCAAAAGGAGCACAACCAAGGCTAGCGTGATGACTATTGTTGTATGAGAATTCAACGAGAGGTAAGCTCTTTTCCCAGTTCACGCTGAATTCCATCGTGCATGCCCTTAACATGTCTTCCAGTGTCTGGATAGTTCGCTCTGTCGGCCGCCGATTCTTTGGATGAAATCTGGTACTCATTTTCAATTTACTACCCAAAGCTTCTTGTAGTTTATTCCGGAAATGAGATGTAAACCTGGCGTCCCCGTGCTGATATGATGTCGAGGAACGCCATGGAGTCGTATTATTTCCTTTTCGTAGCTTTGGCGCTTCTTCCAATCCCCAAGTCTCTTTGATCGGACGAAGCTGAGTCGCTTTAGTTAGGCGATCCACAATAACCCATATCGCATCCTTGCCACCGATGTCCTTGGTAACCCCATGATAAAATCCATGGATATGGAATCCCACTTCCTCGAGGAATTTCCAGCGGTTGGGCGATCCTCCTGGTCTCTGGTGTTCAAATTTTACCTTCCGCAAATCATACATCTAGCCACGTGCTCGCGATCTCTCGCCTTCATCCTTATCCACCAGAAACGTAATTTCAGGTCCTTGTACATCTTGTCTGAGCCAGGATGTACCGAGTAGCGGGTACTATGTGCTTCGTCAAGGATTTTGCGTTTTAAGTCTTCATTATTAGGTATGCACCACCTGCCATTGAAGCGTAGACTCCCGTCAGTGTATACTTCAAACCCTTCTGTTCCTTCTGATGGAATTCTTTCCCTAATTTCCAACAATGCCGGGTCTTCCCATTGTAGCACTCGGATGTCATGATATAACTCTGGTTCAACCACCATTGCATTTAGGTCCGTGGTCGCCGATTGTACTGTGTCTAAGCTCACCTTTTTAGATCCTGGGCGATGTCCGAGGAATCTCCCAAATGTTGTTCGTAGTGTGTATTGTCTTACGACTCGGTGCATCGGCAACTACATTAGCCTTTCCTCGTGGTAAAGTAATTCAATCTTGTAATCTTTGATCGATTCTAACCATCTTCACGCCTCATGTTCAAATCTCTTTGGGTGAAGATGTACTTCAAGCTCTTGTGATCGATGTAGAACTTAATCTTTGACCCAGTAGAGATAATGACGCCAGATCTTTAATGCAAACACAACCGGCAAGTTCTAGGTCGTGAATTGGGTAATTCTTTTCATGCACCTTAAGTTGTCTGGATGCGTATGCTATTACTTTCCCCTGTTGCATCAAAACGCAACCCAAACCATTCAGTGAGGCGTCACTGTATACTTCGTACTCGTCCCCATCGGTTGGCAAGGTCAAGACCGGTGCTGTAGTAAGCCTCGTCTTAAGTTCTTGGAGCAACTTTACGCGATCATCGCTCCATCTGAACTTTGATTCCTTTTGTAGTAGTTTGGTCATTGGGCGGGCTACCTTTGAGAAATCGTGAACAAACCGATAATAGCCACCAATCCTAGGAAGCTCCTCGACTTGATGGATCGTTTTGGTGCTACCCATTCCTTCGACCTCGATCTTCAATTTGGATCCACCATTACACCTTCCTTGGAGATTACGTGGCCTAGGAACGCCACTTGGTCAAGCCAAAATTCACACTTTGAAAATTTAGGATACCATTTATGATCTCTCAAGATGCGCAGGATAATGTGCAGTGTTAGTGTGTTCTTCTTTATTCTTGGAATAGATCGGGATGTCGTCGATGAACACGACAACGCGGATGCCGAGATACTCGTGAAAGGTCCTGTTCATTTGGCCCATAAATACTGCTGGGGCGTTGGTAAGGCCGAACGGCATTACTTTGAACTCGTAATGTCCGTACCTTGACCTGAAAGCGGTCTTTTGTATATCTTCTTTCTGACCGCGATCCGATGGTATCCTCGATCTCGAGTCAATCTTGAGAAAACTCCTGCTCCCTTGAGTGGTCAAAGAGATCGTCTATCCTAGGCGGAGGATAACGATTCTTGATCGTCACTTTGTTCAATTCCACATGTCGATGCACGAGCCTCATGCTCCCATCCTTCTTCTTTGAAAAGTAGGTGCACCCTGGTGAAACACTCGGTCTTATAAATCCCAATTCAATCATCTCCTCCAACTGTTTCTTGAGTTCACGGAGCTCGGCAGAGCCATCCTGTATGGTGCTTTAGAAATAGGTGAGGTGCACAGTATGGTCGATCGAGAATTCGACATCTCGTGCGGGAGGCATACCGTAACGCGTGCGGGAAAACATCTGGTATTCATTCACGATTGGGATGTCTTCTATGCGTAGTTTGTCCTCGACCTTAGTAATGCTGCAAAAATACACCTGGTGTCCCTTTCTCTCCATACTTCGAAGCTTCAGTACAGACACTAGTTTCACTCCCCCTTTCCTCTTCAAACTCTGATATGATACCTCTTTCCCTTGGTTAGTTTTCAAAGTGATCTTCTGATCGTGGCATTTAAATGTCGCATTATGACGAGCTAGCCAGTTCATCCCCAGAATTACATCGAACTCGGGAAGGTCAAACAATACAAGGTCTGACAGGAACTCTGTGTTGTGGATTGAGATTTTTACATTATTGTATTTTGACGAACAAGGAATATTTTTACCATCTGGTAGTGATATATTAGTTTTAATTTGTGAGGGATTTGTGAGTTTGGATTGTTTGATAAATTTTGAGGATATAAATGATAATGAAGCTCCCGTATCGAATAAAATGAAAGCAGGCACAGAGTTAACCAGAAATTTACCGGTGATGACGTCGACATCGATAATGTCGTCAGCACTTTCCTCAGCTTCTGACAGGACGTAAACGCGCCCCTGAACTCGGCGGTGGCGGTGGTCCCGTGTTGCCTTATCGCCAAAGATTCCTCTTAGGACATTCATTAGCTTTGTGCCCCACAACTTTGCATAGGAAGCACACCACGGGTTCCCCATTACAACGTTTTCCCGGGTGAATAGGTTGTCGGCAGAAACGGCACTGATTTGCTTGGAAGGCCGGAGGTCCGGGAATTTGGGAATTATTCTTTGCGACGTAAGGAGTGGTATTGCGGTTGGAGAACTGAGACCTGCCCTGGTTCCTGTTGCGGTTGTCTTGATTCTGATAACCGGGGCGACCGAACATTGGCTTATGGATAAAGCTAGCACTCGCCACAGAAGGCGTAAAGGTCTTCTTCTTTTTCTTCTCCTCAGCTTCTCCTTTTTGGATGGAGGCCCAGATACACGTTGCCTTTTCGTAGGCTTCCGCGAAGTTCTTGCAGGTGAACCCGCTCATGTTCGCCCTCCTCGGTAGTAAGTCATGCCTCTTACGTGCACAGTTGCAAGTTCCTCCTCGTTAGTTATAATCCTAGGAGCGAACTTGGACAGTTCCTGGTATTTTTCCGTGTACGCTTGAAGGGACATATCGCCCTGGCTCAGGTTCCTGAACTCCTCTTCCTTATCCCATTTCAATTCCTCCCCAAAATACTTGTTTTCCAGCAGAGTCTTGAATTCACTCCAGGTGTAGATTCTTAAGGGAAAGGTGGACCTGATTAAACGCCACCAACTGTTGGCCTCTCCCTTGAGGTAGTAGGCCACTACGTTCACTCTCTCGTTAGCCGGAGTCTTGCTAAGATCTAGCAACTTCTCCATCTCTTCAATCCACTCTGTCAAGACTGTGGGGTTGACAGAGCCAGAATATGGTTGGGGTCGATGTTTGGAGAATCTTTCAAATGCGGACTGGTTGTTTCCGCCACCCTGATGTTGGTGCATATTTTGTGCAATTTTTGTGATTGCATCTTCGAACCCTTTCCTCCTTGCTTCTTCTTGACAAAATGTTGGCGAAGTTCGGTCATCCATGTTGTTTAAGTTGTTTGCATCCATTCTGAAAAATATTAGGTAGTATGAGTTTTGAGTAGATCCCAAATGTGACACATAATAGAGTACAAGGTAAAACACATTTCATTGATAATGTAAAAGGGTTACATCAAAAGTTACAAAGCCTCCTAATACATTCTCTATGAAATGAACTAAGGTGATAACTTAGATACAAGTTCAAAGAAAATAACACAAAAGTTTAGATACATTCTCAAGAGTTATGAAATTTGATCGAGAATGACAAAAGGTTAACCCTAGATCCTAAGCAAATTTTGAGTAGCGATGCTCCTCCTCCATGACTATGCTTATACTTGACAGCATAAGTCATGTCGCTCAAACCAAGTTTGAAATCCTCCCAGCTTAGGTAGTACTCACCCTCAAGTATAGCTGGGGAGCGTAGTCGCCTCCACCATGCTTTGGCCTCCTCGTCAAGGCATGCAGCTGCTAGGGAGGTTTTCCATTCCTCTCTAACGGAGTGTTCCAGGAACCTCGCATTCATACTCCTGATCCATGGGTAGAGTGTCCCACTGATTCCCTCAAATGTCTCAGGTTTTCCCTGCATGAACGCTTCGATCACATCTGTATATTCTGAGGATCGGCGGAGGTGATCAGGAATTCGATGTTCCATATACGGAGTCTTAAGTGCCCTAGTCTTCCAGTCGACTTCCGCATTGCTCGAGTCCTGTGATCTCTTCCAGGACTTCAATTGTTGACGTCGCGCGTAGGCCTCGATGGCTTTCTTGCGGGCCTTCTCTTTTGGTGTCCATTCAGAGTACTTCTTACCGCACGGTAGTCTCATCTGAAATCAATTTAGATCAGGTAACTCAAATGAGATTTGGAAGTAACAACATGTATGTAAAATTTTAAAATAATGAATTAAGAAAAGCACATGACTAGGTAGTAACATAACGTCTCCATATATATAAACATATACATGGGTATAATATTACATTTCAAAGGAATATAATACATAAGTTCACCAAACGTCACATCCGAATATAACACCCATAGCCGTAGGAAAAGAAGACGATATTAAGATCGTTCTTAGGATGGTTAAAAGTCGGTTACATATATTTTACAAACTGGAGTCCAAAGACCCTAAATATGATTTGCGACCCTGAAGAGTCTCCCTGATAGAAGATCCCTCTCCCAGACTGGGAGTAGTTCAGCTGGCAATGGAGGATAGTCGTGCCTTAATTCTTGATACATCAAGTTCTCAAGTAATTCTTCGTGCTCCATCCACCCTGGTGGTTGCATCTCCCTCAGAAGTGGGTCGGGGTGACACATGCGATCCATATATCGATCGTAATCCAGGAGGAGTTGCCATCCTAGTGGTGTCCAAAACTCGTCGTACGGGTGAAAGCTCTCAATCAGCGTCAGGCCTAAGCCAATGCCCCTAGTGTGGTAGGGTCTAGTCGTCGTGATCCCATTAGCTTCCACGTATTGCTCTATGACGTGGGAATGGCTACATATATACGCATCTCGTGGCATCATCGGTGGACGTTGTGGTAGATTGTTACGGGAGAAACTGTAGTACGTCATCCTAAGGGCCTTTGTCAAACTAGAGTTAGCCATAGAGCAAATAGCAAGTAAAGAATCATAAAGTTAAGATTCTAACGCTCATCTAACTAGTTCATCATTATTTGGTCGGTCCTTAAGATTCTACCCTTCTCACATTTTAAAACTGATCTAAGTTATTATTTATCGATCTAGAGATTTCTAGTTTATTATTTTATCCTATAAGTCTATGCCTGACATACGATATGAATGTCTGGCCCAGGTGTCGCCTCGCTATGTGAGATAACTTTAAGTCATTCACGGTCGCAAGACAGCTTTGATACCAACTGTAACAACCTGGTTTTTCGTGACTTTAATTAAACTAAGGCGGAACATTAATTAAGTCTATATATTACAAAACCAGCTGTTAATCGTAATAAAACTCTAAGTACATAGTACGAGTTTAGAATAACAGGGTATAAGTTTAATTACATCCTCTCAAAATAGATTACAAAAATAAGGCCTTCAATCCCCTGATAGATCAACGGTCAAGACTCGGGGTACCTGCATTAAACTCTCATCATTTTCCCGCACACTCTTTCGATACATGCAATTCTAAAACAATATGCTGAATGAATATTAAATAAACAAGGAAAACAAATAGCAAGCATGCAAGTAAAACATATAAGGAAATCATGATGATTCAATACGAGTATAAACCAATCAAATAACATACCACGCTCACAAATAATCATACTCAACAAATCACATTCCAATACTCAACCAAGTCATTCCGATAATCATCAAACAAACAAGGAAATGCATTCAACATGTGATAACAAATGAGTCTTCGTTAGTAAGGCGGAAGCATGCAGACATAATCCATGCGATGGCCGTAGGGCCAACATAACTTGGACGTGACTACCAGGCTTAAAGATATCTAAGGTAATAAGGATGATTCAATCCCTTGTCTAATGTATGCATACACTACCTATCGAGGATCATACTTATTCGCTATTCAAAAGGTATCACCGACGAAAAAGTTCGACTATCACCAGAGACGGGTACCCCCGGATGGGGTTGGCGTTTCAATTACTATTCTATGGGCCCGCTGAAGTATCAAGTATGCCCCATCCTCGAGGTTGATACCACACGTCAAACAAAGAATCTTAAGATCGTTGAATAGCCTTGGGCAACTCGGGTGGAGCCCAAGTCCCCATAGACGACTACCTCGTTAACTTCGAATTTCAAGAGTCGCAACATGGCGAACAATCCTAGTATTTTATTCAAGTACTTGCTTTCTCAATTTCTCATTCTCTCGTTCATAAATAATAATAATGACGAACTTGTAATATAAATATAACGTCGAACTTGGATAATGAAATTTTAATGTAATGATTCTTGAGGTAAAAGCAGAACACATAGAAAAACTTAATTATTTATTTTGAGTCCGTTCGTAACTTTTAAATATTTTTCACTATTCATTATTTTACTATTCACCGTATTTACTATTCATCGTATTTACTATTCATCGTATTTACTATTCCTCGTATTTACTATTCCTCGTATTTATACGTATTCGTATTTTCGTATTCCGTATTTGTACGTATTTTTATACTTCGTATTTTATTCGTATTTTATACGTATATGTATTCTTATACTTAGTATTTATTATTTTATTTTCTTTATACTTAGTATTTTTATTTTATTTTACTTTATTTATACTTAGTATCTTTATACTCTTATACATTTTTGTTATACTAAGGATATTTTAGAAAATAAAACTAAGCTTTTTATTTACTAAGTGTAAAATTCTAGTTTTAAAGTCGTTAGGTTCGTTTTGTATTTAGTGATTTGAAAAATGATTTCGGAAGTAAAATCTAATATAATCTAAGTACAAAATTCTAGGGTCAAAGTTGTTAAGTTCATTTTGTACTTAGTGATTTTAAATAACTTTTTAAAAGTGAAACTCGGTTTTATTTAGTCATATACTTAACTAATCTTTTAGCGGTTTCCATTTTTAACGAGGTTGTCGTAGTTCATTTTAAATAGTCCGTATGTCCACATCCAAATTTAAGCATAGGTAGTAACACTCGATTTCATTCATTTTAATACGTGTAACGTTTATTTTTATCGGTTTTGTCAATTCTTTTTATTAACGATTTAATACATAAACAAATATAAACCTAATTACTATTCAAATTTAGTGACTAAGTGATAAATTTATTTTGACCAAAATTGACCCATTTTAAGGGTGAATGTCGTGTGGTCTATGTATGTTAGCCATCTATTTCTTTTTGTTTTTATTAATAAATCATTACTTTAACTATTTAATTTACTTAAGTGATAAAAATAAAAAAGTGGCAAAATCATTTTTGGTCTAAAAATCAACCCAAAACCGTGGCCTACTATACTTACACCATTTATTTTCGTTTTCTAATTTTATCGGTTTTTAACTTAAAGTTTTTATATACTAATTATTCATATTAACTTAAAGTGATTTAAACTAGTAAACATAAACAATAAATAACTAAAACTTATAAAATTATGAATCAAACTAACTATATAAATGAAGAACACATGGTTATTTGAAGAACCCTAATACTTTTAAAATGAACATTGATTAGTCAAATTTTTATATGTTTATATAATTTTCTCAAATTTTTCCTACAAGTCTAATTTAACTATACTAATCATAATATGTTATTTAGAAAAATTAAAACTAAAAATTGGTCCATGTAATTAAATTTGGCCGTGTATATGTATATATGTTCATAAATTTTGATTTTTTGATTTTTATACTTCTAATTCAACAACTAATTTATCTTATATTATTTATGTATTTAATCATAAGTGGAAAACATAACAAAACATTAACACACATAATTAAAATCATTCAAACACAAGAATAACAACAACATTCAAGAACACACATAATACCTTAAAACACTTAAAAATTCATAACAAATTCATTTTAAATCCTAAAAAAAACTAATTATATCCTCATGTTCATTTCATTATAAGTATTTTAAGCATGCAATAGACAAAAATTAAAACGAAAAATTAGACAAAAATTTAAGGGGGATGCCGTGTGGTTTTTCAATGTTACTCAAATATTATTTTTCGATTTTTGTCTCCTAATTTAACATATGAATACTAGGTGATATAATAAAACAATACATACATCAAAAACAATAACACATAATCAAATTAGTAGCTTTTCACATAAGAGTGCGGGAAGCACCTTAGTTAGGTTATGAGCTAAAAGATCAACAGTTGTCGGGGTCTACGATATGATCGAATTGGCTAAGATCGACTCCACCACCTTGCTCCTCGTCTTTGGTTAGGAGAGGTACATAAGAATGAAATAAACAAGTTAGTAATTTATTTTAAAACTAAACTAGCTAAACTAAAATTTCAAGTGTAGTAGTATTTAGGTTTAGGTGATGTTTTGATTTCTTTTATGATTTCGATTCATGTTCATATTTTAATTGTATTGTAAAAAGAGTAAGTGAGTACTAAACTATAAATGGTGAGGAGTTTATTTAAGTGTACTAATTATTTTAAGCAAATAAAATGAAAGTTTAAGGAAGAAAAGAGTTAAAGAGGATGAAGATTGTATGTGTTCTTGAGGTTGTATAAGAACATGGCTTACTTTGTTCTTGAGTTAGGTTTTTATTAGAGAGAAAATAAGCTAAGTGTTTGAGTTATATTGTGTGTGTGTGTGTGAGTATGTCGAGTAGTGTAGTAGTAGTTGTAGTAATTGTGTTTTGTTTTTGTAATGAATTGTAAAGTGTGAATGCATATCTATTTAATTGCATAAATCATTTAATTTAATTAAGCTACTAAATGATGATGACTAATATAGAGTGTAAGAAGGATTAGACAACATGCAAAAGGAGGTAAGGTGTGTAAGAATAGGGAAGAAAATTGAAGAAGCAAAGTTGGACTAGAGGTCCAAATATCTCGGCCACCACACACACCCAAGTCCCGATTTTTACGTTTTTGAAATTTTCGATTTACGCGTACGTGGAAAGTCTCAAAATGAAATATATAGTCTTGAAATAATGTTTAGAAGTGAGATCGAAAATAAAAATGAAAATAAACCTCAAAACGAAATCAATATAAAAATTGGGTATTAGGTTCCTCATGAGTTTGAAATAAAATTTTATTTGATCGAAATATATTTTTTTCGTTGAAAGTTATCGAATTAAATCATTATCCTCAAACGTCAAAAAGTTTATCAGTTTAGGCTTAGCGTAACTCAATATATCGAGTTTTAGTGAATGTGTTAGTTAAATCAAGGAGGAATAGTAATTTGATATTATTATTATATGTTGTGTTAGTAATAATCAATATGATTAAGCTTAAGCTATTTTAATTAGGTTTGGATTATGAGTAATTATATTTAAGAAAAGATTAGGTGACTTAATCACATTTAGGTGGCTTGGCCATTTAGTCAACGTTTGACCTCGATTTGCGTGCCAAAATTTGTCGTTGAGAAATTTGTCGTGTGTGCTTCATTTGATTTATCGAGTTTGAATATGAAAGAATAAAGTTCAAATTCTAAGTAATTCAAAATGGTTTTGGTTTAGGTGCAAAAATAATTGTAGTGTAATGTTTTAGGAATATGATGAGCGAGGATGATTATTTATTGATTTCCTAATTATAATTAGCTTAAATTAACACGGGGTGTTACATTAGCTTTCTGGTTTATTATGAGTTGAATATCTGTTTTTGAGTCAATAAGAAGGGTGTTCGTCCGTGTTGCTTTATGCCTCCATATATTTTGATAATTTGGTTTTTTTTTACTCGTTTTGCGCTTGATCACACAAAGTTGGCTTTAATCATGCGTTTGAATTAATGTCATCAGGCACAAAGCCCATTACTTGACGATGATCTTTCTGAAAGATATTGTGCCAGCCGCTCAGAATAACATTCATACGCGCTTCATTCTCTTGGACAAAGGCAAGTTCGGCAGAGAAGGCGAAACCAAGACTTGCTTGGCCCTTGTGGCCGATGAGACTGCCGCAGTACATTTTCAACTGTGGGGGGTTGAGTGCGATGCTTTTCAAGCAGGTGATATCATCCAACTCTCGAACGGTATATTTTCTTATCAGCGAAACAATCTCGTGTTGAGGGCCGGTAAAAGAGGGACGATCGAGAAGATCGGGGAGTTTACTTTGCCATATGTTGAATCGCCCAACATTAGCGAGATAACGTGGCTTCCCGATCCCAAAAACCCCCAGAAATACGTGGCCGGGAAGATTGTTTCTCCTTACTCTCGCATCTTTCCTCCGCCTTGCTAATCTATGATTCCCTCTGAAAACTTTCTTGGTTTACCATCTTTTACGAGTATGGTCTCATTTATTGTTATGTCCCCCAAATGGCATAAGCTATATATGACATGAGATGGCCATTTCATTCATCAAAGTCGAGAAGCTCACCAGAACTGACACAGCCGAGATGAAGATAGTCGAATCTTTGAATTACCAGTGATAGATTTGAAACAAGAACGAAGCAACAGATTACTGTGATTTCAGCGTTATAACTACACTGCAGAGGCATCATTCTTTTATAGCCATAATAATTCATGTACAATATCTCATCATTATTCTTCTTATTTCGTAACAGCTCAGTTTCCACATGTGTGTGAAAAATGAGACGGAACTGTTGGCATTTGACACAATTTTTAATACATCAGTGTTTTTACTCGGCTTTTGAACCCTTCAGCGAGTTGTGTGTTCAAACATCGTACTGAGCTTCTTTACAAAAGAAACTAATGAAGATTTTTATTTTACTTTTTTTTTTCGTTTTCAACAATGAATCTGTTTTAGAAGGTTGCGTTCATCCGACTTCTTTGACGAGTATTGAGATAAAGAACGTGCTCATAATTAAGAAACGATTGACTTTGGCCCTCCTATAAGAATAATAACTGCATTTAACAAAAAATCTCATGGTTCTTGCATTCTTAAAATATTCTCAAATCTCAAGTCAAATAGATCGACAATAATGATAAATAAACAATCTCTCGAGGAAAGGTCGTATGTGATCATCTCCTTATCAACCAGTCACACGTCCGATGACTATCAGGAAGGGATTGGATTTTTAGCATCCGATATAGATTGGAAAAATTACAAAGGTTTTACGAGTCAATTTGTTTCTAAGTCTGTACATAACTTTGTCTTTGCAAAAACATAACGGTTTTTGAGTGACTGGTACTTTAAAAAGGGAAGAGCATCAACTACTTCACGGTCAAGAAGCGCAGACGGTTTTACAAGTCATTCTGATGTTGTTCATTATATTCACGGGACAAAACAATAGTAGTTCCATGTAGAATGGTTTAATATTTCTTGGTCTAGTCAATATATACAGCTGAACTCGAAATACACGAGTACCTGCACAGTGACTCTCAGTCCAGAGTACCAGCCAACTAGTTTCCGAATCTTCAGAATCATTCCACAGCAATGTGACAGGAACCAGCTCGAGTAAACTTCCAGTTTTAGGATTTCGAGATGGAAGCTGGTGCTCCCGGTCCTGCTATCGGCAGAGATCATTAAATTCGTGGCACGAATATATATTAACAACAATGACGTCTTTACGCCTTAATTCAAAGAAACTACTGCTGCTATATCAAGTCGTTGTAGCGTGAACTTTTCCAGATTGGTTAATCTGATGAATAAAGAGCGCAGCATAACCAAAGAATATGTGTTTTTGCTCCGTTTGTGGTAGAAAAATAGCATTACCAATCCAAACCCAAAAACTTTACAGTCAACATCGCATCAAAACAGAGAAAACTAGGCGTAAGATCATGGCACGTCTTACCAAGCACAAGGTCAAAATCCTAACACGAGTGGGAAAGACGGAAAGAGCTAAAGAATGTACAATGAGTCAATGACACTAGATTGTTCATTGTAGGTCATGAAAGCAAACCATTACTGCAACTACAACACGATTATTAGTATCGTGTGATGTTTGGAAAGTTTGGGCTACTTTGGCTTTCGGATCCTAGGTTTCTCGAGACATCAGTGGCACATATTTCTATGTATGAGCAACCAGATACAGTAGAAACAAGATGGCTCAGTGTTGCGCAAATCATACACGTCTGACTACTAGGCCAAGGGACAACAAGTTCAGTACGATAAATGAATCCATTTAGACGTGGAGTCTATCGTACACACGCCCTCTTTCAGCCGAGACATCATTATTGACCTTCTCCGGTATTTTTAAACCCAGGAGGTTATTATGGTTACCCTCTGCAGAAAACTGCACAGATTGACTGTTACGTGACAATACGAGAAATGCATATCATTTAGTGAGAGCTATTTTGGTGTATTCCACGCAAAAATTCCTAACCAAATAATGAATCGTAAAGGGAAAATACAGCCAGAAATTAACCTATTAATTACAGTTGATAGTGCAGAAGCCTAGAAACGAGGTCTTTCTGTTGTACTGCTGAACCCACCACAGGAAAGTGAGTGCAGACGAGGAAAGGGACAACAATCCGTGGAATACTAGGGTCAATTAGATATTGAAATCCAAATTCCCGATCCCTAAGAACATGCCAAAGTACATAAGTGCGATGCCAAAAGTTAGCATAGTCGATGCCAGCAATCGTTTCACAGCCCACGGTCTACTGAGTACGATCTTGATGGAGGCAAAGGGATGGGTAAAAGGTAGCTTTTGTTCTGTGTCGGTGTTTGGGAAGCTCGAGAAGATTTGGTTTGCTGATCCTAGCTTTGTTAGCAAGACTATGGCGTCCTTTTTGCGGCCTTGCATGATCAGCCATCTTGGAGAATCATACAGAAAAAAATGACACAGTAGACTGCATATAATCCCAGGAATCGAAGACCATAAATACAAATTTCTCCACGAAAACCCTCTGTTTATATAAGCTGTACCAGCCAATATCAACATTCCAATAGAGAAAGAGACGAATGCGGCCATGATTGCCTGAGGTCGCCACTTCTTTGAAACTCTCTCCGATAACAAAATCAGAACAGAGGTTCCAACAGATGCGCGACCAAACCCACATATAAATCGACATACTGAGTACACCCATATATTAGGTGAAAATGCAGACGCAAAAGCAGCTAGGGACATTACCATGGTAGAGATACAAAGCAGATTCTTTCGCCCTAGCGATGAATCACCAAGCGCGACCAGTATCAGGCCACCTAGTAAGCTACCAACGAAGAAAGAAGTCGCTGGCATGCCTGCAAAAACCGAGCTGGCACATTCAAGATTCCACTCTGACACCATTGACGTGTGCACAGTCGCGGAATCCCAAGTCCAGTCAGTCTTGGGGAGATCGCATATGTTCGAGTTGTAGGTGCAGGACCCGTCACTGCTGATGCAGTGCCATGTTGGCTGCGCATCAGAGAAGATGCTCATGAATATTTGCTGAACGTCGAACAATGATGGTAGTGTGACTAGAATGGCTTGGAGGATCTGAGTGAAGTTCAAGCGTCCAATGCTCTACTCGATCATCTCATCCACAGACAGAATCAGCGGAGCTTTCACGTCCTCTTCAGGTGAACTTCCATCCCGCTCCATGAACGACAATATTGCTGCTGCTTTTCTCATACAGGGTTTATCAAGAACCAAAGAAATACTTAAAAACGAAGAACAAAAAAATTGCGCTTGTATTTCTGATAAGCCTTCATATTTATGAAAAATACGTAAAGTATTATCGAACTTACCGAAGGTAGACTCGCAGGAAGAAGCAACAATGTTACAGGCTCTCCTACATATTAACTACACCATAGAAACATTAACTTTATAGACAAAAAAATCAAATGACTAGAACTACAATTTCAAAGTAATATTAAAATAATTCTCACATTTCTAGCAAGAATGAATATACGGAGTATAATTTAATTTAAAGTCGTCTTCATATAATTATTCAGACGAGCAGATCATGCATACTATATATATACAAATACATTAATGCATAATCAATTATAATCATATGTTATATTTGGAAGATGATAGGTTGATACGCTGTGTCAAATCCATTTTTTTGTTTTTTTGAAAGAAAGAATCATTTCATTAATAAATAGTCATACGACATCTACAACATGTGTCAATTGGATACAAATCGACTAAAGCCAAATAAAAGAAACTCTCGTTCAAAGAAAGATCTGTATACTTGAATTGCTCCAAAGTACGTCCTCTATCATATCGCCGCAAACAGCTTTTCACAAGAGGATCGAAGAATCTTGAGCCTTGACGGGAAACAATTTCATCTAACCAAATTGATTGTAACCAACAAACCGACAACACGTGTAACGTCAGATCTTCCACATCTTCATCATAAGATAAACGACTAAGCCACTCTTACCTATATTTCCAATAGGACTGAAGCCCAGAAAATTAGGACTGAAAAAACTCCAAAAAAAGAGACCGACAAATGGATCTCGCAAAAAACGAGACCTCTTATTTATTAATTTATAGAAATTCATACTTAATAATTGATAAAGAAAGTTATTTGGGGGCTTACCATCGATTAATTGTCGATGGAAGCCCCAACTTTGAATTGGATGAGATTAGGGTTTTTTCAAAGAGGGAGAAAAAGAGAGAATTAGGGTTTTTTGTTAAGCGGAATGTTAATTCATTTTTGTGTCAAATGCATTTTTGACACAACCAATAATATTGCGCCACTTGAATCTTGTTGTCTTAATTGTAATTTTTTTTTTATCTAATTTTACAAATTGTAATTTAATTTTTCCGTATTTGTTTTAATTTTATATGGTGTATTGTATTTTTGTATGTATTTTATACGGTCTATATTTATACGTTGTTTTTTATACATAAATTTGCATTTTCACAATTTTAGACTTTTTATATATTTTTTTTTATGAATTTCGTTTTTTGGAATTTTTTTTATTAATAACTGAAACTTTTTTTTTTTTAATTTTTAAATTAGTTAGAGTTATTTATTTTAATTTTGTAGGGAGTAGTAGTTTTAAAAATTAAATGTTTTAAGTTAGAGGTGATAATGCATCATTAGGAACTTATTCAATGACTTTGGTCATTTTGAAGTATATAAACATCAAAAACTCATGTTACTTGGTCGATGTGGGATATGGAAGTTGTCAAAACTAAAAAATCTTCCTTCAGTATTAGTAGACTTGATAGTTTTAAAAGTGAAAGTGTTAAGTTAGAGGTGATATTGTATTGTTAGTAACTTTATTGATAGCTTTCATCATTTTGAACAGGGCCGTAGTTTTAAATACGGAGGCTTGGTTCTAAAAATACGAATGAGGCCCTAATTAATTATTGTACTCGTATGTTGTGAAAATAGTATACTCCGTATAGTGTTTAGAAAATAAATTATTATTTACTATTACAAAAAAGTAAATAATAATAATAAATCAATTATTCAAAAGTGAACTTTTTTTTTAATACTTAATCAAAATTACAATTATTTTTATGCAAAATTTGTCAGTAGTGGGTATCAAACTCTCGATACCTCTATCCTTTATACAAAGCAATCACCACAGGGACACTTGGCACCCTGTGGTGACACTTTGACTTTCAAGATGGGCCCCTCCACTATTCCTACCCAATTAATTTCTCAAATTTTAACAATTTTTGACAAACAGCCGTGCTCCATAGTTGAATATTGATCTTTATATTTATTTTATTTTTCAATTTTATTTTTTTTGCCTTGATAATTACAAAATCCATACAATTATAAAATAAAACAATTACAACTTTAATAGACTAAAACTGAACTTAAAATGAATCAAATTATAAAATTGAAAAATATTTAAGAAAAAAAAATAGATTACGGTAAAATTTGAACTTTTGTATAGCAATTTTTTTTTTGTATAATCTTATAAGATATATGTATATAAAATTAAAATATTGCAATTAAAATCGTATAAATGTATTATTATAATTACATAATTAATTGTAATTACATCACCGTCACAAAAGATCCACCAACGACGGCCACCCTATTCACTCCGGCGGAGGGAGCGGTGGCGGCTCCAGTGTGAGTGTAGCGGCGATAGATGACGGCGGCCATGACTTCAATCGAATGAAATAGATTAGAGGGAAAATTTGGGGATTTTTTTGGGAAAGTGGGGATGATAGAGAGAAAGAAGGGAGGTAAGTAAACATTGAAACTAGGGATTGAAGTGTTGAACTGATGAAGAGTTTTGATCTCAATATACTCCGTAACTATTAAGTATTAACTAGGGTAAGGTGAGTTTGTTTTGATATTTTTTTTAATTTATCTATTCAATTTATTTCTAAATATTTACTCTTTGAAATTAGTAGAAAAAAATGCATTTTATTGTTAAATATGAATATATCCATTTTATTCATAAAAGTTAGTGGAAAAAAATTAATACTATACAAGTATACGGATATATCCATTCTATTCATAAATAATAGTTGTAACAACCTGGTTTTTCGTGACTTTAATTAAACTAAGGCGGAAAATTAATTAAGTCTATATATTACAAAACCAGCTGTCAATCGTAATAAAACTCTAAATACATAGTACGAGTTTAGAATAACAGAGTATAAATTCGATTACATCCTCTCAAGCGTACAAAGAAGGTAAATTCTCCCCAGTATTCAATAGCGTTGGTCTCGGGGTACCTGCATTAAACTCTCATCATTTTCCCGCACACTCTTTCGACACATGCAATTCTAAAGCAATATGCATTATAAATAATGAATAATAAATAAGTAAAAACAATTAGCAAGTAAACAGGTAAAACACATAAAGAGATCAAATGATTCAGACATGAGTATAAATCCAATCACAAATCATACAACACTCTCAAATAATCATTCTCAACAAGTCGTAATCCAACACTCATAAAATCCAACCATCGTACAATAATCAATCAAACAAGACAAAGAAATACATTCAACATGTGATAACAAATGAATCTTCGTTAGTAAGGCGGAAGCATGCAGACATAATCCGCGCGATAGCCATCAGGGCCAACATAACTTGGACGTGACTGACAAGCTAAAGATATCTAAGGTAGTAAGGACGGCCATATCCCTTGTCTAATGTATGCATACACCACTATAGATAGGATCGTAGCATACTCGCTATTCAAATATGTATTCACCTAATAATTCGACTACCACCAGAGACGGGTACCCCCGGTTGGGGCTGGATTTTCCAATTACCGTAGTATGGGCTCACGGAGATATCAATGATGCCCCATCCCTGAGGTTGTATATCCCGCACCGAAATAATACTTTAGAAAAATATTAGATCGCCTTTAGCAACACAGGGAGGGAGCTAAAGTCCCCATAGACGGCTACCTCATTAACTTCGAATTTCAAGAGTCGCAACATGGCGAACAATCCAAGTATTTTATTCAGGTAGTTAAATTCCCTTTCTCAATTTCCTATTCCTCATTTAATCGTAACATGAATTATTTCTAAAACATAAATGTATCGTCAAACTTTATATAATGAAATTTTAGTAATAGCAGTTCGTCAGGTAAAACAGAACACACGGAAAAGCTTAAATAATTATTTTGAGTCCGTTCGTAAATTTTAATTATTTTTCACTATTTATCATTTTACTATTCACCGTATTTACTATTCACCGTATTTACTATTCACCGTATTTACTATTCATCGTATTTACCATTCATCGTATTTACTATTCATCGTATTTTATACGTATTCGTATTTCGTATTTGTACGTATTTTTATATGTATTCGTATTTCGTATTTGTACGTATTTTTATACGTATGTGTATTTTTATACTTCGTATTTTATTCGTATTTCTATACTTAGTTTTTTTTTTTTATACTTTAGGATATTTTATTTAATTACAAACCAATTTTATTTCCTAAGTATAAAATTTTAGTTTCAAAGTCGTTAGGTTCGTTTCGTACTTAGTGTTTTTGGGTAATATTTTGAAAGTAAAACTTAGTTAAATTTAAGTATAAAATTCTAGTTTTAAAGTTGTTAAGTTCATTTTGTCCTTAGTGATTTTAATTAATAATTTCAAAAGTAACACTTGGTTAAATTTAGTCATATACATAACTAACATTTTAGCGGTTTCATTTTTAGCGAGGTTGTCGTAGTTCATCTTAAATAGTCTACAAGTCCACATCCAAATTTAAGCAAAGGTAGTAACACTCGACATTATTCATTTTAATACGTGTAACGCTTATTTTTATCGGTTTAGTTGATTCTTTTTATTAACGGTTCATTATTCAAGCTAATATAATCCTAATTACAAATCAAATTTAGTGACTAAGTGATAAATTCATTTTGACCAAAATTGACTAAAAATAAAGTGAAATGCCGTGAGTCTTTATCATTTTAATTATTTATTTCTTTTTCTATTTTTATTAATAAATCATTACTTAAACTAATTTAATCACTTGAGTGATAAAAATAAAATAAAAAAAAGATAATTTCATTTTAGGTCCAAAAAATATACTCCAAAACCGTGGCCCTTTACACTTGTAGTATTTTATTTTTGTTTTCTAATTTATCGGTTTTGACTTAAAGTTTTTATATAATAATTCTTTAAATTATACTAAAGTGATTTAACTAGTTTAACATCTTCACTAACATTTTATTTTATTTATGAATAGTGTTATTTACTCACTTTAAATTTCTAACTTTTATATTTTGATGATTTAGTCTATTTAACTTATATGACTATTATTGATATTTTTCACTAAAGTCTTTAAACTAAAAATAAAATAACACTTTTAATTATTTGAATTAAACTAGTCTTTTAAATTGAAGAACACTTTGAATATGTGAAGAACTTTTATATTTTTCATATGAACCTTAATTAGTCTAATCTTTATATGTTTATAAAATTTTCTCAAATTTTTCCTACAAGTCCATTTTAACTAAACTAATCCTAATATGTTATTTAGAAAAATTAAAACTCAAATTTTGTCCATTTTAAACCAAAATGCCGTGGGTATGTGTATTTATGTTTAAAATTTCATTTTTGATTTTTATTCTCCTAATTCAACAACTAATTTACTTTATATTATTTATACATTTAACATGAGTGACAAGCATACACAAATATTAACATACCAAAGTATAATCATTTTTACACACAAATTAACAACAATACACTCAAGAACACAATACTTTAAATATAATCAATTTTCATAACAAATTTCATTTTAAGTCCTAAACATAAACTAATTATATTTTCATGTTCATTTTATTACAAGTATTTTAAGCATGCAATTTACAAAAATCAAAACGAAAAATTTAGTGAAAAATAAAGGGAATGCCGTGTGATGTTAGTGTGTTATACTAATGTTATTTTTCGATTTTTGTCTCCTAATTTAACATGTGAACACTAGGTGATATAAAACATCATACATACAAATCAAAAACAATAAAATCAAGTACGAGGCGCTTATCACATAAGTGTGCGGGAAGCACCTTAGGTTAAGTTAGTTGAAATGCTTCTAGCAATTGTCGGGGTCGACGATGTGATCGAATTGGCTCAAGTCGACACTTCCTCCTTGCTCCTCTTCTTTGGTAGATTAGTACATAAAAATGTAGGTAAATAAGTTAGTAACTTGTTTTTAAAACTAAACTAACAAAATGAAAATTTAAAGTGTAGTAACATTTTAATGTTTAGGTGATGTTTATATTTTAGATGGTTTTGATTTATGTTCATGTTTATTTATAAGTTAAAAGATGTAGTGATTATTAAATATAAGTAGTGTAGAATGAAGTTAAGTGTTCTAATGAATTAAAAAAAAAAAACAAAACAAGGAATGTAAGTTTAAAGAAGACAATGAATTAAGGAGGATGAAGATATTCAAGGGTTACTCAAGGTTGAAGATGAAGAAGCTTGCAAGTCTTTGAGTATAAATTTATTTAGAGAGGAAAATAAACTAAGTGTTTGTTGTGTTTTGTGAGCAAGAAACCGTGTAGTAGTAGTAGTTTGTAGTAGTTTGTGTTTTGTTGTGGTGTTGTACGTGTGTTTGTAGTAGTAGTAATATAGTTGTAATATTTTGTTTTAGTAGTAAGTTAAGTAGGTAGTATGTGAATGCAAATGAGATCAAGATGAGTAAAGCATGGTCTTTAAGTCAAGCATAGCATGAGGATGAAACTATAGGGTGGCAAAGGATTAGACAATGTAGTAAAATGAGGAAGAAAATGGAAGCATCCTTGAGCCTTGCACCAAGACCTTCACGGCTCAAGTGGGCAAGTGGTTCCGATTTTTGTTTTCTTAAATTTTTCGATTTACGCGTACGCGAAAAGTCCCGAAATAAAATATATAGTCTTTAGAATAATGTTTAGGAGGAAGATCGAAATTAAAAATGAAAACAAACTTCAAAACGAAATCAAAATAAAAATTTGGGTACTAGCTCCTCGTAATTTTGAAATAAAACTTTACTTGGTCGAAATATATATTTTTTTTATTGAATGTTATCGATTTAAATCATTATACTCAAACGTCAAAAAGTTTATCAGTTTTGACATAGTGTGATTCATTATATCGAGTTTTAGTGAAAGTGTCAGTTAAATAAAAAAGGAATAGTAATTTGATAATATTATAATATGTTTTGTCAGTTATGAACAAAATGTTTTAGCCTTAACTATCCTTAGCTAGATTTAGATTATGATTAAGTAGACTTGAAAAAGATTGGATGATTAAATCACCTTAAGGTGACTCGGCATTTTGGGTCAACATTGACCTCGATTTGCGTGTCGGAATTTGTCGTTGAGAAATTTGTTGAGGATTCATCATTTGATTTATCGAGTTTGAATATGAAAGAATAAAGTTCAAATTCAAAGTAATTCAAAATGGTCTTAGTTTTAGGTGTTAGGAAAATGTAGTGTGTTGTTTTAGGAGAATAATTGAGTGAGATTGTCTAATTATTGATTTCCTAATTATGATTAGCTTAAATTAACACGGGGTGTTACAATAGTCCCCCTCATTATTGGCGGACATGTCAAATATCTTCCTAATATTGATAAAAATAAAAGTTATCAATATGTGCGTGTTAGATACAGACGTGTTTTTGAAATTACACACTTCTAATTAACCCCAAATTATTTTAGACAGAGTAAATATTTATGGTAAAGCACTACAACGAAGAAAATATCACAAACTCCACCTAAAAAGACTTTATACTCACTATTTTTAAATGAATTTGTTACTTCGTTTTTATTTGTGCACATGTTAAAAATTACTTCTTAAACATGCATGGGTTTAAATTTCTTTTAAAATGTGCATGAGTTAAAAATTTCATTTTATATTGAACACGAAACGAAATTCTCATTTTAAACGTGCACGAGTTAAAATTACTTATGAATTTTGATCAAGTCAAAAATTTATTTTCTTATTGTGCACAAGTCAAAGTTTATTATATTTTAAGCATACAGGGGTAAAATTTTCAATCTAATTTAATGTACACAAGTGTAAATTTCATTTTATACCGAGTACACATCTAAATTTTCAGAAAATATATTTTTTACTGTGAACGGGTCCCACAAATGTATACAAGTTTAACTAATGAAAACAAGGTTTGACTGTTTACGTGTACAAAAATTCAAATGGTGCATGAGGGGATTACTTACGAATTTTGATCAAGTCAAAAAATTATTTTCTTATTGTGCACAAGTCAGATTTGTTATATTTTAAGCATACAAGGGTAAAATTTTCAATCTAATGTACACAAATGTAAATTTCATTTTATACCGAGTACGAGTCGAAATTTTCAGAAAATATGTTTTTTTTACTGTGCACGGGTCCCACAAACGTATACAAGTTTAACTAATGAAAACAAGGTTTGACTGTTTACGTGTACAAAAATCAAATTGTGCATGAGGGGATTACTTATGAATTCTGATCCAGTCAAAAATTTATTTTCTTATTGACAAGTCAGAGTTTATTATATTCGAAGCATACAAGGGAAGAAAATTTCAATCTTATGTACATAAGTGTAAATTTCATTTTATACCAAGTACGAGTTTAATTTTCAGAAAATATATTTTTTACTGTGCACGGGTCCCACAAACGTATACAATGCAAGTTTAACTAAAGAAAACAAGGTTTGACTGTTTACGTGTACAAAAATTCAAATTGTGCAAACTTACTAATTATGTATTTATATCATGTTTCATACAAATAATTTTATATAAAAGTTCGATATTTTTGAGTCGGCAAAAAATTAACACAAACGTAGCTAACATTATACGTAATAATATATTACATAGTAATCAACCCAAATGGAACATTTACGCTAAATTGGTATTGAAATTTATTATTCAAATTCAAAAAATTAAATTATGACTTTATAACTCAACTACTCCATATTAAATTATATAGGCAATTTAAAGTTTTTGACCGGTGAATTGCGTAAATGAAATTAAAATTGAAAAAAATGATAAAATGGATTGTGCGGATGAAATTAATAGAAAATTGACAAAAAAAAAAAAATGATTAGATTTCCTTCTAGGGAAAGTAAAAATAACATGGTCGAATGAAAAAAAATATGTTTTAAATAAAAATCTCTTTTATTCGACCTAATATATATAGAATTAGGTTAAATTAAGTCCACTAAAAAATTTAAGTCCGTGAGTCTCACTTTTAAAAATTCGAAACAACTGTAAAAATAAAACTGTAATGAATAAAAATTGAAACTGTTGTCAGAAAATGCGAGTATGAAATTGTTCTGATAAAAATCGTGAATCGTTGTCAGTAGGTTGATGACGTAAGTGCAGGCCGGCCGACTTTTTTTTTGTCCCTGAGATTTAATCTCAGCCCTCCATTTTTGTCATCAAAGGGCTTAAATTGGGACTCACGGACTCAAAATATATAAGTGACTCATTATAACTTAACTCTACCCCTTTCGTTTTGGCACAATAAGAAGAAACTTGAATATGAATCACACAAGTCACAAAATATCCTGCAACATATAAAATTGAATTTCGACCGCACAAAGGTTCCAAATAAAGAAAGAGAGAACAAATCGTACGTGATTATCATGAAAAAGGAAAGAGACAAATATATGATGAATAAGAGGGAGTATAATTGCAAATTACACATCCGCGCAATTTGCATGGTTGATTGAATATTTTTTTTGACTCACAGTTTGATTAAATTTTGAGAACTTGAAAGTTTATATTCACAAGAACTAATTCATATAATTAATATTGATTGTTTTAAAAAACGACTTTTAAAAACTTATGATAAAACTCATTTATTATCTGTCGTTTCTATTTGAACTCTTTAAAAAATAAGTCTGTGCAATTTGCAAATTGCACGGGCATAAAACTAGGAGAATGTATAAGAATAATTTATGCGCTACTATGTGCTAAAAGGGATATATGTGTCTAGAATCACGAGAAAAATCGTAAACGGTATAAATATAACATGTTTGAATTATGCCCTTCTAGAACCGGGGTAAGGTGTCGTTGTAATCGAAGAAGCCGAGTGTCCTAAATATCGCGTGGCAACAACCTTTATAGTGCCTTTCTGAACACAATGTTGCTAATTATTGGAATGAAATTTTTGTTGCTTATGATTGTTTGTCATATAATTTTGTTATTTTAAGTGATTTTCAATGATACATATACACATTCGATCATTTTAAAAGACACATTTGTTAACCCTATCATACAGTGAATGTTTCTACTTGGATTTCATAAAAAAACATACCCGTGCAATTTGCACGGGCATAACACTAGTAAAAGTAGATTGATATTCCCACTGAGCCACAAACACTTTGTTGCATATATTTTGTAACTTTAGTTATTTGTTTAACAAGATAGTGCATGTATTATTGGGCCCTCAAAATCGTGGGCCCTGGTTACAAGAACATGTTGAACTTGCTTAACTACGGCCTTGATTTTGAAGTATATATACATCAAGAACTCATGCTACTTGATAGAAAAAGTAAAGGTGTTAAGTTAGAGGTGATAATGTGTTGTTAATTACTTTATTGATATCTTTGTTCATTTTAAAGTATATATACATCAAGAACTCATGCTACTTGGTCGATGTGGGATACTCAAAGTTGTAAACATCAACAAATAATCCTAATTCGTAATATATATACTCATATTATACTAAGTAATAACAATCAATTTTTCTAATCCATAATATGTACGTAATAAAAATTTTAGAAAGTTCAAAATTAAGTTTGATTACGAAGAAGAATAAGAAACAATGTCTTTGTTGTATTTATTTCGTACTTTGAAAAAAATTAAAACTAATCGAAATAAAAAATTAGAATAACTTGACATAATTAGTGTTGAAAAATATTAAGAAATTTCAAAGGAAATAAAAAAAATAAAAAAAATTGAATGAAAGGTTTCAATTAAAAAATTTACTCCCAAATTTTTTTCAGAGAAAAAAATTAAGTGAATGAATTGTTTGTGTGAGTTGATCCTTATTTATAGGAAAAACTAGCATAATACCCGTGCATAAATGCACGGGATGTACAAAAATAAGTTAATAGTTAATTGAAAATTTTGGTAATTGAGTTAATATTAAATTAATATAAAAATATTTCGTAGTAATAATATAAACGCAACCTAAACAAACATGTATTCTTTGACCCAAAATACAACAAACTGTATTTTACCCGACCGCGTATTAATTTAACATGTAACCCGCTTATTCGACCCGTAATTGTCTTCTAATTAACCCGTTTAATACGTTTAAAGGTGTCAATTTTGATTTTTCTTAATTAACTATCAAAATTTAGATGATAGAATCGTTGAAAATTGTAACAAATCAATTAGAATAATGAAACATCTAATTTTTTTTTATACAAATATAGTTATAAATTATTTTTAAAATATAACATAATGTGGCAAAAACCGATCAAAGTATCGCAATACATTGTCTTAAAATTCATAATTTATTATAATAATATGGTAAAACGCGCTTAAAATGTTATATTGAAAAGAGATTAAATAAAAATGAAATGTTTAAGAGATACACATAAAAAAATATTTTATTGTACATAGAAGATATTGACTTACTTATATGACATAATAAAAAAAGGAAATATAATAGAAGGTTAAAATAAAATAAAATAAAATAAAAGGGTAAAAAAAAGTTGGAGGGAAAAGTTGTGTGAGATGGTTTTTATTATATATAATTAATATAGATAGATTGGCTCATGGTTGATAATTCACAAAGTTGAATCCCATAGGTCAATTTAAAATCACATGGATTACCATTAATGTAATTGAAATCAATGGCTAGGATTTAGTTTAATATAAACAACGAAAATGAATGGTTTAGATTTTATTAAATAATAAGACGTTATTTTTGTTTTTAAAGAAAGACGTTAATTTTTTTTAACTTACACATAATTTTTTTTAAACTAAGAACTTAATTAAATTTTAACTTAGATAAGACGTTAATTTTTTTAAAAAAATAAGACGTCAATTTTATTTTAACTAAGACGTTAGCGTAGTAGTAGTCGACTAGTCGTCGTAGTAGTAGTATTAGTCATACATATTATACCCTACAATCAAACATTATATTACGTAACGTGAACCTTTATGAGAACAATTATACCCTAAATCCCGAAACATATTATACCCTAAAAACAAACTTTATACTACGTAACGTGAACCTTTATGACTACAATCATAACCAAAATCCCGAAACATATTATACCTCTAAACTCAAACATTGTACTACGTAACGTAAACCATTATGAGATCATATCGTCACATTTAACCCTAATACCGTCAACTTCAACCTTATTTCCGTCAAATTAATTATTTTTTCCGTCCAATTAAACCCTAAGACCATCAAGTTAATCCCTATTTCCGTTAAGTTATCCCCTTTTTCTGTTAAATTTAACCCTTTTTCCGTCAAATTAACCCTTTTTCCGTTAAATTTAACCCTCTTACAATCAAATTTACCCTTTTTCCGTTAAATTTAACCCTCTTTCAATCAAATTTACCCTTTTTTCGGTCAAAGTAACAAATTCTCCGTTAAATTTAACCTTCATTCCATCAAATTAACCCTCTTTGCGTTAATTTTAACCCTCTTTCCGTCTAAGTAACCCTTTTTCAATTAATTTTAACCCTCTTTCCGTCACAGTTATCCTTTCTCCGTCAATTTTAACCATATTTCCGTCACATTACTTAATATTAAATACTTATTTCACATTAGTTGATATTAAATATGTTTTAAACATCATTAAAATATAATGTAATTAGTTAATTAATTTTAACAATTTTAAGTGACATAACATCACATATACTATTAAATTGGCGCAAAATAACTTCATTGAATCGTCTAAGGTTAAGTTAACGTGACACCTACGAATCAATTACGAACGTAAAAATATAAAAACGATAGCACTAAATTGTAAAGACGACTATTCTCTTAAATATAACCTTGGTATAAATGGACATAACACCACATATATATACTTATGGTTTTTTAGACTCCTATAGTAACAAACTCCCACATCGCCCAAAAACTAAAACACTACCATGTTTAAATAGAATCTTTCAAACTACCTTATTGGAATTGTGTTGCAAATGAAAAGCCCATATATCATTTCTTCTATGTTTACTTTAGTTTGTTTTTGACGATTGATTTTTCGACTTCTAAACTACTATACTCCCACATCGCCCAAACAACAAAAGTCTGTCATATTTAAATAGATTCACGTAGTTGGTTTAGTTGATTTCGTATCGAATAAATAAGCCCAAAAATCACTGATCTCTATGTACTCCGTATAATTTACTTTTTGCTACCTTTTTGCATTTTTCAAGTTTCTCCCCCTCCCACATCGATTAAGAAACAAAATATTTCATTATTTATATACCTACCACTTCAACAAGTTGTTGGAATGTACAAAGGTATCATAAATCTTGCTCTAATCTTTATTTTTAAAATCAATCCAACTTAATCAAACTTGGAAATTAAAATGAAAATTGAATATGACTAAAATGAAATTAAAAATAAAAATAAATAAATCGAATTAATAAAATAAATGAGATTAAAAGTTTCACAAAAATCATATTAAATTATAAATTATAAATAATTAATAAATAAATAACCGTATAAATACAAATACGTATGAAAAAATACGTATAAATGTATAATTACAAATACGTATGAATACAAATACATATAAATGAAAATAAACAAAAAAAATTAGAATAAAAAAGAACAGTAATTAGGGATAGAATCAGCCAAAAACATAAGAATTAAAGAGATTCCATTATTCTGACAAGTGGCAGCCTCTCATTGGATGTGTCAAAAAAGGGTTGACACTCAGTGTCACCCTAGCCTTTTCGGTTATCTTTTAATCATATATTATCTTTTGTATATAACTTATATATTATACTAGTTTAAAACCCGTGCAAAGTTGCACGGGCATGTAAAATAATATTTGAAAATACAATGGTGACAAATGACAAATGGTAAAATGGTAAATTAAGAATAAAGATAATATAACCCTATAATTAATATACTCGTAACAGGCCCGTCTAACACCAGGGCCTGGGTGTTCTACGGAACCGGGCCTCCAATTTTTAGGGGCCCAAAATTGCAAAACTTCCCCTATTAAAAAAAAAAAAATTAACTAAAATAAAGAGAGAAATCACACGCATAACAGGAAGGAAATATTCAACCTCAGCGCCCTTTCTTCTTCCCAAATTCATGCTTTCCAAAATTTTAATTAATTCCTTAATTTCCTAGAAAATCTAACGCTCTAATTGTTCTCTCAATCACTATTAATTCAGCCTACAATTCCCTATTTTCAGTCACAAGATCATCAATTCATCATCTCCTAATCTCATATCATCAAAGTTCATCCAATTTCTGGTGTTTTTAGAACTCAATTTTAATAATTATAATCTTTATTCAAAGTCAGAATATAAACGGCGGAGGCTACGAAAATAGAAATCTGGTAAATTTTCTTCTTGATTGTATATTTTTTTTCTTTTACGATTTTTTCTTGATGGTAATTTGAATCATAATTATATAAATTTCATTTATGGTTTGGTCATAAGCGCAAAATTGAGAACTTTTAACAATAATAAGACATTAATTCATTTTTTGGTGTTATTTTTGCAGGTCTATCGTATCGTTGAAATCACCATTACGAAGATTTTCATTAATAATTTAAGATTATTTTTCGTGGTCCGAGGTTTTATTTTTTTCTTCCTTATAAATTGCATTCACTAAAAAAGCGAGTAGATGAGTTAATTCGTTCGCAAACGGGAGCACTTGATAAATTTTTAGTAAAAGAATCGACCACAAGTACTAAAAATACTAGTGACAATGATAATGCCGTAAATTGATGAATTTGCTTCAAGGAAAGCTAGACGCACGACGCTTTTCAAGTGAATGTTAGACTGTAGCACGAAGAAAATTGTATCGTCGTAGTTATTGTTGTTTCTTTATTTTCATGTGTTTAAAAACTTAATAGTAAAATGTATGATGTTTTGCTTAATTTTAATTTATTTGAAAATTAAGGGCCTCATTTATATTTTCGGAACAGGGCCTCCATTTTTATTGAGACGGCCCAGACTCGTAATAATATTAATATGTTTAACCAAATAAACATGTTCAACCCGTTGTCTTGGTTAAAAAATCACATAATAAATTGGCTAATATTGTAGTTTAACCTCTTTGTCTCAATCATTGTCGTATTGAGCGCATTAAGCATGACATATTTCTTTTGAGACGCCATTATATTTTTTTCAGTACTTCTTCTGTGAGGCTGAACTCACACCAATGTACAAATTGCACTTAAAGGGGTACAAAACACATGAAACAAATCTATTAAAGGCACTAACAGGGGTACTAAAAAGATTTAGTAACAATTAATCATAATTATCATTTAAATAGTACAAAAGCTATATAATTGAGTACAAATGAGACGGACTTACAATAATTTATTGTAAGGCCTGACTTACACAAGAATTAGTGTATTTTTTTATGGCGATTAGTTATTTAATTAACATGTTTCTTAAGTGCGGTGTAGAATGTCTTGAGATGAATGTATTTGCACAATAATATGAATGTCGAATGTCTTACGGTAAATAATTATTTAAGAATGTGTTTTTAAGTGTGGTGGATAATGTCTTGAAATGAATGTATTTATACAATAATTAATATGCGTATGAATAATTTAGTTGAAATTGATTGATATACTACTAAATTTGGTAAATATATGAAGATATTGGAGATGTTTTTTTTTTTTTTTTTTATGTATATTATGGATTGTGTATGTGTGTACGTATAAGAAAGACATAATATTTTGTTTGGTATGAAATATTTTGTTTTAATATTTTTTGTTTGTTATTTGAGTTAGGAAATACTCCGTATATGTGTGTTAAGTTGTTTAAAAAAAAATTGTATTTTAGGTAGAATATAATTCCATTTTTAATTTACACTTATGCATAGTGTCGAAAATACTGTAAATTGTTTCCGCTTTTATTATATATTGAATGAATTTATAAGATAGGAAACATGGTTACGGGATCTTTTCCAAATTTTAAAGATCATTCTAAGGGCATTTTCCGTCTTTATTGGAGATTTTTTCTGTTTCAACTATATCATGAAATTTACGTGTTTAGTGGATCTTTTTTTATTTTGAGTAGTATAGGAGTATATTGTGATAATGTGTGGGCCATATGACAAAAAAATAAAATAAAAAACATTAAAAGCATTGGGCTCATGGGTAAGAAATACTCCGTACTACTTAAATTGGGCTTGTGAAAGGCACTCCTATTCTAAAGTTGTATGACAGTGAGCGGGAAAATCACATGCTGAGGAAGAACGTGGTTCTGCCACGTGGCAAGTGGTTCTTGCTTTATAGTTTTTATATAGATTAATGTAAATGATATATAGGATCAATTAGTATCAATTTTGATTACACAATTATTTAGTTGCTTATTATGTTAGTATCTTGTATTTGTATAAATAATTGTTCATTACACAATATTATGTATGTAATTCTATACTTAATAAAATCTTTATCCTAAACTTAACAATTACAATATTTCATCCATAATTCTTCCAATTGTTTAGAATATCTAACTCCTTGTGTGACAATTCAATAGATAATTAGACATAGCAATGGTGATTGACGTAGCATTTTTTATGTCGTGTGTTCTAAGGCAATATAGTGGAATAAGCAAAATGGCTCACTAAATTGACAACGCTTAAAAGTGTCGTGGCTCTACTTGCATCGGACGTTGATCTCAATAGCAAATCATAGCCACCATTTTATCTCCTTTCCAATTTTGTCGATATTATAGTTGTTGTAATATTCTTTCCGTATATATGTGATTCTCGTAAGTAATATAAATAGCAGAGCACATAAGGTAAAACTCAGGCTTTTGAATACACAATCATATTGAATATATTCTTCCGTTTCGATATCATTGTGGTATCAAACTAGGCTTCCATTTATCTGGTTTTTCTGCAGTCATGACGAATCTTGAAAATGACAAAACCCTCGATCCGACAAATACCCCATCATATTCTCTTGTCCATGTCGAAAATCCCAGAATCAATAACACAAATCCCTTTTAATGGCACTAACTACGACGATTGGTTCCAAAATTTTACGTTAATGGCAAACTCGCTAACGGCTCTATATGCAGATTCTTTTATTTGACATATGGGTCATTCTATTTAATTACCGTGGCACTTTTCACCTTGGGTCATTCAGAAACTGCATCTCTATGTTAAATAAGGCGGGGTAAGGCTATGTACATCTAATCCCCTACCTCGTAATATTGCGACTGCTGTGTCCTAATGCCATACAATTTGAAAAAGTTGACCTTATTAACAACCCACACTTTATCATTGTTGATTTGTAGTGGAAAAACAGACTATGTATTACTGTGATATACTAGGGTAATTGGTTAAAGTTGTTAAGCAACGAAGATATAAGGTATGAAAGTATAGATTATATCCCACGGAAAGGTCTAAAACGCCGGACTCTTTCTTCCTCAGAAGTAACAAGACTAAGATACATACAGACTATGTATTAGTGTGATACAGTCGTACAGATATCATTTCTAAGATCAAAACATGTAACCTTCGATTAGACATTTCTATTCACCGAGACAAAATACAGCATTTGTTCGCAAACACAGCATTCCTCTGAAGAGAATAGACGACGAAATTTTCCTCCGTCATCAATCAATACCCACTACATTGTTGAGATTAAACCATGAACCAACCTCGCTACCTTATAATCGTCGGGAAAATTGTCGTACCCAGTCACTAAAACCTCACGTATTTTACATTATCATCTGATTTGGCACATCCGACGGAGTATGCGGGATTAAACATTGCGTTTTAGTGGCGGGATTTAACTGAAAGAGCGATCGTTGATCGTAATCGGAAATGAAGAGAACAGCGTCATAAGACTGGATGAGATCGAAGAAGGTGGGGCAGCGGAGAGGGTGGTCGACGGAGGAGAAGCCCAAGGAGGCAGATGTTGGGGATATTAGGTGTCCGTCAACAATTGTGCATTGACTTCGTAGAAGTCATGGACCAAATATGAGATTATGATAATCGGATAAATTGGGTGGTCATAATGTTTTGCTAGAGACCGCTTATGATATGAGTATTTAGAATATTCTACCAGTTTAGTCCGGTCCAATTGGGTCACACAACGGTGCCCTAATGGATTTATATACGGTTAATTAGCATAATTAGATTAGTGCATTAACCTTTCGGGTTAGACCCGAGAACTTGTGTTTATACCGTAATCTATAGTAGATTACGGAAGCGGTCTCGTAAAGCGTGTCACGCGCGACAAGTGGCAATAGGTGAGCATGCATTGGCCACCTTATGCATGCCATTTGATTGGCTATTTATTTGGTGCTTTGTGATTGGGCATAAAGTAATGATTATGTTTGATTATGATCATTACTTTAGGCTTAAGTGTGCTGAGAATTTTTAGCATTAGATGCATGCAAAATCACCAAAATCAGCCAAAACAAAGGAGAGAAAGAGAGGACAAAAACCGGGTTTTTGCTTCATACTTTCTCAAGCTTAGAGCTTGATTCCGATACACAAGTTTCATTGTTCTCTTACGGTTCTAGTAAACCAAGAGAGGACTAATCCAAGGGTACTAGTGGACTTCAATTGAGGAGCAACATTAGGGGCTCTCGGTTTAATCTCGACATACCGGTGGAAATCACGCTACGAGGGTATAACATTCTAACTTGAGCTTGTTTACATATGATTCGATCTTGTTTTAGTGTCTAATTTATTCCGCCTTAGTATTAGACACACCTTAAATTGGTATCAGAGCATCTCATATGCTCCAGCTTGGTTAGAAAGTGCCGAGATTAAGTCTCGTTCGTAGTTGCATGTATACGTCATTTTCGTTTTTAGTTTTTGCCTGTTGTCGAACTACGTTTTTGACAAATCATATGAGATTTTTGGGTGGAAACGGCATTCTGAGCAAGACTGCTTTTGCAAGGTAGTGATTTTAAGTCGAAAAAACGACTTTTACTGCCTGAAATCGGCATTTTTCGATTTTAAAATGCATTTTTCAGTATTTTCGACTACTTTAAAAATTTGTTTTTGTATTATTTTGACTTTGTAGAGTGAAATAATATATTATATTAATTTTAGAAATTAATTTTGAAAATATTGATTTTATGGAAAATTAATATTATTTTATATTAATTAATTATGGTAATTAGTTTAATATAAATCAGTATTTCTTAGGAAATACAAGAAATTTTGAAATTTAATGAAAATGAAATTTTTTTTTATGACAAATTATATTCTGGTCTTTTGTTAATTTTTGAAATTAATAAATTTTAATGATTTGTCATTTTAGGAATAATTGTTATTTAAATTAGATTTAAATAATGCTTGTAGTAATTAGATTACTAAATCGACTAGGTCGTTTTTCATATCATGCATGCACATATTTTGGTTTAGGTTTTACCTATTAACTAGTTTGCATGCCCGGCCCCGCCCGGGCTAACTCTATTTACATTAAAAATTTAATTTTATATAAATTTGTATTATATTAAATATTTGGAAATATAGAGTGTTTGTTATAATATTTGATTTTATATTTTTAAAGATATATTTGATTATATTTAAGGTAATTTCTTTTTTTAAATGCTTTACTAAAAAAAATCTTATTTTATTTTAGAATCCTATCTTAGAATCCTAATAATATTAAAATATCCAATTATATTAAGATTAATAAGTTTTATTATATAATAATAACTTAGATTATATATATTAATATAATAATTTTTGTATCAACCAATCATATTTGGACAAATGATATATAATAGTTTGCATGCCCGGCCCCGCCCGGGCCATCTATCATTATCTTTTAAAAAAATTGTATAAAATATAATTTAGGTATATTTGTCTAATTTATATTTTTACCGATACAATTTTATATGGTATTTAATATAACAATTTTTCTAAAAAGTACTCGTAAATACTAAGTCTGTAAAAAAATTTAAATGTATTACTCCGTTTGTATTTTATTGAAAAAATTGTTCATTTGAATTATGATTTATGAAGATTACCTATCAAATAATAAAAGTATATTCTCTACTCTCGCAATACTATTATTAATTTCTTTATTCTCGTTATTATTATAAAATTCACTACCATCGCTTTTATTACTTGTAATTACGTACAATTATAGTTTTACCACTATCAATTTCACTATTATTATTCATGCAAATTAAATATTGTCAAGTTTATACTTTTAAAAATATACATTTTTAATTGAATTATTATCTATACTTTATCCTTTTATTTATTATATGTTTTTGTACTAATTTTAAAATTTCTGAATATGATAAAATTATGACAATAAATTAAAAGACAAATTTACTACGACACTAATATTTTAAGGATTCTATGAATTATCATATTTGTTTTACTTATTCTATATATTTTAAAATTACACTTACTTATTTTTTCTTTTTACTATTTTCCTTAACTTATTTATTAAATTAAATAAGTAACAATATGTATGTATTATTCAATTTTGGTATCCTAATATTTTAAGAATTATAATTGTAGATTTCTTACTATATTTTAAATTACATTGTTAAATATTTTCATCGAGAATTCTATAAGTAATAGAATTATAAATAATATTAATATATATTTTCAATCATTATCATTTAATTTTTTTTAATAAAATATATCTGGTGTATATTTGTCTAATTTATATATTTAAAAATTATGATACAATTTTATATGGTATTTAATACAAAAAATGTGAATAATAAGTATATAAGAATATTCAAAACTATTCCTCAACTTATATTATTTTTGGAAAAATGAGGTCATGTAAATTATAAATTAAGGTTACCAACCAAATTATAAAGATATAATCCACAGTGTCACAGTTACATCTTCACTTTTTGTTACATTAAAATAGGGTAGTAAAGTGATTGAAATTTTGTCATTAAGCCAAACTTTATCCTATCATTTATTAGCATATGTTCTCATACAATGAAATAAACAATCAAATCAAAACTTATTATGACTAAAATAACTAAAAGATTATGCATTAAGCATTACAGATATTATTATACAACCATATTTAATAACTTGATTTGAAAATAAGATAATCGATAAATATTGTACATATCTTTTACCTTTCATGTTTACATATTCATTAATTTTGTTATTCAACCTTCTTCAATAAAAACTTCAAATCTTGAACGTAAAATATCTAAATCTACAGCATACAAAGAAAAAAGCATCAACATGAATTTAATCAAGCTATGTTTAAGTACCAAATATGGTAGTTAAGAAATAATATTGTTCAAATTTAAACACTTTTATAAAATATACTGTAAAAAATAGATTTAACACAATCGTAATGATAATTAAAACATAATAAACTAAAATTATTTAACAGAGTACCTAGGAAGATCTAGCTAAAATTTTTGATTTAAATATATATATATATACAAAAAAGAATGAATACTTACCTAAAAATTATCTAAGGTAATTTAATTAAATAAAGTAATTATGTGTCAAATAATTGTTTATGTTCAAATTATTATCTTTTTCACAATTAAAAACATCTTCAGTTAAATTTTTTTGGAAAGTTTTAATATTGCAAAGACTTCAATTGTAGATATAGTATTATATTTTAAATTAGATATGTTAATATTTTTTCATATAAAATCTAGCAATAGTAGAATTATAAATAATACTAATATTAATTTTTTTAGACCAATTATATTGTGACAAATGTCGACCATAGAGACCATGGTTTCTGCTTTATATATATATATATTTTAGATGTGTGTTTTATTATGAGGATTATTCCTTGTTTTTCATTTTCATGTCATTTATAATATAATTGGATGTATGTTATGAATGATTTATTTGTCTACTTTTGAAGTGGATGAATGGTTATGGAAACTAGTATGGCCAACATAGGATATTTTTACCGACTTGCATGTCGGGAGATTATTGTATTTACGGCGCCTGTGCCGATATCCTGTATTGTAAGAGCATATGCGGTCGTAATGGTACCGTGCTCATTTTATTTTATTTTGAATAGTTCAAAATGTAAGTAAAAATGTAATACTTGTAATTGGGCTTGCACTTGGAGTGAGAGGTCTATGGAGTTACAAGACGGAGGCCCAAAAGAATCGCTTGAGGATTGGAGTCCACAAGAATAGATCTTTTAGGCTAGAGGCCATACTAGGATCCTTATTATCGTATCGCATTTATTTATACTTTCGTTTATTTATTGTTCGCTTAATATTCGATTGCACACAAATATTTGCGAATCCCACTAAATATTGAGTCTAAATGCTATTCCAAAGCTAACACCTATGAAGCTTTCGATCGTCGGTGACGTTTGTTTCTTGCTTCCGCAAGGCGTTACCTTCAATCTTTGGATAATAGGGTGAATGTTAGACATTCACACGTGTAGTTTGGTTGACTCAACTGGGTTATTAAAATGTTTTTGGACCTTGATGCATGATGATTTTTGGACATTGGATGTCATTAATCAACCAAGAATTATATTGGATATAATTAATTTGTAGATGTAACAACCCGGTTTTTCGTGACTTTAATTAAACTAAGGCGGAAAATTAATTAAGTCTATTTATTACAAAACCAGCTGTCATCGTATTACAAACTCCATATACATAATATGAGTTTAAGATAAACAGAGTATATGTTTGATTACATTCTCTCAAGCGTACAAAATAAATAAGGTAAACTCTCCCCAGCATTCGAAATAATAGTAGTCCTCGAAATTACTGCGTTTAACCAATTATCATTTTCCATAACACTCTTTCGACACATGTAATTCTAAAACATATGCATTATATAAAGGAAATAAATAAATAAAAACAAATAGCAATTAGGCATGCAACACATAAGGAAGGCATGATGATTCAAGCATGAGTATAAATCAATCCAATACTGTACCACGCTCACAAATAATCATACTCAATAAATCGCATTCCAAATACTCAACCAAGTCATTCAGACAATCATCAAACAAACAAGACAAGGAAATGCATTCAACATACGTTAACTCAAGAATGTTCGTTAGCGAGGCGGAAGCATGCAGACGTAAAATACGCAATAGCGATCAGGGCCGAACAAAGCGGACGTGTCTGACAGGCTAGACTAGCGATCAGGGCCGAACAAAACGGACGTGTCTGACAGGCTAGGCGTCCGCGCAATAGAGATCAGGGCCGAACAAAGCGGACGTGTCTGACAGTCTAGAGATACCTAAGGTAATAAGGACAGCCAAATCCTTGTCTAATGTATGCATACACCATCTAATCGAGGATCATACGTATTCGCTATTCAAAAGGTATCACCGACGAAAAATACGACTATCACCTTAGACGGGTACCCCCGGTTGGGGCTGGAGTTTCCAATTACTAATATATGGGCCCACGGAAGTATCAAGACCGCCTCATCCCTGAGGTTGATACCACGTGTCAAATAACGATTCAGATCGATTAGATAGCCTTGGGCAACTCCTGCAGGAGCCCAAGTCCCCATGTAAACTACTTCGTTTAACTTCAAATTCAAGAGTCGCGACATGGCGAACAATCCAAGTATTTTATTCAAGTAGCTTATTTTCATATTCTTATTTCCTTGTTTATTCGTATCATGTATTATTTCTAAAACATAAATATAACGTCGAACTTGTGTAATGAAATTTTAGTAACAGCTTGATTCTTGAGTAAAACAGAACACATAGGAAAACTTAATTATTTATTTTGAGTCCGTTCGAAACTTTTAAATATTATTCACTATTCATTATTTTAATATTCACCGTATATACTATTCAATCGTATTTACTATTCAATAGTATTTACTATTCATCGTATTTTATACGTATTCGTATTTTCGTATTTCGTATTTGTACGTATTTTTATACTTCGTATTTATACGTATTTGTATACGTATATGTATTCTTATACTTAGTATTTATTATTTTATTTTCTTTATACTTAGTATTTTTATTATACTTTCTTTATACTTAGTATTTTTATACTCTTATACATTTTTTATACTAAGGATATTTTAGAAAATAAAACTAAGCTTTTTATTTACTAAGTGTAAAATTCTAGTTTTAAAGTCGTTAGGTTCGTTTTGTAATTAGTGATTTGAGAATTTATTTTAAATGTAAAACTCGATTTAAACTTAAGTACAAAATCTAGTTTTAAAGTTGTTAAGTTCATTTTGTACTTGGTCATTTTAAATAACTTTTTAAAGGTAAAACTCGGTTTTATTTAGTCGTATACTTAACTAATCTTTTAGCGGTTTCCATTTTTAGCGAGGTTGTCGTAGTTCATTTTAAATAGTCTGTATGTCCACATCCAAGTTTAAGCATAGGCAGTAGCACTCGACAAGGTTCATTTTTAATACGTGTAACGTTTATTTTTATCGGTTTAGTTGATTCTTTTTATTAACGGTTCATTATACAATCTAATATAATCCTACTTATAAATCAATTTTAGTGACTAAGTGATAAATTCATTTTGACCAAAATTGACCAAAAATAAGGGTGGATGCCGTGAGCCTTTATTTACATTAGCTATTTATTTCTTTTGTTGTTTTTATTAATAAATCATTACTTTAACTATTTTAATTACTTAAGTGATAAAAATAAAAAGTGATAAATTCATTTTAGGTCTAAAATAGACACTAAACCGTGGCTTAAACATACATAACAATTTATTTTAGTTTTCAAATTTTATCGGTTTTTAACTTAAAGTTTTTATATACTAATTAGTTAGTTTATGTTAAAGTGATTTAAACTAGCAATAAAAACATCAAATACTAAAACTTATGAAAATTTATAAATCAAACTTAGTCATAAAAATGAAGAACACATGAAGATATAAAGAACTCTATTATTTTTCATAGGATTATTAATTAGTCAAATTTTCATATGTTTATATAATTTCCTCAAATTTTTATAGCAAGTCTAATTTATCTAGACTAATCATAATATGTTATTTAGAAAATTAAAACTAAAAATTGGTCCATATATTTCAAAATAGCCGTGTATATTATATATATGTTCATAAATTTGATTTTTGATTTTTATACTTCTAATTCAATAACTAATTTACTTTATATTATTTATATACTTAACATATGTGAAAATCATATACAAAACATTAACACACATGAATAAAAATCATTCAAACACATGAATCACAACAAAATTTCAAGAACACACATAAATGCATTAAAACATTTAAAATTCATAACATATTCATTTTAAGTCCTAAACATAAACTAATTATATTTTCATGTTCATTTTATTACAAGTATTTTAAGCATGCAATTTACAAAAATTAAAACGAAAAATTAAGCAAAAATAAAGGGTTAGGCCGTGTATATGGTGATGTTACTCTAATATTATTTTTCGATTTTTGTCTCCTAATTTAACATGTGAAATACTAGGTGATATAAAACATCATACAAACAAATCAAAAACAATAAAATCAAGTACGAGGCGCTTATCACATAAGTGTGCGGGAAGCACCTTAGTTTAGGTTAAGAGCAATTTGTTTAGCAATTGTCGGGATCAACGATATGATCAAACTGGCTCAAATCGACTCCTCCACCTTGCTCCTCGTCTTTGATTAGGATTAGTACATAAAAATGAAACAAACAAGTTAGTAATTTTATTTTAGTTATACTAATCAAAAATGAAAATTTAAAGTGTAGTATCATTTTAATGTTTAAGTGATGTTTTAAGTTTTTATGATTTCAATTTATGTTCATATTTATTTGTATGTAAAAAGAGTAAGTGAGTACTAAATATAATTGGTGAGGAGTTTATTTAAGTGTGTTAATTAATTTAAGCAAATAAAATGAGAGATTAAGGAAGGAAAAGAATTAAAGAGGATGAATATTGGATGTGTTCTTGAGCTTGCAAATAAATAAGCTTACTAATGCTCTTGAGTATGAGTTTATTTTAGAGAGAAAAGACTTAGAGAATTTTTGGTGTATGTGTGTGTGTTTGTACGTATGGTATGTAGTAGTAGTAGTAGTTGTTGTTTTGTTTTTATGTTGTAAGTTTTAAGTAATGTAATGTGTGTTTGTTTAATGTAATTATATAAACATTTAATTTTAATTAAGCTAGGAAATGTGATGATGAAGTTAGTAGTGTGTAAGGTGGATTAGACAAGTTACTAAAGGGGACATGGTGGTGTAAGAGGAAAAGAAGAATGGAAGAAGATAAGCTAAGACCAAGACTTGAAAATCTCGGCCAACATGCATGTACAAGTCCCGATTTTTCGTTTTTGAAATTTTCGATTTGCGCGCACGCGAAAAGTCTCGAAATGAAATATATAGTCTTAAAATGATGGTTCGAAGTAAGATCAAAAATAAAAATGAAGAAAAACGTTGAAGGGTGATCAAAACAAAAATTGGCTTTAGGATCCTCGAAACTTTGAAATAAAATCTTATTTGATCGAAACACTTATTTTTTTTGTTGAAAGTTATCGAATTAAATCATTATACTCAAACGTCAAAAATTTTACCAGTTTAGGCTTAGTGTAACTCAATATATCGAGTTTTAGTGAAAGTGTTAGTTAAATCAAAATGAAATAGTAATTTGATATTATTATTATATGTTTTGTTAGTAATAATCAAAATGATTAAGCTTAACTAGTTTTTAATTAGATTAGGATTATGCGTAAGTATATTTAAGAAAAGATTAGGTGACTTAATCACAATTAGGTGGCTTGGTCTTTTAGTCAATGTTTGACCTCGATTTGCGTGTCAAAATTTGTCGTTGAGAAATTTGTCGTAGGTGTTTCATTTGATTTATCGAGTTTGAATATGTAAAAAAAAATAAAGTTCAAATTTGAAGTATATCAAAATAGTTTTAATTCAGGTGCGAGCAAAGTTGTAGCGCATTGTGTTAGAAAAATATTGAGCGAGATTGTTAAATTAAAGACTTGCGCAATTGTAAAAGGCTTAACTTAACATGGAGGGTTACATGTTTAGCGAAAAAAAATTCAGTCGCAATTTTTATTATAAGGAAAAAGGATGAATTTAATCTAAGGAATTAAATTCTTTTATAAAAATGTGTTTCAAAAACACGGGGTGTTACAATCCTACCCCCTTAAGAAAAGTTTCGTCCCCGAAACTTGAAAAGGGTGGATAACTGCTCAAGGTTAAAACAAGGCAGTTAGAGAGAATATTGCGATTTTACAAATTTGGATAGAAATATTTGGTTTTATTGGAATAAGACCTTTTAAAAAGTTGAGTTTTCTAATTAATATAGAAACGTCGGATAGAGTGAAAATATTGGAGAATAAAATCGCGTTTGTTTTATTAATGAGGTATGGAAATGTTTCTAGAATGTTATTTCTGAAAATGACATGAAAGAGGCTCACAAAAAGGTAGGGCCTAGAAGTTTCGTTCGGGTTTAAATTAAATTAACAATAATAAAAGTTTTAGGAATATAAATAATTCATTTAGCTTTGAGAATACATGTTAATCATAAGATAGTTTGAAAATAAGAAATTTCAGATTTTAGTAGGACTTTAATATAGTCAAAATATAGTCCTACCCCCTTAAGAAGTTTTAAACGTATATACCTAATACTATTATTGTTACTTTTAATGGCCACTAAATCAAGATATATAGCCTTTAGGAAAAGAACGGCAATTAGGGAAAATGGATAAAAATCGTAGTGGTCATGAGGAGAATATGAGCCTTAATGAAATTAAGGATATTCAGGTTATCGTTGAATGGTTAATAAAATTTTAGAGAATTATGGATAACCTTGTTGACATAGCTCATTTTCTTAAGTTTATTATTATAATGTTATTAGATGAAACGGAAATGTTATAAATCATGTTTCGGGTAAGGTTGAAAATTTATAATAATGGATGACATAAAAATATAAAATTTTTGTATAAATTTCTAAAATAGAGGATATAGTAGAAACGAAACAATTTCAAAGATTTTAGAAATAAAGGAATGAAAAGTTTGAATCACGAAATTTCAAAAGTATTTCAAAAGAGATTGATACGAATTTTAAATATAGGAGGTCGAAAGGGAACTTTGTTTGACGGATTGTAATTCGTACATTATTGTATTTTGATGAACAAGAATTATTTTTTTTTTTTTTTTACTCTTCGGTAGAGATGTATCATTATTGGTTTGTCCGGAGTTAGTGAATTTGGATTGTTTGATGAAATTTGAAAAATATAAACGATAACGAAGCTCATGTATCGGATAAAGTAAATGCTGGTACCGTGTTAACTAGGAATTTACCAGTGACGAGGTCAACATCGATAATGTCTTCAGCACCTCCTTCAGCTTCTGTCAGGATGTACACGCGTCCCTGAACCTTCATGGCTGGCGGTGGTCCCGCGTTTGCCTTTGCAATCGTACCCTTCTCTGGGCATTCATTTGACTTGTGCCCTAATATATTACAGGAGAAACATACTACTGGTTCTCCATTACATTGTCTCCCTGGATGATTCGGTTGTCGGCAACGACGACACTGGCTTGTCTGGAATGGCGGAGGTCCGGGAGGTTGTTGGTTTTTCCTCCCTATGTATCCGGTGGGGTTCCTGGCCAGGGTACAGGGTCTCACGGCTTTTAGTACGGTTGTCTGGACTTCGATAGCTCGGGTGACCATAGAGTGGCTTCTGAATGAAGCTAGCGCTTGCCACAGGAGGAGTAAAAACCTTCTTTTTCTTTTTCTCCTCGGCTTCTCCCTTCTGGATTGACGCCCAGATACTTGTTGCCTTTTCGTAGGCCTCAGCAAAGTTCTTACAGTTGAACCCGCTCATGTTTATCCTTAGATCATTAGTCATGCCCCTTACATAACGAGTTGCGAGTTCCTCCTCGTTAGTTAATATTCTAGGAGCAAACTTAGATAGCTCCTGATACCTTTCGGTGTATGCCTGTAGAGACATATCACCTTGATCTAAGTTCCTGAATTTCTCTTCCATCTCCCATCTTAGCTCTTCCCCGAAGTACTTGTTCTCTAGCAGCAGTTTGAACTCGCTCCAATTGTATATCCTCAGGGGAAAGGTGGACCTGATCAAGCGCCACCAGCTGTTGGCTTCTCCCTTGAGGTAGTAAGCTACCACATTCACCTTCTCTGTAGGCGGTGTCTTACTGAGCTCCAACAGCTTCTCCATTTCTTCAATCCATTCAGTCAGAACAGTAGGGTTGACGGAGCCTGAGTATGGTTGAGGTCTGTGTTTTGAGAACCTCTCGAATGCAGATTGATTATTACTATCACCTTGATGTTGATGGACATTCTGAGCAATCTTAACGATCGCGTCCTCGAAGCCTCTTCTTCTTGCCTCTTCTTCGAGGAATTGTTGGTTAAGGTCATTGTCTGGGATACCGTTTGCAGCCATTCTGAAAATATTAAACTGTATGAATTTGAGTAGTTCTAAAAGAGGCATAACATAGAATACAAGGTAAAAGTTGGTTACATCGATTCTGAGTAGCAGAAGCAATCCGATACATTTCCTAGAAAGATAACTGAAAGTAGAAGGTAGGGACAACGACTCCTAGTAGTACTATACAGCATTTTCGAAGTTAGGTAGTTAAAATCTAGAGGTTTTAACAAAATGTTGTCCGAACTAGTAGTTAATAAGGCTAATAGGATCTAGAGTCCGTTGGAGGACTCCGCATCGCTGACTTCCTGCTCATCATCGAAGGTGTGTCCCTGAGCAATGGCACGGCATGCAATCCTGAGGCCGCATTTGAAGAAATTCCACCCGTGGAACTTTTCCTCGAATCGTAGACAGTGGCGATCAGAAACCACCAATGGAAAGCTTCGCCTCGAGGAACCTCTCGCTAAACGCATTTTCCACTCTTCGTGAACTCCCGCCTCAACGAACTTCGCCTCCATTTCGCATAACCAAAACCAAAGAGTGTCATGGTCTCCCTGCGAATGTCGTGAGGATCTCCTAAGAAAATCCCGTAAGCATCGATCCTGGCAGGGTCAGTCCATGCAAGCTCCGGAGTAACCGGAAGTGCAGGCATGAAGGCACGTAGGGCGCGCTGCTTAATCGAACGATTGCCCTTCCCGTCTCCGCATACTGGTGAATCGCCGGTTGATGACATCTACAAGGGATTTTAAGGGAAGGAGTCAAACAACAAGAATTATTGTTTGAACGAAAAAAAAATGGCTATCAAGAGAATATAAATTTCTGATCGAACAAAAACAGGATTAAAAGGTTTAAGAATTTTATTAGTGAAATTGGTTAAGGATTTAGTAGATGTCCTTACTTCGTATAGTTGGGTAATCATTCAGCGTCTCACTTCTCAAGAATTAAGTTTATTATTTCAATTTTTTTATCCGAGGATAATTGTTAGTTTTAGTCAGTCACATCAGCAAGTAGCAAGCATACGATAGTTAGTGTATTTTATTTTAGGGTAGTAGTTCTTTTATTTTAAAAAAAAATCTTAGCCTATGGTCGGTTCCTAAAGTTACTACCCATCCTCACACTTTAAAGTGATCTAGGTTATTTATTTTAGCGATCTAGGATTTTCTAATTTATTATTTGATCCTATAAGTCTATGCCTGACATACGATATGAATGTCTGGCCCAGGTGTCGTCTCGCTAGATGAAATAACTTTAAGTCATTCACGGTCGCAAGACAGCTCTGATACCAACTGTAACAACCCGGTTTTTCGTGACTTTAATTAAACTAAGGCGGAAAATTAATTAAGTCTATTTATTACAAAACCAGCTGTCATCGTATTACAAACTCCATATACATAATATGAGTTTAAGATAAACAGAGTATATGTTTGATTACATTCTCTCAAGCGTACAAAATAAATAAGGTAAACTCTCCCCAGCATTCGAAATAATAGTAGTCCTCGGGGTACCTGCGTTTAACCAATTATCATTTTCCCGCAACACTCTTTCGACACATGTAATTCTAAAACATATGCATTATATAAAGGAAATAAATAAATAAAAACAAATAGCAATTAGGCATGCAACACATAAGGAAGGCATGATGATTCAAGCATGAGTATAAATCAATCCAATACTGTACCACGCTCACAAATAATCATACTCAATAAATCGCATTCCAAATACTCAACCAAGTCATTCAGACAATCATCAAACAAACAAGACAAGGAAATGCATTCAACATACGTTAACTCAAGAATGTTCGTTAGCGAGGCGGAAGCATGCAGACGTAAAATACGCAATAATAGCGATCGAACAAAGCGGGCGTGTCGACGAGCTAGACTAGCGATCGTGTACGAACAAAACGGACGTGATGTGCCAGGCGTCCGCGCAATGTAGAGATCGGTCGAACAAAGCGGACGTGTCGGCAAATCTAGAGATACCTAAGGTAATAAGGACACCAAATCCTTGTCTAATGTATGCATACACCATCTAATCGAGGATCATACGTATTCGCTATTCAAAAGGTATCACCGATTTAAAAATACGACTATCACCTTAGACGGTACCCTGGCCAATGGAGTTTCCAATTACTAATATATGGGCCCACTAAGTATCAAGACCGCCTCATCCCCGAGGTTGATACCACGTGTCAAATAACGATTCAGATCGATTAGATAGCCTTGGGCAACTCGGTAGGAGCCCAAGTCCCCATGTATAACTACCTCGCTTAACTTCAAATTCAAGAGTCGCGACATGGCGAACAATCCAAGTATTTTATTCAAGTAGCTTATTTTCATATTCTTATTTCCTTGTTTATTCGTAGCATGTATTATTTCTAAAACATAAATATAACGTCGAACTTGTGTAATGAAATTTTAGTAACAACAGTTCTTCAGGTAAAACAGAACACATAGAAAAACTTAATTATTTATTTTGAGTCCGTTCGTAACTTTTAAATATTTTTCACTATTCATTATTTTACTATTCACCGTATTTACTATTCATCGTATTTACTATTCACCGTATTTACTATTCATCGTATTTACTATTCATCGTATTTTATACGTATTCGTATTTTCGTATTTCGTATTTGTACGTATTTTTATACTTCGTATTTATACGTATTTGTATACGTATATGTATTCTTATACTTAGTATTTATTATTTTATTTTCTTTATACTTGGTATTTTTTATTATACTTTCTTTATACTTAGTATTTTTATACTCTTATACATTTTTTTATACTAAGGATATTTTAGAAAGTAAAACTAAGCTTTTTATTTACTAAGTGTAAAATTCTAGTTTTAAAGTCGTTAGGTTCGTTTTGTAATTAGTGATTTGAGAATTTATTTTAAATGTAAAACTCGATTTAAACTTAAGTACAAAATCTAGTTTTAAAGTTGTTAAGTTCATTTTGTACTTGGTCATTTTAAATAACTTTTTAAAGGTAAAACTCGGTTTTATTTAGTCGTATACTTAACTAATCTTTTAGCGGTTTCCATTTTTAGCGAGGTTGTCGTAGTTCATTTTAAATAGTCTGTATGTCCACATCCAAGTTTAAGCATAGGCAGTAGCACTCGACAAGGTTCATTTTTAATACGTGTAACGTATATTTTTATCGGTTTAGTTGATTCTTTTTATTAACGGTTCATTATACAATCTAATATAATCCTACTTATAAATCAATTTTAGTGACTAAGTGATAAATTCATTTTGACCAAAATTGACCAAAAATAAGGGTGGATGCCGTGAGCCTTTATTTACATTAGCTATTTATTTCTTTTGTTGTTTTTATTAATAAATCATTACTTTAACTATTTTAATTACTTAAGTGATAAAAATAAAAAGTGATAAATTCATTTTAGGTCTAAAATAGACACTAAACCGTGGCTTAAACATACATAACAATTTATTTTAGTTTTCAAATTTTATCGGTTTTTAACTTAAAGTTTTTATATACTAATTAGTTAGTTTATGTTAAAGTGATTTAAACTAGCAATAAAAACATCAAATACTAAAACTTATGAAAATTTATAAATCAAACTTAGTCATAAAAATGAAGAACACATGAAGATATAAAGAACTCTATTATTTTTCATAGGATTATTAATTAGTCAAATTTTCATATGTTTATATAATTTCCTCAAATTTTTATAGCAAGTCTAATTTATCTAGACTAATCATAATATGTTATTTAGAAAAATTAAAACTAAAAATTGGTCCATATATTTCAAAATAGCCGTGTATATTATATATATGTTCATAAATTTGATTTTTGATTTTTATACTTCTAATTCAATAACTAATTTACTTTATATTATTTATATACTTAACATATGTGAAAATCATATACAAAACATTAACACACATGAATAAAAATCATTCAAACACATGAATCACAACAAAATTTCAAGAACACACATAAATGCATTAAAACATTTAAAATTCATAACATATTCATTTTAAGTCCTAAACATAAACTAATTATATTTTCATGTTCATTTTATTACAAGTATTTTAAGCATGCAATTTACAAAAATTAAAACGAAAAATTAAGCAAAAATAAAGGGTTAGGCCGTGTATATGGTGATGTTACTCTAATATTATTTTTCGATTTTTGTCTCCTAATTTAACATGTGAAATACTAGGTGATATAAAACATCATACAAACAAATCAAAAACAATAAAATCAAGTACGAGGCGCTTATCACATAAGTGTGCGGGAAGCACCTTAGTTTAGGTTAAGAGCAATTTGTTTAGCAATTGTCGGGATCAACGATATGATCAAACTGGCTCAAATCGACTCCTCCACCTTGCTCCTCGTCTTTGATTAGGATTAGTACATAAAAATGAAACAAACAAGTTAGTAATTTTATTTTAGTTATACTAATCAAAAATGAAAATTTAAAGTGTAGTATCATTTTAATGTTTAAGTGATGTTTTAAGTTTTTATGATTTCAATTTATGTTCATATTTATTTGTATGTAAAAAGAGTAAGTGAGTACTAAATATAATTGGTGAGGAGTTTATTTAAGTGTGTTAATTAATTTAAGCAAATAAAATGAGAGATTAAGGAAGGAAAAGAATTAAAGAGGATGAATATTGGATGTGTTCTTGAGCTTGCAAATAAATAAGCTTACTAATGCTCTTGAGTATGAGTTTATTTTAGAGAGAAAAGACTTAGAGAATTTTTGGTGTATGTGTGTGTGTTTGTACGTATGGTATGTAGTAGTAGTAGTAGTTGTTGTTTTGTTTTTATGTTGTAAGTTTTAAGTAATGTAATGTGTGTTTGTTTAATGTAATTATATAAACATTTAATTTTAATTAAGCTAGGAAATGTGATGATGAAGTTAGTAGTGTGTAAGGTGGATTAGACAAGTTACTAAAGGGGACATGGTGGTGTAAGAGGAAAAGAAGAATGGAAGAAGATAAGCTAAGACCAAGACTTGAAAATCTCGGCCAACATGCATGTACAAGTCCCGATTTTTCGTTTTTGAAATTTTCGATTTGCGCGCACGCGAAAAGTCTCGAAATGAAATATATAGTCTTAAAATGATGGTTCGAAGTAAGATCAAAAATAAAAATGAAGAAAAAACGTTGAAGGGTGATCAAAACAAAAATTGGCTTTAGGATCCTCGAAACTTTGAAATAAAATCTTATTTGATCGAAACACTTATTTTTTTTGTTGAAAGTTATCGAATTAAATCATTATACTCAAACGTCAAAAATTTTACCAGTTTAGGCTTAGTGTAACTCAATATATCGAGTTTTAGTGAAAGTGTTAGTTAAATCAAAATGAAATAGTAATTTGATATTATTATTATATGTTTTGTTAGTAATAATCAAAATGATTAAGCTTAACTAGTTTTTAATTAGATTAGGATTATGCGTAAGTATATTTAAGAAAAGATTAGGTGACTTAATCACAATTAGGTGGCTTGGTCTTTTAGTCAATGTTTGACCTCGATTTGCGTGTCAAAATTTGTCGTTGAGAAATTTGTCGTAGGTGTTTCATTTGATTTATCGAGTTTGAATATGTAAAAAAAAATAAAGTTCAAATTTGAAGTATATCAAAATAGTTTTAATTCAGGTGCGAGCAAAGTTGTAGCGCATTGTGTTAGAAAAATATTGAGCGAGATTGTTAAATTAAAGACTTGCGCAATTGTAAAAGGCTTAACTTAACATGGAGGGTTACATGTTTAGCGAAAAAAAAATTCAGTCGCAATTTTTATTATAAGGAAAAAGGATGAATTTAATCTAAGGAATTAAATTCTTTTATAAAAATGTGTTTCAAAAACACGGGGTGTTACAGTAGACTTACCTGATTAGTATAACTCCGAGAGTCATTCAGCTTCAGCTGGCTTGGAGATATATTGAATTGGGATCTTGGAATCACTATGATTTCTATCGGGATTATAAAATATAGTGCTAATGACTTTGATGAATTAACTAGGTTAATTTCAAAGTTGTTAATGATGAGTATAATAAAGACTTGCAAATTTCTTGTTGTAGATGGCAAATCGCACTAACAACGGAGACAACAACTATATGAGGTCTATTCTTGAGAAGGATAAACTCGACGGAACTAATTTCCTCAATTGGTACCGAAATTTGAGAATTGTTCTCACGATAGAAAAGAAAGAGCATGTCTTAGAGACACCTCTTCCCGAGGAGCCTGGTGAGGCGCGGCGATCATGCTCACACTGCCTATAGTAGGCAAAAGGATGTCTCGCAGGAAGTTGCCTGCGTCATGTTGGCGTCTATGACCCATGAACTTCAAAAACAATTTGAGTTCTTGGGTGCATATGACATGATTCAGCAACTCAAGAGTCTGTTCCAAGAACAGGCGAGGATTGAGAGATATGACGTCGCTAAGGCTATACTCGATGCCAAGCTCGAGTAGGGCAAGCCAATGAGTCCTCATGTTCTTCGAATGATTGGATTATTCGAGAGACTGGGGAGGCTAGGCAATGAATATAGTCGTGAAATGGCTACTGATATCATACTCCATTCATTGCATGACGGGTTTGACCAGTTCATAATGAATTATAACATGAATGGAATGGAGAAATCTCTGAATGAGTTTCACGGGATGCTTAAAACAGCAGAGAAGAACATAAGGCTAGGTCCTAAGCGAGATGTTCTAATGATATCAAAGGAAGAGAGGTTTAAAAAGGCAAGCAAGGGAAAAGGGAAGGCTAAGGCACGCTTCACTAAGGGCAATGACACGGTCATTGCGCCTAAAAGTGGTAGCAATGCCAAAACTGTGGATCCTAACACTTGTTTGTACTGCCGACGGCAGGCCATTGGAAGAAAGATTGTCCCAAATACCAGGAGGACTTGAAGAGTGAAAGTGTTACCACTACCTCTGGTATATTTGTGATAGACATTCACTTTTCAGATTCTACTTCATGGGTATTGGATACCAGTTGTGGTTCTCACATTTGTTCAAATGTGCAGAGACTCACAAGAAGTAGAAGGCTTGGAAAAGGTGAAGTGGACCTACGAGTCGGGAATGGAGCTAGAGTTGCTGCATTGGCTGTAGGGACCTATAGTTTGTCATTGCCCTCGGGGCTTGTATTGGAACTTAATAATTGTTATTTTGTACCAAGTATTAGCAAGAACATTATCTCTGTTTCAGTATTGGATACTGAGGGATTTTAGTTTATGTTTAAAGATCGTAATTGTTCTTTTTACTTGAATGATATGTTTTATGGTGATGCACGTTTGGAATGTGGACTTTACTTGCTAAATCTTGACAAACCAATCTATCACATTGATAATAAGAAGTTCAAATCAGATGATTCTAACCCTGCCTATCTGTGGCATTGTCGTTTAGGTCATATAAATGAGAAACGGATTCAAAAACTCCATAGAGATGGTCTCTTGGACTCGTTTGACTTTGAGTCTTACGAGACATGTGAATCATGTTTAATGGGTAAAATGACAAAAACACCTTTTCTAGGAAAAGGTACTCGAGTAAGTGACTTGTTAGGTCTTATACACACGGATGTATGTGGACCTATGAGCACAATGGCTAGAGGAGGGTACTATTACTTCATAACTTTTACCGACGATTTAAGTAGATATGGTTATGTTTACTTAATGAGGCAAAAGTCGGAATCTTTTGAGAAGTTTAAAGAGTTCCAAAATGAAGTCGAGAATCAGCTTGGTAAGACTATAAAAGCCATTCGATCAGATCGAGGTGGTGAGTACATGAGTCATGAGTTTGATGATCATCTTAAGGGTCGTGGTATAGTATCACAATTGACCCCTCCTGGAACGCCACAACTAAATGGCGTGTCTGAAAGGAGAAATCGAACATTGTTAGACATGGTTCGATCTATGATGAGTCAAGCTGAACTTCCAGTATCATTTTGGGGACATGCTTTAGAGACTGCTGCCTTTACACTGAATAGAACACCGTCCAAAGCGGTAGGAAAGACTTCATATGAGATATGGAAAGGGAAGGTCCCTAATTTGTCTTTTCTCAAGATTTGAGGATGCGAAACTTATGTCAAACGCTTGGTGTCTGACAAGCTTGCTCCAAAGTCTGTTAAGTGTCTCTTTGTGGGGTATCCAAAAGGGACACAAGGCTATTACTTCTACAATCGTTCCGAGAACAAGGTATTTGTGGCTCGGAATGCTTTCTTCTTAGAAAGAGAATTTCTTTCCAAGAGAAAGAGTGGGAGTAAAATAGATCTTCAAGAGATCCAAGAGCCACAAATTGATGCTCCTATCTTAGAGAATGAGGAGAATCATGAAGTTTTAGAAACTGTCCCTGTGGTTCAGCCTGTTCGTAGGTCGAGTAGGGAAAGTCGCCAACCTGATAGGTATCTTCGATACTTGATCACAGATGGTGAAATATTACTTTTAGAATGTAATGAACCTACTACCTATAATGAAGCTTTGGCGGGACCCGACTCCGATAAATGGCTTGAGGCCATGAGATCCGAGATGGAATCCATGTACGAGAATCAAGTTTGGAACTTGGTTGACTTGCCGACTGACGCAAGGACCGCTGGGGTGCAAGTGGGTTTTCAAGGTGAAAACTGACATGGAAGGAAACACGACTGTTTTCAAAGCAAGGTTGGTTGCAAAAGGTTTTACTCAAGTTCATGGTATTGACTATGACGAGACCTTTTCTCCCGTCGCTATGCTTAAATCCATTCGGATTATCCTAGCTATTGCTGCGTATTTCGATTACGAGATATGACAAATGGATGTAAAAACCGCCTTCTTAAATGGTTTATTGGAGGAGGATGTGTATATGACACAACCTGAAGGTTTTGTAGATCCTAGAAATGCTGGGAAGGTATGCAAATTTCAGAAGTCCATTTATGGATTGAAGCAGGCATCACGGAGTTGGAATGTTCGTTTCAACCAAGTAATCCAAGAGTTTGGATTCTTTAGGTGTGAAGAAGAACCTTGTGTATACAAGAAATTCAGTGGGAGTAAGGTTACCTTTCTTGTTCTGTATGTCGATGACATACTACTCATTGGAAATGACATTCCTATGCTAGAGTCCGTGAAAGATTGGCTACGGAAGAATTTCGCAATGAAGGATTTAGGGGAAGCGCAATACATATTGGGCATTAAGATCTATAGAGATAGATCGAAGAGAATGTTAGGACTTAGTCAAATTACCTATCTCGATAAGGTACTTGATAAGTTTAACATGAAAGACTCTAAGAGAGACTTTCTGCCCATGGGTCAAGGCATACAGCTTAGCAAGACTCAGTGTCCAGTGGGAGCTGATGAGCGAAGCAAGATGAGTAGGATTCCTTATGCATCTATAATAGGATCTATCATGTATGCGATGATATGTACGCGTCCCGATGTCTCGTATGCTTTGAGCATGGCGAGCAGGTACCAGTCAGATCCAGGTGAGAAACACTGGACCGCTGTTAAGAATGTCCTGAAGTACCTTCATAGGACTAAGGACAGATTCTTAGTATACGGTGGAGAGGATAAGCTAAGTGTCCTAGGGTACACTGATGCTAGCTTCCAAACAGATAAAGATGACTTTAGATCTCAGTCGGGATTTGTCTTTACTCTTTATGGAGGACCTGTTAGTTGGAAGAGTGCAAAGTAAACGACCATTGCCGATTCTACTTCAGAAGCTGAGTACATAGCTGCCTCGGAGGCAGCAAAGGAAGTAGTATGAATTCGAAAATCATTACTGAGTTGGGTGTTGTCCCTAGCATTGCCGACGTGGTAGTTCTCTATTGTGATAATAGTGGAGCTATTGCTCAAGCGAAAGAGCCTAGAGCACATCACAGATCCAAGCATGTGCTTAGAAAGTTTCACCTTATTCGAGAGATCATTGATCGAGGTGATGTGACTGTTTGCAAGGTCGACACGGATGCCATTGTGGCAGATCCATTAACTAAACCCCTATCGCAGGCAAAGTACGAGGTGCATACAGCTGCTATAGGCATCAAGCGCATTGTAGAATGGCTATGATGTAATTGTTTTAAATTTGATTGTAAAACAATTGTTATGCTCATCTTATATGATATTTAATCATTAATCATTCAATCTTGGTTTAATTGAGTGATGTCCAAAATAATTTTGTCTCCAAATAAGTTGTCAGATCATGTCTGGGCAATGAAACCCTATTATGGCGAACTGGAGATGTTAATTATAGTTGTCCCTGGTCAGGTTATCAAGTAGGGACATTGATGACCCATAATGACTAGTATGTGAGTTGATTAACGATCTTGTTTCATGATCTAGGACGTTGGACGTCCAAGTCATTCACATGGATACACGATGGTGCGTGTATTGGACTGACCCGCAGTGAGAATTCTATAAGTCTTAGAAGTCATAAGAATATCTCACTATGACTTAGAGTCGGTTCCTTAGACCTGAGTCTATCGCATAGAACTTGTACGAGGATTAGTTTGCTTTGACAGTGTCCAACGCCATGCCGTGAAAGGGGGCTATAAAAGCACTTGTTGGGTGGCTGTGAAACGTATGGAGGGACATGGATAGAGAAGATGGGATTGTCCTCCTAATTTATAGATTAGGATTGGTGTCTCTAGGCCACTTGGAGAGTTGAAACTGTTAAATGCGTGGCCACGCTCGGATGGATTGACCGAACAATCATCCGTGTCTGATTTAGCTCACAGTCAAAGGAAACCTGAAATAGACATAGGGGTGACTTGACACTTACCTTATGTTCAGGCGAGACATTAAGAGACAAGGGAATTGAAGATGCACATCTAGCTCGTTTGCACACTTGTTTCGGACGAGTGGGAGATTGTTGGGGATATTAGGTGTCCGTCAACAATTGTGCATTGATTTCGTAGAAGTCATGGACCAAATATGAGATTATGATAATCGGATAAATTGGGTGGTCATAATGTCTTGCTAGAGGCCGCTTATGATATGAGTATTTAGAATATTCTACCAGTTTAGTCCGGTCCAATTGGGTCACACAACGGTACCCTAATGGATTTATATACGGTTAATTGGCATAATTAGATTAGTGCATTAACCTTTCGGGTTAGACCCGAGAACTTGTGTTTATACCGTAATCTATAGTAGATTACGGAAGCGGTCTCGTAAAGCGTGTCACGCGCGACAAGTGGCAATAGGTGAGCATGCATTGGCCACCTTATGCATGCCATTTGATTGGCTATTTATTTGGTGCTTTGTGATTGGGCATAAAGTAATGATTATGTTTGATTATGATCATTACTTTAGGCTTAAGTGTGCTGAGAATTTTTAGCATTAGATGCATGCAAAATCACCAAAAACAACACACCAAAATCAGCCAAAACAAAGGAGAGAAAGAGAGGACAAAAACCGGGTTTTTGCTCCATACTTTCTCAAGCTTAGAGCTTGATTCCGATACACAAGTTTCATTGTTCTCTTACGGTTCTAGTAAACCAAGAGAGGACTAATCCAAGGGTACTAGTGGACTTCAATTGAGGAGCAACATTAGGGGCTCTCGGTTTAATCTCGACATACCGGTGGAAATCACGCTACGAGGGTATAACATTCTAACTTGAGCTTGTTTACATATGATTCGATCTTGTTTTAGTGTCTAATTTATTCCGCCTTAGTATTAGACACACCTTCAGCAGAGAGTGGGGCGGAGAAGTAGGAATGGTTGGAAATAATATGCTTTTCTCCCACAGGTTTATCAAGAACCAAATAAATACGGAGTACTTAAAAATGAAAACAAAAAAAATCAGTAATTCTACTGTACGCCTAAACTTAAAGTTAATGTGAGATCAAGGTGCAAATTGCAGTTAAAGGGGTACAAAAACATGAAACAAATCTGCTAAAATCACTAACAGAGGTACTAAAAAGATTTAGTAACAATTAATCATAATTATCACTTAAATAGTACAAAAGTTATAATCGGGTACAAATGAGGCGGACTTACACAAGAATTAGTGCAAAAAAATTGCTTTTGTATATTTGATACGCCTTCATATTTCTGAAACAACCTTCTAGGCAAGATGTGACCAAAATATAAACGTTATTGATTTTCCGTATACTGATTTTACTCCCGTGATATATTTTTTTCATTTAGTTTTAAAGCCCTACCATTTTTTACTCACACGGTATACGAAATTCTCTATTTTATTCCCTAAACTTTTCTTAATCCTAAATTCAATCATTTACTCAATTATTTAGTTATTGATTTTGATAATCAATTCAATGAAGTTATAATCGTTTTCAATTTCAATTTCAGTTTTGGTCATTATTGGTTTTCATTAATTTTTAATAGAGTTCATTTAAAATTAAAATTAGGGTTTACATATGAAGGGGTTTGTGGTAGCGGTGGGCGGCGGAAGGCGACACGAGGCGGCGTGGGGTTGCAGGTCGGTGGGGTCCGGCGGCGAGGTAAGTGGTTGTGGTGGTTTGGGTGGGTTAGTTTGTAAGTTAAGTGGGTAAATAATTAGGTAAGACCGACAAATGGCGAGGGTGGGTAAAAAGATAAATTTGAAAATTAAATGAAAAAAAGATACAACGGGAGTAAAACCACGGAAAATCACTACCCAATATAAATTATAGTTAAAAGTGTACAAAAATAACAAATAAATTTACTAAAGTTATTTTATAGGGATACTAAAAAAAATTGTTTTCTGTTCTGAAAAAATACATAAAAATATTAACGAACTTATCAAAGGTAGACTTACGGGAAGAAGCAACAATGTTACATGCTCTCCTATATACTTCCTCCAATTTATTCAATTGTTTAACTGGGTCCATTTTTTGTGAAGATAAAATAGTACTCTCCCTTCATCCTAAAATAATTGTCCTCTTTCCACCAAATTTTTTTCTAAATTAATTATCCCTTTCTATTTATAGTAAGTTTTAACAAAGGATTTAAAAAAAAGAAAATCATTTTCATTACCACTCCTTAAATCCACCCAAAATAGAAAGGGGGCAATTATTTTGAAATGAAGGGAATAACATGCAAACAAATGGATGACTAAGAGAAAGTACTAACTACACCACAGAAGCATTAACTTTATAGCCGAGAAAATCAAATGACAAGAACAATAATTTCAAAGTAAAGAAAATAACAATTCTCACATTTCTCGCAAGAATAAATATATAAATTAAAGTCTTCTTCTTATAATTATTCAACGAGCAGACCATGCATGTAAAATGAATGCATATAAATAGTCCCTGTCACTAGTAGATATACACAATAAAATATTTCATCCATAATTCTTCCTATTATTTAGAATAACATATTAATATAACTCCTTGTGTGACAATTCAATAAATAGTTAGATATAACAATGGATTGACGTAGCGATTTTTTTGTCGTGTGTCCTAAGGCCCTACAATTTGAAACCGTTGACGTGTATATCTAAGGACTAACAAACTGGTGCGACAAACTTAGTATAGGCCAATTTGTGAAGTGATTACTCCATAAAGTAGAAGACATAAACATGAATGAAGAAACTATATACTTTTTTTTTTCTTTTTTTGCCAGTAGTAGATCAGAGATTAGTTTTTGCTCGCACCTTTGGCTAAGATATGAGCTTCCCTAATCTCCAATCGAAAACAGTATGAAATACAAAGACATAATAAAACAAAATACTAAAACAAGCTACTCCGTAATATAAAGCGACATGCATCGAGGGACATAGAAACACTGGTGGACAACGGTAGATCAGGAACGAGCTTGAACATCCCTTTTATCTGGTATAGCAAATCCCATGGGTCTTCAAACTGTCCAGCTGAGCGACAAGAACAAGTTGCACTTACGCCACAAGGACGTAGAGGGAGCTAGGTGAGAGCAACCCAATAGGGTATTGATAAGTCCATATTTTACCTATATTTTATATATTTATTCTCCGTCATTTTATACTTATCACGACATTTTTAGCACGTTTTCTATAATATTTTCTCCTTTTGCGGTTTACTACGACTTTGTGATTTTATTTGCTGAATGGAGAATTAAGAGCTGAAATTATCGTGGAGCAAATGCGGGTCGTGAATTTGGTGAAATTATGAAGATCAAATATAAAACCCGAGAAGACGGAGCATGATGGACCGGATAATTTAATAAAGAAGCGGGGTAAAGAGACTAAAAGCCCAACTTGTAATTAGAGTAGAATAAAATAAAAGAACCTGACTTGAGTTTATTATTCAATTTTTAGTTTTACTTCAAATTTTACTTCTAGTTTACATTACGTTAGTTTAGGTTAGGAAAAACATAGTTTTCATTCCAAGTTTTTTCCTTTTGCAAGATCGATACTTTTTCCTTCAAGATTAATCCAAGATTAAGTTTTCTTATTCCTTTCTCTTATTATTTATTTTAATTATGTTTATTGTTATGGTTATTGGTGTTATCTTTACAATTTATGAGTAGTTAAATAATTTAAGGTTTATATCATTGTTAGCCATACAAGTATGTTTTAATTGTTAATTGATACGATTGCGAAATTGTTTGTTCAAGTTTGATTAGATTATATCATGATTATTAGATGATGATTATTGATTGAGTTAACATGAGATTATTTGTAGCTATCAACGGAAGTTGGGCGATATTTGGGTTAAGTGTTAAATTGATCAGTTTGAGTCATCTACTACGGTTATAATTAATTCAAAATGCGGAAGCTGAGAGTTATTCAGGACACAATCTAATCAAGGTTATACGAGTTTTCATGGGAGTACGAGTTTGTATAATTGAGATTTATCTACGGTCTAATTTACATGCGGGAGCGGGGATTAGACTTGTTTAGGAGAATTATCGTTACTCGGGAGAGAGCGTTAATATTCTGGAGTTGTAGTAGTCTCACTTGAATAACAATTAAGCAATCGTGTCATTTTTTAGCTTGTTTAGCGATGATATGAACCCTTGTCTTTTTTAGCAATACTAATATTTATTTTTAAAATAATTAATTTTTGTTTCTTTTTCCTGAGTAGAACATACGGTGAGCCCTACCCCCCACCCCACCCCCCCGATTTAATTAATTTTTTAATAAATTTATATTTCATTTTTTTTTCTTTTTTAAAAAAAAAACAACAATTCTTCAAAAATTTTAAAAATACAAAACTTTTGAAAAGATAAGTTTTTGAAAACATTTTTTTTTTTTTTGGAAAACAAGATGGAAATTGAAATCACAAACTTAGGGAAACCAAAATAAAAACAAAATTCTTTTTTAATCATTTTGTAAGAAAGAAATGTCAACTTCTAACTTATAGTGATCAACCATAGCCAAAAGGGTAAAAACAGGGTCAGAATCAAACCTACTCAGACAAAGAGCAGCCACCAGAGTGACTAGATGGACATGCAAAGAGGGAATCCGTTGGAGAGAGGCGTCTGACTGATTTTCGCATCGGAAACGACCGACCGGTAGTGACGGAGAACATGCAGAAGGCTGCCCTGGAAGAACATGTGAAGAGGGCCGAATGCGGGCCCCACCATGGACCGTTGACAGAGCAAGAATAGCTTCCAAGGTCGTCGTTCCGCCGGAGTTAGGCCAAATTAATGGCCACAACCCCGGCGGAGGGCGGCCATAAATTGATTACGGTGAAGGAAGTTGGCGGCGATGGTTTGCAAGTGAAAAGGATTTAGGTTTTGAGGGGAAAGATAGAGAGAAGGCAGGGAGAATTTTTTAGGAGAGAGAATTTTTTAGTTTTTTTTTTAGGTGTAGAGAGGTAGATGATGTAATTAATTATGAATATGTGATGAAGACACTATATACACAGGAAATTAATTTTATAGTTTTATACTAAATACGTGAACATGATTATTGTGTTTAGTAGTCTAATTTCGAACTGGACCACTATGACCTGGGGACCGCCGGTTGAAAGGGGACTTGGACCGACTCGGACCTAAATCCAAGTATGAATCGGACTAGACTACTTAACTAAGGGTTTTAAAGGTTTTTCTTCGAAATCAGAAAGGATCCGACCAAAAAACGGTTACTAACATTATGAAGACCCGATGAAAGAACCAAATCGGACTGAACCGTGTGGTCATGGTCAGTCCAAGTAATCGGTCCGAACCAATAAATTACACCTGAAAGACCAAACTTTGAAAAACCTGAACCATAATTTTCAAAACTCGTGCGAACATCGGAAAATGCATTAAACGAAGTCGTCGAAGCAGCAAAACACAATCTGGTACGTGTTATACACTTCCTTCGTTCTTTTCCTTTTCTTCTACTCATCGCCCTTTTATTTCTATGATCATCAATTCAAAACCCTAATTTCTGAATTTTGATTTTGTTTTTGTTTCGATGATATTACCTGTGTCGAATTGCAGTATGATGTATTAATTAGGGTATTACACCGTTTTTCTGAGACGTTGTGTTGCTCATTTACGCTGTACAATGTTATTCTGTCACCTAAACATGATCATGATTTAGGGTTTAATCACTGATTTTTATTTGCAGCTGTAAATTCACACATAAATTTAGTTCTTCGCTTTTGTTTTTGATCATGTTTGACTGACGAGCACTTTTTTTTTTCGCAATTATTGGATTATTCTTCAAACGCACAAGGGAAATTGTTGAGGGAATCGATGTAGTGTCGCAAATTTTTGATCAAGAATGCATTTGTCGCTGTTAAATTTGATAGGGCGTTTGGTGATTGCACTGCTACTGCTAGGTTTAGTTATTAATTTCAGTGCATGTTCATGTCTTCTCTTGGGATCTTTAAACTTCAATCATAGAACCGTCATCTGTTAGATTGTTAATATTGAAGATTTTCATTATATTTCGTCTATTTCACTCATTTAACCTAATTATGTACCGATTTTTTGTATTACATATGCCCCCATTTTTGAATATGATCATTTCTGGTTTAAATATTGATTTTACAGACAAAGTCACAATCTCAATGCTTTAAAGTGTGGGATTGCTTGCTTATGCTTACTTTTTAACTTTTCGTAATTTTGTGTGCACAACCCTTTTAATAGTGAAAAAGAGGGACTAGTAATCAGTCGTCTGATATGATCATTGAAAGTTATCTGATGTTTTGTTTTCGCAGGGATTAAAATTCTACGACAAACATGAACGGGGGAGGAAGGCGGCAGTTGCCGTCATGGATGTTGAGGCCGTGTACTGTTAAGCAAGCCAGTGTTTCAGGAGTAATAGAAGAAAATAATATCAATGATTCAGAGACGCATTCGTCTATCATAACTTCTCTAACCCATAATGAAATTACGGGGAAGAAACCCAAATCAGGAGTGTCATTTGTTGAGCAGAAGTCACGTAAACCTAAGAAGCGTGAAGTAATCTCAAGAGATCGGACGTCAGGTGATGAGGATGAAGAACAACTGGATGAACCTTCTATTATTAAGCCATGTAGAACACGGAAAAGCAAGAGAAGGTATGAGCGAGCCAAAGACCAAGATTGTGACTTGCCTCAGAGTTATTTGGAGACGGATGACGCCTCCATGAGGAAAAAATGTCGGGTTAATACCCTAGAGAAGAAGAAGACAAATAAATCTGTGGAAGGTTCTAGTGATGGAATGATTCCTAGTGAAGATGAACTTACCGTGGACGATTTAGTGAGCATTGCTAAAGAGGTAGACTTTGAGACTCGTTAATCATCTATTCTTTTGTTAGTTGGTCAATCTATCTTAGTGTATTGATTTATTGGTTAGTGCAATTGACATATGATTAGCTATCTTTAAACAAGCTATCTTTAAATAAAGCTCCTCGAGTATCAATGCCACATAACATATTTATCAGCTATTCGCAAGTAGGTGGCATTAGGGCGCAATATTTGATGGTCAAATTTCTCAGTGATGATCAATTGTTCCTTATTTCTAATGGCTTAGGTTAGCTAATATGTTTTTCTGTAAGGGGTGTTTCGAAATTATCCAAGTGCTTTATGGTACTTTCCGACTTTCCCTTTGGGTGTTGGAGGCTAGAGTGTAATGTGTTGGTCTGGTCTTTAATCTTTATGCTATAAGTGTTTTTATTTCATATGTTGTAGTTGTCTTGGATTGATGTTTGGTTTTGACCCGTTGATTATATCATGTGTTGGGTCGACTGCAGTACGTGAATGCTGATATAAAGGAGCCTGAAAACCCACAATTCAAATCGGAGATGAGATCATCTATTGCTGAGGTTGACTCGGGAAAGGGTGTTACTGCAAATAAGGAAGTTGAGACGTCAAACTGTTATAAGCCTCTCCCTGTTGATTCTACTTCAACGGGTCCTCTATCTGGTGGTGGAAGCATCATTGGTCCGATTGATACTTTTGATCCTGCTCGTGAAATGCTTGAATTATTATTTGGCGACTTGCTGAAAAAGCCAGAAGTGGAAAGGAAGGATGATGCAACAACTGAGCATATGATGCTCGATTATGAGGTCTGTAAAAGAAGTCAGAATGATGTTATTGCTGCAGAAGCGGTCCCAGTGCTAAAGAAGAAAGCTCGTCTCAAAGACAAAGTGGCTATGCTTCTAGAATGATCATCTGATGAGGTGTGCTTCTAAGTTGAGACTTTTACTTCACGTCTGTTTCTTTACACTTTCTCTATTATCATCATATGACACTTCGTTTTTTCATGGTAAACAACTTTTAGTTTTTAGGAAAAGCAGTTGAAAGAAAACTATGAAAGTTATACCCATTAGATCAATTATGAAAATAAATCTATTAGATTATAAATTTCATAGTGTTTGCTATTTAGCTGTATACCGTAAGATATGTTGAAAAGATAAGTACTCCGTAATTGTTTATTTGGTTTCTCATTTTTATTAAAGTGCATAGATACCTGTAGAATTTTTAAGGGGAAAATATAATAGGGGAGAAAAGGGAGAAGTTATTATAAACTTGCTCAAATGATAAATAGTACAACTAAGTCTTTATATAGCCTAAGATGTATAGAGCAACTTAGTAGACTTAATATATTCCTAAACACTAAATGACATATTAACTACATTATATTTATTAGGAATTTATAGCTATTAACTAATAATATCAACCACAACCATTTGACTACTATTTTAATTTATATTTTGGATCATAATAATCCAACACACCCCTTTGATCCAAAATATATCGGATCTTTGTTGACAGTCTGCCATGTCGAACTATGCTAGTCATTTCGTCCCTTGCAATTTCTTACTTTCTAAGTCAATGAGCAATCTACCTTCAAACGGTATGCAATCCTTCTCGCACCCGCACATGTTAGGCTCCACACCCAACTTTAACCATAGTCTCCTTTCGAGACTAAAAATTGAGCCTCCTTGCATGGACTCTAAAATTTGTGAAGCCCTTGTGTTCACTTTGTGACGCACTTCTCGTCACTCACTTTGTGACCCACTTCTCGTCACTTTCTTGTTGGTGCACATTATCACCAACTCTCATTTGGAGCACGTCTCTCCAAACCTGTTTATCGATGGAGCCCTTCTCTCCACCTCTCCATTTATGGTGCACTTCTCACCATACTTGTGAAGCACATCTCTTCACCAAACATTATGTACAGCCATTTCATCTCTACCACATTTGATAGAGCACATCTCTCTATCTCTCATCAAAACTTTTCTCACCATTTTTTTTTTTTTTTGATTTTTTTTTTCTTTTAACGCCTCATTTCCGAATCGAACCTGGCTACTTAAGCGGAGGTGACGATTGTGTCATCTTTCTCGACTTAATATAGCTTTGATTCCATGTAGAATTTTTAAAGGGGGAAATATAGTAGGGGAGAAAAGGGAGAAGTTATTATAAACTTGCTCAAATGATAAATAGTACAACTAAGTCTTTATATAGCCTAAGATGTATAGAGCAACTTAGTAGACTAAATATATTCCTAAACACTAAATGACATATTAACTACATTATATTTATTAGGAATTTATAGCTATTAACTAATAATATCAACCACAACCATTTGACTACTATTTTAATTTATATTTTGGATCATAATAATCCAACAATACCTCCAATGTAGGACAATAGGTTCACAAGCTATTAATTTCCTAGACATTATGTATATTTAGTCATATATTTTTGGGTTTTTTTTTTGTCAGTCCATACCTTAAATTTATCCCATTTCTTAAGGAACTACTTTTGCGCGGAAGTACGAAACTACCTTTACTTTCAAAACTTTTTTTGGTAACTTTTGGAGGTTGACCGTCATTAACTGTAGGAATATGATGAACTCCTAAGAACCTTATTTTTCTGCATATCTCTTTACCTTTTTACCTAATTAAGAACCTTAATTTTTTCAATTTCTTCATCCACCTCATCCGCAAATTAATCCCCAATAAGGTGATTAATTCTCATCAACTTCTCATCAACTTCCATCAAATTCATCATCTATCTTTTTCACTGAGACTATTCTTTTATTCATCAACTGATTAATCAATTGTCTTTTGTCGTTTTGTCATATTTTCATCTCTCCACATAAAGAGCTTGCAACCAAGCATTTCACTATAGGTCTGTTTTTCGTATGCCATTTTAGCAGCTTATACTTCAAACTTGTGCATTTTGCTGAAGTCTGTACTTAGTCAAAGTACGTCTCGTGGTTTAGGTTTCAAATATGCAATATCCTCAATCTGCAGTGTATATATTGGCAAGGGGTGAAGGTTGGGACTTAAAAATTGGTTCTTAGTCTGAGTTTATTCAAGACTTTACTTTTAAAGCCATGCCTACGTTTTACATGACGCTCAATAATATGGATGTGAAATCCATACCCGATGCATGCCCATCTGACATTTTGTATACCCAAGATAAAAGGGAGGCAAGGTCCATGATTTATCAATTTCCTACTCATGTGGCGTTAGAGAGTAAAATGAGACTTTCGTTTTCAGTCGTTTCTTTGTTGCTTTAGAACAAGTCAAGCATGCAAGAACCATTCAAAATTAAGGATATCATTTGCTAGGTGCTCTCGAAGGCTAGTTTCCGGAATATTAGTTAGACTTTGCTGTGTTGGGACCACATGGCCAGCCCTAAGATTGTGCAACCCATGTAACGGCCGTTGGCCCAATGAGCGGAGGTTGTGTTGATATTATATTTGATCATTATATACACCACAAGTTGATTAATGGTGAAGTGGTAGTAGTCATTTTCTATGGTTTTAGTAGGTGATGTTCGATTCTCATTACTCTAACAAGGGATCCATTATATAACAAAATAAAGCTTAGATACAAGTTAGAAAGTAGAAACGTTATTTCATCAGAATTTGGTTGCCAAGGTATTGCAAAATGTGCTCTTAGCTCTTAGATTCAATGGCCAAGGCATTACAAAATAAAATTATAAGTTTATGCAATGTCCTTAGTTGACAGGGTCATAGATTTTATCTCAAGCTAACCCTAACTAGTTATTGGTAGTATAGAAGAATATACAATTACGATACACAGTAGGAGATAATACAATTATAGTACACAGTGTTAACATATACTCCCTCCATCCCAAAATAAGTGTCCCCTTTGGAAAATTACTAAATTATCCTTATCTAATGCCCATCCTTATTGTGTGAATGTGTATTGCTAAGTTCTCAATGAAAGTATTAGTATAGGGGTATTCTTCTACTAAGCTCTCTCACTTATATTAGAGTAGGGGTAAAATTGGAATTATAAGAAAATATTGTGAAGATTAAGGGATGAGAGTAAGCTTTTTCTACATTTCTTAAATCTAAGATTTAGGCAAATAGGGACACTTATGTGGGGATGGAGGGAGTATATAGTTTGTCTCATAGAATCCGTTACCTAATTCTATCACTTCCTCCATTCCATCTTTTTTCTCTCATATGAAAATGACACAAAAACTAAGGAAAAATATTAAACAAATGGTAATGTGTGTAGCAAGAGCATCCCACATAAAATGTAGTTGCTCATTATTAGAACGTGATACTGTGGTAGTGTAAATTGGGTAAATCGGAGGAAAAGGTGGAATGGAGGGAGTATCTTTTACTGGATATTTGGCACACATCTTCAAACTCCCAACGCTCATGTATGGAAGGCTTCCGCGTACTATTATGGTAGTATTGACGAAACCTTGTTTCCTTTACTTTTCATGCTTTTTGGTAGAAACTTGGGGTTTGTCGCATCTTGTTTTTATGTCTTCATTTTGCTTCTGAAAACTAATGTTTGTTTTCAAGATATTTACTTTGGCTTTTGGTTTAGACTAAACAGTTTGGTGCTAAAAGGTTATAATGATTCTACTTTTGTGAAGTGATGTTTGATTATTTTTTTATTTTTTTTTTTTACCTTAGAGTGTGACTTTGACAAAATTTGATTCAACTAAAAAGTGTTGTCAAGTATATTGAAATATTATTATTAAAATTATTGGGGAAATTCATCCTAATATTTATTGTGTGGTTTATTTCACACATTAGAGACATCGTTAAGCTGTTTAGTGCTCGCTATGGTACACATGACATAGATAATGACATGCAGTTTTCTGTCATTGTACAATTACAATTCAGTAATATACAGCTCACATGGAAAAGCATTCCCAAGCCATATAATATATGGAGTTACTGCTTAATTTAATACTCCATACTTAAGAATTAAGATTATTCAACTCCTCCTGTGGGGACCAAAATTATATCTCATCCCTTAGCTTAATTAACGAAATCGTTCAACTTGTTTCTGCAAAACATCAGTGTTATTAAAACTCTGCAGTACGTGTAATAGGTAATCATGCAAGCTGATATACTAACTATTTTTGGCTTATACAATATAGTCAAGTCTATATTAGTGCTATATTTATGGTTAGACACTAATTTCTAACTCGAGACCTCTCGTTAACTTTGTTAAACTCTCCTGCGCAAATATGTTGAAATGTATATTATACTATTACAAATTAGATGTAATTGACGATGAGAAATTACTGTTGAAACTAATGGCTATTTATATATCTTCGTAGGTAGTATATCAAGTTATGTATATTACAAATTTGGCATAGAAGATGGAACATCAGTAAATGGTGCCATATTGGAATTTAGGGAAAGAGGAGGATGAAAAGGCGGCATCGTTTGCCTGGCTTTTAGCTCTTGATGTTGTAAAGGGGGAAGTACTGAGAGGAGTTATAGACCTCAAAGCCTTGAGATAATCAGGGATCATGGGCCTGGAGCTTGTGTGTCAGCGGCCAAGATTGTGGGCAAGTTGCCCACTACCCGAAACATGGCAGTGGCAGGCACGGCCCTCGGTCACATGCTTGACATGTTGGTCGGCAACTCTATTCTCACTTTATCTGTGGACTTAGGTGAGGAGCGCTACGGGTTTGCACCTGTGTGTAAGTTCTTCATGCCTAATGAGGATGGTGTTTCTTGGGCATCTTCCATTGACGCACCAATGCACAATTGTATGGTTGACGGCTTGTAAGCGACTTACTTCTTCATTCCATGTCCCTTTTCTTTCATCTCAAATTTGTGTCCAAACAAGCAATTAGTCTTTTCCCTAAAACTGACTAACCAATTGCGTCATTGCGTGTTATTGTGTGCAGACAGCACATAAAATATGAAGTTTTAGAAGACTCGTTATGGATCACAAAAGCATGGGGAATTCCTTTCTACAAGTACTTAGTCAAACATCCTGTGTTGCAGAGATCATATAGTATGGCAATGTCGGATCACTCTACACTTGTAATGCGTGAAATTCTCAAGACTTATAGAGGGTTTGAGGGTCTCTCATCTGTGGTCGACGTTGGTGGCAACACTGGTGCTACACTTGCCTTGATTTGTTCCCAATACCCAACTATTAAAAGGCATCAACTTCGATGTAGCTCATGTTATTGCAGATGCGCCTTCTCATCTTGGTAAGTGTATATTATACTCCCTCATTCAATAGTCTGGCCAGTGGCCACTGAAGTCTCCATTCGAGTGAGGTAGTCTAACAATTTAATCGGATGTGTTGTTTTAGTGTTTACGTTGGACCTTATACGATCTTCCTTGAAATGCACTTCTTTTAGAATCATTGAATAACCGTTTATTTGTACTGATTGTAGGTGTGATTCTGATGAAATAATGTGGTAATATTGTTTTTATTGATAGGTGTGAGCATGTAGTAGGCAACATGTTTGTCGATATTCCCAAAGGTGATGCCATATTTCTCAAGGTAAAATGACCTCAATATTAGCATGGCCTTACGCTGTTATGCTTTTAGATGAGAGTGTATCGTTAGAACTGTTCAACTTTATTTTAGGGATAAAAGGCAATTAATCACGATGTGGTAGTGAGTAGAGTAGTCAGATTTTGTCCCCGTCCCAATCATTTTTTGTTCCAGCAGTCGACTGACCTTGATATAATCGTAATATTGATCATGTTTGGTCAGGATTATTCGGTTGTACGCATATGTCTTATTGGAAAATCACTCTTAATGTAATAAATCCTATGTTAAAACTCCCACCTTTTATAACCACAATTTTAAGAACTCCAACCTTTTGTAAATTGTTTTTTTTAAAACTCTCACCTTTTGTAAACATTAAAAACTCCCACCAAAATGTCATCTTTGGTAAAAATGAAAGAATTTTTTTTGCATATATATTCATCTCGAATGTACACTATCATCCTCCGAAACTCAAAATGTGAAAAGAAAAAGTGGGAAAGTAATGTTTTTATGGTCAAAACAAATGTTTATTTTGGTGAAAATTGGGTTTTGGTGGGAGTTTTTAAAAAAATGTTTAGAAAAGGTGAAAGATTTTAAAAAAATTGGAAAGGTGGGAGTTTTTTTTTTTTAAAATGAGGATTAAAAAGGGAGAGTTAACAATAAATCCTATTTTTTATCTGACTTGAAACTTAAAAGGATGAAAACCCCGAACGGCCACCATCTACCTCTAGTCCGTTTCCTTTTAATTTAGCTTGGTTAGAATAAGCAACAAATATAGCCCCCGATCTTCTTCCTTCCAAATTTCTCGTCTCACGTTCTGAATAGAAGGCTTTATTTTAGAATCTTAATGAATGTGTGAATTGTTTTATTTTTCTGATACACAGTGGATCTTGAATACTATGACCGACGATGAATGCCTGAAGATCTTAACAAATTGCTACTCAGCCTTGCCTGAGGATCATGGAAAGTGATCGTATGTGAATATCTTCTTCCAGATAAATCCACATCAAATATCGCTGCTATTTCAATCCTACAATTCAATGCACTTACGATGTGCATGCATAATTGTACTGAGAGGACCGAAACTGAAAATGAGGAATTGGCTTTTAAAGCTGGATTTCAAGCCTTTCGACTTGTTTGCTGTGCATCTCATGGAGTTCATCAAGACAATTTATGCCATTGGACTCGGTGCGATTGATGTCTAAGTGATTCGGTGCGATCGTGATTTGCGTTGTGTTTTGAAAAATCCGAAGACTACCTCTGTACACTAGATGTTGTTCTACAATGGAGTAGAACATTAGAGCACTACTCAATTGTTAGACTATTAAACCGATGATTTTATTATAAACAGTTGTGTGAGACCGTCTTATTTGAAGCGTTAATTTTCAGCTATTCACTTTGAATTAAACCAGGTTGGATGAATTCAGCAAGTCTTCTTTCCCCCTTTGATGTAGGTAGTTCTTACTGAGATAAAGTTACCGTTAATGTCACTATTAAAAGTTTGCGTGTTAATGATTTGTTCTTTTCGTCTTATTTTTATTAATCTTACCAAATAATTTAGACAACTTTAACAACACCAAACGTTTAACTTTACTGCGTGTTACGTATTATATACTCGTATTCCGTAATCAATGAATATCAAGAAACCAATCCGTACAACTTAAATAAATATACAACCAAAAATAGCAAACAAAATATGGGATGCGTTAATAACTGTATAGTGTTCTATAAACTTGGTCTTAGCTAGTGTGTGTGTTCTTCCTTCCACACACCTCCTCGAAAGCGGGCACCTTCTATTGGGAAAAATTTTAGCCGAGGACACCAATGAGCGTGGACGGTCCTCAACGACGGCATCACTCTCTTTGTAGTCTCCCAGTCCAAACTCAAATGCGACAACGAATCCAAATTCAGACCCTCGATTCTCCATGTTGAGTTACCGCTTCCCCAAAACGTCTCATCGAAATTTGCCATGCTCCCTCCCGTCATTGAAAGATACCTCAACATAGGCAGAGATGCTGGGTTTAGCCATTTCGGGCTGGTTTTTCCTGGGTAGAACTTAAGAACCACTTCGTGGAGATTAGACGGTGGATGTAGCTTCTCAAGTTTATTGACAAGCTCTTTCTCGAAGCTGTTAAAGCAATTTATCGTCAGTATCTGCAGATCTTTTAACCCCGTCAGTGCATCAGTCTCACAGTCGTCGATTTCATCCTCCCGAGTGAATTGTATCTCGAGTGTTCTTAGTCGACTCAAGCTCCTTAGGTCAGATATGCTAGAACCGAGACTACCCTTTCGAGCTGGCTTGAAACCTAACAACACTTGAAGCTTTGAGAGCGACCCCAAGTTTCTCGGAAGACATTCGAGGGAACCACAGTGGCTGACATCTAACACCACTAGGCTCTTGAATTTCATGACCCAAGGCTGAAGCGACCTCAAACTCTGACAGTAGCTCAAGTCCAAAATCTGAAGACAGTTCAATTTCTCTAACGACGGTGGAACTTCAGTAAGCGGATGAGTGTTGCTCAAGTTCAAACACGTCAAGTGCTTCATGGAGCCAACTTTGCCGAGTAAGGTTCCGAGAGACATTTCAAAGATCGATTTGGATACGTCCAGCACTCTCAAGTACCGGAAATCACAAAACTTGTTTCCGTTACAAGTATCGATCTTGTTCACTTCACCACTTCTGACGGTTGATATCAATGCTCGCAGCTTTTTGCTAGCAGTGATGTGTTTTTGATGGATGCTTGTGTTAATCCCCAAATGACGACCTTCAGCCATGCTTAAACCGGAAAAGGTATCGTCAACTGCAATCTTGATTACTAAATCGCGAACCATATCGTGAACTTTACAAGTGGAGATTTTCCCATTGTAATCCCACTCGACAACGTCCACCAAGCATCGATTTGTCAAACCAGCAAAGCAATCTTCACTTGCTTCGGTTGCTAGCCTGCCGTTTCTCACAGGTGCAAACCCTTCTCCGACCCACCATCGGACTAACTGGTCTTTGCTTATTTCACAGTCCTCGGGATATATGGAAAGAGACAGAACACACGACTTTAAGTATGACGGGAGCTCATCATAGCTCAGCTGTAACGAAGCCATGACCGAACTGTCATTGTCAGCTAACTCATCACGGAAATGGTCTGCGATTCGTCTCCACTCGTGATAATACGGTGTCTTGCATAACATCATTCCCCCAACGGCCTTAATAGCTAGTGGAAGACCTCGACATTTCGAGACAAGTTCTTTCCCTATTTCCTCCAACTCATTTGACTTACAAATGCCGTTGTTATTAGCAAACGCAACGTTGCAAAAAAGCAGCCAGCTATCACTCTCCCCGAGAATTTTGGGACGGTGAACTCTCGCTTCCTGGACTCTCATCTTTCTTGCAACACCCTCGATTCTCGTCGTGACGATAACACAGCTTCCATTTCCTTTAGGCAGCCCTTCATATATTCTCTGCCACCACGACGTGTCCTCACACCAAACATCGTCCATAACGATCAGAAACCTCTTGCCTAAAAGATTCTGGTTGATTCTTTTCAACAAGTCGCCTCGATCGTCTCCAATATTAGCGTCTCCAAGGTTTCTCAACATGCTCCTCAAAATCTGCTCGTCGGTGAATGTCTGCGACACAGAGACCCAGATCCTCTTCTCGAAATGATGCTCCACTTCTCTATCATTATATACAGTCTGAGCAAGTGTCGTTTTCCCTAGTCCCCCCATGCCTACGATTCCAATGGATAGAATCCCGTCATCTGCTTGGAATAACCAGTCTTTTAGTTTCATCGTGTCGCCTTCTAACCCGACCACCTGAGTATGATCATAAACAGGACAGCTCCATCTTGGCGTACCCTCCTCGTGCATGCTACCATCCCCAGAGTGAGATGAAAGTTGTGGCCCCACATAGGACGTTATTTTTTCTTTAATACCTGTTACTTTACCATTGACTTCAGCAAGTCGCTTTGACATTTGGTATTTGGCAGCAACCTTCATGAGGGAGTATCCGTTTCCTGGACCGATTGTAATTGATAGGACCTCGCAATCCGCTAGTATGTCTTCTGCTTCATAAACCAGTTCTCTTAAATCGGCCAATGCACATCTGAGAGTATCGTTTTTTCGCTTAAGTCTCTCAGCATCCTTGAGGAAGCTACGCATATAGTTGAGCTCACTCTGCAGCTTCTGAAACTGATCTCTGTACCCAAGTAGGGTTCGGCTCTCTCGTTCAAGGGTATTGAGCAGTTTCTCCAAAAACACGTTTACGACTGCATCCACCATATTTCTCCCTGTGACAAAGCGAGTGCCGAGGCTAATTAATATTACTTTCTCACAATCTTCCATGTTCGAAACTTCCATATTAAATTACAAGACAGTTATAACCTAACTGTTTTGAATTTCTGTGAAAATTGTGTCAACCTTGCAACGAGGCTAATTCATTGAAAATGAGGAAGTAAATCACAAGTTAGCCTCCAACATGCGCAACACCAAAATCGTAACTCATAAGACCCAGTTAGAATTCTTACAAACGTTGAACATGATCTATCCCGAACGACTGGCTTAAAGAGAACCCTAAACACTAAACAAACAATAATCATAGGCTATTGCCTTCGTCCTCAATATTAAAAGTCAAGGGTCGTTCGTTTTCATGCCATTAATCCTCATAAATCGCCTCAAACGACTCTTGTAAGATTTATCAGACATATAACTCACAATCACTCTTAGTTAAGTCTAACATCGTTGGACTTAGGACGCGGATGTATCATGTATTCAAGGACTCTAGGAGTCCAACGGTGTGTGTTAGTGAGCCAACGATCCGATTGATTACGTAAAAAGTTAGTCCTATTATAGACTACACACATAGGACATGCTCTTTTCATGTTATTTTTTGGCAACTTATCAAGCAGTTCAACCGACTCTTTAGAACGCTACAACTTCGGGAGAATTCAGCAAAAAGAATTACTTACAAAAAACTTTCAGGCAGTAGCGGCGAATTTTTTTTTAGGTGGGGCGGATCAGTAATAGAGTAAGATAACTTCGATAAATTTTTACAAATTCTAGCTACAATTTTCAATTTTCGACTTCAGACAACTTCATTAAAAGTCAAACAAAGTCTCGTAATTTCAGACTTCAGACAACTCAAAACGGAAAAAAAAAAAAAAAAAAAAAAAAAAAAACATGTCCTTAATAAATACTCGCTCCATTCACTTCCATTTGCATCAAAGAGAAAAAAACCACTATTCATTCAAGTGGTAATTTTCGGAATTTCTCACAACATATCAAATAAAATATAGTTGTGGGATCTTGTTTGATACCGTAGGTTTTAATGAGTACAACAAGAATATCTAAATTTTATAATTTTTAAAAACGTAAAACTCTACATATTTGTGTCCCAACATTCGCGTTGGCAAACGTGAAAAAGCAAATGATGCAAATGGAAGTGAATGGAGGGAGTAAGTAGTTTGGATACAGAAGTAGGATTTCATTCAAGCAGAAAATAACCAGCAAAATGAAAATCATCACAAGATGAATATTTTTCATGGTACTTGTATTACCTAATTAAATGACAATAATTGAGCAGCAGATGATGAAAGAAAATGAAAACAGTAAACAGTAATTCATGAAACAAAGCCAAAAAAAAAAAAAAAAAGAAATTCAAAACAATATAAACAAATACTGTATAAAAAAAAAGATTGATTCTTACAGAATATAGAGAGATGGATAGTGGAAGTGTGAAGTTATTAAAAAAAATGAAGACAAATAATGTGGTGTTGATTTGAGTTGAGTTGAATTGAATGGGTTAACAAATGGTGTTTGTGTTGTTCATTTTATTGAAATTTGATTTGAAGGGAAGTCTTATAGTTGACCAAGTAAAACCAAGTGGAATTTTCTTCATATTCTTATTCACTTTGTAGTCAATCATCTTTCACTTCTAGGCCTGCCTTGATCATGTCTTGGGTTTGACTTTGCCGTTTTGACCATCGTATTACAAATACAATTAGTCTCCTATAAAACGGGTCAACCGTTTTAAGTTAAGACAGGTCAAATATGACCCGTTTTGACCTTTTTTTTCGAATTTTTTTTAAGACCTTTTTTTTTTTCTTTTTAAACTTAACTCAAATAACGAATAAAACACAAATTTTAAATGGTAACAATATTGATAAAAATGGTAACATACTATATTATATTGGTGACATATTCTCAAAAAATTAAAACATAATTAAACTATTTTGGTAACATATTATACAATTATGGTAACATATTAAACAAATGTTATGACAATTTTTTATTTTCTATGTTTTATAATATGTTACAAATATAATATAATATGTTACCATTTTATATTACTTTGTTACCATTTTCAATAACCCTATAAACACGATTTCCGACAAAAAAATTTTAAAAGTCTTGAAAAAAATTTTAAAAAAAAAGAAAAGAAGGAAAAACGGGTTGACCCGACCTGTTTTAAGCTGGAAACGGGTATTGCGGTCTTAAACAAGAATTTGTGTTACACTATAAGACGGTTTTATAATAAGTTTGGAGATATAATTGTCACAACTGCAATACCTGCAATAAATTGATCGTGCAAAGATCAAGATAGGAGGATGATATATTTGGAGGAGACGAGACTGAAGAGAACAATTTTAAAAAATTTTGTTTCAGAAATACGAGTAAAACAAAATATGATGAAATGAAAACAAAATATGAAAAAACAAAGGAAAAAAATGTTACGAATCATAGCATATGATCGATTGAACCAAAAGTGAAAACATATTTCGTAGTTGTTGATACAAGAGTACTAAAACCCTATAAGTTTATCATAAAATATAACTCCGTACTCCGTATTAGATAATATCAAAAGATCAAATTTACCGTAACTAACCCCACTTAGGGCCTGTTCCTATTGGCTTAATTTAAAGTTTTAAACTACCTTTTAATTCAACCTAACTCCTACGGAGTACTCCGTACAAGTTTAGCTCGACTCCAATAACTTGTACTCAACCCCAATCAAACACAAATTTACAAGCCGAAAAATTTACTTCAGCCCGATATATATTCAGGTTAGTTCTTCTCTAATAAGGCTCACCTCAACTCCGCTCCACTACAATACGTTTAGCTCAACTTACTTAGGCTCCAGTAAACGAAAAAGAACGGAACTTCACTTAAAACTGTGCAGATAAAAATTTAGTGTGGAGTTTGCTTATTTTACACGAACTTTAGGTTAATACATTTTGCTCTTGTATGGATATTGTATAGTTCTTCCCTTGGAGAAAAGTAACTGCAGCTTAGATAGACTTTAAACATAAACATAAACAACAATTACACAAATACAAAGTACTCGCGGAAACATTTTTCATTCTGCGAGCTGTCTGTTATATAAAAAGAATGACATGGATAACTAATACTCGTAAACTGTAAGCTTCGTAGATAATCTGTGTTCCAAAGATTTGTAACATTTATAAAACCGTCTTCGTCCAAAAACAATTTGGAGTCAGTATGATGTAGGATAACAGTAGGCAAGAAGGAACTGCTATCTATTTCTCATTTGAATTTCGCATGTTTCTTTTTCTATATAAATACAAATTTTTGACCTCATCAGAAGAAACATACGGAGTACTTAACTACAAAATTCTGTACAGAAATATCCTAGTTTCTATTTCTATCTGTCGTAAAAGCGGAACAATGGCGAAGTAACAAAAAGTTCCTTCACTGAGAACAAAATCGGTAGTTCTAAAATTTCTCCTCTCTAATGACTATACCGTAATGTGTATGCTATCTTTCAAATCTAGCCTAACTATTCGCCTAATACCTTAATGTCGGTTCTTATCAGCGAATACTTGTGTGTTCTAGCCTGACATCATCAAGAGCTTTAGAAATCTTGGAAGTAAAACTTTCCAGTGACTCAAATATCGGTATCAAACCTGCTTGTATGGATTCAGAAACCGCGTCATGAACAAGTTTAACTGCTTCCTTGTGACCCAATCTCTCATCTCTTACCCTCTGCCTCATTGATTCCAACTCGACCTTCACATCAACGGGAAAAATCCCACTATCAGAAGGAACAGTCAAAAGGCTATTCTTCTCTGAAAACGCATCATCATTCTCGTTTACTTTCAATCCCTTTTCCACCCTAAAAACCCGAATTTGTTTCTCGAAATCCTTGTAAACGTTCTCACTCTTAAGTTTCTGACGCTGCTCTTCATCCTGGCGTTCCCACAGTTGATGCAAGCTGGTTGCGAAACCGTTCATTGCTGACTGGACTTCAGACTCTGATACTCTTTCCATGGCTTGCTTCCAATCATGACACATCACGAACACAGGTGGCGCACCATACCGCCCTGGTGAAAAGGGCATAACGCCATCTGAAGTTACTTCAGGTTCATATTGAATACACCTTTCGAGCCAACCGTTCAAAGTCTGAGCATAAGATCTTTGCATCTCGATCCAGTTGTTGAAATGTTGGTGCCACTTTAGTAGCTCCGCTTCAAGCTGGATGGTGGCCCTCTCACTTGAATCTCTTCTCAGTCCAGTATTTGCCCGCAGAGAACGCGTTTTACTGTCTATGATAGCTTGAAATTGCTTCTTATGACATTTAAGCATCAACTTCCACATTTTTCTCAGTCTGTAATAGTAGTAGATTAATTGGTTAATTTCATTCCATAGCTCAGCAATTTCGTCTTTGAAACAGACGTACAACAATAGAACATCTACAAAAATTTTGCAAGCATATTCATAAAGTGACGCTAGGAACATGTTTAGGAGGACTACAACCTACTGATGAAGAAACTGAGTTATGTAATTTTGGATTTCAAGCATATTAGTTTTACAAAACAAGTAATTTCACCGAACGAATCTAGAAATGAAAAGAGGAACTTCTGAACGATAGAAGATACTCCGTATTAACTAATATGATGCTTTAACAACAACCTTCAACTCGGTCAAATTGTCTCTGCAACAGAAGTACAAAAGGAATTCAAAGATGACTACAAAGAAACAAAGACACTACACCTTGTACTTCCTATTTGACCTTAGTAAGTGAATGTCACACGTGTTCTTCGTTCTTACAGAGCACTTGATGAGTCTTACATTCTTATTACCTATTTTCTTCCCCCAAAGACATGGAGTATTGGAAAGGAATTTGATAAAACTATCTTTTATGCGTGGTGTTATATGGTACGGAGTACAATTGTAAAAGACTCCGACTTTCTATTCCATAAACCTAACCAAACAGCTACCTGCAGTTATAAAAAAAGGAAACTGTGGCAGCTACATAGCAAAATTCGTAAGGAAGCTCAACTAGGACAGTCAATCACTAAACACAGTAGGAAAAGACGACAATAATATAAAGAGTTGCTGTACGTACCCATAAAGCAATTCCTGAAGTCGGGGCTGAAGTTCCTCATCCCTCAATTTGTGTATCCTTCTTGATATGGAGTTCACGGTTTTGACATCGATGTTAATTTGGATCAACAACTCCCTTATTGAAAGCTGTATAGCTTCAATCTTACTACTCTCCGCTCCTTGTTCATCTAAGGTTTTAAGCTTCTTGCACTGTTTTTCATACATGAGTCTCAGCATCTCTTCATCCTAACATCAACACCATACCCAAATCAAATTAAACGAGACCATAACAGAAGTTTTGTACAAGTTCCTCGATTGGAGCGAGCAGCAAAAAGTTTATCCAACAAGCTAACCTTGACAGCCTTGTAGAGTTTCTTTTCCCACACATAAAGCTTATCCAGAGTTGATGCAAGGCTCGGAGATTCCAGCTCTTCCTCGGGATATCCTGCAGCAGGATCAGATGGGGCATGGGAAGATGTCAGTGATGTGGGGCACACCTTTGCGCTCATCACTGAAAAAACAATTACATTTGCTCCTAATTAGCACGACCGACAATCCTAGATGAATGACGCCAAAGGTAAAAAAAAAAAAAAAAAAAAAAAGAGAGGCATGAAGTAAAGACCCACAATTTCTCCAACGTCATTATGCATACTATAAGTGGGAGATAATCACACAAAGCAACAAATTGTTGCAGTCAGCCCAGTCAGGGGTTTTTGCACAAGCTCAGGAAGAAAAACATATATGAGCATTCGACACCGAAAATGTGCTATTTATGTCATGACTGATCATAACCAGCCATATATTATTCACATTTAACTCCGATGTTCAGAGAGATTTGTAAGAATTAATAGCCAAAAACGTTCCTGCAATAAGAACTTGTCTCGAATGTTGAGGAAAACTGAAAATCCAAAGAGGCAAGAACATAAAGATTAGTAAATGAAGCTACCTTCAACAAAGGTAGAGGGGGATCTATAAGGCTCCCTACCGACTTCAAGCAAAGACGAAACTTCACTACCATAGTATGTAGCAGCCTCAAACTCATCCTTGATTTCCCTAACAACCTCTCTGAGGTCCCGTGTTCCATTACCCGACAATGTGGTCAAGCTACTACGCATAGAAGACCCTAACTCATTAGACAAATCACCGTCGCCCTCCACCTCAAAACTATCCCCTTTCTTCTTACCAATGACACGCTCCTCCTCCTCCCTACTCGTGGAAAGAGTGACGACAGTAGTAGCCTCAGTCTCGGGGCTAAACCAATCTCCCTCCTCATCCACCGATTTCAACTCTGGCTCAACAAAAGGCACCCTTTTAGAAGCGCCCTTTTCAAAATTCACGGCACTACTATGACTATCACTCCTCGTGTTATGTACATTGTTCGTATTCTTCTCCCTTTTCTTACTTCCCTTGTTATTAACACGGCCATGATCCCGAAAAGGCGCACTCTGAAAACTACCCCTAACAGGTCTTAACGCAGTTGTATTGGAATTCGAGCTAGGAAAACTAAACTCGGTCTCGGTCTCCTCCTCCAAATCAGGAATCCCTTCCCTCTCCCTCACCTCCCTTGAATCCTGACTACTTGAACTCGACTCGTACCCCTCCCCACCGTCATATCCATACGTTTCACCCACGCCCCCAAAACCACCACTCTCAAACGGATTAAAGTAATCCCAAGCAGACACTTGCGGCAATGGCGGTGCTGGTGCCTGTACTTTCTGCTGCTTTTTCTGCTGACCTTTAGAATTATCAACAACATTGCGATAATCATAGCTTTTCGCATCAGAAAACGAATAAATCGGGTTATTCACATCCTTCGGTTCCTCGTAAATAAAACTAGGCATCTTAGTAGACGACTTCTTCATATAATAACCCGTAAAAGTAGTTGTATTCGAACCAAAACCATATGAACTATCATTATTAGTATTATTAGTATTATTATTATTAAATGAAGAATAATAAGCACCACCATTATACTCAGGATAATCAGAGTAGTAATTAAACCCTAAATTCGATTGATTACTGTTATTACTATTACTGTAGTAAGGATATTGCCATGGATAATTCGGAAATCCGTATGAAGCAGTATGATCAGGAATGTACGAAATTCCCTGGTAATTGTCATTCACACTCTTCGTCTTCATCTTCGTCTTTGTATCAGTCTCGGCATTGAAATTCCTCTCCGTTTTCCCCGACGACTTAACAGTGAATTCAATGGAAGAGATAGAAGAAGAAGAAGAACTCGACGTTGTCGACAAGGAAGACGAAGAAGACGGCGACAAAAGCACCAACTCCTCCTCAACAAACCGCCAGAGAGTGTCGCCGACCACCGCCAGCTGTCCAAAATACGCCGCGTGCGCCGCCGCAAGAGCGAAGCGGTGTTCGGCGGCGGACTTAAGGAGGCGTTTTCTGTCTCTACACAGCTTAACTAACTTCTGGTGACGGTAATTGTCCTCGAATTTCGATTCTTTACAACCCATTAAATCAAATCAACAACAATGGCGACAATTAGGAATGAATTATGAATGTTGTAGGCTGCAAATTAGGGTATAAGAGGGTGGTGTTTTAAGAGAGTTATAAACCCTAATTTTGATTTTGATTTTGATGAGGGTACGGTGATGAAAATGCAGTAGTAATTTAAAATCGATGAAGTAGTAGTGGTGAAGAAGTGGTACATTTTTATATGGAAATTACTTTAATTTTATTTAATTGTAATAATAAATTGAGTATGAATAAAAATAAAATAAATGAGAGAGATTTGATGATGATGATGATGATGATGATGATTTATGATGATATTGAATTAAATGAGGGAGACAAAGATGGCGGATAGTATGGGAACTTAGGTGAAAGTGGGAGAGTTGAGGCCTACGTTGAGTTATGGCGTTCGCGCGCAAACACACCTCACTTGTATTTTTAGGGTAGTGATAAAAATAAAGTTAGTGGGACCCATCATCCACTAAGAATAAAGTTCTGTGGCTTTGTTCGGGAAAACTAGATGAAAAGATAGGTGAAAACTAAAAAGTTAGCTGAAAGCTGAAAAAGTAGCTGAAACTGAAAAGTTAGTTGCATAGATAGCTGAAAAGGTAGTTGAAAATAATAAACTGATAAAATAATTAAAACTAATTATATTGTTTGGTAAAACAATCTGAAATAATAACTGAAATAAAGTAATTGCCATGAAAAGACAAGATTTTTATTTTACGGATAAAGTTATAAGGGTATAACAATAAACAAACTTCTAACCAACTAACTTATTTTTAATAAGCTATCTGACGTAACTTTTCATTTCTGCTAGCTGAAATATTTTCCAATCAGCGTTACCAAACACCTACAGGAAAAAAGGTAGCTGAAATTTTGGTCAAACCAGCTAGTTGGTCAATAAGCTTTCTGAAATGCGTTACCAAACAGAGTCTTAGACCGGTGGATATAAAGGTTGTGTTTGGGATAATTAGTTGAAAAGTTAGCTGAAAATTGAAAAACTAGCTGAATAGGTAGCTGAAAAGGTAGCTGAAAATAACAGACTGATAAACTAGCTAAAAGTAAATATATTGTTTGGTAAAACAACCTGAAATAATAATTGAAATAAAGTAAATGACATAATTATTATTGTAAGGATAAACTTAAAAGGGTATAATAGTAAACAAACTTGTAACTAGCTAGCTTATTTTTTAATAAGCTACCTGAAGTAGTTTTTTATTTTAGCTAACTGAAATTTTATTTCAGTTAGCTGAAATATTTTCCAGTCGACCTCACTAAACACTTTCAGCTCAAACGGATAGCTGAAATTTTGGTCAAACCAGCTAACCAGTTAAATAAGTTAGCTGATTTGTGCAACCAAACAGGGCCAAAGTTTAGGGTTCTTCTAATACAAACTAGTATTTAAGCCAGTGCGATGCACGGGTATTAAAAGATTATCTTTTTTCTTTGTTTTAGAATAGTAAAAATTATTATTTAGGTAAATAAAATTTGAGATCATTTAGCAAACATCTAATGCAATAATATTTTTATTTCATTTAAAACCTTTTCATGATAGTTGTAGTTTATATCTTAAAAAAATGATTCTCGTTTTTCCTAATTGTAATGTTGAATATTTTTTTTGTTAAATAATGAAAGAGTCATTTGGATATGAATTCAAGGTAAATGGAAGATGTTAATTTTTAGAGTAAATTCATGACTTATGCCTACTTTATAATCACATTTCATGACTTATACCCACATAATTTTTTCTTCATAACTTATACCTAATTGACTATTTTCATTCATAATCTATACCATTAATGAATTCTAGCAAAAAAAAGACAGAACTTCCTGATTTGCCCTTCTTTAGTGACTTCGGTATTTCCCCCCAAACTAACTCCCCAAATTCACTTCCTTCACTTTCTACCAAAGTAACCCCCCAAATTTACTTCCTTCACTTCACTATTTCCCTCCAAACAATGACTCTGAAGATTTTCCTCTAAAATTAATTCCCCCACTTTAATTTTTAATTTGTTCATGTTTCCGTAGTTTTTGTTTAAATTTTTCTCTCCAAATCATCGACGTAGCTTGTAATAGGTATCGTCGTCAAGATTAGAGCAGGTATATACTTTTACTTGAACTCAAAATTAATTTCATTGAAGTTTAATTGAAATTCGGGTTTTAATTTCCCTCTTTTGATTCGAAATTCGTGTAAAGGACCCTAATTAATTACATCTCTTTGCCAATCAGTTTGTTCTTCATCTACCCACTTGAAAAAACGACAAAATCGAAACTTGCAAGTTAAGAACCTCTTCCCCGGATTTTCAGTGGTCCACGACTTAAACAACGCCGCAGGAACGCTACAATTACATTTAATTGGATTTCGGGATTGACGACGAAGTACTAATACTCGACATTTCTGCAAAAAAATTTGAAACCCTAATTAACGAAGGGAACGATTTTTATCAGGGAAAAATAAAAATAAGAGTAAATTAGAGTATAAAATCATCAAATAATTAAAGAAATTTAAAATTTAAAGGAAAAAAAATAACATGAATTACCTGGAGAAAGATGGCAGAGACACTGAGCAAGAACGAAAAATTGAGAAGTTGGGGAATTTGATTTTGAATGAAAGAGATAAGGGTGGGTTTATAACAATAAAGTAAGAGGGGTAAAATAGGGATTTCATTAGTTAATTACTGAGAGATTTAAATATTCAGGCAATAACGGTCGTTTTTTTGGTCGGAATTCATTACTGGTATAAATTATGAATGAAAATAGTCAACTAGGTATAAGTTATGAAGAAAAAAATTATGTAGGAATAAGTCATGAAATGTAGTTATAAGTCATGAAATGTAGTTATAAAATAGGTATAAGTCATAAATTTATTCTAATTTTTATTTCGGGTTAATTGAATATAACCCCCTTTTATAACACTTTTTTTTTTTTTTTTTTCCAAAATATGTAGATACCCGTATCCGTACCCCCCCAAATACAAACCCTGTGATGAAATGGACTTTTTACAAAAAGCATGTTTTTAACGTAATGTCAAAACGGTACATTTTGTCGAAAACATTTTAAGTGGTTTAACGCATAAATGATTTATTCGCATGTCGTGTAAAATGAGTATTCGTTTAGTCATTTTATTTTAGCAGACCCGACACAAAAACAAGCCTTTTCCCGCTCAAGAAAAGCCCACAAAAGCACCTAAGCACGCCTCTCGAGGCGTCAGACGCTCAAACCGAGCTCACGTCTAAACACATTTCACAAAAATAACCCAAGCACACAAGAATGGACCAAAACACACAAGAAGGCCCAAGCACCCGAAGCGGACCAAAATGCGTCCCGGGTCACATTCTTACAAAACAAAATCCCACAAAGTCGTAAAATAATGCATTACAATATTATTTTACTTCGAGCCAAGATCGAAAAACACGACGAAAAACCGAAACACGAAACACGAAATGCGAAAACGAAGCCAAGCAAGACAAGTGGACCAATCAACTTGTGCAAGTTGATAATCAAAGGCCTCAAATGTCAAACAAATTGCTCGACAAAACAGGCTACGCCTTACACACCTACGATAACGTAATACGGCGCTACGAATCTGTTAGAAAAGAAATTTGAAAATCGCGAATCTTTGGCGATTCTGATAAATCGCCAGAATACTGGCGATTTTCAGGTAAATCGCCAGACTTCTGGCGATTTTCTCCCTTCCCCTCTGACATTCTGGCGATTTTTGTGTTAATCGTTGGTTCACTGGCGATTTTCCCTTACTCTGGCACTTTGGCGGCTCGAAATCCCTATAAATACACCCCTTATTCGTTCATTTCAAAGCATGAATTATCATCACTCTCTTCTCTATCTACTCCTCACTTACACTCGACTCAAAAACGGGTTCCTGACCCGACCCGGTATTGGCATTGCGAACCCGTATTCGTAATACGGTTCTAGCAATTCGGACCTCTGATCCGTCTTAAACCTCGCCAATATCGCATAAGCAACGACACAATTAACAATGAACAAACGGACACCACTTTACATTATGCAAATTCTCATTTATGCATTAAACGACTAAACATGATTTCGACAAAACTTGTACTGTCTTCATTAGTCTTAAAGCATGCAAAACTGAGGGTTTTAAACAAACTTTTACATATGCATGAGTCGGAAAATAGCATTTAAATGATTATTCAAACAATGAATTATTGTTTTGTGCACATTTCCTATAGCAACCCGTCATAACTTTGACGTATACATTCGCTTTTACGCATATTTATCGAGTCACATATCGCACTTGTACGTAGCGGTTTGCATTTGCTCAAACATCGAATTATACACTGTTTTCAAGCTAGTAATGGCTACTTTTACGTAGGCTTTTCAATTACAGTTTTTCATAAAACATTTTGACAAACTTTTGGAGAGTACCCTCACCCCGAATCCGCTCTGGTTTCACAATTGCCTTAGACGGATAGGTATCGACGCACCTTGAACTCTAAGATTCGCGTCTTCGAGTCCAAGACGCGCCGAACGGGTCCAAATTCCCTCATAATTTGGTGGCGACTCCGAATGCGGCTTTTAAATGATTTTTCAATATTTCTTTAAAATGCTTTAAACAAATTACGCAATGACATCCCCCATAGCAACTCGAGCAAAGACCCGCAAGAGCGCGCTTGTACGCGCCGCTCTTTTAAGCATTTTTCCCGCGCCGTGCATTCCGCCCCATGACACATTTCGAGGGCGGGCGCGAGCGGGGCGTCGAGAAGGGATCCCGATCCGGTATCCTCAGTTGGCGACTCCGCTGGGGACGAGCTGTTTTTATTTTTTAAGAAAATTAGCTTTTTCTTTTATTTAAAAACACAAGAGGTGAAACTTGAAAACTTGAAAACAGTTTTAAATTCGATGTTTGAGCACATGCAACTGTTTGAGTCGAATCCTCCTGATTCACAACCACACCCTTCGAGGGACGGCCCCAAGTAAAAACTCGCTTCATAAGCGAGTATACTCTGGACACGTCGATCTCTCACCCTTCCACGATCACTAGTATGGCATCCGTACAAGTGAATCGTAGCAGTCAAACTCGAACGCTCTAGACCCCGTATTGAATCCACACTCAAATGTGTGTGATCTTGCGGATAACTCTACACAAACGTTGCGGGAATGACCGGAAGGAACCTTACCCTGAAAGCCAAAAACCCGTGTCTATACGTACAAATGCGAGGCTATAGTACCCTCACTATAGTCGTCTTTCAAAATGCATCATACATACGCACTCTACAACATTTCATTTACATTTTCAAAAAGAAATGAACGAACAGTTCTTTTTTTTGCAACTTTTGAAATAACATTTTTCAAAACCTTTCGTATAAGCCGGCTGACCTATAGTCATTTCGGCTTAGCACGACAACACAGTCTTTCAAAACGCCCGCGAATAATCACTACATTCGTAGGGCCTTTCAAAAACGTAAACGGATTACGCGACTCACGGTCACTGTAATTCATTTATAGCAAAACATTTTCACATTGCAAAACCAGGGATTATCAACATATTTCCTGTTGAACTTACTCAAAATAAACGGCCTCGGCCTTTTACAAACTTTTTCGCAAAACTCTCGTCGAGTCGATTGACCTCTAGTCGCTTCGACTTGACAAACATCTCTTACAAACAAACAAAACTCGGGAATGGTCATACCCAATCCCGTCATTTACGCTGAATCGACTGACCTACAGTCATTTGACTCAGTTCATTTTACACAAAACACGTAAAAATGATCAAAACCGTTTTTACACATTTTAACATCCCCGGCTCGACTAGCCTATAGCTGTCTCGAGTCGGATCCAAAAACTTTTCATTGCAATCCAACAATGAGCCCACGACGACATGCTGTTAATATGGGCCCCTAGAATTCAAGCACATAGCGTCTTTTACATCGAGAATGGAAACGCGTCAACGCGTTTCTAACTCAAAAGCTTTCCAAACATTTTGTCAAAGCACAACGAGCTGTTTTAACAATACTCACAACACATTTTTGAAATAAACATTTTTCAAAATTTTTGCAAACCGACTAACTAATAGCTGTTTTGGTTTTAAGCAAAATAAGCTATCTTTTCAAAAACAAAACCCAGGGATAATCACAAAATTCCCGCCGACATTTCAAAAGCATGAGTAGACTACATGACTACTCGTCGTCGTAGTCCTTTTAATACAAACCTTTTTCTGCAAAGCAAACTCGAGGATGACAACATGTCCTCGATGATTTTTCACGACACATTGAACGACCCATGCCCGTTTTAAGCACTTTTGAAATAACAGCTTTCAAAATTCTTCAAACAAATCGGCCCACGGCCATTTCACCCAATCATACTTTTACAACTAAGCAAACACGGGAATGCCCAAAAGCAATCCCTAAGCAAACACGGGAATGCCCAAAAGCAGTCCCTAAGCAAACACAGGAATGCCCAGCGGTCCACTGAAACACTGAATGCCCAAAAGCAATCCCTAAGCAAACACGGGAATGCCCAAAAGCACTCCCTCGGACTTTTTCCACGGTCATTTCGGCCCAAGCATCATTTTTACAACCAAGCAAGACCCGGGAATGCCCAAAAGCACTCCCTCGGTCTTTTTCCACGGCCATTTCAGGCCCAAGCATCATTTTAACAATCAAGCAAAGTCTGGGAATGCCCAAAAGCACTCCCTCGGACTTTTACAGCCAAGCAAAGCCCGGGAATGGCCAAAAGCACTCCTTCGGACTCTTTCCACGGTCATTTCGGCCCAAGCATCATTTTTACAACCAAGCAAGACCCGGGAATGCCCAAACGCACTCCCGCAGGCTTTTTCTTCGGCTATTTCAGCCCAAGGATCACTTTTACAACCAAGCAAACCCAGGAATGCCCAAGCGCACTCCTGCGGACTTTTTCATCTATTCTGAACGACCTATAGTCGCACCGACTAAGCACCTTCAAAGCAAAAACGGCAGAACGTGCTAAACGCTCTCAAGTCGAATCCTTTTTCATGCATCCAGGCTCGAGCCCTTAACGATGAACCGTTAACATGGGCTCGACGGATACAAAGCAAACACATTTTAACATCGAGACAAGATGCGCGCATGATTCTCGCCTAAAAAAGGCTTCCTAGGCACAACAACGTTCCTAAAGCAACACACTCTCATTTTTGAAATAAGCTCTTTTCAAAAATCTTCTAACTTTTACAAAACAAGCAACACACTCTCATTTTTGAAATAAGCTCTTTTCGAAAATATCCGTGTTTTTACAAGGCAAGCAAAACTTTTGCATTTTGAAATAATCGCGTTTCAAAATTCCCTCAACTTCGAAATAAACACTTTTCGAAATTACGGGTCGGACCAAATAGTCTTTCACTATTTCGATTTGACCCACTAAGCACTCTTTACAAGCCACTCAGGAATAATCACTACATTCCCGAATCTTTTCAAAGCACAAATGGACTACATGGCCCTTGGCCGTCGTAACCTATTTTTCGCAAAGCTTTTTCATAAAGCAAAACCCAAGAATCTCGTCGCATTCTTGGAGACTTGTCATTCTAAGCGGCCCACGGCCCTTCACATTTTGAAATAACATTTTTCAAATTTCTGTGTCAGGTCAACTAGTCTATACCTAGTTCGATTCGACCCAATCACAAATCTCTGCAACCGTCGGGGAATAAACACTACATTCCCGAGACCTTACAAAAACGTCAATGGACTACATGACTCACGGTCATCGTATGCCAATTTCTAGCAAAATACTTTCACAAGCCCAAACCCAAGGATTACACAATATTCTTGTTGGACTTTATGCGGCCCCGGGCCTTCTCAACTTTTCAAATAAAGCACTTTGCAAATCTCATTGGGCCAAACGACCCAAAGTCGGCCTGATTCAATAAACATCATCTTTTACAAGCAAGCAAAGCCCGAGAAAGGCCATGCCCAATCTCGCAGTCTTTTCATTGGTTCGAATGGCTCATAACCATCTCGACCCGATTCCTCTTAAGCAAAAAGCACGTGGACAAACACACCTGTCCACATCCCACCTTAAACATCTTCGATCCGACTAGCTTATCGCTATCACGGATTCACTCCACACAATTCTATCGCAATCCTACGATAGGCCCACGACGACATGCCGTTAACATAGGCCAATCGGATTCAATGAAAACTCTTTAAACATCAAGTCAGAAACGTGTCAATGCGTCTCTAGCTGAAACACCTTCCAAGCATTTGTTCAAAACACGACAAATTGTTTTTCACAAAATCCTCATCGCATTTTTGAAATAACCTTTTTCAAATATCCTTCCTTCAAATCGAGTGACCCACAGTCATGATGGTTTGACCCACACAAGCAATCTCTTCAAAGCATCCAAGAATAATCACTTTATTCTTGTGACATTTTCAAAACATAAATGAGCTATATGACTCGCCGTCATAGTAACCCATTTATTACAAAGCATTTTCAAACCCGAGAGTGGTAACTCATTCCCGTGGACCTCTTCTCAAAAGCAAATCAAGCGGCTCACGGCCTTCTAACATCTCTTTTGAAATAAGCACTTTTCGAAATTTACGGTTCAAATGGCCTACCGCCATTTTAATCTAAGCATCTCTCTTTCACGAAACAACACAACCCGAGAATGGACTAGCATCATCCCACGGTTTCTTCACGGTTAGACCAAGTGGCTCATAGTCACTTCAATCTAACCCTTCTTCAAACAAAATGCATGAAAACGAGCATAACCGTCTTCATCGCATTTTCAAACATCTTCGATTCAACAGCCTATCGCTACTCCGAATCGACTCATGTTTTCATCGCAATCCAACAACAAGCCCATAGCGACACACCGTTAACACGGGCTTATCGGATTCGATCTCAAAACATCTTTTGCATCGAGCCAAAATGTGACCACGCATTTCCGCTCAACAAAGCATCCCGCTTTTGTCGAAAACAAGACTTTTGCAAGATCAAAGTCGAATCTACGTACACGTGAACCGAGTATCGACGCAAGCATCAACCACATTTGAGACATACACGTCTCGAGCATCCAGCAATGCATCCATCAAGGCACCAACGGCGGTCTCACGGACCACATTAAGCGGCTTGCAATGTTTTCAATACGGGTCGAGTCTTAAGCATCGAGTAAATCTCTGTCAGTTTAGGACAATCGAGTCTTTGACGTACGACATTTTAACAAACCGATAAAGGAACAAGATTGCCCACAACTCAGCTTCTTTTTCTTACACAAAAATCATTCTGCACCGACATACATTGCATCCTAGGAGTAGTCATCCGAAGGAGGTCGGGACCGGATACAAAGGTCAAAGACAACAACAATACAAGACGCAAAAACAAGAAGGCTTCCGACGACTAAACACCTAATGTCCGATAGTCAACTTTTGATCTACTACTCCACTGCTTTTGGAGGAGGATCCATTAATTTGGAGCTCCACAGTGATCATGAATTTGATCATGACCAAAAGTACGAGTATTCCTGGATCGCCCTCCACGTACTCGATCGCGTGCCTAAGAAGCAAACGAACTTGTCAGAGGCGTCTGGCGTGATAGACATACGATCACAAGTGACCACCGAACCGCAGGGTCTAGCAAAATCGAACCACAAGCCCAGGCCACAAAAGGCATGACATATTCTCAAATACAGACGAGAATACAAAAATCAAAAGAAAAAAGCAAAAATAGTCTCGAAGCTCTGAAGCAAGGGACAAAGCAAAAAAGAGCTAAAAAGCCTAAAAAGCCCTCTAGCAAGTGGCAAAGCAAGCAAAAGGCAAGAAGCATTGAAGCCCACAAACAAGTGGCATAGTCTCTGAATTTCCAAATCGAAGACTCGGCAGAAACAACAAGCGGCCTAGATCAACAAAGGAGAACCTACCCTTAGGATGCAATGTATCGAGGTTAAACACATAACACACTTCACGGACCGGCATGTCCTTAAACATGCACCTTTTTTACAAACACAATTCTACGGGCCGACATGCCCTTAAACATGCACCCTTTACAAACACAATCCTATGGGCCGGCATGCCCTTAAACGTGCACCTTTTACAAATACACTCTACGGGCCGGCATGCCCCTAAACATGCACTTTCAAATTCTCTACAAAAACAAACACAATTCAACGGGCTGGCATGCCCCTAAACATGCACTTTCAAACTTTATACAAAAAAGCAAATACAACTCTTGGGCCAGCATGCCCTTAAACATGTAGCACCCGAACTACGCTGGTTTGATTCCACCATTGTGGATACGTAGGCCGCTCACCCGAGCTCAACCAACCCTTTACAAAAATCCACAAAACATTCTTCCGTTTAAAGCTCATTAAGCTGAGGACGTGTCCACATTAAAATCACAACCCAAAAAGCAAGTCGTTCCTTTATCGAGGCGTCTAAAACGAATACGTCAAGGCAAGGTTGTCCTATACCTAGGAGTAATACTCTGCTTTTTAGTCTAACTCTGTTTTGCAGGAATAACAGCATCCTACCGAAGACAAGCAAACACCACTGGGGGCTCTAAACAACGCACGTGTTCCCAAATGTGAGATTCATGCAACCGTCGAGTCTCGAGTCACGCATACGATTCGTCTTTGTCTTTGAAAGTTTTCGGCATCCCAAGCACTCCATAAACATCGACTCACACATCGAGTCAACTCTCTTCCAATCAACAAGCAATTTTGGCATCTAGAACAATTTGGCGACATTCAAACCGCCCTTTTTCAAAACTTTTCAGTTTTCAAAACGCTATCACGGGCCGGCATGCCCTTAACATGCACGAGGCAACACGTCCTTCAAACAGCTCGTCATCATTTTCAAAAGCATTTTTCAAAAATTAACTCAACACTCGGGTTAATACATTTTGAACAAAAACATCTTCAAAAACACTTTGCATTTTCGAACGACTCTTTTTGAAAAACGCATTTCAGATATGGTCTTTTCTTGAGCACTAACCATGCAAGTACAATGCAAAAGGCAAAGTTGACAAAGAGCATGACATGAGTAAGCATCCACGACGCTCAAAACGCAGTCAAGTACAATGACTACACACAACAGCACAAGACACACTCTACCCAGCGCTACTGGAAGCACCCTACTCAAAACACAACTAGATACCTCTTCAACCACAACCGCCAACGCAACCGCAGCCGTTCAAGCTTCACAAACACAACGGAACGCATTCTCCTCTCACCTACAAAACGAAGGCGAAACACAAATCCCCGTCAAACGGAAGCACACCTACGATATTTAAATTGACACCCCTACTTGCCTAAGCTAGGAACCCCTTCCTAAGCGGGAAAGCTAGATCACCACATACTCACCCACAAAAAACAACAATTAGCCCATGCACCATAAACACGACTTGCGATTACTCACTCGCAAAACAGGGGGCTAGCACCTCACCTTAGATCACATGCAAACACGACAAAATAGATGTTCCTCGCGAACATCCCAAAGCAAAAACAAAAGCCCTACCTCCATAGGTCTACAAACAGATGTTCCTCGCGAACGTCCCAAAGCAAAAACAAAAGCCCTACCTCCATAGGCCTGCAAAATAGATGTTCCTCGCAAACATCCCAAAACTTGTCCCTACCTCGATAGGTCTGCAAAATAAATGTTCCTCACGAACACCCTAAACAAACAAAAAACAAAAAGCCCTACTTCGATAGGCAAACAAAAACAAATGTTCTTCACGAACACACTACAACTACAAAAGCAAAAGCCCTACCTCGATAGGCCCACAAACAAACCGATCAGCAAAAGCCCTACCTCGATAGGCCCACAAACAAATTTTCATTACAAACACCCTACAACAAAAGCCCTACTTCAATAGGCCAACAAAAAGATGTTCTCACGAACATCCCAGAACTCCACAATAACAAGACACAAGCAAAAGCCCTATTTTAATAGGCCCGCAACCAGACATTTCTAAACAAAATATCGCAATCATCATCCAAACAGGAGCTTGCACCACGGACCGACATGTCCTTAAACATGTACGACGGACCGACATGTCCTTAAACATGTACGACGGACCGACATGTCCTTAAACATACACGACGGACCAACATGTCCTTAAATATACAAGACGGACAGACATGTCCTTAAACACGCGCAGGGTAGGAAACCTTTCAAATACATCCAGAACCACACCGGTTTCATTCCATGAGCATAGATACCCAGGTATCCTTACAAAAACACAACCGACATTCAACACAAAATGATACGCCCGACACCTATCAGGGTCAAAGGCAAAGTCAACACAAAAGCGACACGCTCGTAAAGGGCACAGTCGACACAACATTTTCTCAAAAGATATCAAAAACACCTTGCAACACAAAACGATACACAAGCAAAAACAAAACGCAAAAGCAAAATCAAAAAGCAAGAATACAACTCAATCCACGGGTTACATTCAAAAGCAAAGACACACACGCAGCCACTACAAGTTTGACGAACGTTTTAACATCAAAAACTAACTCAAACTGGGGGCTAACTTTTGAAGCAAACATCACAAGTTTGACTAACGTTTTCACATCAAAAAGTAACTCAAACTGGGGGCTAACTTTTGAAGCAAAACACAAAGTTCCCTCCACACAGCACGAACATTCACGGTTCAAGCGTACCCCACAGACCGTTGATAACCTTGTTCACACACAAGCACACGAAACACCCGCAAGGTTGAAACTTTCAAAATGCAAAACGCAAAAGCATTCCCTTCACATCCCAAGCGGATATACAAACACAAAACGTGATACAAAGAACAAAAAACACAAACACACTACCTCCCAAGCAGACATACGCCTACAAAAACAATAAGCAACCGCAACAAATTACACGTCCTAAACACGCACATGCACTTTAAAAAGCAACAGAACGCGAGCACCAAAAGGCAAATCCCGAACATGAGGTTCAAACGAGAAAACAAGCTCTCTCCACAACAAGACATCTAACAAAAAGCACTAGCAGAGCTAATTCAAAACTAGGTTCAGCTCAAATTTCTCCCGAAGGCAAGACAAACTATACACCTGATAGCACAAATCAACATAACATAAACAAACGCAACACACAATCACACTACAACACGAACAAGTCGCCTCACCCAAAAACGGTTTAGCAACACCTCAAACTGCCTCACGTAAAAACGGTTTTGCAACACCTAAAACTGCCTCACGTAAAAACGGGTTAGCAACACCTTAAAACCACCTCATGCTAAAAAGGTTAGGCATCACCTTCAAAACCAGCGTAAAGCACAGACACAAACACAAACATAAGCACTAGCATAATTGCAGAAACAACTGAACACTCTTTACGAGTCAAAACACTTACACTCTTCACGAGTCAAAACACATACACTTTTTAAAAGTCAGGAAAAATAAACTCTCTACAACTAAACAAAAACATTCTTTCACGAGTAAAAACATATACACTCTTTACGAGTTAAAACAAAAACACTCTTTACAAGTCAAGACAATACACTCTTTACGAGTCAAGACAAAAAAAAAAAAAAAAAAAAAAAAAAAAAAAAAAAAAAATCTTTACGAGTCAAAGCACATACACTCTGTACGAGTCAAAGACGAAAACACCCTTCACAGGTCAAAACACACATACACTCTTTACGAGTCAAAACACATACCTTCTGTACAAACCGAAATCAAATACACTCTTTGACAAAGTCGAGAAAAATATACACTCTTCACGAGTCAAGACAATACACTCTTTACGAGTTACAAATCACAAATACGTATGCTCCTCACGAGTTAAATACGTATATCTTTCAAAACAAATACACTCTTTACGAGTTACAAATCAAAATACGTATACTCCACACGAGTTCAATACGTATATTTTTCAAAACAAATGCACTCTTTACGAGTTACAAATCAAAATACGTATACTCCTCACGAGTTCAATACGTATATTTTTCAAAACAAATGCACTCTTTACGAATTACAAATCAAAATACGTATACTCCTCACGAGTTAAATACGTATATCTTTCAAAACAAATGCACTCTTTACGAGTTACAAATCAAAATACGTATACTCCTCACGAGTTCAATACGTATATTTTTCAAAACAAATGCCCTCTTTACGAGTTACAAATCAAAATACGTATGCTCCTCACGAGTTAAATACGTATATCTTTCAAAACAAATACACTCTTTACGAGCTACAACTCAAAATACGTATACTCCTCACGAGTTGAATACGTATATCTTTCAAAACAAATACACTCTTTACGAGTTACAAATCAAAATACGTATGCTCCTCACGAGTTAAATACGTATATTTTTCAAAACAAATACACTCTTTACGAGTTACAAGTCAAAAATACGTACACTTCTCACGAGTTAAATACGTATATTTTTCAAAACAAATACACTCTTTACGAGTTACAAAATCAAATACGTATACTCCTCACGAGTTCAATACATATATTTTTCAAACAAATACGCTCTTTACGAGTTACAAATCACAAATACGTATACTCCTCACGAGTTCAATACGTATATTTTTCAAACAAATACGCTCTTTACGAGTTACAAATCACAAATACGTATACTCCTCACGAGTTCAATACGTATATTTTTCAAACAAATACGCTCTTTACGAGTTACAAATCACAAATACGTATACTCCTCGCGAGTCGAATACGTACATTTCTCAAACACAAGCACATGCCTCGTTTACGAGCCAAACACCAAACACGAGCCTCTTTTACGAGTCGAACAATCTAAACACATGCCCCTTTTACGAGTCAAACACCAAGTACGTGCCTCTTTTACGAGCCAAACACCAAACACGAGCCTCTTTCACGAGTCAAACACCTTAAACACGTACCTCTTTTACGAGTCAAACATTGTACACAAGCCTCTCTCACGAGTCAAGCACTATAAACAAGCCTCTTTTACGAGTCAAACACATACCGCATTTACAAGTTAAACACGTAATCACGCACCCTCTTTTTGCAAATAATACATCCAAGCATTACACTCTTTACGAGAGAATATCAAAACACAAGCACTCATACATGAACACAAGCACTCATACATGAGCACAAGCACGCAAGCGAGCGTTCACACGACACAAAGTTCGGCTAGACTACAAAACGCCATCACGAAACATTCAACATCAGCAACCATCTCACGCACGACACAAAGTTCGGCTAGACTACAAAGCGCCATCAAAGAAGCATCCGACATCAGCAAAGACACCAGACGTCAACAGGCAGGCACGCCTTTAAACATGCGCGGACCGTCATGTCCTAAAACATGTTGTCCCTCCCCGCATTTCCCGGCACTAAGTCCTCGTCTCTCCCTCGAGACACATGCTTAGCGCCGCCAGGTGGTATCGAGACTGTAATGGTCCGGATACTATCATTAAGTTTGACTAGCGCTTTAGTCCAAGCTCAGTCAAACTGGGGGCTCTGTAGATACCCGTATCCGTACCCCCCCAAATACAAACCCTATGATGAAATGGACTTTTTACAAAAAGCATGTTTTTAACGTAATGTCAAAACGGTACATTTTGTCGAAAAAATTTTAAGTCGTTTAACGCATAAATGATTTATTCGCATGTCGTGTAAAATGAGTATTCGTTTAGTCATTTTATTTTAGCAGACCCGACACAAAAACAAGCCTTTTCCCGCTCAAGAAAAGCCCACAAAAGCACCTAAGCACGCCTCCCGAGGCGTCAGACGCTCAAACCGAGCTCACGTCTAAACACATTTCACAAAAACAACCCAAGCACACAAGAACGGACCAAAACACACAAGAAGGCCCAAGCACCCGAAGCGGACCAAAATGCGTCCCGGGTCACATTCTTACAAAACAAAATCCCACAAAGTCGTAAAATAATGCATTACAATATTATTTTACTTCGAGCCAAGATCGAAAAACACGACGAAAAACCGAAACACGAAGCACGAAATGCGAAAACGAAGCCAAGCAAGACAAGTGGACCAATCAACTTGTGCAAGTTGATAATCAAAGGACTCAAATGTCAAACAAATTGCTCGACAAAACAGGCTACGCCTTACACACCTACGATAACGTAATACGGCGCTACGAATCTGTCAGAAAAGGGGCTGAAAATCGCCAGGCGATTTACAGGTAAATCGCCAGAATACTGGCGATTTTCAGGTAAATCGCCAGACTTCTGGCGATTTTCTCCCTTCCCCTCTGACATTCTGGCGATTTTTGTGTTAATCGTTGGTTCACTGGCGATTTTCCCTTACTCTGGCACTTTGGCGGCTCGAAATCCCTATAAATACACCCCTTATTCGTTCATTTCAAAGCATGAATTATCATCACTCTCTTCTCTATCTACTCCTCACTTACACTCGACTCAAAAACGGGTTCCTGACCCGACCCGGTATTGGCATTGCGAACCCGTATTCGTAATACGGTTCTAGCAATTCGGACCTCTGATCCGTCTTAAACCTCGCCAATATCGCAGAACAACGACACAATTAACAATGAACAAACGGACACCACTTTACATTATGCAAATTCTCATTTATGCATTAAACGACTAAACATGATTTCGACAAAACTTGTACTGTCTTCATTAGTCTTAAAGCATGCAAAACTGAGGGTTTTAAACAAACTTTTACATACGCATGAGTCGGAAAATAGCATTTAAATGATTATTCAAACAATGAATTATTGTTTTGTGCACATTTCCTATAGCAACCCGTCATAACTTTGACGTATACATTCGCTTTTACGCATATTTATCGAGTCACATATCGCACTTGTACGTAGCGGTTTGCATTTGCTCAAACATCGAATTATACACTGTTTTCAAGCTAGTAACGGCTACTTTTACGTAGGCTTTTCATTACAGTTTTTCATAAAACATTTTGACAAACTTTTGGAGAGTACCCTCACCCCGAATCCGCTCTGGTTTCACAATTGCCTTAGACGGATAGGTATCGACGCACCTTGAACTCTAAGATTCGCGTCTTCGAGTCCAAGACGCGCCGAACGGGTCCAAATTCCCTCATAATTTGGTGGCGACTCCGAATGCGGCTTTTAAATGATTTTTCAATATTTCTTTAAAATGCTTTAAACAAATTACGCAATGACATCCCCCATAGCAACTCGAGCAAAGACCCGCAAGAGCGCGCTTGTACGCGCCGCTCTTTTAAGCATTTTTCCCGCGCCGTGCATTCCGCCCCATGACACATTTCGAGGGCGGGCGCGAGCGGGGCGTCGAGAAGGGATCCCGATCCGGTATCCTCAAAATAACCCCCTTATATGTCTATTTTATAACATAACCCCCTTTTAAGCCATTTTTGCTTCAAAATCACCCTCAAATCGAATTTTGTTACTTAAAAATGGCAACCAAAGACATTTTAAGCTATACTCCCTTCAAGATACAACCATGAATAACTAAAATATGTCGAAACCTCTTGAGAAAAATCTATTTATGAGTGTGAATATTCGACGTTGGGGGTGATTTTGAAACAAAAGTGTTTTAAAAGAAGCTTTTAGTAAAATGAGGTTTTGTAAAAAAATAATTAGCGTTTTTGGTCAGAATTTAAAATATTTAGAGTTATAGGGTCCATGTAGGTTCGTAAATTTCAGACCGACAAAACGCCATTGCGGATGGCGATTTAAAAAAAATTAAAAAATTGAGAAAACAAAACGCCATTAGAGATGGCGTTTTCTAAATACAAGTTTTTTTTATATGTATTTCATGTTATGTAATTATAACTAAAAAGACAATGTGGTATGTGGTATGTACATATATGTTTGGGGTTGAAGTTTGGGGGTTCGACTTCCCTTAACTCCCTTCTTTTTCCTAACTTTTGAGACAACAAAACGCCATCCTAGATGGAGTTATAAGGTCCTAAAAACGCCATCTTTATCTTATTTCTTCTTAAATTTTGTTTTCACAAAATGCCCAAAAACGCCACGCGCAATGGCGTTTTTGGCTTCGTTAAATCCCGAGCCTGCGTGAACCCCATAAATCTAAATACTTTTTTATTCGACCCAAAATGCTATATATTTTCCTATAAAACACCATTTCACCAAATCGTTCGTTTTAAAAGGGGGTTATGTGATTAAAAAACATATAAGGGGGTTATTTTGAAAAAAAATGTTATAAAAGGGGTTATGTTCAATTAACCCTTTTATTTTTATGGTTGTTGTCTTGTTGACTTGTTTATTTGTGTTAGGCTGATGAGAGAGAAACGATTATGAGTTTCTGTATGATAAGTTGTTGTGCATATTAATTGATCTCTCATACAACGAGACTGCCTTACCATAAAATTACTCAAAAATTTATGGGTCTAAGTAAAAAATTCCTTTATTGTTTTTGGAGTAGTCCCATGTAGTAGGGTACTATGTTAGTCATATTTACAATATACTCGTACGATATTTATGCATATTAGAAACGCTGCTTCAATACCTTCCTGAGTCTCATGCACAGCACCATTCATATCCCTAATTTGTAGCACCCTACCCTTAGCTCTTCTGTCCCTGATACAACTATGGAAATAAGCCGAATTTGAATCACCCTCAGCTATCCACTCCACCTTAGCTTTTTGTTTAAGAAAGCTATCTCTTCTCTCTTGTAATTCTCTGCATGTCAACCCTGCTTGTCTCTCCAGACTTCTCAACTCCATATCCATTGGACTAGCATGAAGTTTCCCTTGAATGTCCAACAACCATAGCTTGGCTACATCAAAAGCCTGCTCAATTTCTGAAAACTTCCTTCTATTTAATTCACGCAACTTAGTCTTCAAACCCTTCAGTCTACAAATGACCCTATAAAGAGCCACTCCATAATAATTCCTCTCCCAAGCTTGTGTCACAATTGAAGCAAAATCTGAATCCCTGGTCCACATATTGAAGAATTTAAAGGCCCTCCTCTGTGTAACCATTCTGCCATGGAGATGTATCACACAAGGGGAATGATCAAAAAGCCCTTCTGGTAGAAATTCAGCATAAGCCTCAGGAAAGAACCTTCCCCACTCATCATTCACAAGAGCCCTATCAATCTTACTCATCACCCTTTTCTCTCCATCTTGCTTATTCGACCAAGTAAAGAATTTCCCTGTGAGCTTGAGATCCCTCAGCCCACAATGATTCACACAATTCTGAAACCCCATCAATTCAAAGAGATGAACCTGAGCACCAATTCTTTCATTAGGAAACAAGATGTTATTAAAGTCCCCCATGACAATCCAGGGGTCATCAGTCATAACATCCTGTAAGGCCTCCCACAAAGGCCCCCTAGCAGCACCCTCATTGAAACCATAAACCAAAGTCACCCAAATTGGCTTCACTACCCCAACTACTGTCACCTTGCAATGAAGAAGCTGAGCTGATGATCTGTGCACCTGAACCATCACCAGTTTAGGATTCCATAACAACCAAATCCTACCACCATTATGCCAACTATAGTTTGTAATAACCGACCACTCTTTTTGAAACATTTCCACTACTCTACTATGAGCACTAGGTTTCACCCCAAACAAGCTAACCCCTTGATTCTGCAAGAACCACTTGATTTCTTTCTGTTTGGCTAGCTTGTTCAGTCCCCTTATATTCCAGAATCCCAACTTATCCATTTCCAAACTGGGGTATAGGTCCCAGTTTAGAAACAGATTGATGTATTGCTGAGTTCAGCACCTCCATAAAAGTAGCTTGCCCTCTTGAACAGCTTCCAATCTCCTGCACTCCCCCCTCTTGCACATTGCCCCCTACCATTTCAGGCTGCTGCCCAGGGTTAGGCTCAGGAGGCCCCCCTAGGATCATTACTTGTTTACCCTTATCCACAGGAGGCTGGATTTTTGGTTTCCAATTCACCTTGGGAGGCTGAACCACCTTTTTCTTGCACTGGGGCCCCTCATGGCCATAGTTTGAGCACTTTCCACACTTCACAGGTTTCCATTCGTATTCCACTCGCACCTCCTGGATAGCACCATGCTCATCCAAAAATTGCAGCACATCAGGCAACTCCTGACCTAAACCAACCTCCACCATATATCTCACAAAGCCCAGACGTGTCTTTAGACTGGTAGCAGCATCAGGCTTAACAGGAGACCCAATCAGCTCCACTATCTTCCTCAGACAACCCTCGCCCCAGAACTTCAGATCAAGACCATGAATACGAACCCAAGTGGGCACCATTTTAACATCCTCCTTAATCATCTTGCAGTCCTGAGTCCAAGACTTAGTAATCATAGGTCTTCCATCAAACAATTGATAGCCCTGATCCAACACCGCCTTCATTTTATCCACATCCCCAAAGTGAACCAGAAACAGTCCATTGGGTAAGAAAGAAACCCTATCAAACTCATACTTTGCCCATATTCGCTTTAAGTAGCCTCCAAGTATCTCCGGTGGGGGATTTGCTCCAAGAATGAAACAAACAATAGATTGGGACCAGTACCTGATCTCCTCAGCGACATCCTCCTCCTCCAACTGCAGCTTGATATGGGAAGTAGGGCTGACAGGAATCTCCTCCTCCGCACCAGAGTCCAACGTCGATAAGTCAATCGGAATCTCTACATCTTTCCGTCCCTCTTTCGAATTTTTTGCCACACTGAAATCCTTCTCTATATTATGAGTCGTATTATTCTGTGATTTTTTTGTAGATGTTGCAGAAGTAAAAGTAGCCTGTAACTTGCTCGTGGTCATCACCGGAACCCCAGGTTTCTTAGCTCCGGTCTTCTTCTTCGCCATCGCAGAAGTTGATGATCAGAAAAGTCAGATCTAAGACGCTCAGAGGAATCGCCTCTAACGCCTTCTCTCTAGGGTTTTCCTATTATTATTATTTTATGTTTTTTAATTTTATGTTTTTTAATTTTTAAAGGGTAAATTAAATGGTCTTGCCAAAATAAGTGAGCTACCCTATAATTAGCTAGAGTCGAGTTTAAACTTAAAGAAACAATCGGTATCTTCGGACTGCCTTTTTTTGGACGATCTCAATGATTGTTTGAGCATTACCACCCTCAATTGCTTTCATCTTCAATCTATTAACAAAATTAAAGTGATCCTTTTGAGTGTGTCCCACTTTTTCATCACCGCCGCAACTTGTAGATAGGAACTGATATTGAATTGCCGCGGGCAATCGTGCATCAATCATTACCTCATTTAATGCACCTTCTTCCTCTGAAATTTGCCTCTCTGAGCGATGAGGGTAGTGCCAGCGTGGCGGAGTAAGAGTATGATTATGTGCTACTACGTGGCTAACAACTTCATACACATCAGGTACAAGCTCATAGCGTAGTTGTCCAGGTTGTCTTCGTTCCCTTTTCTCTTTTCTTAAAAAGTAGTTTCACACGAAGGAAAGCTTCACAACATGTACATGTTGATGATACTCTCTTACGTTTTTTTTTTTAATTTCACCAAGTGCTAATGATTTGTCGTCGGTACAAGTTTTTCTTAACTTTTTGCTTTTAGCTTTCCCTTCACATGAGCAGAGAAAGTACTTCCCTGTGACGAGACCATTAGCGCCACCAATTCTTCTTGTGTTCGATTTTCGAATGTTGAATCCGATGGCCCTCGAGTGTTGCTTATAAAGTTCATATAACTCACACCAACTACTACTTTTGATCCCGACAAGTGACCCAGATATATCAAACACTTCAGGAATTAGCGGATTATCGTAACTATTTTGTAAGTCGCCTACGAAGAAAAAGGAAAACATAAAATTGTTAGACACATTTATTACATTGTCGCACAAGAGATTGAATGTTTGTGGTAGAGGACACCATTAGCTTATATATACTGACTATTTGGTCAAACATATACACCGTTTCTTAATTTGTTTCCTAAATCACAGTTTTACTGACACGTAATGCACAAGTGGTGAAAATAATTGTTTTATGTAATCAATAATTTATTTAAAAAACATTTAAACAAATAATAACCTTAATAAAAAAAAAAAAAAAAAAAGCAGATTGAAACCATACCTTCACTATATCCTTCATCCTTTACATAATCACCTGCGAATTGATATTACAAATAATTAATCGGTAACTACATTTAGCTAGAAAGTGAAGATATATGGTTAATATTTAACGTCTAATAAGAAATTATTGTGCCAGGCTCGTCATGAATTTCAAGAAATGGTAATTCGTCTATGGAGTCATAGACACATATTGGTTCATCATCAACAAGGGGAGACTCGTTTAAATCGAAATTCATCTTTGTAGATATTATGATTATGTGAAAATTATGTGGATCAAGAAAAAACATATATATATATATATATATATATATATATATATATATATATATATATATATATATATATATATATATATATATATATAGGAATAGGATCATTAGAGTCCACAAAAAAATTAGAGTCCTAGAGTCCAAATTTCGGTCATCGAAAAAAATGAAATTCCAGCGACAAAAATGAAATTCCAAATCAAAAAATGAAATTGTTGATTTTTCCTACTGGCCGACTGGCCACGGCCTGGACCTAGTCCCACACCTATTTTGAAATTTAATCTCAGCCGTTGATCTTCACAATCTAATGGCTTAGATTAGGACTCTAGGACTCTATTCTATATGTGGACTCTATATAACCTACCTCTATATATAGAGATAAGTTCTATCAAATCAATGGTCTAGGGAAAGTCAGCAAGTCAGAATTGATTTTAACCAAAAAAGTTGATTTTAACAAAAAAAATTGATTTTAACCAAAAAATTTTTCATTTTAACAAAGCATAGTGAATTCCAAAATTTCACGGCCGGTTGACCGGCTGCCGGTCCTGGACCGGCCGGACAAAAAATTTTGGAGATCTAATCTCAGTGTTTTGTTAAAATCCATTTTTTTTTGGTTAAAATCCATTTTTTTCCGATTAAAATCCACTATTTTGGAGAATCGGAAAATCTTGACTTTGCGACTCAAAATATTTAGCTGACTCAAAATAACTTATCTCTATATATATATATATATATAGGTAAGGATGGGAAGAGTCATTCATGCAACAATATTGAAGAGGCTTACATAGAGTAAAAAAAAGCCCCCCTAGATTCCACCCCCATAAAACAGTTGAAGAATAACTAAAAATGATAATCGAATTGGGTCTTAAAAAAAAGGGGTAAAACGGGACATAATTGATTCGTCAATGGAGTCATAGACACATACTAGTTCATCATCAACAAAGGGAGGCTCATTTAAATCGAAATTCATCTTTGTAGATATTATGATTATGTGGAAATTATATGGATGAAGAAGAAATATATATATATATATATATATATATATATATATATATATATATATATATATATATATATATATATATAGGGATAGGATCTTTAAAGCCCAACATAGTAGAAAAAGCCATTGAGTTATAATCTCAGCCCTTAGATTAGTTTCAATCAATGGTCAAGATTAAAGCTAGCATTTAATACAATTTCATAAAAAAAAAAAAAAAAAAAAAAAAAAAAAAAATGAAAATAATTAGCAAACTCGAGACAAGTTCACTTATCCATAAACATTCATTATTACATTTGTTCCCCCCTTCCCTAAGCTAACATTCATTTTGTTTTTTGAATTACTCCGTCCATTTTATTTGTGTTGCTTCATCTTCCCTCAAAATTTCTTCTTCATAATTTTTCCTAATTTCTTTTTCATTCTTCCTTAATTTCGTCTGCCCAAAATTAACGAAAATCTGAACAACTTAAAGGTAATTTCATTTTTAATTTTTGAAGTGTTTCGTTTGATTAATTGTCAAATTCATTTTGCATGTGTTCATTATACTTGATAATGATTTTTGAATGTATTTTTGGTGGTAGTTTAATTTTAATTTTAGCAAGTTAATGTATTTTCAAGTTTATATTTTTGAAAATCATAATGTTTTTTCGAGTTGTGAATAATTTTTTTTTGATTTTTCAACATAATTGATAATGATTTTTTTATCATAACTGATAATTGATAGTGATTTTTTTCGAGGGTTTTTTTGATTTTTTATCATAATTGATAATGGTTTTTCGAGTGTTTTTTTTGGTGGTAGTTTAATTTTAATTTTAGCAAGTTACAATATTTTCGATTTTTCAATTATTTGTTTTATTTTTGCCATTTGTTATCTCAATTTTTTTGGTTAAAATGCCATTTTTGTTCGTTAATTTCTTCGTCAACTTGTTGTTCTTATTAATTTACGTAGTAATGTATGTCATTGTTTAGTCTAAATTTATTTGTATTTTTTGTCAGATGTCTTCTAGTAGTACTGACCATGACGTTGATGATTTTGAGACGCTTGAAGATGATGAGGAGGAGTCCAATCCCCGCGTGTTTGATTTTATTGTTTGATTCACCGTAATATATTTTTTTTGTGTATTGGATTCACCGTAATATTTTTTTTTGTGTTTGATTTTATTGTTTCTCTCATAATGTGTTTTTGTGTTCACAGATTATCGCTGTCAGGGGAGTTGTTGTCAAGCCCGAGCAGTCAAGAACAACTGAGTGCACCATAAAGTGTGAAGTTGATGGCTAATCTTAATGAAAATCAGGTTGCAGCTGTTAATTCTATAGGTTTTGGTGGCCTTTTCCATGTGAAATTCAACCATTTCCCAACGAACTATGTCCATCATTTTCTTAATGCTTTCACGGACGGGAGTTATGTGTTTAGGGCGTCGGAGTCGAACGAGTTCTTAGTGACGAAACACGACGTGCATGATTGTTTCTTGTTGCCTCATGGTCCTGATCCTCTCCCTCTACTCGCCATGGGACGCGTATTTTCACAAATTATGTACTCATGAACAATATTTGACGACGTGCATGATTGTTTCTTGTCGTCGAACAAACTGCAAAATGATTTTCTATTTTCACAAATTATGTACTCATGACTTTTGTAATATCTTCGAACTAGTTTTATCTTCTCCTGCTGTTGGGTTTCCTTTTTGCTTGATATGAACACTATTTGATTTTGTTTACTATGTAACGACTTTTGCTTGCTATGTAATCTTCTATTAGAATTTCTATGAAGTAATGAAAAACTCTATTTTAATATTTGGGATTCTAAGATAAATTTTTAAGATTCTAATGTATAAATGAAGAATACCACACTATGTTATCTAAAGTATTTCAAATAAACAGTAAATGTCAATTTTTTACCCCAACAATTTCAAACAGTAACATATTTATTTGATATCCCAGCCCAAGTACACGTTTATTTGTCAAAAGTAATTAAAGATTTTAACCTAATTTGTTATAATTTTAAGGCCAAAATAGGAGATTCTATTAAGATAAAAATATTCAACTCAACTAAAGTTCATCTACTCCATTTCCATAGTCTTCAGATTAATTATTTAATATAGAAGCCCCTTTATATAAATTGTTAAGGGCAATAACAGTATCTGAACTAGAACTAAAGATTTTAAACAAAATTTTTACGATTTTAAGCCCAAATAAGGACATTCTATTAAAAAAATCATATACAAATAAAGTAAAGATCATTTACTCTGTCTCAATACTCGTGAACTGCATTATCTACTACAGCAGCTCTTACAACAAATTGGTAAGGGCACTAACAATATCAAAAAAGGAAATAAAAATTTTAACCTTAAAATTAAACATTTTAAAGACAAAAAAGGAGATTCTATTAAGTTAATCATATACAAATACACTGCAGTTCATCTAATTCGTTAAATACAAAAAAGGAGATTTTAAGCTAAAATTTTAAAATTCTAACGCTATAAAAGGAGATTCTGTTAAGTTTAAATTTTAAATTAAACTAAGCTCATCAACTCCTTCTCCATTGTCTTCAGCTGAATTATCTACTGCAGCAGCACTTTCTACAAATGGGTACGGGCAATTTCTTTTGTCATGGTGTGCCATTTGTTTACAATTATTGCACAATCTCTTCCGCTTATTTGAAGTAGCAATAGCAATACTCCTACTAGATAGCATCCTCTTTCCACTCCCTTTGTTTTTTGAATGCTTTGGGGGCATAACTGAAAAAAAAAAAAAACAAGATAAAAAAAAAAAAAAACAGATAACTAACACAAATTACAGACAAAAAAAAAATGATTATAAACATACAAAATAAATTAATATACTAAAAAATAAAGATTACACTACGATGATGACCAAACTAATTTACTGTAAATATAAGGATTATAAACGTAAAGATAGGATACTATTCAAAGAACAAATGACACTAAATTTACGAAACACCTAAACATTTAAGGAAACAAAAATAGAATTATAAACATAGAAAAACGAAAATCTTCCAAAAAAAAAAAGTATACACATTACATTTAAAAAACAAGATTATAACAACAAAAAAAGAATAATGTTCTTAAAAAAAGGGATACTAAAATTACGAAATACTAAACGCTATCAGATAACCAAATTTATTTACAGAAATATAAAAAAAAAAAGGATTACAAACATAAAAAAAAGGATTATAATCAAAAGAAAAGGATTATAAATATACCCCTTTCAAAAAAATTAATAATAACATTCCCCTTTCAAAAAAATTACAACTTCTAAAACACTTACCACTTTCAGCAGGTACTATTTGCATCTCCACCATGACAGTGAAATTTTATTAACAGCTTCAGCAAAAATAGACTGGAATTTTGAAGACCAAATAAGATTCAAAACTTGCAGAAACAAAATACCAAAGAACTAAAAAAACAAGATAAAAAAAACAGAGACGTACGAATTGAAAAACTGGCCCAGAAATATACGAATATCTCTGAATTTGCAGAGGAAAAAAATTGCAGAGAGAACAAAAAAATGAAGAAAACTGGAAAAGAATGGCAGAGGAAAAAAGACGCAGAGAGAATGGAAAAGAAATTAATGCAAAAGATGAATAGGAAGGGTCATGCAATGACACGTTAAACACAGCAACAATTCACATCGTAACACACCCCAAAATTCTGATTGGTTTTTGTTTTTATTTTTTTTAATTAAATTAAATAATTAAGTTTAATCACAGCCCTTAATCTATACTAGATCCAACGCCTCACATTGAAACTCAATGGCTTTCCCATAGACTTGGGCTCTAATGATCTCATCTCTCTTGTTATGACCAGATTTTGCACAGCCCAGAATTGGCAGTTCTGGACAGACGACATAAATATGGTACAGAGCAGGATAAAAGAGCAACAGCAGTTATAACCCAGAACAGGTCAGAAGAGGCATGACAGTTATGGTCAGAAAGGTCAACTATGACGGTTACAAAAGTCATGGGATAATGGAAGAAGTTATAGCTGAGCAGAAGTGGAGTCAATGGAAGTTATTTAACCGCCAAGAGTAATGGAAGACATGGAGAACATGCCCTAGAAAATAGGAACCGATTTTGCAGCTTGCTTAGCCTATATATAGAGGCTCATTTGTACATTTTCATTCATCTTTTCACTCGTTTATTAGCATACTTAAGCACTAGAAAATATACTACAAGTCACTACGATAAAACATAGTCAGTTCTGTACGAATTACTACAGAAGTGAACACTTTCACAGTTGTATTCTGTAACCTCAACTCTGATATTAATAAAAGTACTCCTGGCTTGGTAGCCCGCAGTTTTCCCCATCTTCTTCTCGGGGCTTCTGCGTCATCAAATCCTGTGTCCTTAGTTCTGTCCCATATAGCTCAGTTCTGTTCTGTTCCGCAATTAGTACTAGTTGATCCACTTTTCACTCTTTTCATATTTGTAAAGTTTTTACCAAAACAAATTGGCGCAGGTGGGGCAACTAGTTTATTAATTTGCGTAACTTTTCTCACAAAAATCTCACAAAAATCACCCTTTCTATATTCAAATGGTGATAGAACTTTGGAGGAATTGTCCAAGGAGTTACAAGATGCGCAATCTAAGATTCAAGAAATCTCAAGAGAATGCAAGATCAAGGAAACAGAGTCTCTGCTCAAGACTAAGTTGGATTCTGCTAAGGGCGATACATCAAAGATCGGACACAGGGCATCCTTGAGTTCTATAATCAAGAGAATAGACTTCTCTAATCACGGGCGAAGATGAGGATCTCAAGACCAACTCCTGGGTGGTGAAGATGAGGAAGAATCATCCGAGAATGCCGACAAGAGGAAAGGAAAGAAGAAATTCAACTTCACCCTCATGATGATGCAAGAACTCCAGAAGTCACATGACAAGATTGCCAAGATTCCAGGGGTTCCGGCACCAATCGTGGGGGCTTCCCAAGAGGGTAATGCAGGTTCACCATTCAATGAGGCCATAACTATGCAGACATCCCAAAGAAGTTCGGTGTTCCAGGGATGAAAGCGTATGATGGTACAGAGATCCACAGACCACGTTGCCCAAGACAAGCAAAGGATGTACACAAATCCCAGCCCAAAGGATTACGCAGAAGCTTTGCATGTGCAAGGGCTTTGGTTCTACTGGCTGGACCAGCTCTGCAATGGTTTGTCAATATTCCTAATGGTACTATTAAATCGTTTGCTAATCTTGTGAATGTCTTTGTTGCACGCTTGCTAGCGGCGAGGAAGTTAGAGAAGCAAGCGAGTGATGCATGCGATTGTGCGGAAGAAAGATGAGTCTCTACGAGACTATCTCCAAAGATTCAACAAGGAGAAGATCTCTATCCCCAACTGTGACGTTGCAATCGCTATCCAGGCTTATAGGCAAGGTTTGGTGGTCAATTTCGAGCTTTATCGTGAACTAACCAAGTATCCTTGTGTTACTTTTGAAGATGTGCAGCAAAGACCTTGGCCCAGATTAGACTTGAAGAAGATGCTTTCGATGGCGTGATAGTTACGGGTACGAGAAGGTGAACAGAAGTCCGATAGTGGACGCACCCAGAGCAGACCAGCACCATACAAAGAGCCACCCAGAACACAAGTGCATGCTGTCGATTACGAGACAGTCAACTCGATGACTCCCTCGATATCGCCAGCCTCTTGGTGTTGAGGTTCCACGATTGATAGCAAAGTTGGAGAGCTTTGGGAATGCCGCAAGATGGCCCAAGAGGAATGATAATCCAAATCCAAACAGAATCCAAACAAGTATCTTGTGAGTACCATGGAGACATCGGCCACAAAGACGTAAGACTGCTATGCCTTCAAGAAGGAGATATCTTACCAGCTCGAACTGGACGTCTGAAGGACATCATCAGACCAGTCCAGAGGAGTCAGACCAGAACTGAAAGCGCCAAGTCCCGTGGTTCCAGGGGACAAGAGTCGAAAAGCCGCCAAATCCTCCACCCTACACACACGAGGTAAAATTTATTAATCGGTGGTTCGATATCCGTGGCTTGACTTATTCTCGCAGCCAAGAGGATAGCAAAGCAAGAGAAGATGCAGCCTCCAACCAGGGTAGAAAAGGATTGGGAAGTTGTCACTTTGATCATGAAGATTGTGAAGGCATCCCGATTACGCATCATGACACCTAGTGATCAAGTTGCGATTGGAAGCACCCTTATGCGTCGAAGTTCGATTGATGGGGCGATTACGTGAACCTGATCATCTTTGGGCGCATTGAAGGAGATGGGTATAGGCCAGGACAAGTGACCAAGAACTCCAATGTTACGGTAGGATTGATGGCGAGACCAAGCACACCTTGGGAGAGATCTCACTTCCCACCTACGCCCAGGAGTATCTTCTTTTGAGAAGTTTAATGTTATTGATTCTATGACCTCGTGATAATGTTTTGTTAGGTAGGCCTTGGATCCACAATCTAAAGGTCATGGCGTCTACTTACCATCAATGTGTGAAGGTCCCAACTCAATGGGGAGTTCGGTGATCAAGGGAGAAAGGCAGATCAAGGCAGAATGCTACTGAGCGACCTTGAAGCCCCCAAGTACCAACAAATCGCCGCATAGCAATTACGTAAACCAGTCAAGTCGATGGTGGAGCCAGAGAAGTCGAGGATTGGAGATGGACCAGATCAGTATAGACCAGTCTTGCCCGTAAAAGAAAGTATTGGTGGGCGGTGATGTGCCTTCGATGCTCGGATCCGATCCGATCGGTTTCCTGAAGTCTAAGAAATCAAGTTTTGCATGGAGCCACTTTGACATGATCGAATCGATCCCGACGTTATCACGCACAAGCTCAACGTTGATCCTACGAGCACGATTGCACCGTAAACGCAGGAAGTTTGCGCCGTAAAGAAATGTTATCATCGATGAGGAAGTCCGAAGTTCTTTGGACATGAATATGGTAAGAGAGGTAATGTATCCCGACCGTTAGCTAATGTGGTTGTTGTGCGTAAGAAGAATGGAAAGTGGAGAGTCCGTGTAGACTACACAGATCTGAACAAGGCATGTCCAAAGGATCCTTTCCCTCTTCCTCACATTGATGCTATGGTGGACAAGACTGGCCGCCATGAAGTTCGACTTTCATGGATGCCTCAAGTGGTTTTAATCGGATCAAGATGTATCCTCCGGACCAGGAAGGAACCTCCTTCATGACAGGCATCGTGGTATCTATTGCTACACCGCCATGCCCTTTGGACTCGTAAATGCCGTGCCACCTACCAAAGGCTAGTCAACATGATGTTCAAAGATCTAATTGGGGACACAATGGAGGTTTATATCGATGATATGGTGGTAAAGTCTAAAGATGCCAAAGATCATGTGAAGCACCTAGAGCAAGCGTTTGCAGTGCGGATAAGTTCAATATGAAGTCAATCCCACAAAGTGCAACTTTGGAGTATCTTCTGGTAAGTTCTTGGGTTACTTGGTCACCGTAAGAGGAATTGAAGCAAGTCGAACAGATAAAGGCGATCCTAGATCTGGAGCCCCCAGATCTGTGAAAGACATCCGTAAGTTGACGGGAAGAGTAGCGACTCAATGCAGATTCATTTCTAGATCCTCGTAAAGGTGCAAGCCCTTCTACGATATCTTTGAAGAAGAACAAAGAGTTCGGTGGAGTGAGAAGCACGAGGAAGCATTCCAGGATCTCAAGAGTTACCCGTCAACTCCACCGTTGCTGTCCAGACCAGAAGAGAAAGAACCGTTAAGTCGCACTCGATCCACGGAGCATTCAAGAAGTGCAGTTACGGTCGTGAAGAAGATGGTTTGCGATATCCAATATACTACGTGAGTAAAAGCTTGCTAGATCTTTGAAACCAGGTATTCTCTTACGGAAAGGTATGTTCTTGCATTGATTATGTCAACTACTAAGCTTAGACCTTATTTTGAGAGTCATCATATCCGTGTTAGAACTAACCTTCCAGCTTAAGTCGATCTTGAGAAAGCCTGAATCTGCAGGAGAATGGCTAAGTGGTCCGTGGCACCAAGACGCATTTACATCGATTATGAACCCGAGCGACAATAAAGTCACAAGCCTTGGCGATTTTGTGGTCGATTTCACCGACCCTGGAAGAAAGTGGTGCTATGGAAGTGTTGAAACTCACACAGGCGTAAAAGGAGAAACCTGGTGTCAGATAATCGATGGAGCGGCTAATGTCGAGGTTCTGGTCTGGGCATTGTCCCAAATCGCCACAAGGGGACATACTAGCCCAGTGTCGGCCAGAATTTCGTACAACTAACAATGAGGCGGAATATGAAGCGTTAATTGCGAGGTTTGATGAGTCTCAGTATTGGTCTTGGTGTCAAGAATTTGGAGGTAAGCGACTCTTTACTTATTGTTAATCAGTTAATGGTTCTTTTCATACCAAAGATTCTAAGATGTTCTTATACCTAGAGAAGGTTAGGTCCTTGGTTTTGAAGTTTGACCAGTTTAGGATTGACCGGATCCCCAGACCGTAACTCACGAGCGGACTCTCTAGCTAGTCTTGGCTCTAGTTTTAAACACTGCAGACTGGACAGATTCCCATAGTACACCTCCTTAGACCTTCAGAGAAGTCCGATCCTGATACGAACTGTCTACCCCCACTCTTGTCTCTTGGGTGCACCTTTTTATGCTTTTCTTAGAGATGGTGTTTTACCCCCATGGACTTGAGGCTAGAGCTTTTCGACTTAAAGCCTCGAGGTATGTCTTGATTAATGATGTTACGCATAAGAAGTCTATGTCAGTCCATATTTGCGCCGCTTAGAACCAGCAGGCTTAAGCTGTGCGGAAGAGTTACACGAAGGAGATTGTGGCAACCACGGTCTTTGGAAGAAGTTTGGCCAGAAAGCTCTCGATTTGGTTACTTCTGGCCAACTATGAGAAAGGAGGCTCTGGAGTACGCAAGCAAATGTGAAGCATGTCAAAAGCATTCTCCAATGATTCACCAACCAGCTGAGGTCCTACACCCTATTTCTGCACCGTGGCCTTTTATGAAGTGGGGCATGAACATAGTTGGAAAGCTTCCAATGGCTCCGGTGACGTAAGGTGTTTATGTTGGCAATGATGCACTACTTTTCGAAGTGGATTGAGGTGAAGCATTGAAGTGTAACGAGAAAAGGAAGTCATCTCATTTATCAAAGGAACATCATTTGCGATTTGGAATTCCAAGCCGATTGTATGTGACAATGGTACACGATTCGTAGGAACAAGACTAGAGAATTACATGCGACTGGAATATTGAACTACTTACTACGCACCAAGATATCCTCAATGCAATGGTCGTGGTAGTCTAGCAACAAGATTGTCATAAAGGTCCTAAAAAGAAGTCGAAAGAGAGGCGAGGAAGATGGGGCGTAAGAGCTACCATTAGTTACGTGGGTGACGAACTACACCAAAGACTTCTACAGACGGACTCCATTCTCTTTGGTGTATGGTTGTGAAGCGGTGATTCCAAAGAAGTGTCTGCTCCAACAAAGAAGGTATGGTCCGAGCAGTTTAGCAACTAACCCAGAGCCGTTGTCCTCCGGTCTTGATTTTGCAGAGGAACTAAGGGATGCGACCACGATAAGGTTAGCGACTTACGGCGAGAATGTGGCCAGGACTTTCAACAAGCATGTCAAGGCCAGAGTTTTCAGAGAAGGAGATTTAGTTCTGAGGAAAGTATTTGAAAACACAAAGGAAAAGTCTGCAGGAAAGCTAGCCCCAGTCTGGTAAGGACCATACTTGATTGATTCAGTTGTAGGCCAAGGAGCTTATAGATTGGTAACTCTGGAGGGAGAGTTGATTCCTAGAGCATGGAATGCAACTAACCTCAAACTCTATCTTTGTTAATACGGTATTTCTATTTCTGTACTTTCAATTCTGTATTTTCAATTCTGCACTTTTTTGTGAATATTTAATTGCAAATCTCATTCAATAAAAACCATTGAACTCCAATGGTGTAGTTTAACTTTACTTCTAGTTTTGCAGATTACATCTTTGGTTCAAAAGTAAATATTTTCTATCACAAATAAAAACAAAGTAAATATAGTACGCTACATAATATAAATAAAGGAGCTTATCCTCCAGACTTGTTTAGGAGTTCATCCTCCAGTTCTACTCAGGAGTGAAACCTCCAGTTCTGGGCTTGGTCCCCAGCTTCTAAGGAACTTGTCTTCCAGACTTGAGCTTAGTCCTCAGCCTTGAGCGGCCGATCTGCGGTGGAGATCTTCCTCCAGTCCACAGCGCGGCCGATCTGCGAAGCGGCCGATCCTGCTTTGTGAGGATGCGTCCTCGGAGTTGACGGACCAGGGCTTGTGGCCGTTAAGAGAGTCCTATAATATCCCTTAAGGTAAGCCATGATCATGCATACATAAGTCCGGGATGTACACTGCGAGGTTAGTACATTCACGTAACAATAGAAGCAATAGAAGCAACAGATACGATAGTAGTTAAGTCCTTGGATCACCAAGATCGACTAAAATACTAAGCATCCGAATCGACAGAGCGGACTTGAAAAATGTCTTGCTCTGCCAGACTAAGCGAAAGTTCTACAAGAGCAAATGCATGAAGTTCACAGAATATTTACAGACCTGGACATACAAGTCCAGGCCAGACCACGAATAGCAAATTGTTTGAATTTACACAAAATGTTCACAAGAGTAATTGTTTTTCATTCTTCTTCTTCTTGAAGGATTGTCATCGCCTTGGGCATCTTCGCCAAAGACCACCATCACCAGACGCAGAGGGTTCTTCCTGATCGGTGCCGGCCAGCCTCCTCTCCTGGAACCGCACACCGGGAAGAGCTGTCTAAATTTCTCCACAAAGAAGATCAATATCCCACTCCTCACGCTCGGACTCGAGGCACGCATCATCTGAATTCTGGTCTGGGCTGTGTAAAACAGCGCCAGATCAGTCTCTTGGTTCCGAGTTGGCCCTCAAGCTCCCGAACACGCGCTGGAAATTCTCATTCTCTCGACCTCAATGAGGCCTGACTCTCCTCAGACTTAGCGGCGAAGCAGCTTTGGCTTTTTCACCACGCCTTCATACCGTCGAGCTTTCTCCAAGTTCATGCAGGCTTGCTCTTCGAAGCAACCTGGTCCTCCAAATAGCCGCATGCGATCCCCGTATGGAAATTATGTGCCCCAAACTCGAGATACGATCGAGAGTCCGCAAATGTAATGGTGTAAGGTACAATAGTGGTAGAATTATCATGAGAATTTGTACTAGAAGTATATCAGTTATTACTGCAGAGCGAGTGAGTGGCTCTAAACGCCAGTTCTGTGGTGCCAACCCTGATCAATTCTGGGTTGACCCTCTTAGTCGCTTGTTGGATTATTTTTTCTCGCTTTGTTGATGGCGTCTTTGGGCCGAAAATGTCCTGGTAATGACAACCCTTCAACCTCCTCAACTTTTCTCTTCTTTGATTTTTTGTCCGTGTGTGCTTTCTTTGCTTGACTTGAGCCTTTTCCTTGCTAGGCTCCTCAACCTTGACTCCTTAGATCCTGGAGTAGGAATACCTGTAGGAACAAACAATGGTTTCACATCCGACCCCACCAAGATAGCATTCATCTTCTCCTCGAGAAGGGTAGGATTGAGTCGCCCTAGTGAATGGCCTAGAAGATTCACCTAGCATAGAACCACATGCATCTTAGAACTACAGATCCAAATCATACTAGACCATACCTAATCAAAAGAGCGGTTGAGAAACTTACCCTTGATGGCGTAAACCATAGCACGTGAACCTTTACACTCGCGGTGGCCTACAGAAAGTAGGAAAACACGTCTTGTTATCCCCCTCGGACCAAGTCCTCTCTAGAAGGGGCAAAGCCATAAAAGCGGCAATCCTGGCCTTAGACTCCTCGGCCGTGCTCGGGAGCCAGGAATCCGCTAGAGAGATAAACATAGAAAACCATCAGCCCAGCGCGTAATAGGAAGACTAGAAAACAACAAAGTTGAAAGCAGTAGCTTACCCCTCTCAAAGAATAGGGTAGTCCAAACAACCGTCATTCTCAAGAGTGTCACTCTTCGTAAACAGGAAACCAGATCTTCCAGTCTTTATCATCTCCAATGTCCGGGTGCTCCACTAAGTTGTTCTCGCCCTTTCGATCCAAGATAAATCTCCCACGACCTTGGGCCCTCACGGAATAAACGCGTTTTCGGATCCCGCCTTTGTCGGCAAGATCACTGTGCTTGGTGCAAAGTTTGTCGACTAAGCGGATAATCTTCCACATGCTTGGCATTATTTGACAAGGCGCAAGCTTCATCGAAGAGAGTACCCCACTCATCCAGGAGTTGCGGGGATCCTCGGACCCGACCCTGAAGGGAACTCATATATGCGGACCCATCCTGGCAGTCGAAGGCTGTGACATAGTCGTCACAGGGAACAAAGATAATAGCCGATGAAGGCACAATTTCATGATCTTTTAAGTGTTTGATTATTGATTGAGAAAGAGTATTCTTGGTTTCATCATCAAAGGAATCACCTTTGATGAATTTACAATCGCCAAACATGATCTCATTGATCTCAGGTTTCTCAAGATCTATCACTTGTTCAGCCATGATTTACAGATGATTTTGATTTGATTTGATGATTGAAATAACAAACGAGGAAGATGATGAACAGTAGAGGGTAAAAGCAAAAGTTTGGCAAGGTAAGTTCTCGAGAAATTACTGGAGGCCCCTATTTATATGCAAAGGTAAAAGAGTTTAAGTGCGTTTAGGATTTTACCGTTGGTAAAATTCGAAACAGCCCAGAGTTAGCCGTTACTCTTTGTTCGTTGATCAAATCAGGTTTTAATTCTCACCTAACTTCTAATTCTTACGTTATCTCTTTGAATGTTGTGCATAAGTCTGGCCAGGTGCTTGATTTTTGTTCAAATTCTATAGCCGTTACCTCTGCTCTAGTCTGTTCTGTATAGATTTGTTTGTACAGGATTGTTTCCTCAAGCTTGCTGAACTCTGCACTTGAGAAAACAAGGGGCATTTGTTATGACCAGATTTTGCACAGCCCAGAATTGGCAGTTCTGGACAGACGACATAAATATGGTACAGAGCAGGATAAAAGAGCAACAGCAGTTATAACCCAGAACAGGTCAGAAGAGGCATGGCAGTTATGGTCAGAAAGGTCAACTATGACGGTTACAAAAGTCATGGGATAATGGAAGAAGTTATAGCTGAGCAGAAGTGGAGTCAATGGAAGTTATTTAACCGCCAAGAGTAATGGAAGACATGGAGAACATGCCCTAGAAAATAGGAACCGATTTTGCAGCTTGCTTAGCCTATATATAGAGGCTCATTTGTACATTTTCATTCATCTTTTCACTCGTTTATTAGCATACTTAAGCACTAGAAAATATACTACAAGTCACTACGATAAAACATAGTCAGTTCTGTACGAATTACTACAGAAGTGAACACTTTCACAGTTGTATTCTGTAACCTCAACTCTGATATTAATAAAAGTACTCCTGGCTTGGTAGCCCGCAGTTTTCCCCATCTTCTTCTCGGGGCTTCTGCGTCATCAAATCCTGTGTCCTTAGTTCTGTCCCATATAGCTCAGTTCTGTTCTGTTCCGCAATTAGTACTAGTTGATCCACTTTTCACTATTTTCATATTTGTAAAGTTTTTACCAAAACATCTCTCTATATATATATATATATATATATATATATATATATATATATATATATATATATATATATATAAAGAAGATTATTTAAGTCCGCAAATATTGGTAAGTCCGGTAAATCAGTATGCTTGTTATTACCATTTCTTTGAAGCTATGATTCTTTGTAAATGTAACTGTAACTGTAATACTTTGTAATGAAACTGAAAAAATGTTGCAAATACAGTTATATCTACAAAGAATTACAGTTTCAGAAAATGGTGCTAACAGTTACACGGACTTACCGGACTTACCAATATTTGCGGACTTAGCTGAACTTGACTCTACATATATATATATATATATACATATAGAGTAAAGTTATATCAAGACAGCAAATATTGCGAGACACAAACGAGACACAGCATTTTAGCCTTTTTTGTGAAACTTTAACATAGTTTTATGAAACTTCAAAAATTGTGAAACTTTAACAAAATTGTGAAACTTTAAGACATTAAAGTTTCACAATTTTTGAAGTTTCATGAAACTATGTTAAAGTTTCACCAAAAAGGCTAAAATGCTGTGTCTCGTTTGTGTCTCGCAATATTTAGGTGTCTCGTTTGAACTTGTTTCTATATATATATATATGTATATGTATAAATATAGATATATATACATATACATATATATATATATATATATATATATATATATATATATATATATATATATATATATATATATGTATATATATATATATATATATATATATATATATATATATATATATATATATATATATATATATATACATATATATATATGTATATATATATACATATATATATATATATATATATATATATATATATATATATATATATATATATATGTCTCTGATACCATACAGGGGAGCTTGGTGGGTACCAGTTTTCAAACACAGAAATATTACAGATCGAGAATAACTAAACAACCTTATAATCATGAAATTCAATGACCACTCGAACGCCCTAAAACGCCAAACCTCAGGCTAACACGGGCTTATAGACGGTCCCATGAACTCATGATCTTAGGTCCTTTAATTATTAAGATCAAACTGGTTTTAATCTTCTGGATATGCCAAGCACCATCGCCACTATACTAATAGCAAAGCTATGGCGATTACAGGATCAACTGATTGATTTAGGTTATCATCATCATCTAACGATTTAGCCTATAAGGCTCATCGTTTAAACAAAAATTTAAAGAAATTAAACTTACAAATTCAGAACTAGGGGTTCTGATTCCCTTGATGTGAAGAGAGGAAAAGAGAAACAAACTTCAGAACTAAAGGGTTCTGATTCCTTTTTATTTATGAGAGAGAGTTTTTACAAGAGAGAGAGGGACATAGAGAGAGAAAGAAGAATGGCCAAATGCCTACCTTCTCCTTCTGATTACATGCCTTTATATAGGCAAATTTCGTATAGGTGCATAGTATATACGCACTTCTATAAAGGGTACATTGGTACAGTACATGTCAAATACATTTGAAAATACATTCAGATCCTAGTTTACATTCTATTTTCCTGATTTTTCTTTATTTTCGAGGAATTTCCTCAGTGTTTCTTCTATATCAATATCATCTTCTTCATGTTGTGCATCTTGGAATAGCCCTTGACTAGTATTTGAATTCATAGAGACATCACTTGTTGCTGATTTTTTATCATCTTCATCTTTCTTGGTAAATTTTGCCAAATATTGGTCCTCTTCTTTCTTTTGCTTTAAAACCCTTTTCATTGCTGTCATATAGGCTTCTATAATTTCTTGTTCAGATGCATTGGCATCTAATTCATCTTCATCACTTAATTTAGCGAGATATTCTATTCTTTCTTGTTGTTGTTGAGCCTTTTTATGCTCCTGTAAATCCTTGTATGACTCAATTGAGGTTTTTAATTGATCTATGGTAGATTGACAATTTAATTGTCCTGTAGTTTCATCTTTTCGTATCATTTTCTCCCAAAATCTTGTGGAAGATTTTTTTATGAGGCAAAAATATCCGCCTGAATGATTTGTGGTTTCAATGGTAAACTTCCAAATCCATGGAATTGAATACTCAATAAAAAATCTCATCTCGTCTGGCAGAGTGTAATCTGTCATTAGATCAGGTTTAACCTGAACCCATTCATCATAATATTGACGAATTTCTCCTGGAAGGATTTCCTTCTTTGTTCCCATAAAATTCCACCAGTTGATAAACCATGATGGAATAAAGGAATCAATAATATTTGAATAAATTTTTATAAACCAGGTATGTGTGAATCCTGGATTTTCATATGTAAAAACCTTATCAAAGGCTTGGATATAATCCCAATAATTGTACTTAATGGTATTACCATTTTCATTATTTATGAGAATTTTCTCAGTGAAAGGAGATATTCCCCAATCTTCAATGGGTATAACCCTTTGTATTAATATTTTTGAGAAGTTATAAACTTCTTTCCCTTTTCCTGAACTAGAAAAATGTGCAAATTCGCACCCATTATTTGCAAGAATCTGTTCATAATAGATTCTTGTTTTATATGTTTCCATAGTATAACCATGGGGACTTAGATATCTGGTGTATAACACCTGTGGTTCTTTTTCCCACTTTTTATCTTTTTCATTTAGCAAAAGTATAACTTGTGCCTCAGGATTTTGAGTATAATGATATTCTACCCCTGCCTTGGCATATGATGGCGAGGCAGTTGAAGAGCTAGGGGTATTTCCCTGCTTTTGCATAGATTTCCATGCCTTAAATTCTTCCATTTCTTTATCATATTCGGATTTTGATAATCCTGAAATGTCAGAGGCTATAAGCTTCTGTTGTCCATGTTGAGCAATAATGGCTTGATTACCATAATAATTATGTCTTCCACCTCTATTAGAAGTGTTTCCTCTTCCTCCTCTATAAGAGGGGTTTCCACGTCCACGGGACGCCATATGTGGTATCCTATTATTCCTGTAAGACCAATCATACAGAAGACCAATCATAAATATTCTCTGGTTAAAAAATCTGGAAGATGATTATCCTCCCCTTTTTTATGTATGATGGTAAAATCGAATGGAGCTAAATGAGCTTGCCATCTTGCAAACATTTGTTTAGAAACATTATGTTTAAAATCTTTGGTAAACATAAATCTAGCTGCGCTACAGTCTGTTTTGATAATAAAATGTTGATTATATAAATCATCTTGAAATTTTAACACACATTTAACAATAGCTAATATTTCTTTTGCTATAGTAGCATAATTACTCTGAGCTGAATTCCATTTACCAGAGTGAAATCTTATAAGGTATTCTTGTTTGGTGATTGGATCTATTTGTTTCAAAATTCCTCCATAGCCTTTATCGGAAGCATCAGTTTCAATAATTTTTTCCCATAATGGGTTAACTAACGATAAGCATGGTAACGATATTACTTTACTTTTGATTTTCTTTCTTTCTTTGATATGATTATTAGTCCATGGTTTAGGATTCTTTTTTAATCTCTCATATAAGATAGCTGTATCTTGTGCTAAATTTTTATAATATGGAGCAACATAATTTAAGCTTCCAAGGAATCTTTGTAATTGAGTTTTATCAGTTATTTCATCAGGGAATTTAGAAGCAAATTCAATGCTCCTATTAATTGGAATAATATTTCCTTTTTCAATGTTATGTCCTAAAAATCTAATATTGGTTTGGAATAATATCATTTTGGGTTTAGAAATTACTAAACCATTTGCAATAATGATCTTTTTAAATATGTTGAGATGCTCAAAATGTTGTTGTATAGTTTTAGAGAATACCAATATATCGTCGATATAGACAATGATAAAATTATAATTATTAAATATATCATTCATTATTTTCTGAAATTCAGAAGGGGCATTTTTAAGTCCAAATGGCATTACAAGCCATTCATATTGTCCAAAAGGAACATTAAATGCTGTTTTATAACAATCATCTGGATGAATTTGTATTTGCCAATAACCTGATTTTAAATCAAATTTAGAATATATTATAGCATCATGAAGTCTATCTAATAAATCTTTTTTATTTGGGATAGGATACCTAATCCATTTTAAAACTTTATTAAGTGGTTTATAATTGATTACCAATCTTGGTACTCCTCGTTCTTTTTCTGCATTCTTATTAACATAAAAAGCTGTACATGACCAAGGAGATTTAGAAGGTCTTATTAATTTCTTTTCAATTAATGACTCTATTTCTTTTTTGCATAAAATTAAATATTCAGAATTCATTTGACAAGGTCTTGCCTTAGTTGGAATGTTTTCTTCTTTAAAATTATCTTCATAAGGAAGTGTAACCATATGTTTCTTTCTATTCCAGAAAACATTTGGATGCTCGCCACAAATTTCTGTATGAAATTGATTCATTATTAGATTAATCTTTTCCTTTAATTTAGGATTATTTAATTGTTGGTCAATAGTTAAAATATTAATTTCATGTTTTAGAAAACTTATTTGCTTTTCTTTGAGATTTATATGATCATTTAATACATGGATAGATTGTCTATGGGGTTTAGTTACAAAATCAAATCTAATATTTTGCCCATTATATGTAGCAATTATCTTATTTTTATCTATACTCTTAATAGGATATATTTTACTTAAAAATGGAGTTCCTAGTATAACTGGCATAGACATACTGTCTTTTACTAATAAGAAACTTAATGGAATACATTGATTATGAACACAAACATGTGCCTCTGGTATTTTAAATTGAATGTTAAGTTTGCCTCCTCCTACTGGAGTTAAACCATTTTTAGTTTTTTCAAAATATTGTGTCGGTATAAAACCTTCTTGGATTACATTTAAATCAGCTCCACTATCAATAAGAGCAATAAAAGTTTGAGTAAAATTTTTAATTTTTAAAGTAATTTGAGTGTACCATTTATGGCTTATAACAGATTCCATGGTTTCTAAAAAATCTGTCCCTATTAATTCATGATCTGGGGGTGGTATTATGGATTTAGTATTTGTAGAATTTTCTAAATTAGAAATTCTTATATCTTGGGTCTTCACCTCAAGGTTTAAGGCTTTAATTTCAATTTTGAGAGATTCTATTTCGTCTAATATATCCTTTAAATTTGTTGGTTGAGATTCTATTGATTTCTTTTGATCAAGCATTCTATAAACTTCACTCATATTATAAGCATTTTTATTAATACTTCTGATATTAGACGATGAAGTTGGAGTTTCTAGTAGATCAATTATTTTTGATCTTATTAATGGATCATTTGTAGTTTTTAACATTTCTATTAACTGAGTATGATCAATAGTATGTTTCATCATGTATATTTTATTATCTGTAAATTGAGAAATAAGATTATTAAGGTTATCTTGATTTTTTGTACATTGATCACCTTGCTTACAAGGTTCACATTCAGAATCTTCTGAACTTGAATATATAGATCCAGTGGCTGAGGATAAATATTCATTATCTAATCCATTTAATTCATCATTACTACTGAAATACTCATCGTCTTCTTTTAAGAAAACTTTGTTTAATTTTTTCTTAGTGTCATCATCTATGTCTAAACTTGCAATTTTACTTTTTGTCCAACATTGTTTTGCTGTATGCCCAATTTTATTACATTTAAAACAAATTATGTTTGTGTTTGGTTTATTCTTGTAATTTTGTCGAAAGATCCTTCTATTATCTTTTCTTTCTTGTTTTTGATTTAATTTTCTTTGAGAGTAATGTCTTCTCTTTTTCTTATAAGGATTAAAGAATTTTTCTTTATTTGAAGGTTGGCTATGCCTAGGTTTAGATAATAATGGTTTGTCCATTCCAAACTGTTCACAAAATTCACCTAATTGACGTTTCTCCGTAAGATTTTGTCTTTTAATTTGTTGGTTTAATCTTAGCTCATTACATAAACTTAAACCTTCTTGAATACAAGCTCCTATTAGCTTGCCATAAGTATAATTATTATAATCAATTGTGGGATTATTTCCTCTTAAAGTACGTTTGATTCTTTCAGCAAATAAATAAGGAAGACCATCTAAAAATTTAGATTTCCAATGTTCATTATTAGAGTCAGGAAGTTCCAAAACTCTGCTTAAAAAGGTATCTTTATACCACCTAAAATCAGTTAATGTTTTACATCTTAAATTTTGCAATAAAGTTCTTATTGTTTCAGCATTACTAGAAATTTTTCCTGTAAAATGTTCAACAATATTTACACATATGCAATAAACAACATTCTCTGTTTCTTTTACTGTGCCATCTGATTGTAATTCTTTTAATTTTTCATTAAATATGGCTTCTTTATTTTGTGGACTGAGATAATTATCCCACCAGCCTTTAAGTTGGCCAGTAAAACCAGTAACTATCATTTTTGCTATATTAGCATCAGAATTATGAGCATTTTTACAAATTGTAGAATACATAAGTATTCGATGTATACATTGAAAAATTTGTTTATCAGTATAACCATCTATGTTCCATTCATAAATACTTCTACTATCGTAGCTATTATTAAATTGAAATTCATGTTCTTCATGTAGAACATCTAAAGGTGTAGGCCTAGAATAATAATATAGCCTTTGACTAGGCTTATAAGCCCATCTTTCTTTTCTTCTATTTTTATCCAATTTGTTTATCTCATTTGATATGATACTTTCTTTATCATCTGTATCACTTAATTGATTTATAAAATCTATACAATTATCAGTACTCTTTTCTAGTGTGTTAATTGATAACTTATCAAATTTTCCTATAAGAAACCCATGTAACTTTTCACTTAATTCTACTTGTTTATCAATTTTATCCTCAATTGATTTTGCTTTTGTTTTAAACCCTTTTATTTCAGGTGGTGGTTGAATTATAGCAACAGTTGAAGTGGATGGTTTCTCATTTGTAAATTTTTGCAAATCATTTGTTAAATCATTATTATTTTTAGCATTTGTATTTTTTATTAAAGTAATTATATTATCCACCTTTTCATGTAAACTTCCTATTTGTTCTCCTATAATTGTAAGAAATAAATTAGAATAATTTTGTTGTTGTATTATGGTATTCAAATGTTCTGCTGTAATAGATTTGTTTGGATCCTCCAAATCCTTTGCAATAGCTATAAAATTTCGATTATCCATTTTGAATGTTCTCAAAGGAGGATAGAGACTATTGATTTCATCACCATTTTTACAAACATATTTTCTTTCAATAACATTAATATATTGGTCTACATAAGTGGCACAGAACCACGGAACAAAATACATAATTTTGTTATATAATTGGCAACAGTTATAAAAATCTTTTTGGATTTGATTCCTTTGTTGTTGATTAAAATTATTCATAAACCAATCCCTAAACATTTTCCATCTAGGTAATTTAAATTCTGTACTAATTTGTTTTCTGGCTTGGGAGCCAGGACTAAAATCTATTTTGTTTATTTTATTCATTAAAAATCGAAACTCATTTCAGACATGGTGTCTGTAGTTTTAGTTCTTACTATATTATCTTTATGAATAGTTAATTCAATTTGAGGGTCTTTAAATTCTTTAAATTCTTCTGGACTATTAGTCCTTTCATGATTAACTAGTGATGCGGCCCGTGATTTTCACGGAACCGGTTTAACCTTTTTTACCTATCAAAATCAGCGAATGTAACATAAGATGGCGTTGTCCAGTTCCCCTGATCATTGGCGATGATTTTGACACAATCATGTTGCGAAGCATCCCAATGCACGACTACTTGGATCCAAGATTGATACTATAAGTTAGACCTTTCCTTTTACCCGTAATTAATTTACTAAATCTTATGTTTTGAGGATGATAAAGAGCTTTATAGCTATATCCAATTTATTTGATTGTTCAATCAACCAAACCAAAAAGAAATGCTTCACAATTAAACATACTCAATTCCATTCCACGACTACGGGTGGCACCGACTATTATCAATATAGTTTGATTAAAGATTTACAACAACTAAGGAATGGTCCTCTTCCTCCGCGATTGCTCAGTATTTGGAGCATGCTCCAACCGCTCAACGTGTTGCAACAACGTTGTGATTAATTTACTTTGTGTCTCGTCCTTTAAGTTTCTGATATGTAGCGTCTGTTGTAGGTATAATCTCTCAAGTTATAAGAGGACATTGCAGCCAAAACAAAGAGTCGATATGCATAGTAGTGCTGCAGTACTACTAAACTCATTGAAAGACTATGTTAGTCAAGTAACCAGGAAGATCATAAAAAAGGAAACTAAAAATGCTCACGTCTACGGCATTTTGTAATCATTGTTCGCATAATTTTAATCGATTAATAAAATAAGTGAGCACTGGCTGATACAAGTATTGTTTATCAATTCCAATGAAACAGAAATAAAAAAAAAAATAATAATAAATAAAAAACAAAAATAAAAACAGCTTTTTCAATAATTTGAGGATTGAAATGAGTATAGATAAGCCTAAATAAGAAGAGCTAAGTGTAAATTTTAATACATTAAGGACCTGTTCTTTCGGACTTTTTAGAGCCGAATCGAATCGAATCGAATCAATCGAATGAATCGAATCGAATCGAATCGAATCGAATCGAATGAATCGAATCGAATCGAATGAAGTTCAAATTTATAACATTATCATTGTCTTGAATCGAATCGAATCGCCCAGAAGTGAATGGCCAATCGAATCGAATGAAATGGTGAAGCCCAGGCGAAATGAAATGAAAATAAAATTTGGAAAGAACAGGTCCTAAAACCATTAAAAATTTTGTATGCGCAGTTTGGAGCAAACCTGTACTTTGTCAGGTCTAACCATCCCACCATGAAGTTGAGGACAGTCGAAGTAACGAATGCCCCGAACCCTGTGTGACAAAGAGGCAAAGATGAATAACTCACGTATAATATACATTACAACTTGTAAATTTGTAATATGTATTCATAGCAAGAGGAGCTTCTCGCAGCGTATGTATCATAATTTTTTGAACAAATCAGCATAGTATCACCCCATGAAAGGGTCAAATGATCAGGGAGATGCAGTTTCTAAACAATCACAAAGAAATCATGATTCTCGTTAAATAGAAAAGGAATTATGTAACGTACATTCCATCATGCTTCCCAAGTGGCTCATCATACTGAAATCCAACCCAATAACCAGGACCTAGATTTTTTGCTCAACCTACAAACTTAACAACGCGTGTTTTGCCTCCTGGTTGAACTTGACATCTATCTCCTACCTTCGGAAACCAAGAGATACCAATTAATAGTATAGTGTTAAAGTTTATAAGAAAGAGATATGATCCAAATAAGTTCATATATCTCACATATCAATAACAGAGAAATATGTGAATGCACTTGAATAACGTATAAAAATAGTCACAATCTAGAGTCCTCAAGCAAAATGTTAAGAGTATAAATCCGATCTTGTGACCCGTGATTGGTCATGGGTTCAAACTCACCACTAAGCACCTTGACATTAAATAAAACTACATTGTCTCAACGTGCTGACAAATTTTGTATCAATTTTAGCCTAAACCAATTTACGTCGCTAATTTTTGTACTAAAAAAAAATCGTTTTACGGAAATTAATCTGTGACAAATAGAAAAACGCAACATTTTGTATTGATTACCCGTATTACATTGGATAATTCTACATCGTCGCTATGTGCTGATAAATTCCGTACCAAGTTCAGCTTAAAACCTATCTACCTAACTAATTTATGTAACAAAGAAGATTTTTTGGTTTTCGACCAAGATGATTTATTAATTATACTCGTACCAATTTTACCCTAATCTTCTTTGTTCGTTCCACCTTACGGTGATGAATGAAAATTACCAAATCGTAATTCGTCAACGAAGCACAACACAACTGGAAAATTACAATCAAGAGTATAATAATAGTTTCACATTATAATTCTGCCATTTTTGCAGTCTATTATGGCGTAAGTTTCTAGTTAAGCAAAGAAAGTAAATAAGTAATTAATTGATTGATTAAAGTAATGCTTACTGTGCTTAATGGTGAGTTGTTGAAATTTGAGGTATATGTTGTGTCGTACTCCGTAGAAATCATCAAGCAACCAAGGCGAAATCAAATCCAACAAAACAAAACAATCATGAACCCTGAGATGAGACGAAGCAAAATCATCAAAGAACAATATTGGCATTCATCCATTCAACAACAAATTAAGCATCGAAACCGAAATCAAACCAAACAAAAAAAAAATCCTGATACCTAAAATGAAATGATTTGGTGTAGCCACCACCAATGGCAATGTAATCCTCCTCAACAGCGGCAACCAAAAGTGTTCTCCTTTCCTTTCTTCAGCACCGTGCAGCGGATAGGGGGACGGTTGCGGCATTGATCGCGAGGCGTATTTGATGTCGAAGACGGTTTCAGAATTAAATTAACCTGACGAACATGACACGTGAAGAATTTTGGCCGCGATTACGCTCCGTATTCGCGGTGAGCACCAACAGCTCCTCTTAACACACGACAATCCAGTGAAAGTAGGGCATCAACAACAATGCATAACGACACTAACAACAACAATAATTGCAACAACAACACCACAGAGACATGAGTAGTTACGAATGTGAGCGATAAATCAACGGCGAGAACATCGACCCACGACAATGCACTGCGACCGTAACACAATGATAATCATAAACTTGGGAGTATAAAAAAACCAAAATAATGCGAATATCTAAAATTAAAATACTCATACTATGTATGCTCAATATCTGCGACACAGCCAGGTTTCATTCTACTATCTAAAACACAATGAAATTCTCGAGGGTCTAGGGTTGAAGCCTTACATATAACAATCTAGATTGTGGGTGGATGTGATTCCCTCATCACTTTAAAGAAGTCCCATCTAATTAGCAGCAATTTGTGCGCAACTTGCAAGTAGTTACTCCAACGTATATAAGATTGTCAATCACGGAGTTTTAACTCGAATAAAGTTTAGACTGGCTTTACTGCATTGTCATATTACATCCAACAATTTAGAAAGCATATGAGATTTGTTAATTGAAAGGTAATTAAACTTACGAACTCAATTATAGCATTGACCGATAATCCTCTGCCATGTGCCACTTTCCGGAAATAAAGCCAACTCCCTAAACTCGTTCTAAAATTACCCATATCTTCTGCATCCAATAACGACTTGTAATTCCTACCCGAGCATGTGACTTCTACTCTTCAAAGATGAACTTTGGACTTTCGATTCGGCCATTTAATAACAAATAATTAAAAAAAATCCAAGTTCCTACCTTCTAAGTCAGACAAATTATGACAACATTGGCAATGAATAACCAAATACTCATACACGTGGAAAAACCATAAACTAAAATATGAAGCTAACCTGCTACTCCATATGAGCACATAATCATTCATTCATTCCAAAATCTAAACTCAATATGTCAAAGGAAAAATTTGAATCTGCTACCACTCGAAACGTTGCAAGCTTGCAGCCTCTCACCCAATGTTCATCGCGGTCGCGAGTCCGTTGACTCTGCTTCAAAGTAAAAAAAAAAAAATACCATTATGTACGTCTTCGATGAACCATTTTAGCTGTTAAGCAAATATGCATTCGTTGTAGCCATCAAAAATGATTTGTATAAATGGTTTGAGCAAACAGCTTACGGGGTAAGTGACGATAAATTCAAACATAAACCAACTACGAGACAACCCAAAGAAGCATAATCGCTAGTATAACAAAAGTGCATAATAAACCTTGGTTGGTTTTAAACATACTTCATCCATGAGTAATAATCCAGCGGAATATCTACCATTTATATACGCTAATAGCTGGCACTTTGACCACTCTTTACATCCACAATTTCCTATATTATTGAAAACCAATAACAGTTCAGTGGTACAAACTTCTACTAACTGAACCAAAAAAGGCGAAAGCAAAATTTTTTTCATTGAAAAATAATACCTTCACTTTGACCAACGGCATCGTCCATAAGAACCTTAACAGTTCGATTTTTTTTTTTTTAAATTATACTTCCTCCTTTTTAATGAGTTACCTGACAACGAAGGCTTTTTGAAGGACTGCATATTTGTATTCTGGAACTCTGATGACGACATCGGCGGCTGAAAAAATTCAGTGACCAGTTAGGTTTGGTGGTTATGTGAATCAAAACAACCACAATTCCATAAATTCAAACGTAATCTTACAACGACACAAACAAAAAAAAAAAAATACAATTTGAAGTATTTGATCATCTGAACTGTTTACTTAGAAATCACAACATTGTACGATGATGGTTAGCTGGGAATTGATTGACGATAGCGAGCGAGGACCGTGGTTTGTGCTCGATTCAATGTGAGGCGGATTGACATTAAGTTGTCAGAGTCGAGAGTAAACTCAAATTAAAAGCAATAGATTAATCAAATATTCTATGAACTGCAGTCATAAACAAAGATTAAAAAATAAACTCGTTAGATAACTTGGGTACCTCTTTCTATCCATGCGAACAATTACTTTCCGCCATATATTATAATCAAAATCAATCCATTTGAATGATTGATAAGAAATTATACTACAGCAGGTTGAGAACTCAAACGGAAAGAATTTATTGAATCGATTAATAGAGTTAGACTTCGGATGGTTACGTTACCTTTATCTCATGTAGGCGCACGTTTTTTTGGTGGATGTTTCTTAGGCTTGCTCGATGTCCCTGTCAAACAATAGCCATATGCACAAATACACATTATGGTATAAGGATTACGGTCTGGTGTCAGCGATAAATCAGACCAAGCAAACTGCTACTTGCAACAGTATGGCATATAGTGGCAAGCATTTGTATACCTTTTCTAATTTCTATGATCACCATCAAACTCTAGACAAGCCTATTATCTACAAAAACTCTAGGGGTATCTTTTATTTTATGTCGTCTCTTCCTGCAAGCAACCTACCAACAATTTGCATAATGTTCGCTTTGAGGTTAGAATTGACATTTGTATGTGTCTATTAAGCTTGGTTATGTAATTATATGAGATCGGTTCATAACACCTTGCGTAAAATACCATAAAATAAATGGAAAGTAAATCGTAGAAAAAGTGAAGGGTCAATACTTACTCCTTAAAGACTTCATTTACGTCGTCTACAAGCGAGAATCCAACTACGTCTTAACCTGTTTTGTTTAGTTGCGCATGTCCACTTGTTTATGCCATGGATGATGCTGCTTTCATTTGTAGGGAATTGAATGTCCACTAGTTAGATAAGAATACACCCAAAATCAAAATATATAACCAATATTGCATTCTGTAATAGAGTAATAGAGTATAGCAAGCAATTTGAGAAGAAGCCTAAAGGTATTACAGAGAAATATCTATCAAAACTCTACGACCAATTAGTCGCTGATATCAGGGTAAAACGTAGGGGTTAATATGATAAATAGCGTATTTTAAACCAATTCATGATGGTAAAAGCAACGCGGGGACATATACATTAACAATAGCATGGACAAAACGCAATGGTAACAGCAACTACGGAGTACAACGCAGTGACGACAACATTCAGTGACAAAAAACAATAGTAACAGCAACTGCAACACTGTGACAGCAACATGCAGTGACAACAATAGAGCAAACAGTAACAACGACAACAACACCCAATCAATTATTTTGTTGCAGATTGTTGTTTGATTGTAAATAAGTGTACAAAAGTAGTTATAAGCTGGCAAAACTTGATACAAGCTGTTCAGGAGTTAGTTACAAGCCTTTAATACTTAGTATAAATATACAATAGGACTCATGTAAACAATTCATTGATCATAATAATACACCAGCATCTTCTCTGTTTCTATGTCTAACTTAACTCTCTAAGCTCAACATTCTGTCATTGTTGTCGTGTGGGAAGCTCCATAGTTGAGGGAGCTCCTGGGTCCTACAACCTATTTGTTGATACTATAATAAAGCCTTTGGCCTACTCTAAATCATTAGCCTAAAGCCTCTAGCCTACTCTGAAACATTAGCCTAAAACCAATACAATTCAAAGAGCTCTACTCTCAGCGAACATGTAGAATTCAAAGTTTTTGATCATCTACGAATTGAAGACCAATTTTGATTTAGTTTACGCTGGGGACGTGACACAATATAACCTAAACCTAAAAATAAAAAAGTTTAAAATATATCGACAGAGACATAAATCCAAATAAATTCAATTACAATACAAGATCTTACAAAGCATAGCGACGTAATCAATGACAATGGCTTTTTGAAATTTGTTTGAAGCTGGCGAGCAAGGATCAATGGTCGAGGACATTTTACTGTGAAACGGAGTAACACAATTCGTGACTGTCATGATGGTGCCAATTCTACAATTCAGAGGAATAAAATTTAAAAGTCAATACTGACCATCATTGCAAAACACAAACCATTAAAATTATGTATGAAGGATACAAACACAAATAAAGAGATAAACAACAAACGGAAAGCTAAACCAAAGACTTTCTGGGATTATATTGCGTTAATGCTTCTACAGAAAATTACATGTTCTATACGTCATGAGTCACGACACATCTACACATTTTCCAACTGAAAAACAGGAACATTTTTTAAACAAATTTACACCTTTATCGGAGTTGATTAATTCCTTACCAACAAAATACATCAAATATACACCTTTCTCGGAGTCAAGATATTAAACCAGAATAGATCAAATATACATGCCACCTTCAACAAAATTGAACACATCAGCTTGTTCTCAAGTACAAGCCACAGGAATTTTGCTTTGATCGGTAACATGCACAAATATCCATCAGAATGATGGCAAATACATAATTGTCTTCAATAGTTACCAAATAAAACAATCACTCAAAGCAGATGAAATTCAAGAGCAAATGAAAGTCAAAACAAAAATACCAAACCATAATTTTTTCCTAGTACTTCGTCACACCTTTATGGTGGTGAATGAAAAATACCAAACCATAATTCGTCATCGAAGCACAAAGAATTGAACATTCTATCTCTGCCATATTTGAAGTCTACTAAGTTTCTAATTGAACAAATAAATTAAATTAATTAATTAATTAATTAGAGCAATGCTTACGGTGCTTCAAGCTGAATTGTTGAAATTTGAGGTATAATTAAACCTCGAAGACGAAATCAAATTCAACCAAAAAAACAATTCTGAAACCTACCTGAGATGAGACGAAACAAAATCAGCAATGAACAAATTTGGCATTCATTCATTCAACAACTAATTAAGCAGCGAAACCGAAATCAAATCAAATGAAATAAATTATGATACCTAAAATTCAATCATTTGGTGTAGCTGCCACCAATAGCGTTGTAATCCTCCTCAACGGTGACAACCAAATAAGGCTGCGGAAAATCACCGACACTGAAAGTCTTCGCCATAATTACGGTGTCGGGACCTGTGGCTCAGTCATGGGCAAAAGGGTCAGTACTCGGTTTGGTATGGCCGATCAGTTGCCGCGTAATTCGGTGGAGGATCTGTTGTGGTTGTTGATGGGTTGTGAGGATTAAGAGCGAGAAAAGAAAGGACAAAAAAAATACCTGAATTGATTGTCCGATTTCTCATCTTCTTGAGAATTGCTACTATCGTTTGCCTGTTTGAGTCCTTTCAAGGTGAAACGCTTGATTTCTCAACATTATTACAACGCAAGAATGAGCGCAGGAGGGTGAGCAATGCAAAAGGTCAGGAAGAAGGGGCATGAGACGAGGAAGTGTTCTATTCAATTTGACGTGGCACCAACATATGACGTGGAAGGATGAGAAGTTTTTTTTTGTTTGTTTTTTCATTGTTTTTTTGGTTACATAGGTTGAGTATTTTGTTTTAATAGTATATATAGATTTCTCTAAGATCAGAAACTGAATGCCTAGATGTGCTGGGTGGTAGATCTACATGATGATCTAAAGGAGATATAAAAGATTTTCTTGATCCAAAAGTAGATACTGAGGAATAACTTCTACTTAAAGGTTTATTAAAGCTTATATTTACAGATCCATCTGTTTCTTCTGATACATCCATTAATTCAATGTTTGTTTGTATTGGTGGTCTAGGGGTTACAGCCCTTTCTATCTTCCAGTTGTCTGGAAAGTCTATTTCTTCCCATTTAATCTTTTTTCTAGTAGAAATTTCAGACTTATTAAAATTACTTTCTATTATAATAGTTTCATTGGTTTGTTTATCCATGATTTTACAACATGGATTTAAAGTGTATAATGGCTTATAATATATTCTGTAACATATGCATATTACTTCAGATCCTGGAGCATAATTATACCCGTGTGTTTTAACATTTAGAGTTAAAGCATCTAAAATATTTTCATCTGTTAATGATAGAGTTAGATTTGGATAAACATTAAAATACACTGGACCATGTGCCAGACTTGATTGAATCATTCCCATAATAGATTTTTTCCAATTTAGATTTCTTCCATCTCTAAGAGATGCAATAAAGCTTTCAGGTAATCCTTCAAGAGTTAAGGGCTTAAAAGCCACTTGAACTAATCCTATATGAATGAATTTATAATGGTTTCTCTTATAAGGATTTAAATCTTGTTCAATTAATAATTTAAGTGTCATTTCTTCATTTTTTAACGAAACTGATTCTTCAGTAGTTTTAACTACTTGTTTTAATCCTATTCTTTCAAAAGTACCCAATTTATAAATTGTAGTAATATTAACTCTAGGAATTGTCCATCTATTCAATTGTTCTAGATCTAGAGGGATATCAACCTCCTCTGTGGTTACATTTTTAACATGTTTTTTACTGTTTATTAAACGACTAAGATTCATACGAATAATAACAAGTAGATGATGATGATACCTTTATCTTTCAATTAATCAAACTGCTACTCACCATGGCTCTGATATATATATATATATATATATATATAGATTTAGGTTCATATGAGAAATAGGGCTTAGGTGAGAAATATGAGAAGTAATCATAACCATTGATTGTTTTAATCTAATGGTTGATATTCATTGTTTTTTTTTTTTTTTTTTTTTTTTTTTTTTTTTTTTTATTTGGGGGGAGTTTTTTTTTTTTTTTTTTTTTTTTTTTTTTTTTTTCCTTTTTTTTTTTTTTTTTTTGAGGGGAGATTTGCTTGTTTTTTTTTTTTTTTTTTAGGGAAGAATTTTTTTTTTTTTTATTTTTTTTTGTGAGGGGAGATTTGTTTTTTTTTTTTCTTTTTTCTTTGTAAGAGGAGATTTTTTTTTTTTTTTTTTTTTTTTTTTTTTTTTTTTTTTTTTCCTTTTTT